>JANAVB010028397.1:5175194-5822847 GCA_029216955.1 Iris pallida | reverse complement strand
TCGGCGGCGACACGCACGATGACGGGGATGAGATCGGAGTGGAGTTATACGCCCGGACGCGGGCGACGGATGGGTCTGCTCCGACGCGACGGAGGTGAGAGTTAGGGTTTCCTTTTCTTTTTTTTCTCTGGATGTTGGTTGGTGTTGGCAGTGTTGGTTTGGCCGAGGGGCTCGGCTGGTCGGGTTTGGTCGGTGTCGGTCGAGCGCATGGTGGGGCTGTGGTGGAGACGATGGCCACGGTGGGGATGTGTTGCTGGGTTCGGGTGGCGGACGTGGTTGCCGGCTGTTGACGACTCGGGCAGAAATCGGTCTGGGAGGTGGCGGTGGTCTGTGGGAGATGGTCGAAGAAGATGGTGGTGGTTGGCGTGGATGGAACAGGGTTTGGTAGAAATTGGTTGGGTGTTGCATGGTATCCTGCGCGACACTGGGGTGGAAGGGAAGGTCGGGAGTCGAGACCGGGACAGTGGGACTGTCGGAATTTGCTAGGATAGATATAGGTTTTGTTTGCGTCGGGGTTTGTCCGATACGAAATTTATGCAGTGTATTGTACTTGTGGAATAAGAATTGTACACGCACACGACACGATACACGAAGGATTGGAGAATTATTTGTGGAGAAAATTTGGCTTGTGGAATTATGGAGAAGTACCTGCCTATTTATAGATATGGAAATTCCCATTTGATATGATTAGAATTGATTTAAAACCCATAGATAATACCATATTAATTTAAAGATTTAAAGCGAACTCAATCTAATCCAATCAATCTAAATCTAGGTATATCTATCTTTACATTAAAAATAGAATCCATAAAATAACTTTGTATTTATCATAATAATTAATTTAAATACCAATCAACAAATTTTAAAAAAAATATTTTTATGAACACTAAAATTTTAATAATAATAATTTCGAAAATTCAAAATAAGTATTTAAATATTAATAGGAATAATTTCAAGCTACATTTTAAATTAAATAGCATAATAATTTCGAAAATGAAATTAATATTTTAATTACATAGGAACCATCTTTAAAATACACTTTATAATTTAGATAAACATTTCGAAAATAGACATAAATATTTAAATAAAATACCTTCTTGCTAATTAAATTATTATAAATAATAAAATAAATTTTGAAAATATACATGAAATAATTTATCATGTACTTTACACGATAGCATATTCTAGTTTCTACTTACCACTATTAAAAATAAGATAGCATTTATAATAAATAAAATAATAAGTTTTGCCAACCTCGATAGATACTTTTCACACTTAAATAAAAATAATTATTATACAGATTATTTTGAAAAAATCAAAAAGATAAAAATTAAAACCATTTTTCTAAAATATTCTCGTACTATTCGCACTCGACGAGTAAATACGAAAACGTAAATTTTCGCGCGACGTACATACTACTATGCGACGTACAATACAAAATTTTAAATCAGTACCAAATTTAATAAAAAATAGTAAAATTTAGGGGTTTTACATTTTACACTAGGATTTGTATTCTATTATAACTCTCTGCTGTGATTATCTTTCTTCTATTATCTTAGTTTTGTGATTGAGTAGTACCATTTATATATTATCTCCATTCAGAGTATTTCCTAGATTGTGTTGATGTTGGACCCAGGACAGCTTCTAACCGCCGATAATGCGGCATAGGCTGGACGTACCCACGTCTCGTGTCCTTACACTGGATCCGGTCGTGGCAGATAGGTTAGTATCTTGCTATCCTAGGATACCAGAGGGATACTTCCAAGCAAAGTCGATTTGCCTTAATGTTAGCAATTAGAGGGTAAGTACTATGTTAATTGTAATTGAAGGTAATGGGTAAAACTAATATATGGGTTTTGGTTTGCAAGATTGGACTAGATATGGTTGTCTTGGTAGGTAATGGTTAGCAAGGGTATGCTTAGACTACTTTTTACCTTGGTTGACCACAGTTGACTATTTTGACCAAAAGTTAACCGAAAGTCAACCGTACCTAGAATGACTTGAACTTGACCGAAGTTGACCAGTTGACCCAAAATCAATTGTTAGTCAACGTTATCAGTTTGACCTAGAGTTGACATAGAGTTGACCAAGGATTGACCAGAGTTGACAGTTGACCAAAAGTCACTGTAACACCTTTGACTTAAATCGATCCATTTGACTTTATATAATCTAGATGACTTAGATTAACTTAGATTAACCTTGTTTGACTTAGATTGACCTAGTGTGACTTAGTTTGACCTTGTTTGACTTAGATTGACGTAGTTTGACCAAGTGTGACTTAGTTGACCTTGATTGCATAGCAATTTCTGGAATCATGCCATACACTGTTAGACCCTAATTAAACTCATGTATATCTCATATTTAGGTCTGGTGATTTCACTCCGAGCCAGATTACACAGTTGACATATTTCCATCGGATCTCAGGCGAGTACATTCTCTGATAGTGTTTCTATTTGATATCGTCTATGTTTCTTGTATTTAGTAGATATCCTTGTTCTCTTGTCACATTGTTCACCGGATTGGTATTTGTCTGGATCCCGTCATGAGACGTTATTCCTTGTATTCTTTGGTATACCCTGTGCAATTTTTTTTGTGCATTGTATAGACACGATTCCTGCGAAGGCTCGCTACCTCCTCGGAAAATCGTGTGCCATGACATGTCATTACTGGATCCACTTTACTAGTCGGGGATGGGGTACTTAGCGTAGATATTTGATCATTTTTCTCCTATGATTCATGTTCTCTGAGAGTGTTAGCCATACGCTTCACGTATGACTAGCCAGGCCCTTTTTCTCCTATGCAACCCAAGTCGATCACATGTTGAAACTAATACTAACTCACATAAATATAGTTCCATATTTTTGTACATGATATATACTATTTTCTTGTTCTTACATTCAGCTACAGTCTTGATATGCCTTACCATGATTCATATACACATTATTTACCTCGTATATTCTCTCTATTTACTGCTATATTTTCAATATCGTCTAACTAGAACTGTTATTTGAGATTTATGCTCGTTCCATCCTGACTGGATATGCTGACAAAATTTTACAGATTATGGCGAGGACGATGTCCTACCTATTACGGTCCCCATGACGTAGTTGGCTTCGATTTGGAGACCCTAGTTCAGCAAGGGTTAGCTCCAGCCGATGAGGCTTTAGAGGCTTTAGCTGGTTTAACTGTGGTACTGGACTTTGTCTCCAGATTACATTTTGGCTTGTTATTATTTTAGTATTTGTATTAGAGATTGTTGACTCTAGACTGTATTATTTTTTATGTCGAATATTCTGGTTGATATTTCATATCTGCTGTTTTTATCTTTCGTATCATCTATATTCTTAGAGTTTGATTGAGTATATTAAATTATCATTGCTTGTCCTCCATTCGAGTTGATCGTTCTCGACAGGTTTTTATATTATAATTGTTGTTAGTAGACCTAGACAGCGTTCTACGCCGTTTCTGCGGTGTAGGCTGGGACGCTGTCATGGAATCGTGCCCTTACTTCAGGTGCGGTGTCACGACCCGCACCCGCTAAAGGGCACGTGACGCGACAACGCCCAGCCCTCACCGAAAAATCGGCGTGGAACGCTGTGGATTTCTCTACTTCTAAACAGTTTATATATATAACAAAAACCTGTCGAGAATATGGTCAACTCCGAACGGAGGACAAGCAATGAATATATACGAGTACTCAATCACGACTCTAAGATAACAAAGTAAAGACTGAAATGAAAAGACAACAAGACGATAAAATAATATATAACCTGTCAAGTCCAACACAAAGAATATATACAGTCCAAGTCTCTAATACAGTCCATAGTAACAAAAAGTCTCAAAAGTAGCTGGAGACAAAGTCCAGTATAAAAGACCTACTCTAACTAAGTAATAGGTAGGGTCTCGTCAGGCGGAGCTAAGCCCTGCTGGACCAAAGTCTCCAGGTCTAGGCCCACTACGTCATCCGGACCGTAGTAGGTAGAATAGTCTCCCTCGTCTGTCTGTAATATTTTCAACATATCCTGTCAGGATGGAACGAGTACAATCTACTAACAACAGTTCACAAGATATGACAAAAGCTATAAGACAGTAAATAGAGAGTATATACAAGAAAATCATGAGATGTACATGTGAGTATCATGGCAAGGTAAGCTGTAAAACTAGAGCTAGAACAAGGCAAGTAAACTGATCATGGCATGTACAAGAGTCAAGAATCATATATCTAGGTGTGTGAATAGCTACAACATGTGGCCGGATTGGGTCTGCACAAGGTTATGATCAGCCAATCCCACGTGGAGTGTAGGATTGGTAGCATTCAAGGTCTACAAGAATAAACAAGGTGGATAATGACCACACATCTACACTAGTACTCCCCGTCCCCGACTGGTAGAGTGGATCCAAGCAAGACACGTTACGACACGGGATTCTACGAGAAGGGAGCAAGTCTTCTCGAGAATCGGTGTCCATATACTGCACAAGAACTACAAGGGGGCTTGCACAAGATATACCAAGATAACGAGGAATAACATCTCATGTCGGGATCCATGAATACCAATCCGTGTGACCAATGTGTCGAGAACAAGCATATCCACACTAATTACATGAATCATAACGATCATTATAAATTGGAAAAGTGTCAGAGAATGTACTCGCCTGAAATATGATATGGTACGTCAACCGGAGCAAATGCAGCGTCTCGAGGACCTATAGAGAACAAGACGTATCAATACTCAATCTAGGAAATAAAGTCAAATCAATTTAAATCCTATTAGGTCATTCTAGGTCAAGTCACGTCAAACTAGACTACGAGGTCAACCTAAGTCATTTTAGGTCTATCTGGGTCATACTGGGTCAATGCAAGTCAAACGGAATCAATCTAGGTCAATTTTGAGTCAACGGTTGACTTTTTGGTCAACCGGTCAACTCTGGTCAACCGTGGTCAACCCTAGGTCAACTCTAGGTCACTGGTGACTAACAGTTGACTTTCAGTCAACGGTCCAAGTTGGATGGAATTTGGGACCAAATTGGGTAAAGTGTTGACCCATAGTTGACTTTTAGTCCAAAAAGTCAACCGTGGTCAACCGGGTCCAAGACTAGGTTTAGACAGCTAATCCTACTCTTTACCAACCTATACAACCCATATCCAAGTCCATCTTGGACTTGGAAACTCAAATCTTGGCCGTGGGCCAATTCCCTATTTACCCTTTTTAAGGGTAAAATTCTACCCTTGGCGATAATCTAGATAGCCTACCTACGCTAGTTATTTTGACCCGATCTCCCTAGGGTAGTAGGGTACTATCCTATAGGTTCGTTATCTATCAAAATACTTAAGTAAAGTGGACGTTTAGTCCACCTTACGGCCCATTGCAGAAATCTCGAATATTTCGAGATACGCACTGACACGGCGCGATACCGGCGCCCTATGACCCCGATTTCCATCCGGGAGCTTACCCGCAAAATCTAAATCACGTAACCTAGGCCCATGTCAAGTTTCATCGCGATCCGATGCTCCGGGCTCAATTTTGCCCTCTAACTTGATTTCTAACTAAACCTTCTCTTTCTACTCTCGTTCTAATTCCCTCTCTTGGTTCTCGATTCTAATTCTTCTCTTCTCTACTTCTCTAATCTTCTTCTTCTTTTCTAATCCCTCTTCTTATCCCTCCTTCCTATTCTTCTTCACTTTTCTTACTTCTCTACATTTTCCTCTTCTAAATTTCTAATCCTAAACTCTTTTTCTCATTCTTTCTTCTTCTAATTTCCTTAACTAAACTTTTCTATATAATATATACATAACTATATATACACTACATATAGTACTAGGGGGGGTTTATAGGGCTAGGGGGGTCAATGGGGGTTTTGGACTGCCCTGCTGCTGCTGCTGCTCAAGCTGCTGCCACTGCTGCTGCTCAAGCTGCTGCTCTGCTGCAACTGCAGGCTGCTGCTGCTATGCTTCTGCAGCTGCTGCTGCTACTACTACTCTCCCTCTCCTCCCTCTATACATATACATATATATATACTTCCCTATATATATATCTATCTATATACATATATATATATCTATATATATATCTATATACATATTCCTATAGCTAATTAGATCTATACATCTATATATATCTATCCATCCCTCTACATCTATACACCACACACATCTACATAATACACACCACACACACATATACATATATATATACAACGCATATACATATACACACACCACACATATACATATATAATTTCACACACTCTCTCACACACAACCACACACAACCACACCACCACTCTCATCCTCTCCTCTACCACTCTCTACACACACACACAAATACATACATACATATATATTCCTATATATATATATCTATACATACACATATATATAATATATATATATCTATATATATATACTATACTATATATACACCATTTACCTATAATCCCCCTTAATTAACCATTTAACCAACTCTATAGAAAAACCTACAAAATAGGGGCAAAGTGTAGAGAATGAGATTCTCTACACTTAATGTAAATGGCAAAAATGAAGAGGGGAATTAATGGAGGATTTAATGACATACCTAATGGTGATGGAGAGAGAGCTTGGAAAAAGAAAGAAATTTGTAGGAGGAAAAAGAAGACTTTGTCATGAAGTAACAAAGAAGGGGGGGTTTTATCCATGGCCGGCCACCTATCCAAGGGCTATTGGGTTGGGATCCAATAGCCCACAACCCAATAACCTAAGTTTGGTTCAATATTGAAATCGGGTTGGTTCGGTTCAATTCGGTTCGATTCTAAACGACTAATTAACCTCTAAAATGACTAATTAAGTCATGGAAAATAGGTTAATAATTTCTAGCCTAATTTATGATGGTACATGGGCTAAACCCAGCTAGTATGGGGGTCCCACTAGGGTCCAGGCTACCCGGGTCTCCAAATTGGGTCCGAATTGGATAAAATTCAAACCGACTCAAATAAATTCCTAAAAATCATATAAAATCAAATAAAATTCCTAAAATATTATTAAACTTGAAAATGACAAAAATACCCCTAATTTGAAAAACTGGGGGTGACAAATCTACCCTCCTTAAAAAATTTCGTCCTCGAAATTCAAACGGTCGTACTCTTCTCTAGGTCAAGCACCCAACAATCAAGGTCTACTAAATTTTATCCTAAGTTATATAACATGTAACCCAGGAAGTCAGAACACATGCATGGTTTTAAATCTCTACAGTATCGTGTTATTGCAGTCTTCATTGGGGTTTCTATTTATCTAGCATGATCATCACATATGCAACTAAAGGTACTAAGAAAGCAATCAACAATCAATGGATGGAAAGAAACAGGTAAAAAAAGCAAGATCCTACCTCCTAGTCCAATGCGTGCAGGATCCTCAACTGCCATCGCAAAAACCCTGTCCTGGCGGGGTATATCCCGCTGCTGGTGGAGGGCGTGATGCGGTGCCATAGGTGGCCTACCCTGTGCTCCTTGAGCTGCACGGCGATGGTTCGTAGGACAATCTCTCAACTGATGTCCAGCCTCCCCGCAATAGAGGCACAAGCCCAGCCTCTTCCGGCAGACCTCCCAGATGTGACCGGACTTCTTGCAGTAGCCGCAAGGAGCCCCATGCTGTGCCTGCCTCTGCTGAGTGTGCTGCACCTGCTGCTGGACCGGTGCTCTGGCCTGCACCTGCGGCTGGTGATGCTGGAAAGACTGATGCTGAAGCTGAGGGCGCTTAGCAGGTCCTGCACTGCTACTGGCCCCAGAAAACACATCTCGATCCCTCTTCGGCTTCAAGCCCAACTCCCTCTCTACCTTCCGAGCCTCTGCGTAAACCTCCGCATATGTCGCGTAGAAAGAAGGGATCAGGATCTTGATATCCCATGCCAATCCCTCCCTGAAGCGCTCCGCTCGGATCACCGGGTCACTCACCATGTACTCGGCGTATCGGCTCAGCCGGCCGAACTCCGCCGCATACTCCTCTACGGTCATGCTGCCCTGCTGCAGGTTCTGGAACTGCCGCACCAGGCCAATCTTGTCCGTAGAGAAAAGAACTTCTCTCTGAACAGGGCCCTGAACTCCGCCCAAGTATGGCCCTCTCCTGCAAGAGCCGGCTCATTCCGGAACCATGTCCGGGCAATATCTAACAACTGCAACCCAACCGCCTCGACCCTCAGGTCGGCTGCCAGGCGGCAGGCCCCCATCTGGCGCTCGGTATCCTCGAGCCAGTCATCTGCATAGATAATGCCCTCAGTCCCCTTGAAATCCCTCGGACCAAGCTTCTTGAAAGCCTGGATATCCCCGATCTTCGGCTGCTGCTGCTGAACCTCCCTCTGTGGAGCCTGACGCTCCACTGCCGCCATAGCCAATCTGTGCGCATCCTCCATGCCGGCGTATGACCTCTGTCTGCCTCAACTGAGCCTCGTGCTGAGCCTCGTGCTGAGCCCGCTGGGACTCAAGCACCTGGTGGAAGAACGCTAGCATCTGTCCCATATCCGTGGGCAGAGGAGGCAATGGAGGAATAGCTCCCATCATCACCGGAGGAGTCCCCTGCTGAGGAGGAAGAATACCCCCGGTAGCTCCCACTGTAGCCCCTGGCACTACGGGAAGAGTACCCGCAATAGCCCCAGGGACGGTCATAGAGGTAGCTGGAGGAGTACCCCCAAGAGCCCCAACAGAAGTCCCATCAGCCGGGGAAGTAACCGGAGCCTGTCCGCCAGAAGTGGCAGACCTCTCCGTCTCTCCGAGCCCCTCGCCAGGAGAATGAGTCATCAATATCCTGGAGACAAATTAAGAAGAAGATATCAATATGGCACATGAAGGCAATATCAAAGGAGGACAGCTAGAAAGCAGTAAATCGATATCAAAGACGGTAAGCAAG
The DNA here is from genome assembly GCA_029216955.1 of Iris pallida. NCBI lineage: Eukaryota > Viridiplantae > Streptophyta > Magnoliopsida > Asparagales > Iridaceae > Iris > Iris pallida. Next base: position 5,813,975 of record JANAVB010028397.1, on the reverse strand, counting down.
ATAAGCAAGAAAAGATCCTACTGTGATTGAGTACTCTTAGCCTATAGCCTATCCTAGATACGTACCGCAGGCTCGTAATAGCACTCTAAGTCGAGCGCCACTACGGTATCGCACTAATTGCGACTTCAAGACCTGCGTGGGCCACCACTAAAACGTGTCACGACCCGCACCCGCTAAAAGGGCACGTGACGCGACAACGCCCAGCCCTCACCAAAAAATCGGCGTAGAACGCTGTGGATTTCTCTACTTCTAAACAGTTTATATATATAACAAAACCTGTCGAGAATATGGTCAACTCCGAACGGAGGACAAGCAATGAATATATATACGAGTACTTAATCACGACTCTAAGATAACAAAGTAAAGACTGAAATGAAAAGACAACAAGACGATAAAATAATATATATCCTGTCAAGTCCAACACAAAGAATATATACAGTCCAAGTCTCTAATACAGTCCATAGTAACAAAAAGTCTCAAAAGTAGCTGGAGACAAAGTCCAGTATAAAAGACCTACTCTAACTAAGTAATAGGTAGGGTCTCGTCAGGCGGAGCTAAGCCCTGCTGGACCAAAGTCTCCAGGTCTAGGCCCACTACGTCATCCGGACCGTAGTAGGTAGAATAGTCTCCCTCGTCTGCATCTGTAATATTTTCAACATATCCTGTCAGGATGGAACGAGTACAATCTACTAACAACAGTTCACAAGATATGTCAAAAGCTATAAGACAGTAAATAGAGAGTATATACAAGAAAATCATGAGATGTACATGTGAGTATCATGGCAAGGTAAGCTGTAAAACTAGAGCTAGAACAAGGCAAGTAAACTGATCATGGCATGTACAAGAGTCAAGAATCATATATCTAGGTGTGTGAATACTAGCTACAACATATGGCCGGATTGGGTCTGCACAAGGTTATGATCAGCCAATCCCACGTGGAGTGTAGGATTGGTAGCATTCAAGGTCTACAAGAATAAACAAGGTGGATAATGACCACACATCTACACTAGTACTCCCCCGTCCCCGACTGGTAGAGTGGATCCAAGCAAGACACGTTACGACACGAGATTCTACGAGAAGGGAGCAAGTCTTCTCGAGAATCGGTGTCCATATACTGCACAAGAACTACAAGGGGGCTTGCACAAGATATACCAAGATAACGAGGAATAACATCTCATATCGGGATCCATGAATACCAATCCGTGTGACCAATGTGTCGAGAACAAGCATATCCACACTAATTACATGAATCATAACGATCATTATAAATTGGAAAAGTGTCAGAGAATGTACTCGCCTGAAATATGATATAGTACGTCAACCGGAGCAAATGCAGCGTCTCGAGGACCTATAGAGAACAAGACGTATCAATACTCAATCTAGGAAATAAAGTCAAATCAATTTAAATCCTATTAGGTCATTCTAGGTCAAGTCACGTCAAACTAGACTGTACGAGGTCAACCTAAGTCATTTTAGGTCTATCTGGGTTATACTGGGTCAATGCAAGTCAAACGGAATCAATCTAGGTCAATTTTGAGTCAACGGTTGACTTTTTGATCAACCGGTCAACTCTGGTCAACCGTGGTCAACCCTAGGTCAACTCTAGGTCACTGGTGACTAACAGTTGACTTTCAGTCAACGGTCCAAGTTGGATGGAATTTGGGACCAAATTGGGTAAAGTGTTGACCCATAGTTGACTTTTAGTCCAAAAAGTCAACCGTGGTCAACCGGGTCCAAGACTAGGTTTAGACAGCTAATCCTACTCTTTACCAACCTATACAACCCATATCCAAGTCCATCTTGGACTTGGAAACTCAAATCTTGGCCGTGGGCCAATTCCCTATTTTACCCTTTTTAAGGGTAAAATTCTACCCTTGGCGATAATCTAGATAGCCTACCTACGCTAGTTATTTTGACCCGATCTCCCTAGGGTAGTAGGGTACTATCCTATAGGTTCGTTATCTATCAAAATACCTAAATAAAGTGGACGTTTAGTCCACCTTACGGCCCATTGCAGAAATCTCGAATATTTCGAGATACGCACTGACACGGCGCGATACCGGCGTCCTATGACCCCGATTTCCATCCGGGAGCTTACCCGCAAAATCTAAATCACGTAACCTAGGTCCATGTCAAGTTTCATCGCGATCCGATGCTCCGGGCTCAATTTTGCCCTCTAACTTGATTTCTAACTAAACCTTCTCTTTCTACTCTCGTTCTAATTCCCTCTCTTGGTTCTCGATTCTAATTCTTCCTCTTCTCTACTTCTCTAATCTTCTTCTTCTTTTCTAATCCCTCTTCTTATCCCTCCTTCCTATTCTTCTTCACTTTTCTTTCTTCTCTACATTTTCCTCTTCTAAATTTCTAATCCTAAACTCTTTTTCTCATCTTTCTTCTTCTAATTTCCTTAACTAAACTTTTCTATATAATCATATACATAACTATATATATACACTACATATAGTACTAGGGGGGGTTTATAGGGTGCTAGGGGGGGTCAATGGGGGTTTTGGACTGCCCTGCTGCTGCTGCTGCTGCTCAAGCTGCTGCCACTGCTGCTGCTCAAGCTGCTGCTGCTGCTGCAACTGCAGGCTGCTGCTGCTGCTATGCTTCTGCAGCTGCTGCTGCTACTACTACTCTCCCTCTCATCCCTCTATACATATACATATATATATACTTCCCTATATATATATCTATCTATATACATATATATATATATCTATATATATATATCTATATACATATTCCTATAGCTAATTAGATCTATACATCTATATATATTCTATCCATCCCTCTACATCTATACACCCACACACATCTACATATATACACACACACACACATATACATATATATATACAAATACGCATATACATATATACACACACACACACATATACATATATAATTTCACACACAACCACACACAACCACACCACCACTCTCATCCTCTCCTCTACCACTCTCTACACACACACACAAATACATACATACATATATATTCCTATATATATATCTATACATACACATATATATATATATATATATATATATATATATATATATATATATATATATATATATATATATATATATATATATATATACACCATTTACCTATAATCCCCCTTAATTAACCATTTAACCAACTCTATAGAAAAACCTACAAAATAGGGGCAAAGTGTAGAGAATGAGATTCTCTACACTTAATGTAAATGGCAAAAATGAAGAGGGGAATTAATGGAGGATTTAATGACATACCTAATGGTGATGGAGAGAGAGCTTGGAAAAAGAAAGAAATTTGTAGGAGGAAAAAGAAGACTTTGTCATGAAGTAACAAAGAAGGGGGGGGGGGGGGGGGGGGGGGGGGGTTTATCCATGGCCGGCCACCTATCCAAGGGCTATTGGGTTGGGATCCAATAGCCCACAACCCAATAACCTAAGTTTGGTTCAATATTGAAATCGGGTTGGTTCGGTTCAATTCGGTTCGATTCTAAACGACTAATTAACCTCTAAAATGACTAATTAAGTCATGGAAAATAGGTTAATAATTTCTAGCCTAATTTATGATGGTACATGGGCTAAACCCAGCTAGTATGGGGGTCCCACTAGGGTCCAGGCTACCCGGGTCTCCAAATTGGGTCCGAATTGGATAAAATTCAAACCGACTCAAATAAATTCCTAAAAATCATATAAAATCAAATAAAATTCCTAAAATATTATTAAACTTGAAAATGACACAAATACCCCAATTTGAAAAACTGGGGGTGACATGCGGGTCGTGACAGGAATTTTGGTTTTGGCTGTGTTAGGGTCATCCGATACGGCGGAGAAATTTGGGTTCGTGTCCGGGATTGTCGGACACGACCGATAGTGTAAATGTACTAAAAATAGTGGAAAAAGGGAATATGGACACAGATACGGTGCACAACACGGTGGAATTGGATATGGTGTTTGCTAGATAATCTATGAATTTTGGGTTGTGGTTGAGAATACAGGAAGTATCCTCTCTATATATAGGAGTTGGGGATTTCCTAATTAGGGAAGGATTAGAATTAATCAAATCTTCCATGGAATTAAATCAAAAGAATGATCAAATCTTTATACATAAATAATATCTAATATTTAATATCTATTATTTCAAATAAACAGTTTTATAAATCAAAATATTTAAAAGTAAATGATAATAATAAATTAAATAATTCTAAATATATTTTTGTAAATGGAAAATCTCTTTTAGAAATATTTTGTAAATAATTTCCTTTCAAAAATATTTAGAATAGAATTTAAAAGTAAAATTTATTTTCCAACAAAAAATATTTAAAAAATTCAGGTTGTGGCCTTACAAATCTACCCACCTTAGAAAATTTTTGTCCTCAAAATTTTAAAAATATCTAGGATATAAAAAAGTAGTAGTAAAATATCAAAACAAGAAACTTAAGTCATTATATGAAAATAGCAAAATAGAAAGATTGATCTAATCATTGGTCAAAGAAAGATGGAAGAAAATCTTGATTAAGGCCTTGAATCCTAGAAAGTTCTGAAGAGCTTAGGACTGAAATAGGCAATTGAAGTAAAGGAATATTGTTGGAGGAGTTTGACCTACGTAATACCCCATCAATGACTTAATCTATTCTTTTGATCCACATCTAAAATTCTATCAATCGATATCCTCAAAAATATAAAAATCATCAATTTCAATTATTCAATATAAATCAATAATTCAATACTCAAAGTTTCAAATTTATATCAATTTAAGAGGATTGGTTTTGCCATCCAAAAAGGGCTGGCGGTGCAGCTTGTTGCCTGCTTGCCATATATTTTAGTGTAATCTTTCTCTCCAAACATGATATGAATGAATTATATTATAATGAAAATTCATCCTTCATAATCTCCTCGATATTTAAAATTCAATACGTCTTCAATGTCTTATCACAATTTAAAAATCGTTCTCTTCCAAAAATTTCATCCATAGCAACAAAATCAAATTCATCAACAAAATTTAAAATTATAATCATCAATAATTAATTATCCTTGAAACTAATTTATTAATCGAGAAGTCTACCCACCTTTGATCGTAACTTTATATAAAACAAATTTAAATCCTCATACTAACAAATATAAATTTTTCTCAAATTAATCGTACCTCAAAATTCAGCATATATTCCTATCTTAACCACATAGCCTATGTTCAAACTTAACTATCCATTAATCAAATTGAATAAGGGCTTCCCTATGGTATACCTAGTCCTAGCCATTCTCATAAATTCTGATCAATCCTAATTGTGAATAAGCACTTCATAGTTGCAGGCTAGCAATAATACGACTAATATAGGTACTACTATGAGTTCGTAATCTTTTGCAAAAACAGACTTGTATGGGCCACCAAAAAAATTTGTCACTACCCGCACCCGCTTTTCGGGATACAAGTACGTTGTCTAGGTCTCAATATCAATCTCAAATACAGACCTGTATGGGCCAAGTATGGGCCAAGTCCAGCCTACGTCGCAACATCAGCAGTAGTACGCTGTCTAGGTCTCAATATCAATCTCAAATACAACAAAATCATATCTAGTTGCTCATTCACAATAACTATTTTTTATTTACAAATCCAATAATACAATAAAATAATTTTTTTTTGAACAAATCTGCTAGACATTTAATACAAGAACTTTCTAATCTAACTAGAATCTATGTTTGGTCTCCAAGATATCTCCAACTCTACCCAAGGAACCAAAGCAAGACGATAGTCATCAAGAGCCTATCAGATGAAAAAAATATCCAGTCTTGATTGGAACAAGTTCACCATAATACTACACTACACAATATAATATACATGTATGAAGGAAACAATAATAAGAAAAATGAACTATATGCATGACATGATATGATACAAAGAGTTCAGTTATAACATATGGGCAACATGACAGTCAACTCGACGGAAGGAAAATGAATGAACAATATAGCCAAATGAGTCACATGTGCGGTGTGTTTTAGAATACCAATGTTCAACATATGGTTGGGATAGAAATAGGACAGTCAACACGTGAAGTGCATTAACTGAACAAACATTGTAAGACGGTCCCCTGATCAAATAAACTCTGAACTACACTGGGGTACCACATGTCTACTAGTCGTATTCTTCCACCCGACTAACTCACGAGTACATGTCCAACATGATATACATTAACAATACGATAACCAATAAACACGATAAACTAGGAGTAAGGCATGAACATGTACATATACTCTAAGGACTCTAACTCTCGTGCCCAAGCGGTAATCATGATAAATCAAGAACAGTGACAACATAAAATATAAAAATGTAATAGTGAAAAGACGACATAAGATACATGCAATACAAAATAAAGGTAATATAATGTCATAGTGAAACTTGCTTTGAGTTAAGTTGCAGTTGACGTGACTTGATCATGTTGGCACTTGATTGTCGTAGAGGTCATTAGTATGCAAGACGACCTCAAATGATGGAACAGATTGTGTCATTGGGAATCGAAGAGAATCGTATAAATAAAGAGAGATAATTATTTTGGAAAATATTTATTCTATTTGAAAACTACATTTTACTAGTTAAAAATAGTTTTAGATAAATACTTGAAAATCAAAAATGTCATTTAAGGCTAAAACCCAATTTTCAAAATATACTTCTTTTAGTCCAAAACTATAGTCATTATTTTAAATAGCTAAAATAATTAATACTACGGTTAGGTTTCGAAACCAAATTTGAAAATAGCTGTAGGACCAAGCCCAAAACTATATATTTGTTACACTATAATTTTAGAAAATAATATTTATATATTTCTCAAAATAACTAATGGTAACATTAATAACAATAATATGAATAACACTAATACAAATAACATCCTTGATAATTAATAATAATAATTAATACCAAAATAATATTAATCATAATAAAACTTCTTATAACATTATGTACATACATAGTAAATAACGATAATGATAATGATTATAGTATATAGAAAATACTGTATTAATTAATACAGTAGATAAAATACTATAATACATATAACATAATACAAAATATACCAAAATCAACTTTCTGCCAACCTCTCTCTTTCTCGTACACTGTGTTGACACAATTATAACAACAATAATGTGCTGTTGACCTCCTCAAAAGAGAGAGAGAGAGAGAGAGAAAAAGCAATGCTTTCCTCTGAGAAAAGAAGAGGAAGACGAAAACCCATTCCTTCTCTAAAAAAACAACAATTTAAGAAAGAAAAGTGTACATATATATATAGAGACTTAATGAGGATTTTCCAAGATTGACGAGGCAGCGCGCTGAGGTCGAGAGGATGGAGCAACTGGCGTTGCGCGGTAGGTAGCACCCCCAGGAGGAAGGGTCGGCACGGGCAGCATTCTCATGCAGAGACGCTAGCGCTGGAGGCTTGGCACCGACGGTCTGTCGAGAGCATGCGGCGCTCGACGTGAGGGTTAGGCATGGTAGCAGGGGGTTAGGCGCGTGGCCAAAGGCTCGATCGAGGTAAGAGATTTATCTTGCTTTCGGACAGGGATCATCATTTGGTCCGAAGTTGATGGACGTCCGAAAAGTCCGTCCGACCCGATGGGCCAAAGCCCGATAAAGCCCAGTCATTAGGCTAGTCCGACCCAGCCCATATTAGTATAGGATCAGGTTTGGACTATGCATCCGTCCGTCCGAGCCCGGCCCGAGGTCCGTCCGATACAAGTGTTCTCTCTATGTTGGAATTCACATAGTGTAATGTACATGTGATATAGTCTACAAAAAGTACTCTCTCTTTTTTTGTTGCAACTGACATGATTCTCTCTATGTTGTCATCATTCAAGAGCTTAAAACAGTTGTCTTTGAGAGTCCGTAGTGGTAATGCAGAACAACTGGTTCAAGCAATCGGTGGACTAGAATTCAGATATCTTAATCTGAAGTTCAGTATTTTATAAGGTAAACCTTGAATAAATATAAAATATTCACAGTGTTTATGTCACACTGTTGATGTTAATTTCTAGTTTCATATGGCAAATGAAACATTGCACTTGCAAACATTGCATTTTTCGCTCATTCCTACGGTGTTTTGTATTGGAAATATTTGCAGTCTTCTTGGTATTGGACCTTTTTTTTTCCGGTGCATGCACTAGAAAATATCAAATATTCAATTGTAAGAGTGTATGTCTTTGGGGCTATTCAAATGTAAGGGTGTGTATGATTCTCTCTATGTTTTAATTTTTTTTATAAAACTAGTCCGGCCCGATCCGATTTGGCCCGAAAAGTTCGACTCTTGTGGACGGACTTGGGCTTTATAAATAATAATTAAGCCCGGCCCGACCTGGCCCAAAATTTCTTTAGGGTCAAATAAAATCGGCCCATGCCCGGCCCGAGCCCGTACTTTATGGGTTTGGGCAGCACGGCCCGGCCTAATGCCGATCCCTACTTTCGAGTGTAGCATTACCACCGGTGTGTTGTGTGATGGTGGTAGGAATATGGTGGGAGAGGTGGTGATGATGGGGGTTTGTTGTGGCAGTAATGGTGGTTTGCAGGAGGAGGTCGAGAGGAGAGGGGCTGGTAGTGGTGGTGTTGGCGAGGAGATGGTAGGGCGAACGGCTTCGGCGGTGGAGTGAACGCCGGTGGGCTTGGTCATGGTGATGAAGGGTGGTGAGGTTGCCGACGGGTGTTGGCCCAGATTTGGTGTCGGGTGTGGTGGACTGGAGGTCGGCCGGGGAACTGTGTTTGCCGACGACGAGTATGGCAGTAGTACAGGGACACTACTAAAATTTGTTAAATCAGCGACGCCAAAAGACGTCGCTAAATCGGAAAAATATGTCGCTAATATCAATTAGCGACGTATTTAGCGACGTTTTCACGTAGTCGCGATTAACCTAGTGGCTAAACATGAAAACGTCGCAATACGTCGCTATTGCGACGATACTTAGCGACGCGAACTCGTCGCTAAGTCAGCGACCACCAGCGATGGAAAACGTCATCATTTACCGACGTAACCTAGCGACGTTGAGCGAACTGACATGCATCGATGCTGACCTGGCTTGAGAGCCAAATGGCGACGTTTTGCGACTTTTTGACGTCGCTAAAGTACCGACATATCGCGACGTTTAGCGACGTTTTATGTAGCGACGTTTACTGACGAACAGCGATGATGTTCATTACAGTTAGCGACGTTGGGGTACTTACTTAGCGACATTATTTTCGTCACCGAACGTCGCTGAGCGTCGCTGAACGTCGCTAATATTGAAAAAAATAAAAAAAATACAGCATTTGCAGCATCCCCTGCAGCATCCCCTACACCATTTGTTACAACAACAACAGTGTGTATCACGAACACAGTATTAAACAACACATATACACACAATCACGAACACGTTTGAAACACAATCTCATCAATCAACACAAATATATGAAAATTTGTAACAACAATGTCAAACATAATGGTCTACAACTTAATTGCCAAGTATGGGAACGAATGGCTCAGAACACAACCCAAGATTCATTCTAGCATACATTACTGTGAATCATCCATGTTCTGTACATATGGTGTAGTATATGCTCTTATCGTATCTAGTATCTGAAGAATGTAACAGAATCAAGATGAACTCACATAATGTAATACTAAGACATCATCTACTACTATATAAGATATAGTGATAGGTTGTCGTATCATCATTGCCGAGGGTCGGAGGACAGTCAACTTTATCTATGGTTATATAGTTTCTGCCTCGCCAGTCGAATGACTGCAGGGACTATGTCCTGATCACCATGTCGTACCGTAGATTAATGCAAATAGAGCTGGAGCCAAAATACAGAAACCAAAATATGATATCCACCTCAAGTGTAGAGTCGGAGGAGAAGAAATTTTCCACCCTCTCCCTCTCTCACTCTATCAATGTCACAACTTTTCCACCTCAGGTTCTGATCAAGCATTTTCCTTCTCCTCTCCTCCACCATGGCTTTGAACCCATCTGCTCCTCCCTACTTTCCTTCTTCTTATTTGACTCTCTCATCCTCATATGATATCTACCTCAAGTGTATAGTCGGGGGAGAAGAAGTGGACAGGAAGAGGAGGGGAAATCAGCACAGCTGGCGGCATGACTCGGAGGAAGTACAGAGGTTTTCTTTAACATAAGTAGGAGAACTATAAGGATATATCTTTTTACAACATATCACCTTGTCAAAGACCCTTAATGTGACAACCATATTATCGCGGTGTCGGAAGAATAACATGTCATAATTTTCTAAGCCGTGTATTTTGACATAATCTTCCAACCGGATTTTAGTTCTATGTAATAATGCAAGATTACTACATAGGAGGAAAGAGTTGGAAGGATTATGTCAAAACACACGGCTTAGAAAATTATGACATGTTAGTCTTTCGACACCGCGGTAACATGATATTCACATTAAGGATCTTTGACAAGATAATATATTATGAAAAGATATATCCTTATAATTCTCCTACGGATTTGAAGAAAACATCTGTACTTCCTCCGTGTCATGCCGCCGGCTGTGCTGTTTCCCCCTCCTCTTCCTGTCTACGTCTTCTCCCCCGACTCTACACTTGAGGTAGATATCATATGTGCCTGAGAGAGTCAAATAAGAAAAAGGGAAGTAGGGAGGAGCAGATGGGTCCAGAGCCATGGTGGAGGAGAGGAGAAGAAAGATGCTGAATCAGAACGGATGGCTCAGAACACAACCCAAAATTCATTCTAGCATACATTAGTGTGAATCATCTATGTTCTGTACATATGATGTAGTATATGTTCTTATCGAATCTAGTATGTAGTATCTGAAGAATGTAACAGAATCAAGATGAACTCATATAATGTAATAGTAAAATGTCATCTACTACGATATAAGATATAGTGATAGGTTGTCGTATCATCATTGCCGAGGAGGAGCCACTTTTCCCGGCTCTACAGAATCAATGCCATCCAAGGAAGGCAAAACTGAATCAGCATTGTCTTTCTGATCGTCCTCATCAAGGCATAACGGGCTGCTCAGCGTGCCCAGCTTCTTCAACTTCTCGCTGGCTGTAGAGTCGAAATGGGAACGGGTCGTCTTTGTCGGCCCGGAGCTCCGGCTCGCACTCGCCACCTCGCTATCGGTTTTCTCTCCTCCTCTGACGCGGGTCATAAGAAAAGAAATTTTGTACCTCTTCTTCACATAAACATCATTGCTGCCTTGTACTCGAGCCTCCTCGTCTGTGACGCTATCCAACTTCTCGGTGCCTACATTATCACTCGAATCTCCCCTTCGACTCGTATCGTCCTCTTATTCGCCTGTCTTTTCGCTTCCTGTATTGCAATCATCGGAGAAGGAGTCGAATGAGACGGCGATGATAGGAGATGATTGCAAGACAGGGAGCGAAAAGACAGGCGAAGAAGAGGACGATACGAGTCGAAAGGAAAATTCGAGCGACAATGTAGGCACCAAGAATTTGGATAGCGTCACAGACGAGGAGGCTTGAGTACAAGGCGGCAATGATGTTTATGTGAAGAAGAGGTACAAAATTTCTTTTCTTATGACCTGCGTCAGAGGAGGAGAGAAAATCGGTAGCGAGGCGACGAGTGCGAGTCAGAGCTCCGGGCCGGCAAAGAGGACCCGTTCCCATTTCGACTCTGCAGCCAGCGAGAAGTTGAAGAAGCTGGGCACGCTGAGCAGCCCGTTATGCCTTGATGAGGATGATCCGGAAGACAATACTGATTCAGTTTTGCCTTCCTTGGATGGCATTGATTCTGTAGATCCGTGTATAAAAGAGGAAGAGATTGGGAGTAGAGTGGACCCGGAGGGAAATGAGAGATTGGAAGCTGGGTCAATATCCAAGAAGCGAAAGAGAGTCGAGGATTCTGATTTTGATGGCATAGAGGAAGAGGTTCGCGACATAACGAGAGGGACAGGGTGTCACGCCCCGAGTCGGCAACGTTCGTCCCCGTTGTTACTTTTTGCCGATTCGATCGTCCTCGCTAAGGCGTGATACCGTACGAGTCTGGAATTGCACTCGTACAAGGCAGAACGTTACGTTGCATTTGATATAAATATGCCAAGTTGAAACTTCACAAATCACATCAGAATTTAAGATGCTGTATAGGAAGATAGAAATACTTTTCATTCATAGCATGCAACGAAGTGCAAGACGTAATTACATTGGATGCCGTTGCGGCTACATTGATTGAAAACAGAAAGAAAATACATTCGACAAGTTGCCTGAACTACGCTTGCCATCCCATACATTCGCCCCTTTATACATAAGCCGTCGACTTGAATTGGCTTCAAAATACTTCAGTATAGAAAGAGCTTCAAAATGCCTCTCCGCATTTCAGCTTTGTTTTAGGTTGTAGCGCCCGCCGTACCTAGGGAAATTGGGGGAGGGGATTAGCACACTTGCTAAGTGGACGAGACGAACCAACTCGTCTAAACCGACTCTGATTGTTAGGATAGGCATGCTTTAGAGTTGTCTTTCTATTAGAACTAAATGAATTCAGTTCATATTCGATAGCCGTCTTTTGAGTATTAAAGCATACAACATAATATCGCAGTTTATCATATTTCTTACCACGGCCGTGCTCGTCCCTGCATGAAAACAGAGATAATATTTACACCTGCATAAGACAATAGGTGAGCATGCAACTATCTTATATGCGGTCATTGGTGCTACGCACCTCTAGGGACTTAATCGAAGTTGGCATGCGATGCAACCCATTCAGCCTAGGTTGCAAGCCTTACTGAAGGTCCCGCATGCCTCGCGCCGAAGCACGATAAATTATTTCCCCTAGGACGAATCGGTTCCGATGCCCCGGATACCGTTTCGAGGAAAACGAACTTGTGCACAAGCTGTCCATGACCATACCTGTGTGCGAACAGTTTCATATATGTAAACAGTTTCGTATAATGCGGATAGTATCTAACAGCATTATCATTTCTCGCAACTCATGCAAAGATTCATTTTTTCCAAAGCCGTACACCGATTTAGCGTCCCGTGGGCACCAAATTGTCCGAGGCATCATAACCCATGATCGACATTTCATATTATTTTGCAGCAGCACATGAAATAGTCTATCTTTTTACTATAACCTTAAACTTTTCCAGTTATGTGAGAAACTTGCATTTTTCCGAGTAGATTACTCAAAATTGATACGTTTTTCCCGAGTTCTTGACTTAGTGGATTGGCATGCAATTAACTTGGCATCGTTCGATTTGAATGAATTTGAAGCAAGGAATAAGTTTGCGGGACAGAGTAGAAAAGAAGGGTCGAATCACCCACCGATTACTTTGCTTCGTGTCGATCGTCCAAGCGCTATGCAACGTCAATCCTTAGTTACGCGAGCTCCTGCAATGGCACCAATGCTTTGTTAGAATTCCTTTTTTTCCCCTTGTATCGAAATTGTAATTGCATCCATGAAAATGACGTAAAAGCACTTCATCAAGCCCAGCGGCAAAGCTCCAAGAAAACCATACAGCGGTCCGGTCTCGTCGAAGGGACTCTTATATAGAGCTCACTCGCCGAGACGCAGCCCGCTGCATCTAGGACTTATTCCAACAGAAGTTGTTCCATTAGTTGGATCGATTCTCGTAACTTCCGTCCAAATCGATTTGAATCGATGCCGCAAGGCGTTAACGTTTAGCAAGCTTAGCGATCGAGTCAGATGGCCATCTAAGTTCCCGACCGATCTGACTCGGCGCTAGCATATTATGAAGTTCCGTCGCCTATCGAAAGCGGGGCGCTACATAATATACCACTAAGAAAAAGTTTTATCCCGAAACTTAAGAATAAGGGTCTGACCTTAATTTAGACAAACAGCGCGGGGTACTTCTCTTTCATCTCCGCCTCCATCTCCCACGTCGACTCCTCGATTGAATGGTTCTGCCAAAGCACGCGGACTAAGGACATCGACCGATTTCGCAGCACCTTCTCCTTGCGGTCCAAAATTTGAATAGGCTCCTCCGAGTAAGACAAGTCAGTACGTAGCTCCAACTGATCGAAGCTAACCACATGACTTGGATCGTCCACGTAATTTTGAAGTTGTGAAATATGAAAAACATCGTACACATCAGCTAAGGCAGGAGGTAGTGCGATCCGATAAGCAACCGTTGTAATTTGCTCAATAATCTTGAAGGGGCCTACAAATCTCGGGCTCAACTTGCCTTTAACGCCGAACCGCATCACACCGCGTATGGGCATTACTTTCAGAAACACATGGTCCCCGACCAAGAACTCTAGCGGTCGCCGACGAAGATCTGCGTAGCTCTTTTGTCGACTTTGCACGATGCAGAGTCTATCTCGAATCAAGCGGACCTTTTCGACGGCCTGCTCCACCAGTTCTGGTCCAAGCACTTATCGCTCTCCGACTTCATCCCAGCATATCGGCGAACGGCACTTCCTCCCATAGAGCGCTTCGTATGGAGCCATCTGAATTCTCGACTGATAACTATTGTTATACGCAAACTCCGCAAGCGGTAAATGCGTATCCCAACTAGTCTTTAGGTCGATCGCACACAGACACAACATATCTTCTAAGATCTGATTGACCCTCTCTGTCTGAACGGCTGTTTGGGGATGGTACGCCGAACTAAAGTTCAGCTTGGTCCCCATCGCCGCTTGGAGGCTCGTCCAGAAACGCGATAGGAATCGCCCGTCTCTGTCCAAAATTATAGAGGCCGGTACCCCGTGCAGTCGAACAATCTCATCGACATAGATTTGTGCTAACCGATCGACGCTCCATCCTACTTTAATTGTGATAAAGTGAGCCGACTTGGTCAATCTATCAATAATGACCCAAATCGCGTCATTCCCCCGCGGCGTCTTCGGAAATCCCACAATGAAATCCATCGAGATATTGTCCCACTTCCACTCGGGAATGGCGATGTTCTGCAGCTCGCCGCCTGGCCGTTGGTGTTCCGCCTTCACCTGCTGACACGCCATGCATTGCAATATGAACATAGCCACGTCTTTCTTCATGCCGTGCCACCAAAAGTTTGTGCGCAAGTCCTTGTACAACTTGGTGCTTCCAGGATGTAACGAGTACTTCGCATAATGCGCCTCCGTCAGAATTTCTTTTCTGAGTTCGGAAGTTTCAGGAACGCAGAGCCTTCCCTTTAGTCGCATCGTCCCGTCTCCGTCTTCCGCAAAGTCAGTCGCCCTTTCCGTTGAAATTTGCTCGCGTATTTTCTTCAGGAATGAGTCGTCCTCCTGTGCGGTCTTTATCTTGCTAAGCAGGCTTGATCCTAACTTCAGTTGAGCTAGGTGCAGGTGTCGATACCCAATTCCGAGTTCGATACCCATCGCTTCAAGGTCTCGCCGTATTTTCTTGTTTATGGCCAGTGTTCCCATAAACATTCTGCTGAGTGCGTCGGCCACCACGTATCCCTTGCCCGGTGTATACTCGATCGTTTGCTCGTAATCTTTTATGAGTTCGAGCCAACGTCGCTATCGTAGGTTGAGTTCCCGTTGTGTAAATAAGTACTTCAGGCTTTTGTGATCTGTGTAGATTCTGCATGCCACGCCATAGAGGTAGTGCCGCCATAACTTCAACGCAAAGACGATCGCCGCCAATTCTAGGTCGTGCGTCGGGTAGTTTTTCTCGTGCTGCTTCAACTGCCGTGAAGCGTAGGAGATGACTTTGTCTCTCTGCATGAGTACGCACCCGAGGCCAGTTCACGATGCGTCGCTGAATATCTGAAAGCCTTCTAGACCGTCTGGAAGTGCAAGGATTGGAGCTGAGACGAGCCGTTGCTTCAACTCTTGGAAGCTGGATTCACAGTTGTTGCTCCTTTCAAATACTACTCCCTTCTGGGTGAGGCGAGTCAGAGGCGACGCTAGTTTTGAAAAGCTTCGCACGAATCGACGGTAGTAGCCCGCTAAGCCAAGGAAACTTCGAATGTCGCTAGCCGAGGCAGGTCATTTCCAATCCACCACCGTATTAATCTTCTTTTGGTCCACCACGACACCTTCGGCAGAGATTACGTGCCCGAGGAATGTCACGCTACTCATCCAGAACTCGCACTTACTCTGCTTGGCGTACAATTTGTTTTCATGCAGAATCTGCAGTACCGTCTTCAAATGTTCTGCATGTTCTTCACGATTCTTTGAGTCGACAAAGATATCGTCGATGAATACGACTACAAATTTATCTATTTGAGGTCGGAAGACTCGGTTCATTAGATCCATGAACGCGGCTGGGGCATTCGTCAAACCGAACGGCATGACGAAGAATTCGTAAAGACCATATCGAGTGCGTAAGGCAGACTTCGATATGTCATCGGACTTGATCTTCAATTGATGATAGCCTGAACGAAGATCGATTTTTAAAAATATTGCCGCGCCTTGCAGTTGGTCAAACAAGTCGTCGATTCGCGGCAAAGGATACTTGTTCCGCACGGTCGCCTTGTTGAGTTTCGGATAGTCGATGCATAGCCGCAACGACCCATCCTTTTTCTTCACGAACAGTACGGGAGCTCCCTACGGAGAGACGCTAGGGCGAATAAATCCGTGGTCTAGCAACTCTTGTAATTGCACTTTCAACTCCTTCAGTTCTGCTGGAGCCATTCGGTAAGGCGCCTTTGATATCGGCCGTGTATCCGGAAAGGTGTCGATGCTGAATTCAATTTCTCGATCCGGAGGCATCTCGGGCATCTCGTAAGGAAAAACGTCAGGAAAATCTGCCACAACATCAGTCTGCATTGTGTTTGTATTATCCGTCCGTGTGTTTTGAACTGATGCCAAGTATCCCGCACAGCCGGAACGCAGCATACGTCTTGCCGAGATTGCCGATACCATCATCGCCGTCTTCGAGGCCGTACCACACGAATATGAGAACTCTGTCTCGCCAGGAAGGCGAAATACCAATCTCTTCTCCGCGCACTCGATCGTTGCACGACAAGCGCCTAACCAATCCATGTCCAGAATTATGTCGTAATCTTTGATGTCTAGCACGACGACATCCAAGGATAGATATCTTCCCCCGACGCAAATGTGGCCATCCCTACAAATAAAGTTCGCAGGCATATCGACTCCCGACGGAGTGCTAATGCTAATATTTATATTTAGTGATTGTATGGTTATTTTATTTTCTTTTGCATAATCAGCAGATATAAAGCTATGCGTCGCACCTGAATCGAATAGGACCCGAGCAGGTATATCTTTGTAGAGTAATATACCTGTTACAACCGTATCGGACGCGTACGCCTCGTCCCGAGTTAAGGCATAAACTCGGCCTTGAGCTCCGTGGCGTTGATTCTGCGGGATCACAGGCACCGCATTTGCGCCTTGTAGTGTAGGCGCTTTATATGGATTCAGAGTGTTCCTTGGTGGGTTGTGTTGATTCGGCTTCCCCGCCTGACAATATTGACTGAAGTGGCCTAGCTCGCCACACTTGAAGCATGTTCTCAGTCTACAATCGGGTGCTCGGTGCCCACGCTTGCCGCATCTGTTACAATTTACTGCGGCAAAGTGACCACGATTCTCAGACGTGTTTGAGCATTTTTGTACTCCCGATCCTCCAGCATCATTAGGACGCTTGTTGAAGTTGTTGCGAACGACAGGCATAGCCCTTTGTGACATACGGCCAAAGATTCGCTCACTATCAAGTGCGACTTCGTAGGATTCATGATAAGTTTGGCATCGTTGGTTCATGACGTCCCTACGCAGTTTTTCGTTGAGGCCTTGCTGAAAACGCTCGCACCATTCTTCTTTGTTGGACAGGAAGGCGCCGGCAAATTTTACAAGTTTCGAGAAGCTTGCATCAAAATCTTCAACACTCATATTCCTCTGCCTCAACATCATGAACTCATCTGCATTCTGTCGACGGATGGCGCGAGGAACGTACTTCTCAAGGAAGGCTGTCTTGAATATTTTCCAAGAAATCTTTTTGTTGGAATCGGTTTCACAGATCTCTTGTTTCTTCGCCGCCCACCAGTCATGTGCTCTAAGTTGTATCTGCAGCGCCGCACAGGCCACCCTCTGGGACCCTTCGATGTAGAGGAGATCGAACAAGTTCTCCATCTCTGCGAGACATCCTACTATCACGTTGGGCTCTGCTCGGCCGTTGAACTTTGGCGGGTTCATTTTGCGAAACTCCTTCACTTTGAACATGGAAGGAGAGTTCATCATTTGCGGGGAGCCATCTTCCTCCTCATCTTCTTCTTGATCACCTTGCTTTTCTTTGGGCTCTTCGTCCGTCGTCTTGGTATTGCCCGCCATTCTGCTCACTATCTGAGTCAGGGCACTCATCTGTTTTTGTTGCGCCTCAAATTAGGCTTTGAATTGTGACTGAAGCTGTTGCTGCTGCAGTTCCATCAACTGTAGCATCTTCTTCATAGTCGTCTCGCTAGGGCCAGTGCTTTTTGTGCTCGACGTACTATCTACGGTTTGGGTTGTTGGGCCGGCGATTTTTTTATCTCGCTTAGTCATTCCTAAAAACAGTGTAAACCCGTTAGTATTTTTCAAAAATATCTACGGGCTTACCTGTATGGAACTTGTATTTCACGCAGCATGCCGACAAGCATTCAATCAAGCCATCGCAAAGGACATTCTAACAATAAAACATCTTTCAAAAAATCCGAGGAAACATAACTGTGCTCTGATACCAATTTGTCACGCCCCAAGTCGGCAACGTTCGTCCCCGTTGTTAATTCGTGCCGATTCGATCGTCCTCGCTAAGGCGTGATGCCGTACGAGTCTAGAATTGCACTCGTACAAGGCAGAACGTTACGTTGCATTTGATATAAATACGCCAAGTTGAAACTTCACAAATTACATCAGAATTTAAGACGCAATATAGGAAGATAGAAATACTTTTCATTAATAGCTTGCAACGAAGTACAAGACGTAATTACATTGGATGCCGTTACGGCTACATTGATTGAAAACAGAAAGAAAATGCATTCGACAAGTTGCCTGAACTATGCTTGCCGTTCCATACATTCGCCCCTTTATACATAAGCCGTCGACTTGAATTGGCTTCAAAATACTTCAGTATAGGAAGAGCTTCAAAATGCCTCTCCGTACTTCAGCTTCATTTTAGGTTGGAGCACCCGCCGCACCTAAGGAAATTGGGGGAGGGGATTAGCACACTTGCTAAGTGGACGAGACGAACCAACTCGTCTAAACCGACTCTGATTGCTAGGATAGGCATGCTTTAGAGTTGTCTTTCTATTAGAACTAAATGAATTCAGTTCATATTCGATAGCCGTCTTTTGAGTATTAAAGCATACAACATAACATCGCAGTTTATCATATTTCTTACCATGGCCGTGCTCGTCCCTGCATGAAAATAGAGATAATATTTACACCTGCATAAGACAATAGGTGAGCATGCAACTATCTTATATGCGGTCATTGGTGCTACACACCACTAGGGACTTAATCGAAGTTGGCATGCGACGCAATCCATTCAGCCTAGGTTGCAAGCCTTACTGAAGGTCCCGCATGCCTCGCGCCGAAGCATGATAAATTATTCTCCTAGGACGAATCGGTTCCGATGCCCAGGATACCGTTTCGAGGAAAACGAACTTGTGCACAAGCTATCCATGACCATGCCTATGTGCGAACAGTTTCATATATGCAAACAGTTTTGTATAGCACGGATAGTATCGAACAACATTATCATTTCTCGCAACTCATGCAACGATTCATTTTCCCCAAAGCCGTACACCGATTTAGCGTCCCGTGGACACCAAATTGTCCGAGGTATCATAACCCATAATCGACGTTTCATATTATTTTGCAGCACATGAAATAGTCTATCTTTTTACTAGAATCTTAAACTTTTCCAGTTATGTGAGAAACTTGTATTTTTTTGAGTAGATTACTCAAAATTGATACGTTTTTCTCGAGTTCTTGACTTAGTGGATTGGCATGCAATTAACTTGGCATCGTTCGATTTGAATGAATTCGAAGCAAGGAATAAGTTTGCGGGACAAAGTAGAAAAGAAGGGTCGAATCACCCACCGATTACTTTGCTTCGTACCGATCGTCCAAGCGCTACGCAACGGCAATCCTTAGTTACGCGAGCTCCTGCAATGGCACTAACGCTTTGTTAGAATTCCTTCTTTTTACCTTGCATCGAAATTGTAATTGCATCCATGAAAACGACGCGAAAGCACTTTATCAAGCCCAGCGGCAAAGCTTCAAGAAAACCATACAGCAGTCCGGTCCCGTCGAAGGGACTCTTATAGAGAGCTCGCTCGCCGAGACGCAGCCCGCTGCATCTAGGACTTATTCCAACAGAAGTCATTCCATTAGTTGGATCGATTCTCGTAACTTCTGTCCAAATCGATTTGAATCGATGCCGCAAGGCGTTAATGTTTACCAAGCTTAGCGATCGAGTCAGATGGCCGTCTAAGTTCCCGGCCGATCTGACTCGGCGCTAGCATATTATGAAGTTCCGTCGCCTATCGAAAGCGGGGCGCTACACAGGGAAGGGGCAGATGAAGGATGGCTCAGTACACAACCCAAGATTCATTCTAGCATATATTAGTATGAATTATCTATGTTCTGTACATATGGTGTAGTATATGTTCTTATCGTATCTAGTATCTGAAGAATGTAACAGAATCAAGATGAACTCACATAATGTAATACTAAGACATCATCTACTACTATATAAGATATAATGATAGGTTGTCGTATCATCATTGCCGAGGGATGAGGGTCGGAGGACAGTCAACTTTATCTACGGCTACATAGTTTCTGCCTCACTAGTCGAATGGCTGCAGGGACCATGTCGTACCGTAGATTAATGCAAATGGAGCTGGAGCCAAAATACAGAAACCAAAATACAAAATACAGAATCAAATCCCTGGGTTCGCCGAAAATACAGAACACAGTTCTAATTCATATTTATTTTAAGTGTGAGAACGGATGGCTCAGAACACAACCCAACCGGAGAGGATACTCTGAGAGATCCATCTGAGTAGGACGTATACTCTGATAGATCACCATTACAAGTATGATATCAGTAGTGGTATTGAGTGTGTACATCCTACTCAGATGGGTCTCTCACCGTTACTATTTTTTTCTGACAGCATGGTGGATGTGCTCCGTCAACGGATTCTTGCTCCGAGCCAAAACTTTGCCCCGGAGCTCAAGTGGACATCCTTCGTGTAGAGCTCGAGTGAGAGGTTCCTGATAGCATGGTGGTCTCCTTTGTTAAAGTATCCGTGCTCGTCCCACAATCAATGTGTGATTAGCACAGATACTTTGATAAAGGAGACCACCATGCTGTCAGGAACCTCTCACTCGAGCTTTACACCAAGGATGTCCACTTGAGCTCCGGGGCAAAATTTTGGCTCGGAGCAAGAATCTGTTGACGGAGCGCATCCACCATATTGTCAGAAAAATATAGTAACGGTGAGAGACCCATCTGAGTAGGACGTACACACTCAATCCCACTACTGATATCATACTTGTAAAGGTGATCTCTCAGAGTATACGTCCTACTCAGATGGATCTCTCAGAGTATCCTCTCTGGTTGGTTGTCGTATCATCATTTCCGAGGGATGAGAGATTGACACAGTACTAATTCATATATGTAGTCCAATACAAATAGTCTAATATAAAAACAACCCAATACAAATAGTCCAATACAAATAAGTACTAATAGCTAATGAGAACCACGCAGCTCATGCAAACGCTCAGTGATACGATCACGCAACCACCTCGAAAAAACGAGATTTTTGGCGTGAGGAGAGATGTCATCCCTTGCAAGTGTTGCATGAATAGAACTCCCGTTCTCACTAGCTACCAGTGTTGGATGAATAGAACTCCCGGTCTCACTAGCAACCGGTGCCACTTCCTCCTTAACTGTAGGAGGAGCCACCTCAGCATTCACTGTTTCCCTCAAACGACGTGCCGCTCCTCGGGTCATGGGTGCCATCTGGTAAGATCGATATTCACAAATAATATAATTGTAACATAAGCAAGCTAACTAAAGGAACCATCATGTAATTTAAGTACATTTTTTAAAGCAAATAAAGTACAAAAAATTTGATTTTTTGCCAAGTGTGAGAACGGATGGCTCAGAACACAACCCAAGATTCATTCTAGCATACATTAGTGTGAATCATCTATGTTCTGTACATATGGTGTAGTATATGTTCTTATCGTATCTAGTATCTGAAGAATGTAACAGAATCAAGATGAACTCACATAATGTAATACTAAGACATCATCTACTACTATATAAGATATAGTGATAGGTTGTCGTATTATCATTGCCGAGGGATGAGGGTCGGAGAATAGTCAACTTTATCTACGGCTACATAGTTTCTGCCTCGCCAATCGAATGGCTGCAGGGACTATGTCCTGATCACCATGTCGTACCGTAGATTTTGGATTTAAAATATGGTATTCAGGTCAACTTAATTCAGTCAAAGGGTACTGAAGAGAAAGTCTAATTAAGACTTTCAACTAAGCAGGCAGCCTGGACTGCTGTTCAGAACTTGGCAGGCAAAATCCCATAACATCTGATGACAAACCTATACACACCCTTGCCCAAACCATTTGTTTCAGTAGGTAAAATATTCCAGGTTACTCAAGTAACCTATCGTACAACATTTGGTGTCAACAGCATTCCTTGTTAATTGTAACATGCATACTATCATATCCAAACTCTGCCAAAACCTGACCAACATACCCTATACTAATCATTCCATATTTCAGTAATGTCAGTGAGCTAAATAAAACTCAACTGTCGAGAATACTTAGGAGAAAACTCATTCACAGGATTAGTATCCATCCTTCGTGACATAGCTGAAATTTTATAGGACTTGATAATAATTATTAGTCAATTTATTCATCATTTCAAAATCCTGAAAATGCCCAAAAAACTCCCAGTATCAGTAAATAGGGCTCGAACCCTAAATTAGAATTCGAATCCAAGCAAAACATCAAATTAACAGTTGATATGCCCAAAAAAACTCCCAGTATCAGTATATAGGTGTCACACTGTGAGTCTCGTGTCCACACAGTGGAACATGACGTGTCCAAACCAACAAAATAAGTGTCACACGAACTAGAAGCGAGTCCACGCTCTCATGTCCCCCGTAGCGAGTCCACTGTCAGTCTCGTGTTCCCCGCAGCGAGTCTACGCTCTCGTGGACACGAACTAGAAGCGAGAGAGAGAGCTAGAAGATAAGAAGAAACTGGGGAGGAGCTACCTGAGGAAGGAGGAGGAGGAGGAGGAGGAGGAGAAGGAGGAGGTACCTGAGGAAGGAGGAGGAGGAGGTCGGAGGAGGGAGATCGCCGGAGGAGCGCCGCGGAGGAGGAGGCCGGAGGAGGGAAATCGCCCGGAGGAGCGTCGCGGAGGAAGAGCGCGCCAAAAATTGGGGGGGGGGGGGAATTTGTGAATGATCGGAAAGGGAACCCTCGCTGGCTATATGAAACGATTAGCGACATCCTTATAGGACGTCGCTAAACGTCGTTGATATTTAAGAAACGGCAACGCTGCTTAAAATGCGTCGCTACACGTCGCTATATCAGCGACGTGTG
The DNA here is from genome assembly GCA_029216955.1 of Iris pallida. Classification (NCBI taxonomy): domain Eukaryota; kingdom Viridiplantae; phylum Streptophyta; class Magnoliopsida; order Asparagales; family Iridaceae; genus Iris; species Iris pallida. The sequence continues at coordinate 5,790,471 of JANAVB010028397.1, read as the reverse complement.
CTGACGAACTTGCGACGCAGATTCCCATTTAACAAATTGCAGCCGCTAGACGTCGCTATTAGTCGTTGTTCGCGACAAACAGCGATGTCATAGATAAACGTCGCTAAACCCCCAAAAAATAGCGACGTTCTATCTTGGAGTCGCTAAATACGTCGCTGATATGACTTATTTTGGTAGTGGGAGGATGCTCGGCCAGGGATTAGATTAGGAATTAGCGATTAGATCAGGGAATTAGGGTTTTGGCTGTGTCGGGGTTGTTCGACACGGCGGAGAAATTTGGGTTCGTGTTCGGGATTGTCGGACACGACCTAGTATAATTGTACTAAAATTGTGGAAAGGGAATATTGACGCGGACACGGTGCATGACATGATGGAATTGGCTATGGTGTTGGCTATATAGTTTAGGAATTTTGGGTTGTGGTTGAGAATAGAGGAAGGCTCCTATATATATATGAGTTAGGGATTCCCTAATTAGGGAAGGACTAGGATTGATCAAATCCTTCCATGGAATTAAATCAAAAGATTGATCAAATATTTATACATAAATAATGTCTATTATTTAATATCCATTATTTAAAATAAACATTTTTATAATCAAAACCTTTAAAAATAAATGATAATAATAAATCAAATAATTCTAAATATATTTTTGTAAATGAGAAATCTCTTTTAAAATTAAATTTGGTAAATCTTTTCCTTTCAAAAATATCTAGAATATAATTTTAAAAAAATTATTTTCTAACAAAAATATTTAAAATAAAATAAAAAAATTTCGGAAAGTGGGCTTACACTATGCAGAAAACACTGATACATTGATACCAAATGTTGCACTTAGGATACCAATTGATATACTGATATCAAGGAAAAAAACGCGTATTGTACTACATAAAAACAAGTAATTAGCCCACATGTAAGCACATATTGCACTTATGATACCAAATGAGGATACAAAACGCATACTGCACTTAGGATACAAAGCACGTATTGTACTACATATTGCACTTAGTGGTTTAACTATGTAAAAAAAGATATAATTAATTGTATATTACGATTGACATAACAAGTGCATAGCAGTGTATGCACTTGAGAAAACACGATGCCTATAGCGTTAATTAGGACATATTCTCTGTCAGTAACAAAAATTAATATACGACTCTCCATGACCGGTGTAAAGTGTTTTAAGTTTTTCCAACGTCCATGTGTAGTTTTCAAGTTTCTCACTCTTCATGAAGCAAAAAGCAATTGGAAACATTTTTCCCGTAGAAGTGAAGCCATGCAACATGAAAGAGAAACATCTTGAACTTATTGGTCTTATATGTACAATCAAGAACTAACACGTCGACGAAGGACCTAGCTAAATGTGTGCAATCTGTATGAACCCGAAACAGTTAAAGGACTTCATTGCTCTGGGGATGTCTTCTATGGTACCTAGCAAAAATTTTGCAAGCGGGATGGGAATTTAGTATATTTGATTACCCAGATTCTTCGATATGCATTTTTTCTACAATAAACACATATAATTCAATATTTATATATGAAAATAATGTTTGAAAACCAAATCAGCATATTAATTCAATGACATACCAAATAACGGTCGAATTCGATGAAAGTATAACTACACTTTTCACCCATAATCTTCACACAATCTAGGTTGGAAAAAAGTTGGACTAGGGTTTATTTATGTGAGTTAGGAATTTTTGGAGGAGAAGAGAGCAACAAAAAAAAAGTTCGATTTTATACACAAATGTGGTCTAGTCTCAAGTAACAAATAGGAGTGGCAAACTTGTAAATATTTGAAAAAAATTTGGGTTTGCCCCAAGTAAAACTCAAAATGCCTTTAGAATTAGCCTTTGTTTAAGTTGAGAACTATCACACATGAATTGTAATATTTATATCTTTTTATGAATATTTTCTTCCATGTATCAAAATGTATATAGATCTTCTCTTATGTGGTCTCTCTCTTAAATAATGACTTCTTATAAGTCATTATAGGTTCAAACGTTCCAACAAACATTACTTCATACATACTCTATGTGTGCACAATTAGGGGTGGGCATTATTCGATTTTTGACCGCAAACCAAATCAAATAAGGGATTTGATTGGATTAGGTTTGGTTTCGTTTTTGAAAATATTGAAAAAATCGATTTTAGGTTTCAGTTTTGGTCTAAAACTTAAATTGAACAAGAAATTTTAGTTTATATATATATATATATATATATATATATATATATATATATATATATATATATATATCTTTTTGTTTTAAAAACCAATGCCGGTGGACGACTCCATCCGACCTTGGCCCGGAGGCCGTGGCCACCGCCACCCAGCCACCTCCGTGGGAGAGAGGGCTCGAACCCGGCCCTCACCCCTGGTACACGGTGGTGTTACCAGTACACCACGACTCGATGTGCTAGTTTATATATATATATATATATATATATATATATATATATATATATATATATATATATATATATATATATATAGTTACTATATATATTAATAAAAAAATGCAAATAAACCAAAATTTTGAATAAACTGAATAAACCGAAAATCGAACCAATTTAATTCAGTTCGGTTTGATTCGGTTATGGGCCATTTCGGTTCGGTTTCGATTTTGTTTATTCTATTTTCGGTTCAATTCGATTTTTAGTTATTCGCTTCGGTTTGAACCAAATTAACCGAATGCTCACTACTATGCACAATCATAATTATAAATGAAACACACTTTACTGATTGAAAATAATTTCAAACAAAAAATATAACTAATTAGACAATTAAGCTAAGACAAAACCCCATGTTTTTCACATGTTTAAAAAATGACTTTACTAGAAGTCATTTAGTTAAGGGATCCACAATCATCAATTTTTCCAAAAACAAGAAACTTTATGTCAATGTGGCTGCTTTTGCTACCACTTTTATTGTTCTTAGAAAAGAAAACAACAGCTGGAATTATCACAATAAAGGCTTATTGACCTTATCGAGTCAACAAATCTGAACTCCTGTGATAAAATTCCTTTAACCATCTTTAGCTTCAAAGCATCCTAGAAGCTCATCTTCCATAGTAGACAATGCAATCATAGTCTGATTGCTTTAAAAAAAATGAAATAACATCTCCAGCTAGCAGAAAGACGTACTAAAGTGGATTTTTTGGAGTCTTGACAACCCATAAAGTGAGAATCTGAATATCCAACCACTTCTAGATTGTCAACATGTTTATAAGTGAAATTATGGTTCTTGGTTCCTTGTAAGTATCATCACCCTTTTAGTAGTCTTCCAGTTATACATTACAAGGTTACTTTGATATCTTTCTAATATCCCCCTTTTAGTATCTCATCACCCATGCAAAAAATAAGTGTACTACAAAAAAACAGTAAAATAGCGACTGAAAATTTAGTCGCTAAAATTGTTATTTTAGTCACTAAAATAAAATACCGACTGAACACCGACTAAAACTTTTAGTCGCTGACCGCAATGTCGTTGTTTTTTCGTCGCTCGTTCGTCGGTATTCCAACTGACTAGCGACAAACCTAGCGACTATAAGTTAGCGACTAACTACCGATTAAAAAACATGTCACTCCTTTAGCGACTAATTACCGACGGACACACATGTCGCTCAAGTAGCGACTAATGGTCGACTACCTGCCAACTAAAATGTTTGCTACTAACTATCGACTAACAAGCAATGGTGTCTAATACTCTTAGTAACTTTGATACTTTATTAGCGACTAACAATTTGGTCGACAGTTAGTCGGTGGATAGTTGCAAGTTAGTTGCTGATTAGCTGGTTGTTTGTTAATTTTTCAGTTTTTAGCCACTACTTCGTCGCCAGCTAGTCGTAGATTTCCATTCCAGAATCGTTAATATTCTTTTTGGCAGAAACAATGCTATACGCATCCTGTGATAGGTTAATAGTAATATAAACCAGCCCACAACACGCTTAAATACGATGCAAACAATAATAACTAAAACAATAATAATAACAAACAAAAATTACGCAAACAAATAAACTAATAAATATATATTAGTCATGTCCTTCCATCGACCATACACCATCCATACAACAAGTACAAACAAATATGTCTCTAGTAATATATACAAAAGCATACAAAATCAAAACGATGGTGGCTTCATGTTGCCCATAAACTGTATCATAAGCGTTAAAAATGCCTGCTGCTAGCTCTGCGTAAATATAGGAGCTGGAACAGAAGTCCCCGGAGGAGTGACAATGGAGAAGTAGTCGGAGGAGCAACAGATGGAGAAGTTGCCGGAGGAGCAAGTAGCAACACGGAAGGAGTAGTAGCATGAGTAACGGAAGGAGCAGCAATAGTAGAAGGAATAATCGAAGTACCGGTAGTCCCATCATGAACACTAGTAGGATCCACCAATTCCATAATATGTCTCAGTTGTATCTGAAAATCTAACATCATGGTGGTTATCTGCTCCATAGTGAAAATATTGGTAGGAGAAGTAGTTTGTGCAGGACCGGTAGTAGAATGTGCAGGTGGAAAAGCTCTTGAGTATACCGATGGTTGCGTCGCTAATGGCCCGATACCGTACACGGTGCCTCCCTTTCCTCTCCCAACAACTTGTACCCACAAGTCATTTCTCTCGATGGACGTCAGTGACGTACTAGTGCCAGTTCCCCCTCCTGATCAGCAGCCTGAGCTAGAGGCATGACTATCCAATTCCTCGTAGCCCTCATGTATATATATCGCGTAGGTATCATGAATATATAATAATTACAATCAAGCTGCACGTTTACAAGTAAAAAAAGAAAGAAGAGATGCTACCTATCGTACATCATATATGATTAACCAATACATAAGTAGTCTATCAAGTGCCGTATCGGATCAACCATGACCAGAACTTCACTACCAGAATAAGTCAGATTAGCGACGCAAGATGACGTCGCTAAACATCCAAAACACGTCGCTAATTCTTTTTCGCGACGTTGTTAGCGACGTAAAGACCATGTGTCGCATAATACATGGTCGCTAACTAAGAATAAGTCGATGTTCGTCGCTATGGCGATGTCTGTTTGCGACGCATAGCGTCGCTAGTGTTTTATCCTACTAGCGACATTTGCCAACATGGCATTACTAATTAGCGACGTAAGAATTCGTTGCGAATTGTTGCTGGCAGTTCAACGTTTAGCGACACAATCTGCGTCATTTAGTGACATTAAATCTGACAATTTGGGTTAGCCACGTCACTTTTTTAGCGATGTCTTACGACAATCAGCGACGTCGTCGAAACAGGCTAGCGACGTCCTGATACTTACATAGCGACGTTATTAGCGACGTTGTCTTATTATTTTTGCTGACATGTCCAATTTACCACGTCAGCATAATAGCGCCGTTCTGCAATGTTTTCTTTTTCCGGTTAGAGATGTTCTGATACATCTTAGCAACGTAGAATGGCATCACTAAGCATCGCTAAACGTCGCTAAATTCTAAAAAATACTAAAAAAAGGATTTTGTATGCTTTTTTTATCAATGACAGTTATATTATATATCATTGTACCTACCTTTAAAATAATATTTTATAAATAATAGACCCGGAGCAACCCTTTGTAGAATTTTCTAGGTTCGCCGACCCCTTCGGTAGAACACTCAACACCGGTAAACCAATATAAAGACAAATGATAAAAAAGCACTACCAATAATCAAATAAATAGAATCTAACGATCAGAAAGACAGAAAATAGCCGGGTAGATACAAATCCACTACCAAACGGCTATAAAAAGTGTTTGTCCAATAATGTTCAACATAACACAAACCGTCACTAAATGTATAAAATAAATACATAAAGACCCAACAATGGGTCAACAACACAACAAATGAAAATAAGTCCAACAAAGGACTACGCCTGGTCAGGAGGAGGAGGAGGCAGTCGCTGCATCTGGGACACCATAAACCTATACTGCTCCAGGGTCAACATCATCGGTGACGACTCATCAGTAGAAGGAAGAGGAGGCAGTAGAACCGCTACAGTCGGTGTGGATGCCGAGCATGACTAGGAAGTATCTGCTCCATGGCTAGCAGTCTAAAGTTGGTGGAATATATAACATCCGCCAGCCTCGAAACCTGATCGCCAATGTCCACCTGTGACCCCTACAACACGTGAACGGCAAGATCCACCATATCCTGCACCGTCTGAACGACACGATTTGTCCTCTCGCCCGTCTCCCTAATGGTGCGCTCGAGTATATCTAATCATACAATGAGCACCACATCGTCCGTCTGCTGCTCCGTAATCCTTCGTAAAAGCTCATCACGCAGATCAGTAAGCAACAGAGTTCCTCCACTCGGACCGACTCTTGTGAGGGCTGTGGGGAATGTACACTTACAGAGGGAGTCCTGGGTGACTGTATCGCCATAAAGGTCCCATACGATCTCGTACCGTAGTACGTACCCCTCTGAAGACCACCAACAGCGGTCATCCAGAGCTCGTCCAACGTCTGAGCAGGAGGGGGCTGCGAGGAAGTACCAGCCCCTCCCTCCGTAGATGCACTATTAATCTCATGCTCTAGCCTAAGATACTTATCCTAGAAAAATACACATCTCGATAAACATAATATTTACTACCAACCTAGTTTTTCTACGTCTATGGATATATATATTGCATATTTCTTAAGTTATACTAAAGTTAGTGACACGTAAAATAATATTTACATCGCTCTGCGTGGCCCGATTATCGATGAGCTTTCTGTCCTTCTGATGGGTGGCCAGAAAGACGGTTACCATGTTGGTGTTCTCACCCCTCTTTATCTGTTATAATAATTTATTTGTCATTAAAATTAAACATTTTATTTCTACTTTTATTAAAATAATATATTATAATAAAACACATATCAGGCGACAAAAATGTTCCGTCATGGGGATCGAGCCACTACACCACTTCCCTACCCTCGTCCGAGCCGCCTTCGCCTTCTCCGACTGTTCCTTGTACCTATGAGAGTCGAATCTAGCCTTCATCGCAATCCACTGCTCAGACGGGATCCAACCTTGGATCGGTTTTCCAGAGCGGTCTCGAGCCTTCTGTTTGTCGATCGTATCCCGGATCAACTTGGCGACAACGGCTGGAAATTGCTTTTCGATCATCTCAGTCCGGTGTGGTTGATAAAAATATATTTTCTACAATAATTAAATTAGTTAGTTATATAATATGCATAAAGATGATTTATACTAAAAATAATATACTTTAGTTACCTTGAATTTGGTAAACCAGAAAGCCTTCCTCTCGTCCGAGGCATCCGAGTAGTAGATCCAAGGGCCTCCGTATAGTTGGACCTCAGAAATAGCCCTAATGCCCTCTGAACTGACGGAGGACGATATCTACACAACGATAATTAAATTCATGAATATATAGATATAAGTATAAATAAATGTTAACTAATTAACTTACTTTGTAGGTCCATCGGACCAAATCTCCATCCTCGTCTCGTCCGGAGAGGTGCAAGGAGGATCGCTCGGATCATATGGAGACGACATTGGTGCGACCTCCTCGACCCGCTCCTCCGTCTCTATAGTGCCGTCCGCAGGAGGAATACTGAACGGGCTAGGATCAGGCCTGGAACTGTCCATCCCAGGAGTACTATCGCGTACCGTCGACACAGACGAAGATCTGAGTGGTTGGTACACTGGAGTAATATGAGACGAAGGATCGGAACCATCATCCACTAATGAAGTACCACTCCGTCCACCAGTGGAACCTCTACCGGCATAGGATACTCCCCTACCGGTGGAACCTCTATCTGTCACGCACCAGAACCATAATACTGGAGAGCGGGGGAATGACTCAGCCAGCTACGTATTACGGGTAGATGAATACCGTATAATACGATCAATGTTGTCTAACCAGACGAGGGGGTGCCTACTACATGAAAGTCTTACTCTGGTCACTTCACATCTATTGTCTCAATCATTCAAACAAGAAGCAAAAATAGAGAACATGTAAGATAAAGCAGTAAGGCATCACAAACGCTTAGTCAAAATATTCTTGAGATCTGGCTTTACAAAACATAGCCAGATGGTATAGTAACATATACACAATTGTTATCAGCTGCAGTCTGACTTAATTACAATTATGTAAAAGTAAGTGCAAGACAATCCGACTAACATGTCGGTGCCAAACGGCTAAGTATGAAGTAAATAACAAAACGAGCGGTGAAGTAAGGAACCCACTCGAGTCCTCCTGCGATCATTCCCCTAGTATTGACCATCTTGGAGGTGGAAGTAAGCTGAGTCCTCGGGAACCGGCTCTAAATCTGGCCATGCAAAACCAGAGAGGTTAGACCTCTAATAGCAAGTACCACAAGGAAGCACGATATGAAGGATTAAACCAGTAAGTAAGAGAATATAATAATAGATCTCTGCTTTCCACTAGGATTCACATAACATCACGACACTTCGAACCAACCTTCCAACCAAACAAGGACAGAAGTTGGCCCGTCATGTCCTGACATTCTGATCATCTGAGTTAGGCAACATAGTAGGTACAGTACACAAACAAATTATCTTGAACAGCCAATCAACTCCTACGGCTTGCTATTGTGAGTCCCAAGTTATCCAGGACTTATGCAAATGGGGATTCCTCAGTTCTTACTATGTGCGAGCAAGGCTAGTCTGCCCAGTCAATCAATTGTGCCAATCATGAATTAGACGAGTCCCAGCGGGACGTCCGTCATCAATATACAATATACAATAATAATATAAGCAGATACCGCTTCCTGCCCGTGTGGCAGGTTTACAGTATCTGTGGGAACCAGCCGGCCTGTCGGGCACTACTAGTCCCAAGAGGGCTGCCATGTAAGAACTCGGGGATCCATTCTCTTCATGCAATTATTATTTTATTTAACTTAATAGTCTCTACGTTGAGTGAAATCTCATGCCGTGGATCATGGTCATTCAAATGAGTACTTTCGTACGGGGTACGATATGCATAACTCTACAACGATACCCGTGCGGCTAGGTTGTAGGTCTTACATAGCGTAATGCAACAATCAAATCTAACCACGGAGTAATCATGCCTTGACCATAAAGTACACATGCTGTTTTGTAGAAAAATAAATAAATTGAAGCCTGCACATGCCTGTATGTCAATATTCGGGATCGGCTAATCGATTACAATAGTTCATTACATGAACGTGTCTCATTCGTTTAATTCAATAAGACGACTAGCCAGTCTCTTAGTTCCAACTAGGAACGCATGATCAATTTTAGTCAAGATAACCATTATTATCAATGGTGACAAGGTATGAAAGTCAATTAGTATTAAATGGGGTCGAGTCTATAACTCCTTAGAGTTAAGTTCCAGTCTTACTGGGTATCCATAAACCAATCAAGACACAGGGCACGTTCTACACAACCATATATATTAAAACTATTAACATGCTAAGATATAATAGGAGAATTATTATGCCACCATTAAATGAATAAATTATAGAACAAATAGAAACACCCAGGTCAGGAAGTCACGCCAACAAGTCTATGCTAAGGCCAACAAGTCACGCCAAGTCTAGTAGGTAGGAGTGAGCGTATAAACAGCGTGAGCGTGAAAAGAGGTTCACGTTGGCACGCACAGCGTGAGCGTGAAGGGTAATTCACGCACTCATAACGTGAACGTGAAAAGTAACTCACGCACGCACAGCGTGAGCGTATGAGCGTGAAAAGCGTGATAAGAAATTCACGCACGCACAGCATGAGCGTGATAAGAAATCTACGCACGCATGCAAAGGCGTGTGTGTGACTAAAAATTCACGCACGCACGTAAAGACGTGAGCGTGACTAAAAATTCACGCACGCACGTAAAGACGTGTACATAACTAAAAATTCACGCTAACACGTAAGAACGTGAGCGTGACTCAAAATTCACGCTGGCACGTAAGAACGTGAGCGTGACTAAAAATTTACGCTAACACGTAAGAACGTGAGCGTGACTCAAAATTCACGCTGGCACGTAAGAACGTGAGCGTGACTAAAAATTCACGCACGCACGTAAGAACGTGAGCGTGACTAAATCTCCGAACTCCAATCTTATGGAGCCTTCGTTCCAAGCCAGAGATGAGGTTCCCATGGTTCAGAATGGTATGGTATGAGAAGCTCTGCCACATGAACTATCTATTCCGAAAGCACGCCAGGTTGGGAGATCAAAACCTATGGTCAACCGAAAATACAACAACTTAGATCTGGAAGAAACCAGCCAAAGAAATCAAAAATGCTAAGTAGTAAACTCTCTTAGAATCACAAGAGGAAGACAAATGAACCATAAAAATGGGTGAAAGAGAAGCAAGATGTACTTGCCTTCTCCTGGTAGGTGGAAGAGAGTGATGAGGAAGAAGAAGAAGTAATGGTGAAGGAGAGTTATGAGGAGAGAGAAGAAGATGGGGGCTTTAAATGGAAGGGTGGTGGTAGGTGGGGGTTTGTGGGGGTTCGGTTCATGTGAACCACCATGAACCCGAAAAACCCTCCATAGCCCGAACCCAAAAGCAAGACTAAAAGCAGAGAATAACAGCAGGAAATAAAATACAGGAATAAAATGCAGGAATAAAATTGCAGGAAATAAAATGTAGATAATTAATTAACATAAAATTAAAAGAATTTAAATACAGGATGATACATGATAAATATTAAATAAATATATATGAGTTGCACATATATAAAAATACGCATTCTGGGAACGGGGAGTGACATCTCTATCCACCTTAGAAAAATTTCGTCCTCGGAATTTCAAATCCAAGCAGGTAGAAATATCGGAGCTAAACTAATACAAGCAATTCTAGTGATCAAGCAATCATTTTTACCATATCAAAAGCAAGTACTATATATGTAAATTCATCATTCTACGATATCTTGTAGCTCTACCCATAAGGTGATAAGCATGAAGAATCAGGACAATCAAGGTATACAGAAAGAGATATACCTTATGAGTCAAATAGGTGTAGATGCAGTGATCGGATATCATCCTCACGTTCCCACGTTGACTCTTCCAAGGAGTGATGACCCCAAGCAACACGGACAAGACTAATTGTTCGGTTCTTAAGTATCTTCTCTCTTCGATCCAAAATGGACACAGGCTGTTCCTCGTAAGACAGGTTGGTACCAACAACCAGCTCAGAATGATCGAGGATATGGCTTGGGTCCAATACATACCTACGTAACTGAGATACATGAAATACGTCATGCACTTCTCGTAACGAAGGTGGGAGGGATAAACGATAAGCAACATCGCCTATCCGATCAAGGATAACAAATGGGCCCACGTACCGCGGACTCAATTTCCCGCGAATGCCAAATCTAATGACCCTACGAGTAGGTAAGATCCGCAAGAATACGTGGTCCCCAACAGAAAACTCTAACGGCCTACGATGCTGGTCCGCCCAATGACGATGCCGGTCCTGCGCAACTCAAAGTCGCTCTCTAATTCCCTTAATCACTTCAACCGTCTGAACAATCATTTCTGGGCCTAACATCTTCCTCTCCCCGATATCATCCCATGCAAGCGGTGACCTGCACTTCTTACCGTATAGTGCTTCAAATGGTGCCATCTGGATATTGGCTTGATAACTATTGTTGTATGAGAACTCGACTAAGTGCAGGTGACTCTCCCAAGACCCTCCAAAATCTAGAGTGCAAGCTCGCAACATGTCTTCTAAAGTCTGAATCGTTCTTTCTGATTGCCCATCCGTCTGCGGATGGTAAGCCATGCTAAATCTTAACTTGGTACCCAGACTATGATGTAAGCTCTTCCAGAAATGTGATGTAAAACGGGTATCTCGATCCGACACAATACTGACAGGGACTCCATGCTGCCTGACTATCTGTTGCATATACAACTCTGCCAACTTTTCTGTAGATTGCCCTACTCTGAAATGAAGAAAGTGTGCTACCTTCGTAAGTCGGTCCATTATTACCCAAATAGCGTCCTTACCACTTGGTGATCTCGGAAAACCGGTCACAAAGTCCATTGTAATATGCTCCCATTTCCATTCCGGAATAGGAAGCGGTTGTAATAACCCAGCTGGCCTCTGCTGTTCTGTCTTCACTTGCTGACATACCAAGCAACGAAAAACAAATCTAGCTATCTCCCTCTTTATTCCGTTCCACCAGAATGCTGCTTGATATCTTGGTACATCTTGGTCCCTCCAGAGTGAATAGAATACTGAGAACTGTGAGCTTCTGCCATAACCTCCTGTCTGATATCTCTACTAGGCACACATAGACGTGATCCAAACCTAAGTGTACCATCTTCATGAATTCTCATCTCCTTCCTGAGTCCTGACTCACATTCTGTCCTAAGCTTCTGAATCCTTGGGTCCTGAGCCTGAGCTGCCTTGATTCTGTCTACCAAGTCGGATTGAACTTGCAGACTTGTTAGAACTCCTACATCACTAGGAAGTATAACTTCGATGCCCATCTCCTGAAGGTCTTCTAAGATATGCCTCTGTGTTGTCAACATAAATGCGCCACCTCTCCTGCTGAGAGCGTCTGCTACTACATTAGCCTTGCCTGGATGATACTGAAGCTCTACGTCATAATCCTTAATCAACTCCAACCATCTTCTCTGCCTCATGTTTAGTTCCTTCTGAGTAAAGATGTACTTCAGACTTTTATGGTCTGTGTACATGTTCACTCGGTCACCATATAAGTAATGCCTCCATAGTTTCAGAGCAAGCACTACTGCCGCTAATTCCAAATTATGAGTTGAATAATTCTTCTCGTGGTCTCGAAGCTGCCTAGATGCATATGCTATCACCTTCCTATGTTGCATAAGGACACATCCAAGTCCTTTACCTGACGCATCACAATATACTGTAAAACCTCCGGGTCCAACTGGCAATGTAAGAATAGGTGCTGATATCAATTTCTGCTTCAAAGTCTCGAATGATGCCTGACATTCTGCCGACCAAACAAATGGTACATCCTTCCGGGTCAAGCGGGTCATGGGTGCTGAAAGCCTTGCAAAGTCTGACACAAACCTTCTATAATATCCTGCCAATCCCAAAAAACTCCGCACATCTGCTACGGTCTTGGGTACTGGCCAACTTTCTACTGCTTCTATCTTCTTGGGATCTACTGCTACTCCAGCCCCTGATATGATGTGACCCAAAAATAAAATATGATCCGACCAAAACTCATACTTGCTGAGCTTGGCATACAACTGGTTCTCTCTCAGAACCTGCAACACTTTCTTGAGGTGGTCTTTATGCTCCTCTTCACTAGCAGAGTATACGAGAATGTCGTCGAGAAATACTATGACAAACTGATCTAAGTATGGTACAAAGATGCGATTCATCAAATCTATGAATATTGCTGGAGCATTGGTCAAACCAAACGGTACTACTAAGAATTCAATTTGCCCATACTTTAACCTGAATGCTGTCTTGGGAATATCCTCCTTCCGAACCCTCACCTGATTGTACCCTGAATGAAGATCTATCTTGGAGAAAACTCTAGCTTTGCTCAACTGATCAAATAAGTCGTCGATCCTGGGTAATGGGTACTTGTTCTTCACTGTTGCCGCGTTAAGCTTCCTGTAGTCAATGCACAATCTGGATGACCCATCCTTCTTTCCCACAAGTACCACTGGTGCTGTCCATGGTGACACGCTAGCTTGGATAAACTTCTTCTCCTTCAGTTCCTCTATATGATGATATACCTTGGCCTGCTCTGAATCCGCTATTCTGTAAACTCGATCTGATATCGGTTTATTTCCAGGTGCCAATTCTATACTGAACTCAATATCTCTAACCGGTGGTAGACCTGGGAGTTCTTCAGAAAATACGTCTAGAAACTCTTCAACTACCTTCGGAATCTGAACTTCTTCCATTGCCCTTATTACTCCCTGTTCTTGTTGAGTTGCTCCTGATCTGACTAAGGTGAACCATTTTATGCCTGGAATATCAAAAGATACACTCCCTCTACGACAATCTATTGTCGCATGACTGTCTTTCAGCCAGTCTATGCCTAAGATAACGTCAAAATTTCTAACAGGAAATTTTATCAACCGGGCGGGTAAGGAATGCCCGCAAACTACAACGCTACATGCTAAAATAACTCTACTAACTCCTATGAGCCCATTACCAGTGAGTATATTTAACCTTCCTGGCAATGCCTCAAACTCTATTCCTAGTCGTGTCGTAAATTGTACAGATATAAATGAATGGGATGCTCCCGAATCAAACAATGCTACTGCGGGATATGAGGCGATGAGAATGTTACCTGCCACAACATCTCCCAATACCAATGCCTCCTCCAAGGACAGAGTGAATGCTTGTCCTCGACCTCCTTGCTGGTTTCCATGCTGCGGCCTAGCCTGATGCTATTGCTGGCCCCTTCATTGATGATGCTGGAGTGGTCTATGCTGGTGTTGCTGCATCGGCGGTCCCTGCTGCCGAAACATCTGAGCCTGCGGCATTAACGGACGCTGTGCCAACGGCCTTACTGCCACCGTTGGTCCTCGATACTGGCCTGTCCCTGGTGCTGGCAGAGCAGGAAACTGCTGCCCTGGTCCTCCTGACCTCAAATTCATGGGATATGTGGTAACCCGATGGTCTGGATTTCCACATATCAGACACAGTCCATTCAATGTCCGACACACATCTCTAGTGTGTTCCATCTTCCTATAATAAGTACAGCCCGTCGGGGGTTGCTAGTTCTTCCTCTGTTGCTGTTGCTGCTGCCTGGGTGGTGGTGCTGGTCCTCGTATCGCCACATCGTGGATACGAATGCCAGTGGATGGTGCTGTTGTTCGGGGCGCTGCTCCCCCTCCTCCTTCAATCTGACTGTGGGATCTCTTCTGACCCCCAGTCCTTGTCGCAAGCCTCTGAATGGTGATCTCATGCCTTCGAGTTGCCGTCAATACTTCGTCAAAAGTTTGGTAATTGTGCCCCTCTATCAATTGCAAGAGTTCAAGATGAAACCCTTGCTGAAACCTTATGGCCCTCTGGCTCTCTGTTGCTACCATCTCTGGGGCGAATCTACTCAATCTGTAGAACTCCGCTGCATAAGCATCTACAGTCTTGCCGGCCTGCCTAAGGTTGATAAACTTTTGTTGTAGCTCAAACCGTGCCACAACTCCATAGTACTTGGTCTTGAATCTTGCAGTAAAATCGTCCCAAGCCACAGGACGTCTGATGCCCACTTCCTCTGATTCCCACCAATCACGTGCGAGATCCTGATGTAACAACTTCACTAGATCCACACGTTCTTCTGCCGGTACCTTAGCTGCTGTCAGAATAGCCTCAATATCCTTAAGCCATGCATCTGCTGAGATGGCATCCTCCGTGCCCTCGAAATAGCGGGGGTTGTACTTGCAAAACCTGGCTGATGCTCCTGAATCAGTCCTCACTCCTCTTTCCAAAGCCGTCTGCAATCCTTGGTTAAGCAACACATTCTGCTCTTGTAGCTGAGTGTGCATGCGCTGCTGGGCCAACATCTGATGTTGTTGAGTAGCCATCATTCCTCTCATGATCTCCAAAAGGGCTGGTGTGTCTACTTCGATAGGTGGAACTATGGGTGGTGTTGGAACTTCCGGATACTGCGGTTCAGCTGCTGGTTCTACTATCACTTCTTCTTGGATAGTCTCCTGAGGTGAGATTGGCCCTTGTTACTGACCAACCTGGTCATGTTGCCCCTGCTGTTGTCCAGCTCTGACCGATGCGGACAAAGTGCCCCTAAGAAAAGGGACAAGAGAACAATCAAACAACCGGACATGAAGGATCAATGAAGTCAAAGGATACCGGAATGTCAAGCAAGGGTTGAGAATAACGAATCATGAGATCAAGGATGGAACACGTGTGATTGAGACATCCTATAAATCAAAACATCCCACAAGTCTGAAATCTGACCTGCATGGGCCACCACTAAAACTTTGTCACGCACCAGAACCAGAATACTGGAGAGCGGAGGAGTGACTCAGCCAGCTACGTATTACGGGTAGATGAATACCGTATAATACGATCAATGCTGTCTAACCAGACGAGGGGGTGCATACTACATGAAAGTCTTACTATGGTCACTTCACATCTATTGTCTCAATCATTCAAACAAGAAGCAAAAATAGAGAACATGTAAGATAAAGCAGTAAGGCGTCCCAAATGCTTAGTCAAAATGTTCTTGAGATCTGGCTTTACAAAACATAGCCAGATGGTATAGTAACATATACACAATTGTTATCAGCTGCAGTCTGACTTAATTACAATTATGTAAAAGTAAGTGCAAGACAATCCGACTAACATGTCGGTGCCAAACGGCTAAGTATGAAGTAAATAACAAAACGAGCGGTGAAGTAAGGAACCCACTCGAGTCCTCCTGCGATCATTCCCCTAGTATTGACCATCTTGGAGGTGGAAGTAAGCTGAGTCCTCGGGAACCGGCTCTAAATCTGGCCATGCAAAACCAGAGAGGTTAGACTGTCAACCCCTTGACCAGTTTTTTTTTCTTTCTTTTTCTCGAATTTATTAAATTAAAACATTCTTATTATCTCATACATATGTTGTTATGTTATATTCTTTTTGCAATAAATATCAACAGAGGACCTAATAGGCAATAGTGTAGAGGCAGGGGCCTTAATGCAAGAAATCCAAATTCAAATTTTTCTTTCCGATTTGAACTCAGGATGACTCTTACCAAAATTTGAATTGAAGTAGCCGATCCCCATCTATCCAACTCTGTTCGAAACCCAATCCTTCTCAAATCTTGAGAAGATAAACCCAAGAATCCAATCTCTCTATCTCCTCCGATGAGAGCTAGCTCTATATATACATATTCTTGCTCTCCATCTACGAACCCTAAAACCAAATCGTCTTCCTTGCCGCAATGACAACCGAGGAGTCGAGGAGCCATCGAGGGAGCAGTCGGATTTCGTTTTTTTCGAATTCCAAAAGAGGTAACCAATCTACTCTTGGACTTGCATTTACTGCCTTTAGCAATACTGTGAGTAGAGATGTAGAGATGGAGAGGTGGGTGAGTCCACACGGTGGGGGTGGTCCCTGTTCAATTTAATGTTGTGGTAATGAGATATCTAGGTACACTAGGAGGGTTGCAGGAGACATAAGAGTATCAGTCTACAATTTCACGCCATATATCATAGGGTGACCATGTGAGTTCAGTTTGGATTACTGCTGTGGGCATAACAGCAATAATTTAGGATCAAACCTGTACATGAATAAGGGTTAATCTACTAGAGTATCGACGGGATACATGAGCATGAGTGTGGGTGTCTAGAAGTGTTTCTTATAATTCCTAAGAGATAGAATCCATGAGTAATGGTATATAACGGTTGTATCAGCCTTGATACGAAGGCACTAACACAAATACAGAACTAAGGCAAACCCAGTGACCTGTTCCAAGCTAGATCACTGATGAAACAAGCCATCAGATGTGGCTAGGATATGGGACTGGATGTAGCAGGTTCGTGTAGAGCTAGGAAGCATAATCCCTCCAAACACTGGGTCAGATGTTCCTTACATCAGATTTTTGATGTGAGATCTCCAAACTAGTCTACCATATCATAGCTTTCTGTTACCCATTTCCTTTGTCACTGATGCAGCCAGCATTTGGATCGTCTCTTCGTATGATTTCTAATGTCATCACATATGCCACAGAGAAATATTACTTGTTACACATATCTAGTAGTGCCATTATCAAGTGTCAGGTCAAATTGCCCTGTATCAGTAAACACAGGTACCAGGTTTAGGTGTATCAATCCCAAGGGAACTTCATGTC
The DNA here is from genome assembly GCA_029216955.1 of Iris pallida. Taxonomy (NCBI): domain Eukaryota; kingdom Viridiplantae; phylum Streptophyta; class Magnoliopsida; order Asparagales; family Iridaceae; genus Iris; species Iris pallida. The sequence continues at coordinate 5,772,735 of JANAVB010028397.1, read as the reverse complement.
TTTGTATCGATTCGTATACTCTAGTTGCAGACCCTTTTTTGTCTATTGACCAGGCAATGCCTGAGATGGGAGATTCAGGTTTCAGGTAAGCTGCAAGTTTCTTTCATTCTGAAGCTATGCTGGGACTTAGACTAATACCTGTGGTTCCTTAGCATTTTCCACGTGGTGATTGGTGCATTACACTTGTTACTCATGTGGGAAAATTTCACTCGAGGCATCTATAAACTCTGGAGACCCTTGCACAAGTACACATGACCAGGGGCTATAAGGGTCTGTAGCAAATTGGGATGAGAAAGTAGGTACTACAGGTTATACCAATGCCAAGCAACCATATAATCTACATGTACAGGACCTATATAGCCTCTGGACTAACTTGACTGATATAGCTGGTATGGGGTTAAAGCTGATAACCAGAAAAATACTGGTACAACTTATAAGTCCTGCTTAGGTTCCCTGTGACTTGTGATATCACTTGTGCTTGTAGATAATTGCAGTCACACTTGGTTGATGTTGACATTAAAGGTTGGTGGCAATAGGACAGCATTGTTTTCCCAGATACTATACTTCCCACGAACGATTTGCGTGGAATGATTGGGAAGCAACAATGTTTCCATAGATGAGAATGCTGACTTATGTTGAGAATGATATTTAGTGTTTTCTTTTGTTTTAGAATTTCTTACTATTGATACGTGTTGGGTTACTTCATTGTATTAATTATTCTTGATTATGTTGGCGAAACAATAATCAGATGCGAGGTCAACATTCAGAGTTGAACTAAAGTTCATCTTCAGCAGTGTCAACAAAATATACTCTAACAAACAGGCATTTGCCATACTAGTTGAGTCCAGTTAATTGTTCCAATTTGATCCCCTCATGACCAGCTTATACCTGATCCTCTCAAGAGTGACATTACTCAATCAGATGTTTCAATTTGATTCCTAGATGTATGTGTCAGGTTTTGGGCATAACCAGATAAGGGGAAAGGCCAATAGGACAGGTAGGCGTGAGGTTTCAGTTAGGCATGTACAACTGTTCAAGTAGAATCTCCTATACATGTATGATGACAATTACTTGCTGAATCTTGATATACGTATAGTTGAAAAACTGGTGTTGATGATCCATAAAATTTCTAATCAAACTAGTTCAGTGGTAAGTACATATTGATTTCTCTGTCTTGGTATATTATTAGAGTTTCAGATTCATTTTTTTGAAACTAAATAGGTATTGGACTATCAATACATCAGATATACTAGTAATCATCACACTGTATAAAGTGGGTAAAGAGCATTTAAACCCTCCTTAGAGTTGCCTCGTTAGCAAATTAAGACCTTTTAGAAAACTTATGCGGTTTGCACCTCCCGCAAACCCTGTTTTGAGCACAATACCCCTTCCCGTCAAATTAACGTCAAAAGTAGCCGTTATCCACCAAATTAAGGGGAGAGAAATTATTCAACTCCCCAAAATACCCCTCCATTTGACCGTTGGGTACAGCAGCTCCTTCTCTATAAATGCACAGCAGCTCTTCAAGTTGTTTGAAACATTACACTTAAAAAGGACACACACATTCTATTTTCTACCTATTAATCCTTAATCCGGTAGGCTGTAGGGAAAATGACGTTTATTTTTTTTTTCTTTATTCCTTTTTATTTTACTTATTTGCTATAATTTAATGTGTTGAAATTTTTTCTTACCTACAGATATCCAATCCAACTGCAAATTATGGCTAGTAGCTCTCAATCTTCGTTCTCAAGACGTCCAAATAGAAATTACGGAAGAACAATTTGTTGCCACTGTGGGTTAATTAGTCCACTGAAGACTTCATGGACACCAACCAATCCTGGAAGAAGATTTTACGGTTGTGCAAATTATCCAACAAATTCTTGTGGTTTTTTACTATGGGAGGATGAGAAACTTTCAGAACACTATCAAATTCTTATGTGGAATTTAATGAAAGAAGTAAAGGAGCATCGAGGCCAAGGTTTACAGCCTATTCCAAGAGGATCGACAGAGGCGGTGGCAGCAACTGAATCCAGACCATGCTTGAACATACATATGTTGCAATTTATTTTAGGTTTTTTGACATGTTTAGTACTATTTAAGTTATTCGTTTAAGAAATATGGATGTGATGAATGTTCCAGTTGCAATTCAAGTATTGTACCCAATGTAAACTGCAGTTATAGTGCAAATGAACTGCCAATTAAAATTTGTATCTTTATTTACAAGCAACATTTGGAAATCAAAATCAAATCTTCATTCTCAACACATGCCAAAGCTGCAAATGAAGTGCCATCAAAATCAACTTGCCAGTGGAACACACTACTGCCATCAAAATCAAAATAAATTCATCAACATATCCACCCTTTAAACAGACATCAAAATCAATTCATCAACATATCCACCCTTTAAACAGACATCAAAATCAATATAACTGGCAATATAAACTGGCAAGTCACCACAGACATAAACTGGTTCACCAAACTTTCTTCAAAAAACTGACAATAAACTGGCAAGTCACCACAGACAGAGCATATTCACTAAACTGGTTCATCAACATATAAACCCACATATAAACTTTGAACAATATAAACTGGCAATTCACCAATGTAACTGCAACAAAATAAATGGCCAATATTCACCAATGCAACAATATAAAATCTGGCAACTACTTTAAACACATTATAAACTGGCAACATTCACCAATGTTCATCCATTCATTTCATCCACAGCACAACATATAAACTTCCTTCAACAACATTTGATCCAATTGTACAAGAACATGTGAGTTGACTACTACTTAATTACATCCAATCATGTCATTCATTTCTTAAGAGTTCAAAAGCTGCACATCCAAATAGTGCCTCCTACAGCAGCATTAAGCAATACTGCAGGAAAAAAATAAAGAATAGTTAGGGATAGTGCTGAAATGAAAGTGTTATGAACAAGTGCAGCAGGGTCCTGTGTGTAGCATGACAAACCTTGGTAGGGACAGCAGCAAGACCATAATAACAGTGCCTCGTACAGCAACATTCAGCATGGCAAAATGATAAACTTGGTAGGGACAGTGGCTCAGATGAGTTAGTGAGTAATGGATAGCAGGTCACCAAAATGATAAAGACCCCACAGCAACATTTAGCACCACTTAATGAGGTAGGGACAGCATCATGCTCCCCACAACAGAGCACCCCACTTAATGAGGTAGGGACAACGTCATGCTCCCCACAGACAGAGCCACAAAATGATAAAGACCCCACAAACAGAGCATAAAGGGTCCCAATTAATCATTGCCACATATATCCATTTACTCACATAACTCGAATTCATCATTGCCACATTTCAAATAGGGTCAGCAAAATGATAAGGACCCTGTCCTTGTCTACAACCTATGAGAGACAAATGTATAGACAAACAAAAATTAAAAAAGAGTAACAAATATGATAAGGAACCTGTAGACCCTGGATGCCTCTGAAGCTTCCCACAGGAGATACTTCAACTTGGACCCTGGATGTTTCTTCTTGAAGTTGTCATATATGTGCCTAACACAAAATCTGTGCTCTGCATTAGGAAGAAGATTGTGAAAAACATCCAGTAGACCCTTCTGTCTATCAGAAATTTAACTATTTTAATATAAATTAAACAATGTATAGACAAAGAGAGGGACAACAGACAACTACTTTAGTATAAATTCATCTAATTTAATCCTACCTACATACAAGGATCATATACTACAAACAACACCACATATCATGCATGAAAGCTGACATTTTTCTCAAAAATTTACTATATTTAACAACTCATATACTAAAGACAGACATGATTCATGCATTTTCTCAAAAAATTACGAAATTTAACAACTCATATAGTACAAACAGACCTCATGCATGCAATTTCCTCAACAATTTCAGAAATTTAACAACTCATACAATACAAAAAGACATCATTCATGCATTTCTTCTTAAAAATTTCAAAACTTTAACAAATATACTATAGAAAGACATCATGCATGAATTTTTTTCAACAAATACAGAAATTTAACAAGTCATACACTACATGCAGACATGATTCGTGCATTTTTTCTCAAAATTTTCAGAGGAAGAGTAGTAAAATTGTGAGAACTAGGGTTTTATAAAGTACCAGTACGAGAATACCCTAATAAGCTCCACTCCGATTTAGGGTTTGCAAATCAATTTAGCGTTTGCAAACCGATTTAGGGTTTGCGACCTGATTTTTTGTTTGGGAACAGATTTAGGGTTGGGGAAGAAATTTAGGGTTTGGAACGGGGGAGAAATAGTCGAGAACGAGAGAGAGCGAGGCGGGAGAGAGAGAGAGATAGTTGAGAAATGAAACGACGGTCCACTCTTTGGTTATATCCCAGGGGTACTTGGGTCATTTCACCCAAGAGTTAACAGCGGTTAACAGAAAAGTGGGATTAGGGGGTGTCTTAAGCATTTTTGCCTCTAACAGGGTTTTCTAAATCAATAGGTCTTTATTTGCCATTTTGTGATATCTAAGAGGGGTTTATATGCACTTTACCCGTATAAAGTCAGTACCTATTTGACATTATGCCCATTCAAGTTGATGTCCTGATTTGCCATTGTACTGTCCTGTCCATTGAGTATCCAGCCACTGTCTTGGGTTGTTGATCAACCCTGCATACAGGGTAGCAGGTAGTAGATAATATAGACCTGGGATATACTATACCTCCATGACATCATAACCTCTGTAATGTCATGTATCAGTTGGGTAGCAGGGTCCATATGGGATTGTATGAAGAGAACTGTGTTAACGGATATTTGTTGTATCAAGGGGTATCGGTGGGAGGATTTTAATAAGATAACACGTTGACACATGTAAGAGCTACCTGGTAATCCTAAATCCTTGATATTTTCTGATAAAACAAATGTGTTATGAGCTATCCATTGGAGTCTTGTATTAAGACAGCTATTACACAAGGACTGGCAGCACATTTGAGTGCCGAGTTAGATGCACTTGTGCCATTGATAGCCTTAATGCCAAGACCTTGGTTATTGCTGAGACTTGGACTCTCAGATTGAGCAGTCAAATGAAACTCCAACATTCAAACCCTCACTCCCACGAATAACTCAGTCACAGTAGAGTGCCATCCTCTATGGCACTCTCATGTTCATCTTGATATAACTGAAAGGGCAGAGTTTTCCAGTAGGAGACACAACACTGGTGCCAGGTTAATTGTGTCGATCCTTCTTGAGGTTTGGTCTTGTCTTTAAACTCTGCCAACTTAGAAGAGTATAGCAATTAAATAGCATGTTTAAGTTACAAAGTACCTTTGGGAGAACCGAATGAAACTACCTTTAAATAGGAATAATCCCTACTACTGTGAACTGTAAATAAATGTACTGAATGAAAGAAATGATAAACCACACACAATGATGAGAACAAATAGAATGAGGCACTTCCAAGAAGCCATATTGCGTGACAGAACACTGAGAGCAGACAGCAGGAATTTAGCAACACCAACATGATATCAATAGAGATGTGAATCCAAAGATGGGGTTTCCTTGTATCTGTGTTTTGCATTAATATGTTGTTCCATGGAATACCTCAGTCTACAACAAAGATAGCAGCAACCCATTTATATGGATAAGTTTTGGGGCCACAAGTTGGGCACAAGTACGGTACAGGGAAAGCATGGGTAGGACTAGGAAGTATGGCATCTTGTATAAGGATATACAAATGCTATAAGAATATCAAAGGATAGGTTACAGATGAAGGGTAGGAATATTATGGTTTGGAACCACTTATACACATAGGTATGGGCTTGACATACATGTAGGAGAGGTAAACCAAGTCAATCAATCTTGTTTAAGGAAGATCAAATGGGTTAAGACCCAAGAGCCTTTAAAAAAAACAACAATTTAAATATGGTATTCTCGATTTCAAAAATCATTCATTGACATTTTAATTTATCAAATAGGTTACTTGGACCTCGACACAGATTCTAACTCGTATCAGCAGCTCGGGACCACAGGCAAGTACACCTTGCCTTTCTACACAGCTTTATTTACATGCACTATCCATTATTTTATCCAGTTTTCTCATATTGTTGCCATGTATCTTTTCTATCAAGCTTGTATATTTCATTCATTGCTTTAGACAGTGTTCACGGTTAGCCTTGTTTCTTATCGATCGTGCTTTGATTGAGTCGTGCCTCAGTGTCTTGAACCTTGATGCTAATCTGCGAGTCCACACTAGGGACGAGGATTAGTAGTAGATGCTAGCCTGCGAGTCCACGCTAGGGACGAGGGTTAGTGGTATAGGGTTACGCCTGCGAGTCCACACTAGGGACGAGGGTGATGCTAATCTGCGAGTCCACACTAGGGACGAGGATTAGTAGTAGATGCTAGCCTGCAAGTCCACGCAAGGGACGAGGGTTAGTGGTATAGGGTTACGCCTGCGAGTCCATACTAGGGACGAGGGTGATGCTAGCCTGCGAGTCCACACTAGGGACGAGGGTTAGTAGTAGATGCTAATCTGCGAGTCCACACTAGGGACGAGGATTAGTAGTTCAAACCTGCGAGTCCACGCTAGGGACGAGGGTTTGAGTATTCGATCTGGTCATCCGTTGACATATTGACATGAGTTCTCTCGTCCTTGTTCAGCAGTTCATTTATGTGTAGACAGTGTACTCAGTTTTACTTATTTATTCTATATTTTCTCCATGCATAATAAACTGTTGGAAGGGCTCGTTTTTATGTATCTTGCTAGTCCTCTGAGGACCTGATGATCTCTTCAGGTTAGCTGCGTTGAGTCAAGAGCAGGCAAGAGGGTTTGAGCCAGCATCAGGTCGCAGCGCTTGCAGTTGAGGTGGTCTAGATTAGCAGTTTTTAACCAGTTAGTTACTTCATGTATTTCTCTATTCTTTCGTCTATTGGTGGTGGATTTGTGTCCACCGGACGTGACATTGATTCTTGGATACATTCAGTTTATATTCATTATTGCTTAGTTCATGGATATTCATTGATTCTGATTGTGTCTTGATTTTCTGTGGATGAGATATAGATTTTTCGTGATTCTAGATTGTCGTGACTTGTGTATAGACAGCGTACTACCGCCGACACTGCGGCGTAGGCTGGGCTTGGACATGCTTCGTATTCGAAAAATGGGTGCGGGTCGTGACATAGACCTCTAATAGCAAGTACCACAAGGAAGAACGATATGAAGGATTAAACCAGTAAGTAAGAGAATATAATAATAGATCTCTGCTTTCCACTAGGATTCACATAACATTACGACACTTCGAACCAACCTCCCAACCAAACAAGGACAGAAGTTGGCCCGTCATGTCCTGACATTCTGATCATCTCAGTTAGGCAACAGAGTAGGTACAGTACACAAACAAATTATCTTGAACGGCCAATCAACTCCTACGGCTTGCTATTGTGAGTCCCAAGTTATCCAGGACTTACGCAAATAGGGATTCCTCAGTTCTTACTATGTGCGAGCAAGGCAAGTCTATCCAGTCAATCAATTACGCCAATCATGAATTAGACGAGTCCCAGCGGAATGCCCGTCATCAATATATAATATACAATAATAATATAAGCAGATACCGCTCCCTGCCCGTGTGGCAGGTTTACAGTATCTGTGGAAACCAGCCGGCCTGTCGGGCACTACTAGTCCCAAGAGGGCTGCCATGTAAGAACTCGGGGATCCATTCTCTCCATGCAATCATTATTTTATTTAACTTAATAGTCTCTATATTGAGTGAAATCCCATGCCGTGGATCATGGTCATTCAAATGAGTACTTTCGTACGGGGTACGATATGCGTAACTCTACAACGATACCCGTGCGGCTAGGTTGTAGGTCTTACATAGCGTAATGCAACAATCAAATCTAACCACGGAGTAATCATGCCTTGACCATAAAGTACACATGCTGCTTTGTAGAAAAATAAATAAATTGAAGCCTGCACATGCCTGTATGTCAATATTCGGGATCGGCTAATCGATTACAATAGTTCATTACATGAACGTGTCTCATTCGTTTAATTCAATAAGACGACAAGCCAGTCTCTTAGTTCCAACTAGGAACGCATGATCAATTTTAGTCAAGATAACCATTATTATCAATAGTGACAAGGCATGAAAGTCAATTAGTATTAAATGGGGTCGAGTCTATAACTCCTCAGAGTTATGTTCCAGTCTTACTGGGTATACATAAACCAATCAAGACACAGGAAATGTTCTACACAACCATATATATTAAAACTATTAACATGCTAAGATTATCGAGTTCATAAAAAGGCGTAAGGATATAATAGGAGAATTATCATGCCACCATTAAAGGAATAAATTATAGAACAAATAGAAACACCCAGGTCAGGAAGTTACGCCAACAAGTCTATGCTAAGGCCAACAAGTCACGCCAACAAGTCTATGCTAAGGCCAACAAGTCACGCCAAGTCTAGTAGGTAGGAGTGAGCGTATAAACAGAGTGAGCGTGAAAAGCGGTTCACGTTGGCACGCACAGCGTGAGCGTGAAGGGTAATTCACGCACTCATAACATGAGCGTGAAAAGTAACTCACGCACGCACAGCGTGAGCGTATGAGCGTGAAAAGCGTGATAAGAAATTTACGCACGCACAGCGTGAGCGTGATAAGAAATCCACGCACGCACGCAAAGACGTGTGCGTGACTAAAAATTCACGTACGCACGTAAAGACGTAAGCGTGACTAAAAATTTACGCACACACGTAAAGACGTGTGCGTGACTAAAAATTCACGCTAACACGTAAGAACGTGAGCGTGACTCAAAATTCATGCTGGCACGTAAGAACGTGAGCGTGACTAAAAATTTACGCTAACACGTAAGAACATGAGCGTGACTCAAAATTCATGCTGGCACGTAAGAACGTGAGCGTGACTAAAAATTCACGCACGCACGTAAGAACGTGAGCGTGACTAAATATCCCAAACTCCAATCTTATGGAGCCTTCGTTCCAAGCCAGAGATGAGGTTCCCATGGTTCAGAATGGTGTAGAATGAGAAGCTCTGCCACATGAACTATCTATTCCGAAAGCACGCAGGTTGGGAGATCAATACCCATGGTCAACCGAAAACACAACAACTTAGATCTGGAAGAAACCAGCCAAAGAAATCAAAAATGCTAAGTAGTAAACTCTCTTAGAATCACAAGAAGAAGACAAATGAACCATAAAAATGGGTGAAGGAGAAGCAAGATGTACTTGCCTTCTCCTGGTAGGTGGAAGAGAGTGATGAGAAAGAAGAAGAAGTAATGGTGAAGGAGAGTTATGAGGAGAGAGAAGGAGATGGGGGCTTTAAATGGAAGGGTGGTGGTAGGTGGGGGTTTGTGGAGGTTCGGTTCATGTGAACCACCATGAACCCGAAAAACCCTCCATAGGTCGAACCCAAAAGTAAGACTAAAAGCAGAGAATAACATTAGGAAATAAAATACAGGAATAAAATGCAGGAATAAAATTGCAGAAAATAAAATGCAGATAATTAATTAACATAAAATTAAAGGAATTTAAATACAGGATGATACATGATAAATATTAAATAAATATATATGAGTTGCACATGTATAAAAATACGCATTCTGGGAACGGGAAGTGACACTATCGGTACGGGATGCACTAAGGTACGATCCTCTGCTTCCTGCCATACTTGATAAAAAAAATATATATCTACAAGAAATGTAATACATATTCAAAATCAAATATGCATGCATTTAGCACATCACAGTTTATAAAAAAAAATAGACCCGAAGCAACCCTCCGTTGAATTTCTAGATAATAACCATGGATTTAACATATCATAGAAACATCCATGTCTACATAATAGCATCCAGAAACATCCATGTCTAAAAAATAACCAAATCTATATAATACCATCCAGTTACATCCATGTCTAGAAAATAACCGAGTATACATAAAAAGAGTCCAGAAACATCCGGAAACATCCAGAAACTTCCAAATCTAAATAATTCTACCGGAAACAAATCCGGTCAAAAGTCATATCATATATATCTACCTTTTATGCTGGGGCAGATAGAACTCCCTTAGCCACCGCGCATAAGAAGGCTCCACGCCAGCAAGATCAATATCTAGAGGAGCTGGATGACTGGAACTTCCGAAGCAACTGCCTTCTGGTGCCACTTCCTCCTTCACAGCGATCTCGGCTTTAAGAAATTCATCTTCTTCGTCCTCCGCATCCTCATCTTCCTTTTTCTCTTCATCTTCGCTTTCATCTAATTCGTTTTCCTCTTCGGATATTTCTACCTCTTTTATACGATTAGATGTATAATATGGAACTTCTGTTGTGTCCACGTCAACTGTATTTGTTACGATAGGTAGCTCGTCCTCCTGATAAGCTATTTCGTTAACATCGTAGGTATTTTTGGCTTTAGTCTTGCATACTGTCCACTAGTCCAACCTAGTTGTTCTCCGTCTAGGTTAAGTAGTGAAGTAAACGAGTTGATCCTGACTTGCTAGGATAAATGGTTTGTATCCTTGATGTCGAAGCCGGTAGCTAATATCTACAAAACCATGCTTGTCAATTTTTTAACCTTGATCTTGGATCGGATCGAACCAATCACACTTGAACAACATGATCTTAACCAGCTCTATGCCATAGTTATATGTCAACTCCACAATCTCCTGTAAGATGCCATAGAAATCATTGTCCGGATCGATATCTTTGTAGTTTGTAGATCTGATATACAAACAACTATTTTTGGTCGAATCAAGATCCAGAAAGTTCTCTCTGATCGGAGCATTTGTAGACTTGAACCTAAACCCATCCACACAATAGCTAGGCCAGATTTTGACGAAATAAATGAGCCCCTTGGCTAGAGTTCTAATAGGCCCATTCTCTTGTGCTGCATCCGGACGATCGACCTAAATACCATAAAATAAGAAATTAAATTCAGCATTCCATTACTGTGTAAAGTGCATATACAAAAACTAATTATTGAGCATCTTACATATGCACTCAATCTTGAAGGAAAATGATGTCACATTTTCTGTTCTATTCTTCATCTATTATGTACTGTCTACTCGACCTCATCTCATCATTAAATGTGCTAAAAATGACAACACATCGGCCAATTAGTGTAATAATAATATTGGATACTATTACATGCATAGATGACGTAAATGTGGACGTATTAGTTACTTACCCCTCGAGCTTCTCCACTTCATCCTCGTCGTAGTTGAGTAATATATATAACTGAGTAGCCCTTAGTTCCTCATCATTCATATATATCTTTTCTTCATATTTCTCGAAGGCTTTCCAAAAGTATTGAAGACTTCCTGTATTGTATCATTAGATTCAAGATATCCATCGTCATTTCTCGGAGCTCTTGTTCTATTAGTAGCAACATGTAGCCTGAAATACATCAAGCAAAAGTTTGTAATCTCTTTGAGAACACAGGCTTCACAAATAAAACCCTCGACCCAAGTCTTATTTTTTACCTTTCTCTTTAGGTGGTCAAATGCCGCTCAAACAGGTACATCCACCGATGAACGACGGACCCACCAACACGTGCCTCCTAGTAAAGATGAATTGGCAAATGCTCCATCGAGTCAAAAAATTCATGAGGGAATACCCTCTCAAGCTTGTACAGTGTTACCGCAATGTCCTTCTTTTACTTTTCTAGACGATCGACAAGCAACTTAGTAGAACAAAGATCTATGAAGAATATGCTCAGCTCTGTCAACGGATCCCAAATGACCGACGGTAATAATTCTCGAAATGCGATCGAAATTAATCTCTCCATAAATACGTGACAGTCGTGGCTCTTCATATCCGTCAGTTTGTTCTCCTTCAGGTCGACGTATCTTCTTAAATTCGACACGTACCCGCAGGAAATTTTAGGCCCTGAATCCACCTATAAAGTCTCCCTTTATCGTTCCTATCTAATGAGAAGGGCGAGCCAGAATCCTTTGACGGAGGATTCTCCGTCAAAGGATTGGTGGTGGGGCAAGCCGGGATTCTTCGTCAAAGGATTCTGGCTCGTCCCACCACCAATCAAAATCTTTTTACTTCTGATATTTTGAATATAAAGCTCTGCTTTACGTTTGGTTTTACATTTTGCTCTGGTAGAAGAAGCCATGATATTCATGGTATCAACCGTAAATGATATCGATTCCGATATCGATACTATGAACCTTAGTTAATATTAATATTTTTACACTTCTCTAGGCTTTGGTTGAAGTAGATATCATATGATGCGAAATAATAGGCCACATGACCCGAATGAGAAGAAGGAAAGTACGGAGGATACACTCTAGATACTTTCAATTAAACCCCAAACTTACCTTCACAATTACCCAAGTTCTAAAATATCTTATATACTACTAGAATACTCACTCCATACACTCTAGGTACCACAATATACACTCTAGGTACTCACTCGAGGATACTCACTCTATACAATCTAGGCACTACGATATACTAGTAGGATACTCACTCTATACACTCTTACTTATGCAAGCCTTTTGAGGTAATCAGCGTTATACTAGATTTTCGAAAAAAATCTATAACTCTGATAGGCCCAAAAGGCTTGGCATAAGTAAATTTAATTTTCAGAGAAGGGCTCACATGGAAACTTGATTTTAGGCTAATACACACTTAACATAAGAGATAATGATATCTCTGTCGTCATGTATTCCTTATGAGCCCACAAGAAAAATTTGACCTCGGGGTGTCCAAGCTAGCACTTACCATGAAATACTTGGCGATACCTAGCTAGCACTTACCTATATACCTAGTATCTTGACATATGTCTTGACACTGTACCAATATACCCACACTTCTAGGATACTCTATACACTCTAGGTACTAAGATACTCCTTAGCAAGGTTCTCAATAGTTTTGAAACTAAATGAAATAGTAGTCACCCTTACCGATTGGTTTACATATTGATTTTCTTCTTTTACATGCTTTAACAACCTTATTATGTATCGGTATCGGCCATATCAGATCGGTTTACATACAGTAGTTTTAGATACTCGACAATATAGAATAGACAATTATATCAACCTCCCATGGCGGTTTTAAAGGAGTTTTTTTTTTTACAGAAATACTCCTGGTACCAAAAGGGGTCTTTCTGCTCCTTTGAGGGAGAAGAAAGTTTTATTTTGTATTTTTCATTGAAATCTGGGGCCCATTCCTTTTCCAACTAACCTATTATTCCTCTCTTGGTTTGGTATTTCTTTGAACTCATTTGAACGTTACTCTCTCTCTCTCTCTCTCTCTCTCTCTCTCTCTCTCTCTCTCTCTGACTGACCAAGACTTGTACCTCCAATTTGTGACAGCAAAATTTCAGGTTTGTTTTCAATCTCACTATGGTCAACATTATTATCATAATTATTAGGATCATTGATATGTTTTAGTTAATTGTATGAAAAATATTTCACTACTAATCCCTTTGCATATGGCTATCCTCTTTTGAATTTTATTTGCATTTAGTCCAGTCATTCTCTTGATCATCAACGACTTCATTGTCATCCATATGGTGCAAACTCCATCTACCTTTAGTGAGTAGAGATTGTAGACATTATGCCAAAGTTTTGTTTCCATCACTTGTCAATTCATAGTTGTTTACTTTATTTTTCCCAGTCAATGAAATATTTGCATCGATCACTTCTCAATTTGTTGGTTGTGCAATTATTCCAATTTTATTGCTTGTGATCTTGTTTAATATTTATACTAAAACATCTACTTAGTTTGGTCCTTCAACTTTTTTTTGCCTATTCTTAGTACATCTCCATGATCAAACCTATGTTATCGTTATTCTTCAGAAATTAATAATTTTTTTGCTAGCTGATTTCTTCACACAAAAGCCATACTCTATGTCACTAAACAAGTCTACCATTTCATAATAATTTTTTTCTGCTTCCTGTGACCTATATATTATATCCAAGTACATATATCAATTTTGAAACATGAGTTAACTAATACGTAAATAAACCTATATGTGTCGTGCCTCAATCATGTCTCAGTCGTGTCGTGTGTCTGTGTCGTGTCTGTCTCATGTCGTGTCTGTGTCGTGTCGTGTCTCTGTGTCTGTGTCGTATCTCAATGTCGTGTGTATTACGTGTCTCAATGTCGTGTCTCAGTGTCTGTGTCGTGTCATGTCTCAATGTCGTATCAGGAAGAGGGAGTTAGGGTTAGTGTTACCTGAGCCGAAGTCGAGCGGTCACTGCGACAGGGGTTCGCCGGGGGGAGGGGGTCGCCGGGGGGAGGGGACGCGAAAGGCAGGGAAAGGAGACGCTGGGGAAGGAGTTGAGAGGGGCGCGGTCAGCAAGGAAAGAAGATGCCAGGGGGCGGGGGTCGTGGGAGAAATTGGGGGGAGAAAATTTGGGGAGAGTATGCATGGTGGGAGGGGGGAATTTTTTGGGGAAAAATGAAAAGTCCATCAACCAGCTGAACCCTATATGAAATACTTTAGCGACGTCCGCATTTGACGTCGCTAAATGTCGTTGACAATTACTAAACTGGCGACATTCAAGTGGACGAGTCGCTCAACGTCGCTAACATATGAAAACCAGCAACGTTCTCCGACGAACCGCGACGTCTATTTCCTAATAAGAAACCGTGTCGTAAATGACGTTGAACGTCGCTGGTAGTGACATTTAACGACGTATGTCAGATACGTCGCTAACTACACCAACATTAGCAACACAAAAACAAAACGTCGCTCAGCTCATCGCCAATATAACTTATTTTAGTAGTGCTTACTATAATTATATTGCAGACAATCATAGAGCATTTGAAGTTATATTGCCGACAATCATAGAGCACTAAGTACTTGAACACCATGGAGTTTAATTTTAGGTTAGAATTCCAAGGTAACTCGATCTCGTACCCTCCTATTAGAAATCCAGGGGCACTAAGTACTTGACATAGAGTTCTTATGATGTACCGTGTATATGCATTTTTACGAGTGTACACATGGATCTCACCCTTACAATTCTGAATTATGGAAATACAAGTTACCTGGTTGTGAGATGCATGATATTTTTTAAATCACCAATGAGCAAAAAGAAATCAAAAAGAAGAACGAACAGAACATGGAGCAGTACAAGTACAAATGAACTTCAACACAGGAACGTCGTTAACACAATAGACATCACCAAATTGAGATGCATACTTTCTTGATCAAACATTAACAAATGAAGTTTTTCTGGAGATTTTAGTAGTGTAGTGTATACTAAGATTCAAACTAATACGAAATTAGATAATTACCTTCTTTATCAAAGTTTTTGACAAATCACAAGGAATACTTGCTTGAATGGTATGGACATAACAATCATAACTTTGTGTCATAACCTGAGATAATTTAGTCAAAACAATATTTGCCGAAGAAAATGGTCCATATAGAATTTACGAAACAAACTTGTAGAGCTCTTCCTTATATGTAAGCTTGAAGATATTCGTACATCATTTATATGGAAAATTAACCAGAGATGCCCTTACTAACTTAAGCAGTGGGAGGCTACTGCTTGATGTCCGGACACTCCAAAAATCTTACAGGAATGTCAATGTTACTGTTTTTCTTACATAAATTAATGTTTGGATAATGTGTATACTTCTAAGAAATAATTAAAACTGTTCCGCCCCTGCGCATAAACAATACAAGAAAATTAATTTCCCTTCCGTGAACCAAACAGCGAGACCTTAGTATATATAACAAGCAATACTACAAGCGACCCCTTTCTCCCACTATCATTTACAGGTTGGATGGCCAGCTTTGCTCCCAACTAAACCAAGAATTAGTGTACATTAAACAAAGAGAAAGAGAGACAGAGAGAGTGAGAGAGAGATTTTATAATCCTCAAAGCTGGTAATTGAGCTATTCAGGAAACAGATCTGTTGTTCCATTTATTGTGTCCCAATTTTGTTCCCTTCACTATTACATGTAGGCCACAATAAACAGAGTGTCACAATACGTGTACGGACATCATGTTGCCCTGTCCGTGCAACAATGACTACGTGTACGGATATCATGTTCCACTGATTAATCCTAGCGCTCGAGAACAGAAGACGCACACGCCCACCACATACAGATCAGCATACCAAATCCAGGGCCAAAATAAGAGAACAAATTAGGTTGCAGGGGTTTCAGCAAACATTTTGTGTACTATATCAGTCAATTGTAAATGACCCTAAATTGGGTTGCAGGGGTTCCATGGCATAAAAGGCTTAACCCAAATCCTTCATTTCAAAGTTTTGTGAAAGAAATTGTTTAGCCTCGTGCAACATTTGCCCAAATCATTGGTTGCAAGAAGAATGTCATCAACATATAGGACTAAATTTTTTATCTTACTCCAACTATCTTGAGGTATATACTATTATCCACATTCTTTTCTGTAAAATCAAAGGAGGTTATTACATTGTGAAACTTTAGATACCAGTGTCAGGAAGCTTCCTTATGTCCATATATATATGGTTCTTAATTTTTCAAACCAAGTGATTATCCCTTTCACAACAAAACCTTTCGGGTCTGCTTGGCAATTATACGGGTAGCGGTTATGAGATATTTTTAGAGTACCGGTTATGAAGGGTCTGATTTTGGATGATTTTTAAGTAGCAGCTTTAAACCAGTCCAATAAATGCTCGGTAATTCACTAACGAGCGATTCTGAAAGTTTTTTACACAAATAAAATTAAATAGGGAAGGGTATCAGTAGTTATAATTATATATTTTTGTGAGAATATAAATGGAATAAAATAATAAAGCCGCTCACAACCCACCGATTTTGGGTGTTTATAAAGGCACCCAAAATTACATTACACCGATTTTTTTTTTTTTTTTTTTTTTTGGGGGGGGGGGGGGGGGGGGGGTTGAGCCAACCAAAACCAGTGCCTCAAAAAAATTAACAAGCAGGAGTTTTCATAAACGGTCGGTTCAAAAACACCCTAGAACCGGTGAAAATATCGTTACCAAGCAGACCCTTCGGGTTGCTACATTTATACTAGTTCTTCAAGATCCCCATTCAGAAATGTTTGTTTTAATTCACTTCCATTTGATGTAGTTCTAAATTGAAATGAGCTACTAGTGCCATCATAATCGTAAATGAGTCGTTCTCATATATTGGAGAGAAGATGTTTAGGTAATCAACATCTTTGAGTGAATCCTTTCGCTACAAGTTTGGCTTCAAAGCATATGATATTACCGTTGGAATCCCTTTTGATCTTAACTTACAGCCCACGACCTTGAAACCCTTTTAGCATTTCGGCACTATATACCCAAACATTATTTGTTGTCATTCTTCCAGTTCTTCCTTTATGGCATTGTACCAAAGATTGGAGTTTCTCCATTCATGGCTTGTGAATGAAAACAAAATAGGATAGTCATTAGGTCCAATGTGGAATTCGGCCTCTGTAAGGTACACTAAGCAATCCCCTGAAACTGTTGGCTTTCTTATCCTTGAGGATCTCTTTAACTATATAGGTTCCATGGGTGGTGGGATTTTGGATCCCTCCAATTGGAGGGTTTCCTCGGGTGGTGGAATTTTTGTTGGGAACGCGGTATGATCCGAATTAGAGTTGGTCCATGATGTGTGATATTGGATTAGATTCATATGCTTTAAGAGAGAATTTTCAAATAAGACCTGAACCAACTCTAATTATCTATAACTCATGACCCCACTTCCCACCCAATGTGAGACTAATTATCAACTCCATTGTCACCACCTTTGAGCACTCAACCGAAAATGAGATACAATCCAAAAATCTCCACCTTAGCTCGTTTTATCTAGCCGAGCAACCAAGCACCTCGGCAACCAGTCGAGCACCCAGAAGATCCAATATATTGTCATCTCGATTCGTTTGACCACAGAATCAAACTAACACATTCATTCACACCACCATTTTGTGCCAACCACAATGTCTTTCTCCACCTTGAGTCTGTCGAACCCATCTTTGAAGTCAATTCGTGTAGTTGTCTCTAACGTTAAGACTGTCTGTCTTTCTACCAAGACAACCTTATGGAGGATGCTTCTAACTCCTCCTTGAGAAGGGATTAGACATTTCTACGAATATCTGACACCCAGACAACCTTATAGATGATGCTCCTAACTCCACTTTGAGAAGAGAGCATGTATTTAATCTGATTATATGCATGAGCATTCAACACAATATGTTGAACCAATTAGATGTCCAAATCAGCCCCATAACCTTGGGCTCTGATACCACTTGTTGGAAATATGGTGTGATCTGAAGAAGAGTTGGCCCATGAGATGTGATATTTAGACTGTTCTTATATGCCTTAAAAATGAATTCCCATGTGAGATCTAAACCAAGCCCGATTATCTATTCACTTCCTACCCGATGTGGAACTAAACTATCAACTCCATTGTCACCACCTTTGAGCGCTCAACCGGGATCGAGATGCAATCCAACAATTTCTTGAATTTGTTGTTCTTAAATACTTGTGCTTCATAATTTTGAAGAATAATCAATTCACCCTCATTCACAAGTGTTTCACCTTGATCATGTATTTTCTCCCATTCTATCTTTCAAGGAACCTAGCTCCACTAAAGTCAGCATATTCAATAAATCTAGCATTTTTTTGTCTCAATAATTGTAGTATGGATGGACAATAAAACATGAATCCTTTAGACCTCTTAGCATAGCCAATGAAATACCCATTGGCTATTCTTAGGTCTATTTTTTTTTTTTTTTTTTTGTGAATTATAAATTTTAAGCTCAACATAGCAATCCCAAATGTGTAAATGTCTCAAACTGGACTTCTGTCGTTTCCATAACTCAACAGAAGCATTAGCAATTGCCTTCAATAGAACCCTATTTAAAATGTACACTACTATTTTCAAGGCCTCATTCCAAAAGCACAGGCAGATTAAGAGTCACTAAGCATACTTCTCAATATATCCATTAGGGTATTGTTCATTCAGCAACACTATTTTGTTGTGGTGAACCCATCATTGTATATTGTGCAATAATACCTTGTTCTTTAAGGAAATTCGAAAATGGACCAAGTCTTTGTCCCAAATTTGTGTACCTTCCACAATATTTTCCAGCCTATGATCAGATCTCACGATATTAACCTTTTTATCCAATTAATTCTCTGCATATATGGCTTATTTGCAACTTGATACCCTCAACTATGTCAGTTTTTTAACTTTGGTACCCTAAATTTTTTTTTACCCAACAACTTAAAACCACCAACTATTAAATATTTTCAACTGCATACACCCAAAAAAAAATTTCAAAAATACCCATGTCTTCCCCCCTGGCCAACCCATGCCCCCCCCTAACCAGCCACCCCCCATGGCTGCACCCCCTACCCTCCCCCTCCGGCCACCTCCAACCCCCTCCCCTACGGTTGCCCCACCCACCCCTGCCCCCTGCCCTCCCCCCTCCGGCCACCCCCTGTCACGTCCCGCTCCCGTAGGAGCCATTGTCCTCGCTAAGGCATAATGCCGCGTGAGGCTAGATTACACTCACGCAAGACAGGTCCATAACGGCCGATTATAGGAGAAGCGACAGGGGTCGTCGCACAGAAGTCCCAAGCAGAAACATAGAATAGTTAGCAACAGAAATTTGAAGCAAAACACAAGTCATGCAAAATACTCTTTTTATTGATATTGAACAAAGATTACATTGTGGACACGAAGCCAAATTACAAGTCTCTTAAGCTCACTTTTCTCTTATATTACAAGCACTACAACAAAAAACTCTTTTAGTGACGACTAAAAAACGTCATTAATGACAAACCATGACGTTTTTTTTTTTCAAAGCAACCGTTATGAAAACGGGTGTTATAAATATTTTTTTAGAAGCGTTATAAAAAAACTGTCATGAATAGTTTCTATAAAAGCATTATGAATAGTTAATATATAGTGCACAATTCAGGACATTTTTAAAACGTTATGAATAGATAATATATAGGCTCAATGCAGCACATTTATAATACTTTATACTATTCAAATTAGCATATTTATAACGCTCTATACTGCACATTATATATTACATTCCAAAAACTTAACATTATATATCACCATCTTTATTACATTTCTCAAAATAGAGTACATATCAACATCTTCATTACATTCTCAAAATAGATATCCAAATACATATATATATTTACAACTACCAAAATTGTCCACATCAAAACTTGGCCACATCAAAACTGTCCACAGAATATGTAGCAAAATCCTGAAAAAAAATAAAAACAAGATTCAATATACTTTATAATATAATGTGAAAAATGAAACTTTACATTAATGTAATAGATCATTATGACTGGTAAGAAGAATCAAACCTTGTGTTATGGCCAAGAACATATTATCTAGCTGAAACAATGCCATGTAATAGACTTTGAACCTCTTCCATTAAATTTGGGAACCTGAAAAACAGTGAAGCACATAAAGGCCATCAAAACTTGTTTTATTCTGTATCATAAATACAAAACCACATAATGGTCATCAAGCAAATCTAGCTGGCAACATAATTTTGGGATTATAATTTGTAACTCATAGTTTAAGGTATCGGCCGATATCGATACAATATGGCTGACACCGATACGGTTTGGCATGTCCCAATACCGGCATTGAGGGTCTCTTTTTCCATCAATTTGGTAAAGAAAATTGAAGGAAAAAAAGACAAATAAATAAGGGTTTGAAGCATAATAAGGTTGTACCTATCTACAGGTTAAACACAAACTTATATTCGAAATGAAGCATTTCCACAACTAAATGAAGCATTTCCACAACTAATTAAACACAAACTTATATTCGAAATTAGAACAACATCTATAAATAAGTAAGCATGCTATCGAATTATTAAGCAGCATTTGGTTACTACATTAATGGCTTGCTATCAAACTTGGTTGCATCATCAGAGCCTTGTTCCTCGATATGAAGTTCAGACTATACCACTACTACAAAAGAAAATTGCCCCAAGTAAGAAGCCTTTAGATTTTTTTTCATTCCTGGGACAACTTGCTATCTGCCCTCTATAAATTGGCGATGCATTGATAAGGAAACTTTGGACAATAAAGGGGGCACATAATTATATTCACTATATAGTCAAATTACTTCCATTATTTCATGAATTACGTTTCTGACTGTTAGTTGTCCGATACGGTCTATACCGATACAGTTTGGCATGTCCCAATACGATACCGACCGATACCAACAATGGAAGTCTCTTTTCCAGTCAGTTGGAAAATTAGTCAAAGTTAATCCTAACTGCATCTAAGCAAAAAAGATACAACATTTAAAGTGCATTAAGAAAAGAATTACAGAAAAGTAAGCTTGTACAGAATAAAGCTGATATGCCCACTTATAAGGAAATGATAGAAAGGCAAGGTCATTAGAATGTTAAAGAACAATCGGAATGCCCAATACTTGTATAAAGTAAACAAAAGTAGCAAGGCTTCAAAAACAAGACAAATTAGAAAGGATTCCAAGCACATAAAAGGTTCATAACTCTTCGTATATAAAGCAATGTTGATCTCTCTTTGAACTTTTCTCAGATACACAGTTGACCATAATATTGTGGTCCCTAGATCCTTTTTTTTCTTCAGTAACCCAATCTCAAAGACCATGCTCACTTGGAAATTGTTCTTCTTTCAAACACATATATGCATGTTTCAATTTATCTCTACAGGTGGAGTAGGGAACTGTCTCTCCAATTAGTTACTGGCATGCAGTAGGAGCTACTTGTTTCATAGAGAGGATAAGACTATCTGTATTTCAGTTGTAAGAGTAGACATTGACATTTAATAAAAACATCACTATTTATGATGCTCTATTTTGCAGTTCCACAAGGAAGCTGATACTACAAAATATTGATGAGCTTCTCGTCTATGCGTATTTTCATTGACTATGAGAAACCACACAACGCAAACTTTTCCATTAGTTTACTAGTGCTCTTTGCCGAATGTGTGGCAGTCCTACAAAATAACTCCTAAACCAATGAAAATTTTACAGAACCATTTACACTACCAAAACCACTACGTAAGGCCTCATATATTCATCAAGGACTAAGAATGTGACTATTTTCATGTAATAGATTGTGTACCAAAATCCTTCCAACGTAAAATCCTATCGATTTCACTACTACAAATATAACTATGACTTGAAAATAACGACAGTTGAGAAGAATTTCCTCCGTTCACCAGATGATTGACGATATGCGACCCCGAGGTATTCCTCCTGGAATTGCAGAACCACTTGCGACACAATGGGACGTTGCACCTGACGACGCAGGCCGAATTTTGGACCCCGCGGTACCGGCACGCATGCTCCACGAAGCCCCCTTTCCCATACTCGAACCCCCTATCGTCCTCCCCAGTCTCGTCGAAGCTGAGCACCCCGATCCCCGCCGCGAGGGAGTCCGCCATAGCCTCGGCGGCGGAGGAGGACAGGGGGGCGTCGGGCGAGGCAGATTCGGGGGGAGGGAAGTCCGCCGGCGCAATAGAGGCGGAGGAGGAGGGGGAGGAGCGGGAGGGCTGGGAGAGCTTACAGAAGTCCCCTTCGAAGGTGGCGCCGGAGGGCCAGGAGAACTTGCCGGAGCCGTCGGCCCGCCCGCGCCGCCAGCTTCCTCCCCATCTCCTCCTCCCTTTCTAACTAAGTTTAGGGTTTTGGATCTAGGGTTAGGGTTTTAGAGTTGGGGGAAAGGAAGGAGAAGAAGAGGAAGAGAGGAGGGTGTTGCTGAACTAACTAGAGTTAGGGTTTTGGATCTACGGTTAGGATTTTGGAGTTGGAGGAGAGGAGGGAGAACAAAGGAGGAGAAGGAGAAGATCAACCAGAACGATTTTGGTGGAGGAAAATTTTTGTTGAAGCGCGGGGTGCAGCAAAGATTTTGCCAAAAATTGAACTTAAAAATATTACAAGTTTGCCACCGCTCTAAAATATTAATAACGTTTTATTTTATAAACGTCATAAAAAGCCCATAATTAGCCCAAACTGTAATAGAAAAAAGGTATTTCAAACTTTGATAACGCTTCGGTATCAGGCGTCATCAATAAGTCTTGTCGTGCGTTATTAATAGGCATTTTTGTTGTAGTGAAGTTACTCCGCTATCTCTCAATTCTCAATACACGCTTCAAGATGACGAGTGGTAGATTCTGCGGAATGGCATGTCCACACATTATGTCCCGTATAAGTCCTGACTCCATGTGGTCGCACGCCTTGAAACGGCAAGTAACTCCGTGCCTCGACGCATCCAAGCGAGCTCCGCGTCATCGGGCTTCTACCTGTGCCTGTACATGAAAACTATGTGGGTGTCAGTACTCAACTGTACTGGTGGAATGAGCTCCTCTCCTCTCTATACAAAACTGACACGTTCATTTTCTTTGTGCAGCTTAATCTCTTTTTGATTTTCTTTCTAGTCTTGCCTTAGGATCAATTTTAGGACAAAGATGCCTTGGGCAATACTTGGCAACGCAACGAAAGGGTCGTGATTTACTCCATTCATGACTTTAATATATATATTCGAGGCAGTGCCTCGCCGAGTAGAAACTTATGCAACTCGACCGTGATAAGACTTTTTACTTATTTTTGTGTACCTCTAGACCATTCTCGTGCCAATGATGTCAAGGGACGACTCGTGCTGGTCGTGCCAATGGACTTGATCGTGCCTTAAGACCGAGGCCGTGCCTCCCAAGGATCAACCAAACTTAAGCAAACTTGTCTTACGGCCCTTCCTGACTTAACTCGAGATGACGTCGCATTCATGTCGAAGCACGTGTCCTTACTATAGCCAAATCTTAGGCTCCAGAATGGTGATGCAACCGTGTACACCCTAACCCGTGCGGATTCAAGGTTAGCGCTTGCTACAATTACGCCTTCTAAAACCAACTCGTAACTTGCTAGTACTTGACGCAATCCAAAGGCATACACGCGGATAGCCGCTCTTATGCCGACACATCTATATGAGTGGTCACTAGCATTGTCAAGCTATTCTGGGTCTTTACATACGATGACCATCCGCGTGCGAGGTACGAGCTCCCACCGAATGACTCGCAGCCTATATTGTAACGGTTCACTTCAATCGAGTCGTACCGTCGATGAAGGCCGTACAATATCTGCAATTCCTCCTAGGCCGACAAGAACTCGGCGTCCCGGGATCGTTCGAGGAATTCACCTTGCGCACAAGTTATCCAATGACCATGTAAGACTCAACTCGATCTACCAAGTCCTTCCTTAATCATGACCATGCTTTCCAACTTTCTATCGAAACTCCCAAGTAGTGGGACAAATCCCGTGTACTTCCTTATCTAGACTCCCAAGTAGCGGGATCAATCTCGTGCACTTCCTTATCGAGACTCCCAAGTAGCGGAACCGATCTCGTGTACTTCCTAATCGAGACTTATCGAGACTCCCAAGTAGCGGGACCGATCTCGTGTCCTTCCTTATCGAGACTTATCGAGACTCTCAAGTAGCAGGACCAATCTCGTGTACTTCCTTATCGAGACTCCCAAGTAGCGGAATCGATCTCGTGTACTTCCTTATCGAGACTTATTGAGACTCCCAAGTAGCGGGATCGATCTCGGCGACAACCAGTCGCGTGGACTTCTATCCTTTGAAATTTAGGGAACAACTACTAAGTAGCCTTCCATCTTTAACTTTAACATAACGTGTTCCTTTGTCCGTTGTATGCTTTTCCCTAAATCAACCGTGGCTCGTGCCTTAGACTGACTTGTTCTTTAGGCGACACTATCGCTCAAGTCACATACTTTATATGACGAGCCTTGTTTTCGTGGGACTATGTGACTTGACAACCGCATGCAATAGGGGATAGTGCTTGCTATAACTTCAATAGCCAAACCAAACTCTTGTCTAACTTATTCGGCAACGACTTGACGAGCAAAGGCTACGCCAAGCTTCGCATCGAGGGGACGTGCTATGCACGTGGTCGACTTGAACAACCAAGCTCTTTGGGTGCCTAGACTTAAGCCACAAGCCGTGCAATATGACTTAAACCACGGGACAGGCGAAGGCTATGCCAAGCCTTGGACGACGGGACCGTGCATGCTTTATCAAGCGTTCATGTTGGCGACGCCTATGACTTAGGCTAATTCTCTAGCATTGTGGCAACTTAGCAACTTAGGCCAACTTCCTTCTCCCAAGCCACGAGACGAAGGACCTAGTGTCATTTTGAAAGCATGCTGAGCAGACTTCTAAGCAGACCGTAGGACCTTTTTTCATGTTCTAACACATTCCGACCCGTCGGGATTATTCTCTTAGCCATGTGGATGCGTCTCTTTTATTATCAAGCCTAACTTGTACTAGTTAAAAATATGTGATTTATTATGTGAAGGCTAAGATGAGGCAAGTTTACCGAAAGTACCCCACCTGTGCGAGGAGTCACCTCGACCGAGCGGGTCTTCGAGCAGCCGTTGCAAGGCTAGGTCCGAACGCCGTCGACGTTTTGATTCATCCGATTGACTGAGCAGGACGGGGCACTACATCATACACCACTCAGAAAAAGTTTCATCCTCGAAACTAACTAAGTACTTACTTATAGACCACTTTGATCCAAGGACTCTCGTACACACTCTACCTATGCATTTCTTTAATCCGAGCCACAATCGTGTTGGCACATTTTATTTTGAGTAATTAACAGCATCTTCGTAGTTTAGTCTTCTGTTCTTCAGATTCAAATATTCCCAGAAGATGTACTACATGGAGTTCTTCACTTCCAGAGCTTCCTCCTTCTTCCTTGAAGACTGTAGCAGTTACCGGCATTTCCTGCTTTGAGTCCTCGTGTCTGTACTGGTCTAGGTATATCTATAAACACTAAAGGATGGATGATAACTAAAAGCACAAATCGAAAAACATGTCATTCAGAGCGGCATACCGGCGGTATGCTTCGGCATACCGGCGGTATACCGTTTACGTGTCCAGAAAAGTTTCTGTGACAAAAAGCGGCATACCGACGGTATGCTTCGGCATACCGGCGGTATACCTTTTTGGACTTAGAAAGTTGCTGTCTCGAAATTTCGGCATACCGACGGCATGCTGCGGCATACCGGCGGCATGCCGTTTTTAGCAACACAAAAGTTGCTGTGATCAACTGTCGGCATACCGACGGTATGCTACGGCATACCAGCGGCATGCCGTTTCTAGCAGCTCGAAACTTTCTGTGACATTCTATCGGCATACCGGCGGTATGCTCCGGCATACCGGCGGTATACCGAATTTCGAATACTTAGTTTTCGATTTGGTCTGACACGCATTAATGGCCGCATTTAATGCTCTTGAACGGTCATAATTATGACCGTTACTATTTGGCCGGCATACCGGCGGTATGCCACGGCATACCGACGGCATGCCGGTCTGCCTGCATTTCAGAGCATTAAATGCCACCTACTCTTGGTTTTCTTATAAAAGGAAGCTCTCTCTCTCTTGAGCTTCTTCACCAACTCTTCCATAAATTTTCCAACAACCAAGAGCTCCACCATTAATACTCTTCAAAGCTTTTCATTGTCATCCTCTCCCAAAGTGCTAGAGTATTAAAGAGTTGTACATTTCGATCTTCACGTGTTAGAAGATCAACAAGTTCTCATTCTCTTTTGTTTGAAGTTGGCGAGCCTTCGTAAGAAAACTCGTGTGTAGAAGTTGGCGAGTCTTCGGATCCAAACTCGTGTTGAAGTTGGCGAGTTCTTCGGATCCAAACTCGTGTGTACTATTTGGATAATAGTGGATTAAAGCCGGAGAGAGTTCCGGGACTGGATTGCCTCAAAAGAGGATACCAGGATACATCCTTGCGTTTGCGTTTGATCTTTCTACTCTTTACTTTAAATTGTCTTTATTGCATCAATTGTTGTAGTTTATATTTTATTTCCCTATTCACCCCCCCTCTAGGGTTCTACAATTGGTATCAGAGCCTCGTTCTCTTGATTTGGATTTACACCCTTGAGTGATCCATGGCCTCTAACCCTAGCATCAACACGTTTCACAATGAGGGACACTCCACAAATAGGCCTCCCCTATTTGATGGTACCAACTATAACTACTGGAAGATTAGGATGGGCATTTATCTCAAGTCCATAGATTTCGATTTATGGGATTGCGTGATAAATGGCCTTCCTACTCCTTCCAGAGCTATTGAGGATATTGCTTCTGACACCCTTCGGGAAATACTTGCCGAAAACATTAAGAAGCTTGCTTGTCGAGATGCCAAGGCAATGAATGCTCTTTACTGTGCCCTTGACAGTAGTGAATTCAACCGGATCTCTACTTGCAAGACTTCCAATGAGATTTGGAAGTTACTTGAAGTCACACACGAGGGAACTTCACAAGTGAAGGAATCCAAGATTAGTAGACTCAAGCAAGAATATGAGTCTTTTAAAATGAAGCATGATGAATCTATTGCTAGCATGTTTACTCGTTTTGGTGACATTATTAATCCTCTCTCTTCTCTTGGAAAGGAATATCCCGCTCATGAAAAGATAAAGAAAATTCTTAGAGGATTGACGAAAGCTTGGAGTCCTAAAGCTACCGCAATCATTGAGGGGAACGATCTAACCGTCATGAACCTAGAGACCCTCATGGGTAAGCTAATGACTCACGAGCTCGACATGAAGGATCAAGAGGAATCCTCCATTCAAGAAAAGGAGAAGGAGAAGACCAAAGAAAAAGAGAAGACTCTCGCTCTCAAAGCTTCAAGGTCCTACTCCAAGGATAGCTCCGACGACAATGAGTCGGATGACGATGAAGAAATAGCTCTCACAGCTAAGCACTTCCGGAAGTTCTTAAAGTTCAACAAGGCCAACCGCTCTAGACGGGACAATGAAGAAGACCCGGCGTGCTATCAATGCAGAAGACCCGGACACATCAAGAGGGATTGACCTTTGATACGAAAAGACTCAAGCAAGTACGAGAAACCTAGCAAGGGAAGCTCATCCTCTAGAAAGTTCGCCAACACTAGCATTTGGTGTGAAAGCGACGCGAGCGACTCCGACAACGACAAGGAGTGCAAACACAATGCCAACGTCTGTCTCATGGCAACCGATGAGGTACTTGATGATTTTTCTTTAAACACTCTTACCTATGATGATTTGGAGAAAGTCATTCTTGAGTTACATGAAGAACACAAAGGTGTTCGGAATAAATACAAGAAATCTCTCAAGGAGGTTGAGGCTCTTCAACTTGAAGTAGAGAGGCTCTCAAGCATCATCATTGATGTGAAGGGAAAATCTCCTATTTCCGACACGGATGAAATAGAGTCTTTGCGACTCAAATTTCAAGAATCTCTTGACACCATCAAGAAAAAGGATGATGAGATTCAATCCATGAGAAGCTCCTATGAATTTGCCATGCGCAAATGTCAAGATGCTAATAAAAGAGAATATTCCACCTCTATTAAGTATAATGATCTTCTTACACGAAGTAAGAATTTAGGTAATAAGAATACCACTCACATGCATGCTCCAAGACACCCTCACACTCATCACAATGCTAGGCATAATCATTACATAAACACTACACACAACTCCTTTTCTAACACAAGAAAAGGACCCTTTGTCAAGAAGAACACCTCTCATCATGCTTTTTACTATCATCATAACACTCATGGTAGAACTTCTCACACTAGAAACTCACATATGCACAACACTCACACTTCTTCTTCTAAATCTTTCTTGATGTGCAATTATTGTGGTTTGGTGGGTCACACTTCTAACTTTTGTTATACAAGAAAACAAGTTGACATGAGAGTTCTTAAGTGGGTTCCTAAGACTAACACTCATGGACCCATAAGATCATGGGTACCAAAATGTTCATCTTCAACTTATGTTGTAGGTGACGAATCCTTCTCATGCTAGAAGCAAATGGATTCTCGATAGCGGTTGTTCACGGCACATGACCGGTGATGCTTCACTCTTTACAACGCTATCGATGAAGAAAGAAGGACACGTCTCCTTCGGTAACAATCTTAAAGGTTATATTATTGGAAATGGTAATATCGGTTCTCCTCCTTATCCTTGTATTAATAATGTTTGTCTTGTTACTAATCTCAAGCATAATCTCTTAAGTATTAGCCATCTTACCGATAATGGTTATGATATCAAGTTTGTTAAACTCAAATGCTACATTACCGATAGCTCCAATGGAACTATTGTGTATGAAGGCATTAGAGAAAACAATATTTATGTTCTTTATCTCGTTGAAGGTACTAACAATGACAGGTGCCTAGTTGCAAAGAACGATGAGAGTTGGCTTTGGCACATGAGGCTTGGACACGCCAACATGGATACCATCTCTCGCCTCGCCTCCAAGAAGCTTGTACGAGGACTTCCTAGCATCCCTTTCAAAAAGGATATGGTATGTGAAGAATGCGAGAAAAGTAAGTTGACCAAGTCATCCTTCAAATCCATCAACTCTGTGAGTACCACTATACCCCTCCAACTTATTCATATGGATCTCTTTGGGCCTAGTAGAGTAGCTAGCCTTGGTGGCAAACTTTATGCTTTTGTTTTAGTTGATAATTTTTCGAGATTTACTTGGGTTATTTTTCTTACTTGCAAAAGTGATACCTTTCGTGAATTTGTTGCTTTTTGTAAACGTGTTCAAAATGAGAAAGGTTTCTCTATTAACAAAATTAGGAGTGATCATGGAGGTGAATTTGATAATGTTGATTTCAAAAGATTTTGTGAAAAGAACGGTTTTGGACATGATTTTGCTTGTCCCCGTACTCCTCAACAAAATGGTGTTGTGGAGAGAAAGAATAGAACCCTTGGCGATATGGCCCGGGTCATGTTAAACCAATATAAGCTCCCCCAATATTTTTGGGCGGAAGCCGTTAATACGGCGTGTCATGTTATTAATAGAGTCTTAATTAGACCTATTACTAAGAAGACTCCTTATGAGCTTTGGTTTAACAAAACTCCTTCTATTGAATATTTCAAGGTTTTTGGTTGCAATTGTTTTATTTTGAATACCAAGGATAACCTAGGCAAGTTTGAAGAGAAAGCCTATGAAGGGATATTCCTTGGATACTCTACTCATAGCAAAGGTTTTCGTGTTTTTAATAAAAGAAGTCTTGTTGTCGAAGAGTCAATAAATGTCTCTTTTAACGAACTCAACTCTTCTACATTTTCCTCCTCCGAGGATATTGATGACATCTCATTTGGGTTGGAGAACTCCTCTATTGAGGATCGTCCTTCTTCATCTAACAATGAAGTTGTGACCCCATCAAAAGAGTCTCCTCCTCTCGAGCCTCCTCCAAAGGATCTCCCAAGAGAATGGAGATTTGTCACCAATCATCCTAAGGAGCTTATCATTGGGGATCCTTCCTCAAGTGTTAGTACAAGATCCGCCACTCGTGATCTTTGCGTCAATGTGGCTTTTATCTCTCAAATAGAGCCTAAAAATGTTCATGATGCTTTTTTTGATGAATTTTGGATGATAGCTATGCAAGAGGAGCTCAATCAATTTGAGCGAAGCAAGGTTTGGGAACTTGTCCCAAAACCTAGCAATCATCCCATTATTGGAACTAAATGGGTGTTTCGCAACAAGCTAAATGAAGATGGGTTAGTGACTCGTAACAAAGCCCGATTGGTTGCTCAAGGCTATAACCAAGAGGAAGGCATTGACTACGACGAAACCTATGCTCCGGTTGCACGTCTTGAATCCATTCTTATGCTTTGTGCCTTTGCTTGTTTTAATGACTTTAAGCTATTTCAAATGGATGTTAAGAGTACTTTTCTTAATAGTATTATTAAGGAGGAAGTTTATGTTAAACAACCTCCCGGTTTTGAAGATTTTCAATTTCCTAACCACGTTTTCAAACTCCATAAAGCCCTTTATGGCCTCAAACAAGCTCCACGTGCTTGGTATGAGCGTCTTAGCTCTTTTCTTGTCTCTCACAATTTTTCAAAGGGAAAAGTTGACACTACACTTTTTATTAAATCACATGATGGGACTCTCTTATTGGTTCAAATTTATGTTGATAATATTATTTTTGGTTCTACTAACAACACACTTTGTGTAGAATTTGCCAAAGTTATGCAGGAAGAGTTTGAAATGAGTATGATGGGTGAACTCTCTTTCTTCTTGGGGTAACAAATCAAACAAGGGCCTAAAGGAACCTTCATCAATCAAGCAAAATATACAAAGGACCTCCTCAAGCGTTTCGACCTTGACTCATCCAAATCAATGAGGACCCCTATGGCTACAACGACCAAGCTTGACAATGATGAAGATGGCACATCGGTCGACATTCGTAAGTATAGAGGTATGATCGGTAGCTTACTTTATTTAACGGCTAGCCGTCCGGATGTCATGTTTAGTGTTTGCTTGTGTGCACGATATCAAGCCAATCCAAAGGAATCACATTTGAGTGCCGTTAAGCGCATTTTTCGTTATCTCAAAGGCACCATTAACATGGGTCTTTGGTATCCGAAATCCTTATCCTTTGAGCTTCACGGCTTTTCGGATGCAGATTTTGCCGGATGCAAGATTGACCGAAAAAGCACTAGTGGCACATGTCAATTCCTCGGGAAGTCCTTGGTATCGTGGTTTAGCAAGAAGTAAAACTCTGTTGCTCTTTCCACTACTGAGGCAGAATATATTGCGGCTGGTTGTTGTTGTGCACAAATTCTTTGGATGTCACAAACACTTTTAGATTATGGCATTTCTCATTCTTGCACCCCTATTAAATGTGATAACACTAGCTCTATCAATCTCACAAAAAACCCGATTTGTCACTCACGCACGAAGCACATTGAAATTAGACACCATTTTCTTCGTGACCATCAGCAAAAAGGAGATATCCATCTTGAATTTATTGATACTACCTATCAATTAGCCGATATTTTCACTAAGCCTCTCCCGGAAGATCGCTTCTCTTTCCTTTGCCGAGAACTAGGCATTTTATCTTTTGATCCTTAGTCCCAGTCGACCGGCACACCGACGGTATACTACGGTATACCGGCGGCATGCCCATTTTCAAGGCAAAATTGTTTCTGTTTCGAACGACGGCATACCGTCGGTACACGTCGGCATACCGCCGGTATGCCGGGCAGCGGCGGACAGGATTTAAACTCTAGATTCGGGTTCACATTATTTTACTCCTTCATTTATTCCTTTCTACCCTCTTCTATTCTCTCTTATCCATCCCATCAATCTTCAACTCCCATCCCATCACCTCCCTTCTCATTTACTATCCTTTATCTCTTCACATTAACTACCCATCACTTCCCCCCCTTTTTCTCTCCTCTTTTTACTCCACCATCATAACTTCCCTCCACCTTTTCAACTCCTTCTCTTTCAAACTTTCTCTACAACCGTTCCTACCCATTTTCAAAATCATCTCTTCAACTTCCTCCTCTCTTTAAAAACCCTCCTTCCTCCTTCTCCTCTCTACTCCTTCCTCCACACCATAGCACCAATCCCTCTCCATGGCCAACCCTAAGCGCCCCCGATCCTCCTATTCCTCCGGGTTCAACCCCTTTGTCCCGGTGGCGCTTCCTACCGGCTATGACCAGCGCGTCTTCTCCAACTCTCTGGCCGCTGAGCTTTGGTTCCAGCACTTCGCCAATCACAATGTATTCAAAGGACAGGCGATCAACTGGAACCTCTTCCCCGGTCACGTCCCTTTGTTTGACGATGCCGGTCTCTCCTCTCTTCTAAGGCGCCAAATCCCTGTCTACCCTGCTGCTGTCCGTCTTTTCTATTGCAACATGAGAGGGGATGACGACGACCCTTCCGCCATCCAATCTATGGTCAATGACCGCCACTTCCGTCTCACATCTCGGGAAGTGGGGGCCATCTTAGGCATCCCAGACAAAGGGGATGCGTTACCTATGTTGGGTGCTCTCAACTCCTCGGCGGGGTCCCCTTTCGACGAATTCTGCTGAATCATCTGCAAGGGTCCCAACCCTCCGGCCATCCCGGCCCTCTCTGTCCAGCTGGAGCCGTTTTATTACGAGCTCCATCGGATCGTGTGCCACACTCTCTTTCCGAAGGGCGGGAACTATAACGTAATCACTGGTGATGCCCTCGTCTGTATGTACCATCTCTATGCCCGGAAGCGATTCTCCTTCCCAAAGACTCTTCTTCTGCAATTCCGACGTACCATGCCTTCAGGGAAGCAGAATCTCTACTATGGCTCTTTCATCACTCTGCTCATGGAGGCCAAGCAAGTTGACCTGTCTCTCTGCACCTCGGATGGCGTCTCCTCATATCTTGCTATCTCCCGTACCCTTGCTGGCGCCTCTACTTCCCGTGCCTCATCTTCCCAAGAGCAACCGACATCCACGCCTGCTGCTCCCACATCTATCCCTCCTCCTTCGGGCCGTTATATGCCGCTCACTCAGCAGCATTTTGATATGCGGATGGCCCAGGCGGAGAAGCAGATGCGGGCCCACACTCGTGGACTTGGCGCCCTGATCCAGACTCGGTTCCACGATCAGGGTTACTTCATTCAGCGCACTCTTCAAGACCGTGATGCTTTTCTGGATCTTAATCTTCAGGATCCCATGTACACGGGCCCGTACTTCTCTGACCCCAATGCCTATGGGTTTATGTACCCTGACGGCATTGATCCTTTTGGCGCCTTCCAGCAGGCTCAGGGTGATGATGATGATGATCCGGCTGAGGATTAGGGATGGTCTTCCTTTTGATGGTGGTTTCGGTTCTTGAGTGCTCCTAGTTTTTTTTATGTGTGTTTTTCAGTTTGTTGTCTTTAGTGGTCCTTCGGGGACCGGTTTATGGTTGTTTTAGCTCTTTGCTGTCCTTCGGGGACATTATCTATGGTTGTCTATTGTGTCTAGCTCTCGTTGTAGAGAGTCTTTTATCTTACTATGAAATGTATGGGTCCAGCATGTATTCACTTTCTCTCATATATATTCATGCATGCTCTTTTCTTTATATAATCATGTCTTTTCTCTTATACAATGTTTCTATTGATTATCCCCATCTTTGACTAAGTGACAAAGGGGGAGAAATCGTATTGAGGGGGAGCTGTCTACCTACGGGGGAGCTACTCTCTGAAGATGCTATCTCTCTCTATTTTGTCAATTATCAAAATGGGGGAGTTTGTTGGCACATTTTATTTTGAGTAATTAACAGCATCTTCGTAGTTTAGTCTTCTGTTCTTCAGATTCAAATATTCCCAGAAGATGTACTACATGGAGTTCTTCACTTCCAGAGCTTCCTCCTTCTTTCTTGAAGACTGTAGCAGTTACCGGCATTTCCTGCTTTGAGTCCTCGTGTCTGTACTGGTCTAGGTATATCTGTAAACACTAAAGGATGGATGATAACTAAAAGCACAAATCGAAAAATATGTCATTCAGAGCGGCATACCGGCGGTATGCTTCGGCATACCGACGGTATACCGTTTACGTGTCCAGAAAAGTTTCTGTGACAAAAAGCGGCATACCGACGGTATGCTTCGGCATACCGGCGGTATACCATTTTTGGACTTAGAAAGTTGCTGTCTCGAAATGTCGGCATACCGACGGCATGCTGCGGCATACCGACGGCATGCCGTTTTTAGCAACACAAAAGTTGCTGTGATCAACTGTCAGCATACCGACGGTATGCTACGGCATACCGGCGGCATGCCGTTTCTAGCAGCTCGAAACTTTCTGTGACATTCTATCGGCATACCGGCGGTATGCTCCGGCATACCGGCGGTATACCGAATTTTGAATACTTAGTTTTCGATTTGGTCTGACACGCATTAATGGCCGCATTTAATGCTCTTGAACGGTCATAATTATGACCGTTACTATTTGGCCGGCATACCGGCGGTATGCCGCGGCATACCGACGGCATGCCGGTCTGCCTGCATTTCAGAGCATTAAATGCCACCTACTCTTGGTTTTCTTATAAAAGGAAGCTCTCTCTCTCTTGAGCTTCTTCACCAACTCTTCCATAAATTTTCCAACAACCAAGAGCTCCACCATTAATACTCTTCAAAGCTTTTCATTGTCATCCTCTCCCAAAGTGCTAGAGTATTAAAGAGTTGTACATTTCGATCTTCACGTGTTAGAAGATCAACAAGTTCTCATTCTCTTTTGTTTGAAGTTGGCGAGCCTTCGTAAGAAAACTCGTGTGTAGAAGTTGGCGAGTCTTCGGATCCAAACTCGTGTTGAAGTTGGCGAGTTCTTCGGATCCAAACTCGTGTGTACTATTTGGATAATAGTGGATTAAAGCCGGAGAGAGTTCCGGGACTGGATTGCCTCAAAAGAGGATACCAGGATACATCCTTGCGTTTACGTTTGATCTTTCTACTCTTTACTTTAAATTGTCTTTATTGCATCAATTGTTGTAGTTTATATTTTATTTCCCTATTCACCCCCCCTCTAGGGTTCTACAAATCGTACTAGTATCAATCATTCCTATAACACGATTTTAAAATCCTCGACACTTCCATTTCTCAAGTCTTACTTGAATTCAACGTATCACTTGCTTGGATCGTGTACATATTCCAGGCGTCCCCAAAATACATACATTTCAGCCAAGCCGTATGATAAAGAATTCGTTATTTTCACTCGAGTCGCATCATGCACATATTCAGGCATCCCTGAAATATATGCATGTCAGCCGAGTCTCATGAGGGATATTTTCATGTTCTAGGATCATTCTATCCATCCATACCAATTATTATGATCAATCATTCCAATGTTAACTCTTGTAACATGGACGTCTCGCCTAACTCGCTAGGCCATTTCTCAAGGCTAAAGTCAATGTCAGGATTGGAATCATAGTTCTCCAACAATAATGCCAATACTGACCCCAATCCTAGGGTCAAACCAAAGTCGATAATACAGAGTTTTCTACCCAAGCTCGCATTACTCAGATTTCTAAACACCAAGCATGATCACCTGATTCGCATCAAGGCATTCGTTGCGTAGATTCGAATCCGTTCAAATCACCAATTTGTATAGTCTATTCCTTCCGACATGTCGACATAATTTATATATCCATTCTAACCAATTCATGTATTCGATCATGAGGTCGTCTAGCACAACTATTTGTCACGTTCCAATCTCACGCAAGTTCGATTATCTATGTTGGACATGAATCACCATGCCACATTCTCGCAGGATAATCGTCCTTATTGGAGCGTAACTCTTGCTTGAGTCTAGACTAATTCATTCTTGATATGCGGATTGGACCTACTCAATCCTCAAGTTCAATCGTCAAGCACACTGAGTCATTCTCGAGTCCACTTTCGCGTCAAACCACAAGTCGAAGCAATCAAATTGCCACGCTTGCATGCAAGTTCGACCACCCCCGCTGTATGAATTTCTATACCAGCGCTCATGCGGAGTGATCGCCCTAATCCGGCGTGACGCATGTGCGAGGCTGGAGTTGCGCTCGCATAAGACAAGAACGTCAACGTTGTGGTTATCGTCGAAACAATCCAAACATTTCATTTTCATCCAAGCCAAGATCTCAGTTCGATAGTATATTCGTCATTCATTTAACTAGAAAATTCTTGAGCCAAGTCTATCTTTTCCTCGACATATTTCAACATCCCGAGTATAGCATCCATCAGAACAATTACATTTTACACGATCATCATTCCTCGAATCAGAGTACCCCCGAGTTATTGTACATCGATCTTTGATATGCCTCAATACCATTGATGATGTACGTAACCTGACGATCTTTCTTTGCAACGAACTTCGAGTCGTACAACTGTTGCTATTATCCGAATTGGATATACCACAAATCCATTCGACCAAATCCGAAATCATAAGTGCGATCCTCTAGGTTTTCTCGATCAAGACATTCATTTTTATTCATCGTTCAGAATCCTGATTCAATATCGTTTCCTAACTCGCGTTGCCCATTCACAAGTTGTCCGAACGACATCTCGTTCGGGACATTCGAAGTCACGACCAACTAAGCGTGATGCATTCTAAGGCTTTGCGCGATTGCATCGCCTCGCCGACATACTCGTTGTTACCCCTAATCCTTAATTTTGCTCGAATAATTTCCAAGACGGACCATACACCACTCAGGATTCGAGCCATCCGATTTAGTCCACAATCACGTTCGCATTGTTTGCTAATAAATCTTTCAGATTCGTTCGACGAAACTCTAGCGTAATCGCTCACGTCGTCTCGATAGACTAAGTCTCGTATATTTCTATCGATATTCTACATGTAAATCATATTTATGATTCATGCATCTCGACGTACTAAGTCGTCCGGACTATTCCTCTAAATCTAAACCAATCTTCCGTGTGCACCTAAGCGTTAGTCCGATAGTGTTTCTATCAATATACACTCTAAGTATATCTTCATTTTCGACCGAGCGATACTTAATATCGCTCATAATTCGCTGGAACCATAAAGTCTAGGTGCACGACACGTGGCATAACTTAGCCCAAAGGCTTTGTGTATAGCTATCCCGTACGGACTGTACTCTGATTTTGCACGCTCATTTGCTAATTTCAACGTAGGACTATTTAGGCACGCACGCGACTTGCTAACTTTAGTATGTGTTTTCTATCAACTCAAGTTTGACACCGTTCGGCACAAAGGCCATCGCCTACCGATGCGTTCGATTAAACACTGTTACGAGCTTTTGAAAATATTTACACTTATTATATGGACATCCCACAGAATATCGAAAGAGAGCGTACACTTCTTTATCAACGACGAGCTTTCAAAACTGAGAGATTCGACTTGAAGTCCAAGGACGTAAAGCCGTGCTCTGATACCATTATGCCATACCCCGCTCCCGTAGGAGCGATCGTCCTCGCTAAGGCGTGATGCCGCGTGAGTCTAGATTGCACTTACGCTGGGCAGATCCATAACGGCCGATTATAGACTAAGCGACGGTGGCGTCGCACAGAAGTCCCAAGCAGAAACATTGAATAGTTAGCAGCGAAAATTTGAATCAAAACACAAGTCATGCAAAATACTTTTTTATTGATATTAAACAAAAATTACATTGTTAGCACGAGGCCAAATTATAAGTCTCTCAAGATCACTTTTCTCTCATATTACAAGTCACTCTTCTCTCTCTCAATTCTCAATACAAGCTTCAAGATGACGAGTGGTAGATTCTGCGGAATGGCGATGTCCACACATTATGTCCCGTATAAGTCCTGACTCCATGCGGCCGCACGCCTCGAAACGCCAAGGAACTCCGTGCCTCGACGTATCCAAGCGAGCTCCGCGCCCTCGGGCTTCTACCTGTGCCTGTACATGAAAACTGTGTGGGTGTCAGTACTCAACTGTACTGGTGGAGTGAGCTCCTCGCCCACCCATACAAAACCGACACGTTCATTTACTTTGTGTAGCTTAATCCCTTCTTGATTGTCTTTTTAGTCTTGCCTTAGGATCAATTTTAGGACAAAAATGCCTTGGCCTGTACTTGGCAACGCAAAGACAGGGTCGTGCTATACTCTATTCATGACTTCAATATATATATTCGAGACAGTGCCTCGCCGAGTAAAAACTTATGCAACTCGACCGTGCCAAGACTTTTCACTTGTTTCTGTGTGCCTCTAGACCATTCTTATGCCAATGATGTCAAGGGACGACTCGTGCTGGTCGTGCCAATGGACTTGATCGTGCCTTAAGACCAAGGCCGTGCCTCCCAAGGATCAACTAAACTTAAGCAAACTTGCCTTACGGCCCTTCCTAACTTAACTCGAAACGACGCTGTATTCATGCCGAAGTACGTGTCCTTTCTATAGCCAAATCTTAGGCTCCAAAATGGTGATGCAACCGTGTACACCCTAACCCGTGCCGATTCAAGGTTAGTGCTTGCTATAATTACGCCTTCTAAACCCAACTCGTAACTTGTTAGTACTCGACACAATGGATAGCCGCTCTTATGCCGACACATCTATATGAGTGGTTACTAGCAATGTTAAGCTATCCTGGATCTTTGCATACGGTGACCATCCGCGTACGAGGTACGAGCTCCTACCAAATGACCCGTAGCCTATATTGTAATGGTTCACTTCAATCGAGTCATACCATCGATGAAGGCCGTACAATATCTGTAATTCCTTCTAGGCCGACACGAACCAGGCGCCCCAGGATCGTTCGAGGAATTCACCTTTTGCGCAAGTTGTCTAATGACCATGCAAGACTCAACTCGATCTACCAAGTCCTTCCTTAATCAGGACCATGCTTTCTAACTTTCTATCGAGACTCCCAAGTAGCGGGACCGATCTCATGTACTTTCTTATCGAGACTCCCAAGTAGCGGGACCGATCTCGTGCACTTCCTTATAGAGACTCCCAAGTAGCGGGACCGATTTCGTGTACTTCCTAATTGAGACTTATCAAGACTCCCAAGTAGCGGGACCGATCTCATGTACTTCCTTATCGAGACTCCCAAGTAGCGGGACCGATCTCGTGTACTTCCTTATCGAGACTCCCAAGTAGCGGGACCGATCTCGTGTATTTCCTTATCGAGACTTATCGAGACTCCCAAGTAGCGGGACCGATCTCGGCAACAACCAATCGCATGGACTTCTATCCTTTGAAATTTAGGGAACGACTACTAAGTAGTCTTTCATCTTTAACTTGAACATAATGTGTTCCTTTGTCCGTGGCATACTTTTCCCTAAATCAATCGTGGCTCGTGCCTTAGACTGACTTATTCTCTAGGCGACACTATCGCTCAGGTCACATACTTTATATGACGAGCCTTGTTTTTTTGGGACTATGTGACTTGACAACCGCAGGCAACAGGGGATAGTGCTTGCTATGACTTCGATAGCCTAACCAAACTCTTGTCTAACTTATTCGGCAACGACTTGACGAGCAAAGGCTACGCCAAAATTCGCATCGAGGGGACGTGCTATGCACGTGGTCGACTTGAACAACTAAGCTCTTTGGGTGCCTAGACATAAGCCACAAGCCGTGCAATACGACTTAAACCACGGGACAGGCGAAGGCTATGCCAAGCCTTGGACGACGGGACCGTGCATGCTTTATCAAGCATTCATACGGGCAACGCCTATGACTTAGGCTAATTCCAGCATTGTGGCAACTTTGCAACTTAGGCCAACTTTCTTCTCCCAAGCCACGGGACAAAGGACCGAGTGTCATTTTGAAAGAACGCTGAGCAGACTTCTAAGCAGACCGTGGGACCTTTTATCCATGTTCTAACACATTCCGACCCGTCGGGATTATTCTCTTATGTCACGACCCGCACTCGCTTTTTGGGATACGAGTGCGTGTCCAAGCCAGCCTACGCCGCAGAGTCGGCGGTAGAACGCTGTCAAATCCGCAATAAATAAATGCTCAAAATAAACTTTATTGCTCATTCATATTTCTAAATTGATTACAATATTTACAACATTTATATTTAAAAAAAGTACAAGGTTCTTACAATTAATGTAAATGATACCACATCTATCTAATTTCTAGGTTTCTGCCTGCTAGTACACCCGTATCTCCCAATGCTAAGTGAAGCCATAGCTAAACTGAAAATTGTTGGTTTCCAGTCAAGAATAGAACAAGCACACAAGCCGACAGCAATACGAAAACACAATAGAATTCACAAGACATAAAAATATCATATGTGAGATGAAACTAGAAAGTAACTAATGTCATGGCATGTCTAGAATGCAAGTAGATAACTCCACAACAAGATGTATCAACTGGAGAAACATGTAACTAGGATGTCATGGCAAGTGGTGAAGAAAATAAGGAAAACAAGTAAAAGACAACTATCTATGTGTTTTGAAATATCTTGTTCGACATGTGAACGGCTAAGGGGTAAATCCGGCACCCCGCACGTAAATTGTGCGCCTGCTATTAGTCAAGAATAGACATTTTGGGAATATTTCTGGATAGTCCATATGTCTACTATGATATTTCCCCGTCCAGCTAGTACTCATGGAATCAAGTCGCAAGCATGGTAATCATGTAAATGACAATCAAAAAGTATAAGAAAATCCATGATACTGATCCATGTGACAATGTGTCATCAAACAAGAGAGCATATATATAAACATGAAATGAAAACTTACTATGAATCAAAAGCAATCAGAAAGTGCACTTGCCTGTGGTCCTTTGCTGGTGAAACCAATAATCCCGTTGGGCCCAGAATAGTCCAATTACCGAGGATCGATATGAAGAAGTCCAAAGTTGGCAAAAGAGATGGGAATACAATCAATTAGTCACAGTCATGATTTGATATTTCGAGGAAAACTTCATAATCAAAATTATATAATTATTTTGTAAACTTCTATGTATATTTATTTGGAAAAATATTCTAACTACTTAGAAATAAGTATATTTTAAAATATTTGTAAATAAATATATTAGAAATCTAGAAAATCTCTTTTAGGGTTAAAATCCTTAATACGAATATATATATTTATATAGAAAATACTTACAGTCTATTTAGAGAATATATACTTGAACTATATTTTTAGTTGTCAACATATTTTTTGGTAAGTACTTAAAACATAGAAATAATATAAAGGCCCAATAGTTCAAATTCATTTATTTAAAAGAACAAATATATATATATATATATATATATATATATATATATATATATATATATATATATATATATATATATATATATATATATATATATATAATGCCTTTATAAATAACCAGTATACAAATCAATTATATATATATAATATGTATAACTATTTAGAAAACTTATCATATATATATTGGTCAAAATATTTTAAGATAAATATATATAAATCATAAATTTCCGTCAACCCTTAGTTTTAATTCAAAAACTATATAATAATAATTTAGAATTTCTGAATCAAGTTTGAAAATCATTGAAGGGTGCAAGGCCAATATTATCTATCTCCTAATCAATTATAATTTTAGAAATATATATATTAATAAATAACAACAATATTAATAAAACTAATGATAACAAATACAATATATATAAATATACAAATATACATATTGTTTTCTTCAGACTAATCTATCAATAACAACAAGTAACAATTCTAATTCACACTGAATTTAGAGTAATAATAATAATATTGACAATATATATCTTTACATCCTCATTCCTCTGCTCTGTGAAAGTTTAGGAAAGAGGGCTCAAAACTTTCTCTTAAACTAGAGAAGAGTAGAGAAAGAAGGATGTGGAAAGAGAGAGACTCACCGTTCGAGGGGCTCCGACGACTGGCGCTCGGCGCCGGCGGAGACGAAGCCTCCATGGAGGAGGCTCAGCTATGTCAGGATCGGCCCAGTCGGAAGGAAGCGGCACTTCGTGGGTCTTTGGCCGCGGCGGTCCGACGCCGAATCTGACGGACACTCGGCGGAGCACAGGTTCGAGCGCCGCTAGGGCGCTGGAAGGAGCGGCACCCAGATGGTCAGTGGCAGATGGTCCGCAAGACGGTGTCTGACCTAGACGGGATCTGGTGCTGGGTGTAGCGCCGGACAGAACGGACGCTCGAGGACGACAGGTGGTGGATGGCGAGTTGGGTTAGGTTCGGTTTCTCTCCCTCTTCCACTGGTGGTTTTATGCTGGCGGTATATGGGTGAGGATGCCGATGTCGACGATAGCTGGGGAGTGGGTAGCTGGTCGAAGACAAGGGTGGTGCTGGGGTTCTCGATTGGAGGGGGGTTCTGTGGTGAAGGTAGGGCGGTGATGATGATGATGGTCGTTGGTGGTCGGGGTGATGGGACACGATGGAGTCGACCAAAATTGGGCTATAGGGGCGGTGGTGGCATGGGTTGTAGAGTCAGGAACGGGTGGTCAGGGTTCAGCCGAGAGAGCAGGGAAGGTTGTCGGGGAATGGCAGTATTGGTTGGAGGAAGCACGACGCAGACGTAAACGAGGCAGGGGATGCGGTCTGGGTTTTGGCCGAGACAGAAGGAACAGGAAGGCGGCATCGAGGAGAGTCGGCAGTAGGCTCTGGTTAGTATTGATTATTGTATCGCCGTGTCCGGAGTTGTCGGACACGGAATTTGGGTTGCAGTTTGTAATTGTGGAATAAGACATAATGGATGCGGACACGGTCACTGACACGATGCACCTTACAATAGCTATGGTGGTGATGATGTTTGTAGGGACGATGGTGGTTGCGGTTTGGAGGAGGGGATGAGAAGAACGAGAAGGAGTTCGTGAAGAAGGAGACTAGAACAACATGGCGTCGCTGCCAATACCTATTAGTTTTATATGGTTGATGGGTTGTGTAGGTTGATGGATAGATAAGAATCTGAACCGAGTATATCAATCTCATAAATCAATTTAGATAAGAATTAGAACCGAGTGATCATACCACCTTCATAAAATATGTGACTTTATTTAATCAAACTAGTATAGTATCTGATAACAACAATAGCTCAAATCACTATTTAATATTATCAATAATTTTAAGAGTAGCGTTTTATAATTCTAGATCAAAACTAGATAAATCAAATCTTAATATAAATAATATTTAAAATGTATATTCAATAGTATCCATTAATTTAAATTAGATGCATGAAAATCTTAATCTAGTAATGGATTTTGCTAATAATATATCTAGTATTATCAAAGTAAATCCATCAATATAATTGGTATTAGCAAAATCTTTTTAAAATATACATTCTTATTAGATAAGATGTAAGGCTCCCGGTAGATAAAGTCCCCCTTTATTATTTAAATCAAATGAATCT
Source organism: Iris pallida (assembly GCA_029216955.1). Lineage (NCBI taxonomy): Eukaryota > Viridiplantae > Streptophyta > Magnoliopsida > Asparagales > Iridaceae > Iris > Iris pallida. The sequence goes on along the minus strand of JANAVB010028397.1, from coordinate 5,729,171 downwards.
TTAAACAAAACTATTCTAAATCGTAATCCATTACTTAATTAAAATTGATATTAATGTAAATAAATATTCCATAATATCACGAAATCTTAAATCACATAGATCTACATTAATTAGGCGAGCATCATAATAATTTAAGAATATTATTTAATTTTTATCAAAATAATTTAAGTCACATATTCTAATATTAGGAAATAATTTCAACATAGAAATTCAAATATATAATTAAGTAATAAACTAGGTCATCAATTTAAAATATATCTTAAGGAGGCCCGACAAAATTAGGGTTAGAGATTTGGGGAAGATTTCGGAATTGGAAATTTTATTTTGCACACAAATAACAACAATAGTTTTTGAAAATCTGGAAAGGGGAGTTACACCTTAGCTATGTGGATGCGTCTCTTTTATTATCAAGCCTAACTTGTACAAGTTAAAAACATGTGATTTATTATGTGAAGGCTAAGATGAGGCAAGTTCACCGAAACTATCCTACCTGAGCGAGGAGTCGCCTCGACCGGGCGGGTCTTCGAGCAGCCGTTGCAAGGTTAGATCCGAACGTCGTCGACGTTTCGATTCCTCCGATTGACTGAGCGGGACGGGGCACTACACCCCCGCCAGCCCTCCAGCCACCCTTGTCCCCTCTTCCCCACGGTTACCCCCCCCCCCCCCCCCACCCCTTGCCTCCGCTGCGGCCCCCTTCCTCCTGCTCCACCCAGGGTCTACCACCCCCATGCCCCTCTTTCTCCGGGCGCACGCAGCCGTCGGTAGAACCGCGAAGAGAGGGGAGGAGGGTGGAGCCTGGGGTGGAGCGGGAGGCAGGACAGCGTGGTGGAGCCTGTGTTTTTAAAGGGGTATTTTTGTCCAAATTATTTTTAGGTATCAAGTTGTATCAAAAAAAAGTTTAGGATATAAAATTCAAAAACTGACATAGTTGAGGGTATCCAGTTGCAATTAAGCCTTCATTTTTTACGTTTTGAAAACATCTAGTAATTTCGTATTATCAGAAAGAAGATAGGTATACATAAACTTGATTGGTCTTGAATGATCGTAAATGAATGAAATAAAGTTACTATGACCATTCAAGCAAGAGAATACGGAATGTCATGACCCGCTTTTTATTTTTTGAGGGGATTCGAGTATGTGGTCAGGTCTAGCTTATGCCGGAGCATCGACGATAGTACGTTGTCTATGATCTCAATGGTACATAAAACACGACTAAATTACATCATCCATAGAACTAAGTCACATACAACACAAGATACACCTAAAAGTCTTTTACTAATTAATTAAAATAAGTTCCACAAAAAACTTCAACTACAACTCAGAAGAGCCTTGAGGACGAACCCGGTAAATTAAGTAAAATAAACCAACTAAACTAAACTAACTAAGAGACTGATCATAAAAGGAAAAAGAATATGTTACAATTCTGAAGATAAGTTACATTAGTAACGTTGGTGTCAGTAATTTCCTTACTGCAGGCTTCGGGACATATTACGTCGTCTAAAGCAATTACGAAATTTATCCAGTCAAGATTGAAATAAGTGTTAGCCCAATGATTATATCATGTTTTTGAATATGGCTAATCAATTAAGTTTAACATAATGACATCACTAATATTCATATAATTACTATCATGTTGCTACTTAAACTTAGCATTGTCCTAAATGTTCTATATCATATTGCTATGTTTGTATCATAATGCATGATACTGCTTTGTTCTTCTAACATGTATTTGTAGACATGCTGTAAGCATGATCAAACATGATCAAACCAGGACATATGCAATAGAGAATTATTAATGGGCCAAAGACGGCGTTATACAAGGAGATTTCTCAGAACTGCCCAACGACCTATCCGGGGCCTCGCATCGGGGGTTCCGCTGCCCGGTCAGCGGACAGGGGTCGAGGGGGCAGCGCCCCCCGTCAGGGGTTCGGGGGCGAAGCCCCCGAAAGGTATTCAGATTTTCAGATCTGTTTATCTTTGGACGATTGCCGTCAAGAAAAAATGCGTCTTCTATGTCAGGAAAAAGACGTCATCAAAAGGGCTATTAGTTTTCATATTTATTCTGTATTTTTCCTTTTATTTGAGTCTAGGAAAAATGTGAGATTGATCGGATCGGTACTGGCTTAGGTTTTTCTCAGTCCATAAACAAAAATAAGCCTACCTAAGTATCCCAAAAATCCACAATTCCAAAAAGCCCAAAACCTATGCAAATTTGGTTTATTCCTCACTGTTCTGAACCAGCAGAACTCTGACAGAACTCTGACCGAGTTCGGTCCGAGTTCGGTCCGAGTTCGGCCCGAGTTCGGTCTGGGTTATTTGAAATACAGTTCCCACCAAATCTGCATGCAACGTTCGTATGCGAAATCCTAGCATCCGAACTCTGTCCGAACTCTGCCCGAGTTCGGTCGTCCAAAAACACTATAAATAGAGTTGAGATTACCATTCATTTCAACAATCCAATTTCATCTCTTCTCTTCTCTATCAAAAGTGTTCTGAGCTTTTACTTTCATATCTAAGCCTTTACGACTCTTAGCCAAGCCAGTACAGTTTCTGTTTAATCTAGAGTTTGGTGTTGAAGAGTTGTATCAGAGGTTGTATTCAGAAAACATTCCAGTTTTCCAATTGCCTTCTGGAGCCGGTCGTGCGCTCGTCACCAAGCACGGTGTTGTGAAGTCGGTCGTGCACTTGTCACCAAGCACGGTGTTGTAAGAGTTGCAAGCACTCAGTTAAAGCTTGTGTCATAGTGGATTAACATCGAGCAAGAGTACTCGAGACTGGATTAGTCCTCTCAGAGGGATACCAGTATACATCGCTGTGTCACTGAGTTTGAATTCTTGACTCTTACTTTACTGCATTTTATTTACCGTCTTTTATATGCCATAGTTATTACTTAAGATTTTTAATTGGTGATTATTTTCCGCTGCACACGCACACACTCTATTCACCCCCCTCTAGAGGTGCTCAACGGTCCTACAATTGGTATCAGAGCAGGTGCTCCTTCTAGAGATATCAGAGCAAGTGCTCTTTATAGAGATATTATTGCTTATACCAATTGCTCCTCAATTGGTATCCTAGCAAGGACTCTATTATTTGGATTAACATCCTTGGAGCAGATCCTCATTATCAGAGCGGGTTATACAGGTAAAGCGAGGTAATATTGCTATTATATAACTGCTGTTACATAGATCACTATATCACATATGGCAAGTATGTACTTCACAACTGAAGAGCAATCCTTAAATAGACTCCCACTATTTGATGGAACGAACTATAGTTATTGGAAAACACGGATGAGCTTGTACCTGAAGTCTCAAGACTTTGACTTATGGTCAATTGTTGTCAATGGCTACCAAAAGCCTACTATCACTTCTATTCTCACATCCTCTATTATTAACAAGCCTTATTATAGTTACACAGAGGAAGAGAAGAAGTTAGCTAGCCTTGATGCAAAAGCAAAGCATGCTTTCTATTGTGCTGTAGACTTTAATGTATTCAATCTCATTACTACTTGCACAACATCTCATAAAATTTGGAAACTTCTTGAAGCTACTTATGAGTGCAGGTACGAAAGCAGTGCTAGCAACTCCAGAGAGGAGGATAGTCTTCATAATGATTCAAATATGTGCATGATGGAATTGGGATTTAAGGTACAACACAATTTCTTATACGAAGAAGAGATTGTATGTGACAACTACAAGAAGATAGATCACATCCAAGATGATTGTACTACTACAAGAAAAGAGAGTCACTACGAACAATCAAATAAAGGAAGATCATCGGGCATATGGTGTGAAAGTGAAGCAACAAATTCTGAAGAAGAAGAGAGACCTCATCAAGCTGCAAATTTATGCTCAATGGCATTATCTAACGAGGTACAGAATAATTCCCTTCTTGAAGAGAATGAATTTTCTTATGATGAGTTATCTGATGCTTTCAGTGATCTGTTAGAAGAACACAAGAAAGTATTAGATAAGTATAAGCAAGCTAAAAAGGATATTCTATCCTATAAGCGTGAGAATGAAAAGCTTACTTGCTTATTGAATGATGCTAGAGATACTTCTAATTCTGATAATTCTACTGAGATTTCCACACTTGTGTTTAGATTGCATGAGGCACTTGAATGCATTGAGAAAAGCACTCAAGAAAATGCTAAACTTAAGGAGGAATTAGAATCAGAAAAGAAGAAGTATTCTATTGCTTTATGTAGAATTGATGCTCTTTCTGCTAAATATGATGAGATCTGTGCTAACTCTAAAAAGTTAGAGATTAGACTGGGAAAGCAGGTAGTACAACCTACGACTCAGTCTAACACAAGACACTTAGCACATCACAAAGTCACACATGTTAGATCTTTTACTAAGGAAGCAAGCAAAGCTAAAGTTTTACATAACCATGCTTTCTATTACAAGTATCCACGTACATCATATCACACGACTGCATATTCTCATACTACTAGACACAGTACTAATATTAATTCTTTCTGTCATTATTGTGGTATGAATGGACACGTTTCTAATCATTGTCAGATTAGAAAGCTTGTTGATATGAACTTGTGTAAATGGGTTCCCAAAGCTAACAAATATGGATCCAAGTATTGGATACCAAAGTCTTCACCTAATATTGCAGGTGAAGCCTCTCATGTCAAATAGAACCATAGAACATGTTGGTGATTGCAAAGCTACAAAGGTCATCTTCCATGCAATTGTACCAACAGAAGTGTGGTCACTAGAGCCACTTCGGTAACATGCTTCCTAAATAGTTTTTAATATCTAGCATGTTCTTATTGATGTATTGATATTATCTCTCATTGATATCTTTTAATTGTTTATCATTTATGTGAGTTATAATCCTAGCATGACTAGTTGATTAGCTTAAATGATTATTTCACACTATATAGTCTTTCTTTTATTAGTGTGGCACATTTATCTAGGTATGCTCTTTACTCTTAGTATTTATCTATGAAGATGCATACCACTCTAGTCCATAGAAGCTTTTGTTGTTGGTTTATGCTTTTGACTCTTTGCCTTTAATATTTTTTTTTTGGTCACTTCTTATCGATTTGTCTTTAACATGTCACATTTACTTTGATCGGTATTTTGTGAGTATGTATGTTTAGCACAAGTCTCCTATTTACTTGAAAAGTATATACATATACTTCTATGTTAATCTTGTGCTTGCATAATATATTCACTATTGATTCTCATATTTTATTTTGATTAATTTTATTATGAATCAATTACATCTTTGTCTGATAAAATTTATTTATGCATATTTTTGATCTTGTGATATTTTTTTTATGCTTGTTAATGATACATGAATAATTCATTGTCTTTCATATATTGCTGATATGTTTCTTATATTTTTTTTGCATAAATATCTTTATGGGGATATATGAGTTAAGTTCAAGTTCTATATTATATTATTTTAAAAAGTAGTTTTTAAACTTGTGCTTATCTCATACTTAAGCTATTGATTACTTTGAACAAATTCATGTATTTCTCTTTATTAGCTTCTTCCTCAAAGCCTCTTTTAATGATGTATATTTTTCTTGGCTTTTTGGTTGACATTTTGGATACATGACTCTTATTGAAATATTTTTTCTTGTTCTTGATAAACCATTCCTTGGATATTTACTTTTAGGGATTCTGGATTTCGACGATGTTCAATGATACTGCATATATTCCTTTGAATCTAAGTTCTTAAGAGTAGAAATCATTTTGGGAACAAGCCGAAAGGGTCCTTCTGTCATACAGGTATAAATAGCCTGAAGCGACACGGTGTACTAGTCTTCGGACTACCGCTAGCTGGGAACCGGCCCCTACAGCTAACCCGAAGTGATCAATACTTTATAGACTTAAGATTTATTAAGGTCTAAATGCAACTATTATCTAGTTCTGGATCCAAGGTACTGAACCCAGTCCCCTAGATTCCAAAATACATCAACGTATCTAGGTCCTACATTTGATTTACAAATGTTTTATATTTTATTGTTACCCAATAATTTTGTAGCACATATGGATTAATGTAATTGATACATCTTATGTTGTTTGCTACATTGTTCTAACATTTTTAAGTCCATAGAATATAATTTATTTCATATTGCACTAATTCTTTTTAAATCCTTGGTTATTAAAGAAGAGATTTATTTTGGATACAAGCCTACAAAAGGTCTGTCTGTCACTACGACTACGGTCGAAGCGAAGCGGTACTTAAGTGTTCCCCGGTGAACCTCCGTTAGCTGGGACAGTACCTCTACAGCTAACCCAAGATTGATCGACGCTTTTTAAACTAAAGATTTATTGAGATCTAGTTGCAATTATTATCTGATGGATTTTGAATTTTAGATTTAATGGATAATATTCTCTCTTTATATTTTCACAAAAGGTAGCATATGTTGATCTATCTTGTCGATTATGAGATTTATGTCATCTTTTGACTTATACGATTATTCATCATGCTAATTTGAAATATCTTTTGATTATTTTTATTTTTAAATGTTCATTTAATGGATATTTTTTCTTTTGTCTAAAGACGATTGTTTTTCGTATTCGTGACTACTCATTAAATATTATGATCTTGTGATTTCATCTTTAGCTTGTGTAATACTCAATGATTTTGAGCTTTGTATTATTATCTTCTTATTCAAGTTACTAACTGCCTATAGCAGTAATTCTTTGCGGGGAGAAGTCAAGAATATTGAATTTCTCTTTCTCAAAGCGTTTCTTTTCTTTAACCTTACGGTTGTCAGGTGGACACCGTGCTAAGGCTTTAAAAGGGAAGAAATGAACTTTGATAAGAAGACCTAATATTTCTGAATTAGTTTCCTACTTCCGAAAATATGTCTCTGAATTTTATTTTATCTATATTATTATTTTGGATATAACCATGTAAAGGTGGAGCAGTTAATTATTTCAAGTCAATTAGCCCCTTGACATGCCATATATCTAGAAGACACTTTTCTTTGGACATATATCTAGTTATGTTTATTTGTTTAAATGGACTTATTTATGATTTATGGATTCGAATCGCCAGCTTTTAGTCTAAGGACTAAATAGACGCATTCGAACATTTTTTTATGCATCTGTTCATAATAAATTCTGCATTTCAAAAGTCTTTTTTGATGTTTTTTTTAATCTGTCCGGTACTCAATGTTATTATTAAAGACAGCTTTCAAAAATCTTTTACTTACATGAAATAATTTGTGTTATATTTTTTTGAAGACATAGTTTCTTCATCTTTAAGCGTTTATTTATTGGATATTTCTTTTTCTTGCCTAAAGATGATATTTGTTTTGAGTTTGGAATTTTATATGCATTTGATCAAAGGAAAGAAAATATGCATATCTTGGATATCCCTTCGATCTTGTGATTATTTATTTTATCCATTTTATGCATATAAATTATTTTTGAACTATATACGCACAATTTAAGGGGGAGCAAATTAATTGTTTCAATTCGTTTATGCCCTTAATATGTGGTATAACTAGTTCATCATGGGCATATTTTCTTTTACCTAACATATCTTGTTGAGTTGTTCATGATATTTAGATTTGTATTTTACGAGAGAATATATGATTATTATAATCTATTTTTGATTCTCTCATTCGAGTTTTTATTTTTTTTAAATATATTGCCAAATATAGTTAATTATCCTAATTTTCTTTTGAGTTAAATTGATTGGGCATTTCTTATTGAGATTTTATCTCAAAGTTCATGATTATCTATACTTAGACTGATCATACTTTGTGGGGGAGCATTCAAGTCGACTGAATTTCTCCTTCTCAAGTATTTTGTCTTCATTACCTTCATGTTTATCTAATGGATATTCATATATCATGCTAAGGTAATTGAATTCAAATGCATGAACTTTGGTATAGATTTTGCATAGATTCTAGTATACGTCTTTTAATTTTTATTTTCCAATGATTATTCTCTTTATGGAATTGATTCACTAATTCGTATGGGCAAATTATGAATCATATTTTTTTGTGATCATTGTTAAAAGTCTTATTATTTTTTTGTATATACTAGATCTGTGAATTCCTCATGATTTATTTATGACCAATGATTGATATCTATTTCTTATTGAAATCGTTTATTGGTATATTTCAAACTAGAGTTATATTTATCATAATAATGTGTTTTGAATATCATTTTGGTTTTCTAGTTGGTAAACTATGTATTGTTTGATTTCAATGTTCCTTGTTTAAGTTCAACCAACTATTTTGACAAGTTTTTCTACTTTAGTTATGTAATTTTCTGAACTTGTCGTCACACTGTTCTCCTAATCCTTGATCATGATGATTATTATTATTATTATTCTTTTTCCTTCCTCCTATACTTATGCTTGAGTTCATTTTTAGCTCTAATTACGGGGGAGCTTATTTTTTTGATCATGTCAAAGGGGGAGAAATAAGTTTAAGTCAGCACACAATATTCTAGTATTATGTGTTTATTAGTGATACATGCATTTATTGTATATATATTAAACTTAAAGGATTTGCCATAATCAAAAAGGGGGAGATTGTTAGCCCAATGATTATATCATGTTTTTGAATATGGCTAATCAATTAAGTTTAACATAATGACATCACTAATATTCATATAATTACTATCATGTTGCTACTTAAACTTAGCATTGTCCTAAATGTTCTATATCATATTGCTATGTTTGTATCATAATGCATAATACTGCTTTGTTCTTCTAACATGTATTTGTAGACATGCTGTAAGCATGATCAAACATGATCAAACCAGGACATATGCAATAGAGAATTATTAATGGGCCAAAGACGGCGTTATACAAGGAGATTTCTCAGAACTGCCCAACGACCTATCCGGGGCCTCGCATCGGGGGTTCCGCTGCCCGGTCAGCGGACAGGGGTCGAGGGGGCAGCGCCCCCCGTCAGGGGTTCGGGGGCGAAGCCCCCGAAAGGTATTCAGATTTTCAGATCTGTTTATCTTTGGACGATTGCCGTCAAGAAAAAATGCGTCTTCTATGTCAGGAAAAAGACGTCATCAAAAGGGCTATTAGTTTTCATATTTATTCTGTATTTTTCCTTTTATTTGAGTCTAGGAAAAATGTGAGATTGATCGGATCGGTACTGGCTTAGGTTTTTCTCAGTCCATAAACAAAAATAAGCCTACCTAAGTATCCCAAAAATCCACAATTCCAAAAAGCCCAAAACCTATGCAAATTTGGTTTATTCCTCACTGTTCTGAACCAGCAGAACTCTGACAGAACTCTGACCGAGTTCGGTCCGAGTTCGGTCCGAGTTCGGCCCGAGTTCGGTCTGGGTTATTTGAAATACAGTTCCCACCAAATCTGCATGCAACGTTCGTATACGAAATCCTAGCATCCGAACTCTGTCCGAACTCTGCCCGAGTTCGGTCGTCCAAAAACACTATAAATAGAGTTGAGATTACCATTCATTTCAACAATCCAATTTCATCTCTTCTCTTCTCTATCAAAAGTGTTCTGAGCTTTTACTTTCATATCTAAGCCTTTACGACTCTTAGCCAAGCCAGTACAGTTTCTGTTTAATCTAGAGTTTGGTGTTGAAGAGTTGTATCAGAGGTTGTATTCAGAAAACATTCCAGTTTTCCAATTGCCTTCTGGAGCCGGTCGTGCGCTCGTCACCAAGCACGGTGTTGTGAAGTCGGTCGTGCACTTGTCACCAAGCACGGTGTTGTAAGAGTTGCAAGCACTCAGTTAAAGCTTGTGTCATAGTGGATTAACATCGAGCAAGAGTACTCGAGACTGGATTAGTCCTCTCAGAGGGATACCAGTATACATCGCTGTGTCACTGAGTTTAAATTCTTGACTCTTACTTTACTGCATTTTATTTACCGTCTTTTATATGCCATAGTTATTACTTAAGATTTTTAATTGGTGATTATTTTCCGCTGCACACGCACACACTCTATTCACCCCCCTCTAGAGGTGCTCAACGGTCCTACAATAAGTACGACAATAACACTAAGCTACACAATATAATATATACGCATGCAAGAACAAAAATAAAGAAAAGATGAACTATATGCATACTATGATACGGCAAAAAGAGTACAAATATGACACACTAACAATATACAAATATATTATGAAAAAAACGAAGAACTAGATGAGATAACGACAGTAATCAAGATCATGTGTGCAACATATTTTAGAATAACAATATTTTGCACGGGGACGGTCTGTCAGCCGATACGTGTGTTGCACGACTCATATTTTGCAATTGGTGTTTAAGGAGGTTTAGGTACTTCGCATGACCACATGTCTAAGTATCGAGCACGAGTAATAAGTGAAGGATATGTTGAGACGTAAATATTTTTAGTTCGTACTTGTACATAATAAGGGACTTTCCTTTTGATACAAGTTAGGTGTATGCTAATTTTATTTTTCAAAAATGCATTTTGGCGTGCACTTTTATGCAGGCCTATACACGCACGTGGCTGCCCCTACCCCCCTCTCGTGCTTCGTGTCCGTCATTCGTATTATCAGAAAGAAGATAGGTATACATAAACTTGATTGGTCTTGAATGATTGTAAATGAATGAAATAAAGTTACTATGACCATTCAAGCAAGAGAATACGAAATGTCATGACCCGCTTTTTATTTTTTGGGGGGATTCGAGTATGTGGTCAGGTCTAGCTTATGCCGGAGCATCGACGATAGTACGTTGTCTATGATCTCAATGGTACATAAAACACGACTAAATTACATCATCCATAGAACTAAGTCACATACAACACAAGATACACCTAAAAGTCTTTTACTAATTAATTAAAATAAGTTCCACAAAAAACTTCAACTACAACTCAGAAGAGCCTTGAGGACGAACCCGGTAAATTAAGTAAAATAAACCAACTAAACTAAACTAACTAAGAGACTGATCATAAAAGGAAAAAGAATATGTTACAATTCTGAAGATAAGTTACATTAGTAACGTTGGTGTCAGTAATTTCCTCACTGCAGGCTTCGGGACATATTACGTCGTCTAAAGCAATTACGAAATTTATCCAGTCAAGATTGAAATAAGTACGACAATAACACTAAGCTACACAATATAATATATACGCATGCAAGAACAAAAATAAAGAAAAGATAAACTATATGCATACTATGATACGGCAAAAAGAGTACAAATATGACACACTAACAATATACAAATATATTATGAAAAAAACGAAGAACTAGATGAGATAACGACAGTAATCAAGATCATGTGTGCAACATATTTTAGAATAACAATATTTTGCACGGGGACGGTCTGTCAGCCGATACGTGTGTTGCACGACTCATATTTTGCAATTGGTGTTTAAGGAGGTTTAGGTACTTCGCATGACCACATGTCTAAGTATCGAGCACGAATAATAAGTGAAGGATATGTTGAGACGTAAATATTTTTAGTTCGTACTTGTACATAATAAGGGACTTTCCTTTTGATACAAGTTAGGTGTATGCTAATTTTATTTTTCAAAAATGCATTTTGGCGTGCACTTTTATGCAGGCCTATACACGCACGTGGCTGCCCCTACCCCCCCTCTCGTGCTTCGTGTCCGTCATCTTCCGTCGCGTGCATGCACAAGTGCGTGCAAAGCAGCACAACTATTTTATTTTTAGGTAAATCAAACTACTTCGCACACCAACACAATGGCTTTGCTAGGATCACGCTCCTTTGTGTGCAACAGACTTTTAAGAATTTGGTACGTCCAAGAAAGGGGCATCAACGTAACAATCACTGCAATAGAGCCCCGAACGTTGTGGGAATCCTTACCTAGCCAGCATCTTCCCAGTCCTCAGCACAAGCTTCCTGTTGCTGATCTCTCGGTCCGTCTTCCCAAGAATGGCTTGAATGGCATTGCTCAAAGCACCGTAGGCTCCGCTGGCTCTTCCCGTAGCGCTCACGTTCGCCGACGTCTGGTCAGTCTGGCAACTGCTGATAAGTATTCTGTTGTCCACGCGAGACCTTCCATTCGCTCCGGAGTACACAACTTCTTTGCTCCTGTGGTTTGCTACTGAATAAACTCCTTTGTTTCTGTAGACACCGGTTCCCTCCCATTTCTGCCGGAAAAAACATTCGCACCAGGCTTACAACCATGCTCCTCAATCCACCACTGTCACGCCCCAGAACCAGAATACTGGAGAATGGGGACGAAACAAAGCCAGCTACGTGTATTAGTGTACGCCAGTACCCCAATATACGATCAAAGCTGTCTAGAAGACTAGTGGGAAGACTCTAGCATGCCACTGACGATTCCTATGGTCGAACAAATCATATCTCAATCCAACAACAGCAAGTATCAAGAGTATATCAAATATGCAAGTAAAGAGGCGTCCCAAAATACTGTATCATACATGATCATGAAGCTAATGAATACAAAATGCTATACTAGCAAAGTACCAATATACATGATCACTATATCAGTCTAGATCTAATATAATACATCATGTTGACCGAAGTTTGAGAAAGTCTCAAAATAATAGGGCTAACACATGCCCTAGCTAACACCACCAAAATGAAATGAACCGCACGTGGTAAGAAGGGAAACCTACTCGCGAGGAGGAACAACCGCTGATCTAAGCCAGCGGCGGGTCATCCAGAGAAAGGTAGGGAGAATCGTCGGGCTCCAACGGTAAATCTGGCCAAACAAAACCAGTGGGGTCAGGCCCCAAATAGCAAGTACCACAAGGAAGCTCGAGTTGCACGACAAAACCCAACGACAACACAATAACATAATGACAGAAGTAAATAAATGCGGGTCGAGACTAGTGCTGTACCAATGCACGTATCTCAAAAATATAAATGACTAAATGGAAATACTGAACAATATAGCTATGGAACAGAAATAATCCCATGAGCAACAAGGGATTTAGGAACTACTAGAAATCGGAGCTACAACCCTTAAACCAAACAAGGACCGGGGTTGCAGATCTTTTCCCTAGCAGAACTTAGCCTCTGGCCACTCACCGACACAAGAGTATATAAGGTAACACACAATCAAAAGTGCACGGCCAATCATTGACTATGGCTTGATATCATTAACTAGCTAGGGTTATTACAATCCTAATTACTAGTATGCAAGTTGAGAAACTTCACTACCACCTACGCTGCAGTAACTCGGATGGCCAAGGGGGCGACGACGGTAGAAGAAAAGAAATACAATCAACCAAACAATCTCAATCAATAGTAGATAAACATCTACTCCAAAAACGAAACATATCAATAGTAGATAAACAACATCTACTCAATAACATATCAATAGTAGATAAACATCTACTCAATCAATAGTGGACAGGGGCCCACGCCAATTGGCGTTATCCCTGCCACTGTGGGGGCCCATAGCTATCCGAGTACGCGGTAGCATGAAGTGTCCTCCCCTCCCAATGCTCTATATGAGTTTACTAGTCAATTACCTATAACATTTATTTTTAATTCTCAAGTCGTGGACACTCGAGAATCGTCCTATAATGACGAGCCATGGGTACAAGTCATTTGTGAGATATCTCTGGCAAATGTTCTCAATACACATTACGCGCGATACAATAGACAATACTCACACTCATGCCAAGATGTAAATAGATTAGACATATAACAAGTTAAATCCACGGTGTCAATAAAGAACATGTATTCAGTCTCAATCTAGAAGTCAATCAGAAATCAAATCTCAATCTAGAATTTAATCGAGAAAATCAGTACATGAGTGTGCTACTAAGAGCCACTAAATCGAGCTAGACATATACAGTAATCTGGAGTGCACCATGACAGGCCACTATCTATAATCTGGGTATAGAACAATACATGAACATAAGCATGTGTCATGTATATAGGATGTACAATCATTCTCTAACTATCCAAGGTCATCTAATCATGTTAAGAGTTCATTACAATTGAGAAAATATCAAAAACGGACAAGAATGGGCAAAAAGGGGCAAAAATAGCCTAAAACGGCATACCTGCGGTATACGGCGGCATACCGGCGGTATTCCGGCCTAAAGACAGAAATTTTTTGGTGCAAAAATCGGTATACCATCGGTATACTATGGCATACCGTCGGTATACCATTTTTCCAAACAGCAACAAAATCCAGATTTTTGCCAAAACTTGTTTCGGCCATAAAAACTTCATTTTAAATCGAAATTCGGATTTTCAAAAGTCAAAATTGAATAGAATTAAATTTCCTACAACATGGAAGTATTGGTTTTCACAAATTAAAACATTTTATAGATCAATACCTCAAAATACTCGAAAATCATATCTAGAAACTCAAATCTACGCAATATTGTCGATCAAAACCAAAAGTGCTATATACTAAATATGTTAACAATTTAAAGAAGTATATTATAGGCCAATAAAACTTTAGTTTCTATGGAAAACAAAAATAAGGTATGGTCATGTCACTTTTGAGCAAGATGTACTTGCTTAGGTTTTAGCAACCGAGCCTAATCTTCTACTCCACCACCAAGAGAAATTTCGAAACCACACTCTAGGCCTCAAGGCCAAGCTTTCCTAGGCTTGAGGAAGAGGGAAGGGAGTGAAGGGGAAATGGTGAAGGAAAGAAAAAAGAAAGGAGAGGGAAACTCATAGGATATATATATAAGAGGGAATTAATCATGACCGTTGGATCGTGATCCATGTCACATTCTAGATCAATCCTAGCCATTGAAAGAAAACCAATTGTCCATTTGATAATAGAATGCATCTACACTATTCACGAAAATATCTAAATACTATTCATCAAAATATCCAAAACACTATTCATGAAAATATCGGAAACACTATTCACAAAAATATCTGAAATCAAAAATATCTAAAATGTAAAAAATATGTCCGAGCGGTATGCCGTCGGTATACTCCGGTACACCGTCGGTATGCCGGCCAAGGAGAAAATCTATAATTTGGAAAAAATTTAAAGCGTTCCGAAAACCGAGAAAATACGAAATATAATACAAAATACGTATCCGTATATAAATACCGATACTGTGAGACGAGTCTCACAACTCTCCACAACTTAGAAAAATTTTATCCTCAAAATTTTCTAAAGCCAGTCGAGCAAAAATACACATGCTAAAACAATGTATAAATCATAACTCATCGAAAGAAAATATCCCGTGTACAAGTGATATTTTAGATACAGAATTTAAATAAATACAGAAAATAATAAATACATACATATATAATACAAGAAGAGGAGGCATATGGAATAATACACCCCTGAGTCAGTTGAGTAGGGATTCGCCCTCGCTTGCCTACGCTGACTCACAAAGTGGACAAGGGTCAAGTTTCGAAGTAAGTCGGTACCAACGACTCAGTCGAAGACATGACTCTAATCCAGGACGCACCTACGTAGTCTGGATACATGATAGATATCATGTATCACGAGATACGGAGGCCGATGAGTGGTACGAGAAACTCGCGTTCACTCGTCGAATATGTCAAGTCGACCATCACATTCCGGATATGAATAGAATACAAGGCCGTCAACGGAACCCAAGAATAAGAATGACTGAAGGAATTCTCAAAATCTCACCTACAATCTGACAGCCCTCGGCCAACAGCTTCTGCAAGCTCATGTTGAAAGCCTGTCCACGCTTCAGGTGTACTCGTGTAGTCTGCTGCTAGCTCGATCCTGCCTGCTGGGCTTCGGCATACTGTGCTGGACGCTGGTGCTGAAATTACTGGGACTACGTCAAAAGCGGGCGATGAACATATGATCGGGCTGACTTTATTAGCTGAACTGACTGGAGTAAAGTGAACTGAGCTGGCACCAGATGTTGTGATGGTACTGGTACCTGACTCTGTGGAGGCGGGATCTGATGCCGACATACTGCCTGAACCAAGGAAGATAAAGGAGCAATAAAATCCTCGAAAGAAATAGATAAGAAGGCTGGGTGTCCCTGAATGATAAGAACACGTGATATCAAAAGGGACAGGAATAGAGCAAAGACATATCAAGCATGTTCACAATTCAAGGAAAACAAGATGATGCGATCAGCAAGAGGAGATCAAAAGAAGACAAATATAGGATTGAGATTCTAACAAGTTGAATCCTCCACAAGTCTGCAGACAGACCTGCATGGGCCACCAAAAAACTCTGTCACGCCCCAGAACTAGAATACTGGAGAATAGAGATGAAACAAAGCCAGCTACATGTATTAGTGTACGCCAGTACCCCAATATACGATCAAAGCTGTCTAGAAGACTAGTGGGAAGACTCTAGCATGCCACTGACGACTCCTATGGTCGAACAAATCATATCTCAATCCAACAACAACAAGTATCAAGAGTATATCAAATATGAAAGTAAAGAGGCGTCCCAAAATACTGTATCATACATGATCATGAAGCTAGTGAATACAAAATGCTATACTAGTAAAGTACCAATATACATGATTACTATATCAGTCTAGATCTAATATAATACATCATGTTGACCGAAGTCCGAGAAAGTCTCGAAATAATAGGGCTAACACATGCCCTAGCTAACACCACCAAAATGAAATGAACCGCAAGTGGTAAGAAGGGGAACCTATTCGCGAGGAGGAACAACCGCAGATCTAAGCCGGCGGGGGGTCATCCAGAGAAAGGTAGGAAGAATCCTCGGGCTCTAGCGATAAATCTGGCCAAACAAAACCAGTGGGGTCAGGCCCCAAATAGCAAGTACCACAAGGAAGCTCGAGGTGCACGACAAAACCCAACGACAACACAATAACATAAAGACAGAAGTAAATAAATGCGGGTCGAGACTAGTGCTGTACCAATGCACGTTTCTCAAAAATATAAATGACTGAATGGAAATACTGAACAATATAGCTATGGAACAGAAATAATCCCATGAGCAACAAGGGATTTAGGAACTACTAGAAATCAGAGCTACAACCCTTAAACCAAACAAGGACCGGGGTTGCAGATCTTTTCCCTAGCAGAACTTAGCCTCTGGCCACTCACCGACACAAGAGTATATAAGGTAACACACAATCAAAAGTGCACGGCCAATCATTGACTACGGCTTGATATCATTAACTAGCTAGGGTTATTACAATCCTAATTACTAGTATGCAAGTTGAGAAACTTCACTACCACCTACGCTGCAGTAACTCGGATGGCCAAGGGGGCGACGACGGTAGAAGAAAAGAAATACAATCAACCAAACAATCTCAATCAATAGTAGATAAACATCTACTCCAAAAACGAAACATATCAATAGTAGATAAACAACATCTACTCAATAACATATCAATAGTAGATAAACATCTACTCAATCAATAGTGGACAGGGGCCCACGCCAATTGGCGTTATCCCTGCCACTGTGGGGGCCCATAGCTATCCGAGTACGCGGTAGCATGAAGTGTCCTCCCCTCCCAATGCTCTATATGAGTTTACTAGTCAATTACCTATAACATTTATTTTTAATTCTCAAGTCGTGGACACTCGAGAATCGTCCTATAATGACGAGCCATGGGTACAAGTCATTTGCGAGATATCTATACGTGCGATACAATAGACAATACTCACACTCGATTGTCCATTGCCAAGATGCAAATAGATTAAACATATAACAAGTTAAATTCACGGTGTCAATAAAGAACATGCATTCAGTCTCAATCTAGAAGTCAATCATAAATCAAATCTTAATCTAGAATTCAATCGAGAAAATTAGTACATGAGTGCGCTACTACGAGCCACTAAATCGAGCTAGACATATATAGTAATCTGGAGTGCACCATGACAGGCTACTATCTATAATTTGGACATAGAATAATACCTGAACATAAGCATGGATCATGTATATAGGATGTACAATCATTCTCTAACTATCCAAGGTCCTCTAATCATGTTAAGTGTCCATTACAATTGAGAAAAAATCAAAAGCGGACAAGAACGGGCAAAAACAACCTAAAACGGCATACCGGCGGTATACGGCGGCATACCGGCGGTATTCCGACCTAAAGACAGAAAGTTTTTGGTGCAAAAAATCGGCATACCGTCGGTATACCATTTTTTCAAACAGCAACAAAATCCAGATTTTTGCCAAAATTTGTTTCGGCCATAAAAACTTTATTTTTAAATCGAAATTCGGATTTTCAAAAGTCAAAATTGAATAGAATTGAATTTTCTACAACATGGAAGTATTGGTTTTCACAAATTAAAATATTTGATAGATCAATACCTCAAAATACTCAAAAATCATATCTAGAAACTCAGATCTACGCAATACTGTCGATCAAAACCAAAAGTGGTATATACTAAACATGTTAACAATTTAAAAAAGCATATTATAGGCCAATAAAATTTTAGTTTCTATGAAAAATAAAAATAAAGTATGGTCATGTCACTTTTGAGCAAGATGTACTTGCCAAAGTTTTAGCAACCGAGCCTAATCTTCTACTCCACCACCAAGAGAGATTTCGAAACCACACTCTAGGCCTCAAGGTCAAGCTTTCCTAGGCTTGAGGAAGAGGGAAGAGAGTGAAGGGGAAATGGTGAAGAAAAGAAAAGAGAAAGGAGAGAGAAACTCATAGGATATATATAGAAGAGGGAATTAATCGTGACCGTTGGATCGTGATCCATGTCACATTCTAGATCAATCCTAGCCATTGAAAGAAAACCAATTGTCCATTGGATAATAGAATGCATCTACACTATTCACGAAAATATCTAAATACTATTCATCAAAATATCCAAAACACTATTCATGAAAATATCGAAAACACTATTCACGAAAATATCTGAAATCGAAAATATCTAAAATGTGGAAAATCTGTCCGAGGTATGCCGTCGGTAGACTCCGGTACACCGTCGGTATCCCGGCCAAGGAGAAAATCTATAATTTGAAAAAAATTTAAAGCGTTGAGAAAACCAAAAAAATACGAAATACAATACAAAATACGTATCCGTATATAAATACCGATACTGTGAGACGAGTCTCACAACCACCACGTCCCGCATCGTCGTCATCGCCGTCGTGTCTTAGCTAGCTTATGACCTCCATGAGCATCTTGAGCTTGGGACTAGTGTCCTCCCCGAACATGTCCAACAACGTAGGCCTTATCTTCCCCACCCCGACGTCTTCCTTGTCAGTCTTCTGCCTCAAGATATCTATCAGGGTGGATAGGGTGAGGGAGCGGTTTTTGACATTGACATCTTCCGAGTCGTCGTCGCCACCGCCATCATCTTCCTCTTTTTCGGTTGAGTGCCTGTAGCTATCTCTGATTTGCTCCTTCGACTTGTCTATCAGGCCGTCGTTGTGACAGGAATCCGTGACGATTGTTAAACTGCAGCCAGCTAGGTCTTTGTCCACGAATTCTCTGAAATCATCATCTGCAAAAAAAAATGCACTGCTCATTAATCCCTAAAGAAAATAAATTGTAGTATGTACAAGATCAGTTCGTGGTTATTGGTTAGAGAACTTGGAGTGATTTTTTCTTGATATCGTTATCATTCTATTGATTCTTCATTTACAAAAAAAAAAAAAAAATCAGCAGTTGCTCAACCCCAAAATCTGATCAGATTCACCAGTTCCGGGCCCTTCGGGGCCTAAAGAGTCTTTAGATGCTAACATGCTAAACAATGAGTCACTTTGTGCCCTAAAGCCTATGCCAAGTTCGGTTTAGGCTCAGACTGAACCAAATCGAACTCAGGTCCAGGTCCGAGCCCTTAGGGCCTAAAGAGTCTTTAGAGTTTGTGTCAGTATATATATATATATAATTAAATAAGTTAGGGGCATGATTCGAGCCTCGTTCTCTACTTAGGACAAACGTTACATTGTCATGTATTCAGTTAGTACTAGTCTTATATTGAAATACACAAGGGTTTGTCCTAATTTGAGATAATATTTTACTTAGATTAGGATATAGACCTAATAATTTCCCACATAATTATGTATTCGTCACTATGACCATACTTGTGCATTAGGATAGATGTCGTTATCGACTTAAATATTCTAATACCAGGGGAAGATAAAATACGATATGCATTGGATTACACTACAAAAATACAGTTAATTAGCAACGGATCTTGGCGACGAATATAAAACGCAAGAAGGAAGGAAAGTTCGTAGATGACCGGATAACCAAAGCATACATAAGTCTTTTTGTAAAATATTGTCAAGTAAATTTTTACTTGGTAAATAGTTTATGATAATTGGACTTAATTTTTTTAGCGGTGAAAACCCTCTTAACCTTTAATCTAAGCAGCCATAACTCTCTTAACCTTCAATGTAAGCAGACCCTTAGGCCTCGTTTGGTTCGTGGAATGGAAGGGAAAGGAAATCAATTCCTTGTCATTTCCTTTCCTTTGTGAAACTTTAATTCCTATTGATTTTCCTTTCCGATGTTTGGCAATGCCAAGAATTTGGAAAGGAAAGTGAATACTTCAATGTGGGAAAGTGATTCCTTTCTTGGATGGATGGAATCACTTTCTCCCCTAATTTTCCTTCCATTGGAAATCACTTTTCTTTCCTCCTCAATTCTTTGGACACCCAAACATAGAAAAGTAATCATTTTTCTTTCCAACCAGAAAATTCCGTGAACCAAATGAGGCCTTAGAAGAAATTAAAACTAAACCAAAGAATACGTAAGTTCCAATGTAATCTTTTTAGGATGTCCACAAACTATTCCATGGTTGGGATTCAAAAAAGAAAGTTGTGGATATGTGGACTGCTGCTTCTAGGATGTTGTGTGCCTAACTGACTGAGCGGGATGTCAAGACTCCACATTTTTAGTGGGAGTCAAGGATGTAACACTTACATTGTTAATGGGTTGTTATTTGATAATTGTTCGATCATGGTCTAAGCTTCTGTGTGGAAAGGAGGAGAACATGGATGGATAGTTCCCTCCACTGTTAGTAATTCACCCACTGCTATACCCCTATGGAGCCTGTGACGTAGCTCTACTGTTTAGAAGTTATAGAGGTGTTCCCTCTATAAATAGCCCCTGGCGTGATTAAATCCTGATCTACTAGTTTTATGCTATTTTTGGGTCCCAGACAGGCTCTTAACTTTTGTTTGCTTGTTAGTTTTAGACTCGAACTTTGCATAGCTTGTTGATGTATTCTAGTAGAGTAATGTTATTCATACTTCAAATTGTCTCTCTCAAATACATTCCTCCTTATATGACAGCTGACGTGATATATTAAATAATATTATGTGTCATCTGACATGGCCGAAGATATAACAAATTTTAACCCCAAAAGTTAATTACACAATTTTGTCCATATTAATTTAATATTAATGTTAATATTAATATTAATATTAATTCAATGTTAATATTAATATTAATTAATGTTAATATTAATGGTAATGTTAATATTATTGTTAATATTAACATTAATTTTAATGTTAATGTTAACGTTAATATTAATGTTAATATTAATGTTAATTTTAATTTTAATTTTAATTTTTAAATTTGTCACGTCAGCTGCCAAATCAATATACCATGTCAGCTGTCAAGTAAAGAGGGACAATTTAGAGGTATAATTTGGAGGAACAAATAGCCTTATTCATGCTCATTATGGTAACCTACATAATGTATACTGTGTTTGTACATATTTCTGTACCTTGACTCTGCTATGAAGTTTAATGTAATATAGAAAATAAAGAATAAATAATTCTTCAAGACTAAATCCACTACTAAAATATGTCAAATCAGCGACGCCTCAGGACGTCGCTAAATAGGAAAAATACGTCGCTAATATAGATTAGCGACATATTTAGCGACGTTTGTACGTAGTCGCGATTAAGCTAGTCGCTAAACAACAAAACGTCGCAATACGTCGCTATTGCGACGACACTCAGCGACGCGGACACGTCGCTAATTCAGCGACTACCAGCGACGTAAAACGTCATCATTTACCGACGCAACCTAGCGACGTTGAGCGACTTGACATGCATCGATGGTGACCTGGCTTGAGAGCCAAATGGCGACGTTCTGCGACTTTGCTACGTCGCTATAGTACCGACATATAGCAACGTTTAGCGACGTCTTACGTAGCGACGTTTAGTGACGATCAGCGACGGTACTCATCAGAGTTAGCGACGTTGTGATACTTACTTAGCGACGTTGCCGTCGTCGCTGGACGTCGCTGAGAGTCGCTAATCTTGAAAAATAAAATAAAAAAATACAGCATTTGCAGCATCCCCTGCAGCATTTGCAGTATTTGCAGCATTTGCAGCATCCTCTACACCATTTGTTACAACAACGGTGTGTATCACGAACACAGTATCAAACAACACAGATACACACAATCACGAACACGTTTGAAACACAATCTCATCAATCAACACAGATATATGAAAATTTGTAACAACAATGTCAAACATAATGGTCCACAACTTAATTGCCAAGTATGGGAACGAAATGGCTCAGAACACAACCCAAAATTCATTCTAGCATACATTAGTGTGAATCATCTATGTTCTGTACATATGGTGTAGTATATGTTCTTATCGTATCTAGTATCTAAAGAATGTAACAGAATCAAGATGAACTCACATAATGTAATACTAAGACATCATCTACTACTATATAAGATATAGTGATAGGTTGTCGTATCATCATTGCCGAGGGATGAGGGTCGGAGGACAAATACCGCTCGAGTGAGCCAAAGGCATGCAGTCACTTCCCTCTCTCTCTCACGCTATCAACATCACAACTTTTCCACCTCAATTTCTGATCAAGCATCTTCCTTCTTCTCTCCGACACCATGGCTCTGGACCCATCTGCTCCTCCCTACTTCCCTTCTTCTTATTTGACTCTCTCAGCCAAAGGCATCTTCCTTCTCCTCTCCTCCACCATGGCTCTGGACGTCGCTGAGAGTCGCTGAACGTCGCTAATCTTGAAAAAAAATAAAAAAAATACAGCATTTGCAGCATCCCTGCAGCATTTGTAGCATCTCCTATACTATTTGTTACAACAACGACGGTGTGTATCACGAACACAGTATCAAACAACACAGATACACACAATCACGAACACATTTGAAACACAATCTCATCAATCAACACAGATATATAAAAATTTGTAACAACAATGTCAAACATAATGGTCCACAACTTAATTGCCAAGTATGGGAACGAAATGGCTCAAAATACAACCCAAAATTTATTTTAGCATACATTAGTGTGAATCATCTATGTTCTGTACATATGGTGTAGTATATGTTCTTATCGTATCTAGTATCTGAAGAATGTAACAGAATCAAGATGAACTCACATAATGTAATACTAAGACATCATCTACTACTATATAAGATATAGTGATAGTTTGTCGTATCATCATTGCCGAGGGATGAGGGTCGGAGGACAAATACCGCTCAAGTGAGCCAAAGGCATGCAGCCACTTCCCTCCCTCTCTCACGCTATCAACGTCACAACTTTTCCACCTTAAGTTCTGATCAAGCATCTTCCTTCTCCTCTCCGACACCATGGCTCTGGACCCATCTGCTCCTCCCTACTTCCCTTCTTCTTATTTGACTCTCTCAGCCAAAGGCATCTTCCTTCTCCTCTCCTCCACCATGGCTCTGGACGTCGCTGAGAGTCGTTGAACGTCGCTAATCTTGAAAAAAAATAAAAAAATACAGCATTTGCAGCATCCCCTGCAGCATTTGTAGCATCCCCTACACCATTTGTTACAACAACGACGGTGTGTATCACGAACACAGTATCAAACAACACAGATACACACAATCACGAACACGTTTGAAACACAATCTCATCAATCAACACAGATATATAAAAATTTGTAACAACAATGTCAAACATAATGGTCCACAACTTAATTGCCAAGTATGGGAACGAATGGCTCAGAACACAACCCAAAATTCATTCTAGCATACATTAGTGTGAATCATCTATGTTCTGTACATATGGTGTAGTATATGTTCTTATCGTATCTAGTATCTGAAGAATGTAATAGAATCAAGATGAACTCACATAATGTAATACTAAGACATCATCTACTACTATATAAGATATAGTGATAGGTTGTCGTATCATCATTACCGAGGGATGGGGGTCGGAGGACAAATACCGCTCGAGTGAGCCAAAGGCATGCAGCCACTTCCCTCCCTCTCTCACGCTATCAACGTCACAACTTTTCCACCTCAAGTTCTGATCAAGCATCTTCCTTCTCCTCTCCTCCACCATGGCTCTGGACCCATCTGCTCCTTCCTACTTTCCTTCTTCTTATTTGACTCTCTCAGCCATATATGATATCCATCTCAAATGTAGAGTCGGAGGAGAAGAAGTGGGCAGGAAGAGGAGGGGGAAGCAGCACAGCCGGCGGCATGATCCGGAGGAAGTACAGAGGTTTTCTTCAACATCCGTATAGGAGAACTATAAGGATATATCTTTTCACAACATATCACCTTGTCAAAGACCCTTAATGTGACAACCATGTTACCGCGGTGTCGGAAGACTAACATGTCATAATTTTCTAAGCCGTATATTTTGACATAATCCTCTAAACTCTTTCCTGCTATGTATTAATGCAAGATTACTACATAGAAGGAAAGAGTTGGGAGGATTATGTCAAAACACACGGCTTAAAAAATTATAACATGTTAGTCTTCCGACACCGCGGTAACATGATATTCACATTAAGGGTCTTTGACAAGATGACATATTGTGAAAAGATATATTCTTATAGTTCTCCTACGGATTTGAAGAAAACATATGTACTTCCTCCGGGTCATGCCGCCGGCTGTGCTGCTTCTCCCTCCTCTTCCTGCCCACTTCTTCTTTCCTGACTCTACACTTGAGGTGGATATCATATGTGGCTGAGAGAGTCAAATAAGAAGAAGGAAAGTAGGGAGGAGCAGATGGGTCCAGAGCCATGGTGGAGGAGAGGAGAAGGAAGATGCTGAATCAGCATTGTCTTCCGGATCGTACTCATCAAGGCATAACGGGCTGCTCAGCGTGCCCAGCTTCTTCAACTTCTCGCTGGCTGCAGAGTCAAAATGGGAACGGGTCCTCTTTGCCGGCCCGGAGCTCTGACTCGCACTCGTCGTCTCGCTACCGGTTTTCTCTCCTCCTCTGACGCGGGTCATAAGAAAAGAAATTTTGTACCTCTTCTTCACATAAACATCATTGCCGCCTTGTACTCGAGCCTCCTCGTCTGTGACGCTATCCAACTTCTCGGTGCCTACATTGTCACTTGAATCTCCCCTTCGACTCTTATCGTCCTCTTTTTCGCCTGTCTTTTCGCTCCCTGTCTTGCAATCATCTGCTATCACCGCCGACTCATTCGACTCTTTCTCCGAGTCTTCCTCCTGATTCTCGCTCGAGCGGGATGGTTAGAAAGATTATTGAAATAGCTAGCTAACATGTTTAACAAACTTCTTAAATCAAATGCAGAGCTTGGATTTTAATTAGCCATTCGCCAGTACATGTGTTCGTACTGATTCTCGCTCTTTGCAGGTCCCGCGAATCAGGAAGGACGCGCCAGCTAGCTCGGCGGCGTTCGTAATTTTGAAGCTTCGGTCGTGCGTCGAAGACTTTCTCTGCGACTCCACTTTTGAAGGCTCTCGACAGTCCAAGGATGATAACTCAGCGTCCCTCCGATCCAGGTCACTGGAGTATTTTGTTGTATATTGAGGGATCTATGCAATGTATGAAACGGCTATCTCATCGGCACTCTTTTGTAATCGAGTCATGTTGTAGCCCGTGCGGCAATGAGTCTTGTATCGGAGGCTGTAAAAGATGTTTGTTATCAATAAAGATCAAATTTCCTTTACTTATTGTGTGAATCAATTTGTCTGCGTACTCTCTTAGTTCTCGTGTCTCGAATTTCCTTATGGCTATGGCTTGTGCGATCGCAAATTAGGTTCACACGGTATCACGCCCGGGGGACGACTATCGATTCGACGGAATCGGGGCGTGACATAATGGTATCAGAGCACGGCTTTACGTCCTTGGCCTCCATTATCGAGTTTCTAGTCTCAAATCGTTGACCTCGTGTCGATGAGATAGGTTGTTCCATACGCTGAACCCAGGACATTTTCTGAAACTAAAGAGAGTTGTCTTTTTTTTTCCTGCAGTTGCGGGAGCTCGGACGGAGGATGAGGCGAGCACTTCTAGCGGCTCGAGTACTTCCAGACTCGAGCATTCCGTCAACCCAACGGAAATGACGCCTACTGTAGCCGGACCTTCCGGCGACCCGATGCAACGTATGCTGCAAATGCTTGAAATACAGCAACGTCAAAACGAGCTCCATCGTCAGCAAGCGAAGGCTCGTCAGACGCAATTCGAGAATCGGTTGGAGGCACAATTCAAGCTGCAGCAGCAGCAGCTGAATACCCTTCAGCAAATCATACAGTCGGTCGTGGTCAACAACAACAATTCAATTATGACACCTGCTGTGATCCAGCCTACGGTTCGATCCAACGAAGCCGAACCAGAGGCGCCCGTGCTCTCACCTGCGGCACCGAGAAGTTCTATCTTCGACGTGTCAAAATTTACAAAAAGCTACCATACTTTCTTCAACGGTAAAAAAGATCCCTCGGTGACGATCGACTGGTTGGAGGAGCTGGAAGATAAGTTCGAGCTTCTGGGTGTCGAGGACTCAAAAAAGTGGTGTGTGCTCAACTTCTACTTCGAATGAACGCGCACGATTGGTGGGCTGTACAGAAGCAGGCTATTCAACGTGAAGACAGGACGGCGGCGATCTCTTGGGCTACATTCAGAAATGAATTCGAGACCGAGTACCTTTCTGCAGCCGTGCAACAGGAAAAGGAAAACAAATTTATGCAGTTAAGACAAGGGAATATGATAGTGTGATAGTATGCGACTGAATTCAACAAACTAGGCAAATTTGCTGGAGACTATATGTCTACCACTGCAAGTCGAGCTCGACGATTTGAAGTGGGCCTGCGTTCCACTATCCGTGCTCACGTTTCGGTGGATGAATACAAAACTATGGGCGAGGCACTCAACCATGCCCTCCGTCTGGAGTCCGAGTATCCTCGTGCTACTACCGTCGCTGTTTACTTTAATAACAAATGCTATAGTAATACGGGAGGCAATAACGCACACAAGCGTCAAAACCGCGGCAATGGAGGCAGCAACCAGACGAAGGATCGAGTAGTCTTCGAGTTCTGCTACAAGGAGGGGCACATGGCGATCGAGTGCCGATTGAAGAACGGGGCATGTTTCATTTGCGGCAAAACAAATTACGTCACAAAGAACTGTCCGAAAGCTAGGCCGAACCAACGCCCCCAACAACACCATCAGAACCGAGGCCAAGCACCTCGGGCTCCCCCGACCGCACAACAAAATGGCCAAGACCGTCGTCCCAATGCTCAGGGTCGCGTCTACGCCATGACTCGAGTTGAAGCATTCGCATCTGACACAGTCATGACAGGTATACTATAATTCAATAATAAACATGCTCGTGTATTGTTTGATTCAGGTGTCACGTATAGTTTTATATCGACGGACTTTACCATCGAGCATAATTTCTTCCTGACACCGCTAGGCCTCGATCTCACTGTTAACGTATCGTCGGGCATGCCACTACTTGCAAATTTAGTCTACGAAGACGGAATCATCTGTATAGGTGGTCAAATGATCAGTCTCGATACGATAGTTCTAGACATTAAGGACTACGAAATCATTCTGGGGATGGATTGGCTCGGTCCGTGTAACACAACCATAGACTGTGCTGAAAAGAAGGTCACGTTCCGCATACCTGGAGTGCATGAATTCTGCTACTCGTGTGGTAAGGTGTCACCGACCTGCATGGTGATCTCCGCGATATCTGTTCGACGGATGCTGTATTCCGGGTGCGAAGGCTATCTAGCTTCCGTTCGAGACATGCGACAGGATGGTACAAACGTGGGTCAGATCGACATTGTGGCAGAATTCCTCGATGTATTCTCGGACGAGCTGCCCGTCATGCCACCCGATCGAGAGATTGAGTTCACTATCGATACATTCCCCGACACTCGACCGATCTCGAAAGCCCCGTACAGAATGACCCATGCAGAACTTAAAGAAATCAAATTGCAGTTACAAGAGTTGCTCGACAAGGGATTCATTCGACCTAGCGTCTCGCCCTGGGGAGCGCCCGTGCTGTTTGTCAAGAAGAAGGATGGCTCTATGCGTCTTTGTATTGACTATCGCGAGCTGAATAAAGCCACCGTCCGGAACAAATACCCCCTGCCCCGCATAGACGATCTCTTTGATCAGCTTCAAGGAGCTACTATGTTCTCTAAAATTGATCTGCGCTCGGGTTACCATCAACTCAAGATCAAGCCGGACGATGTGCCGAAGTTTGCCTTCCGCACTCGATACGGCCATTACGAGTTCCTGGTAATGCCGTTCGGCCTAACGAACGCCCCTGCTGCTTTCATGGATTTGATGAATCGGGTATTCCGACCATTTCTCGACAAGTTCGTAGTAGTCTTCATCGACGATAAACTCATCTACTCGAAGAGCAAGCAGCAACACACTGAGCATCTACGGAACGTGCTTCAGACCCTTCGAGAAAATTAGTTGTATGCGAAGCAAAGCAAATATGAATTTTGGCTGAGTAGCGTCGCATTCCTCGGAGACATCATTTCAGCTGAAGGCATTGCGGTCGACCCAAAGAAAGTTGAAGCCGTTGTTGATTGGAAGCGGCCAACGTCCGTCAGTGAGATTCGAAGTTTCCTTGGCTTAGCAGGATACTACCGACACTTCATGAAAGTCTTCGCGAAGATCACATCGTCTCTGACTCGCCTCACCCAGAAAAAAGTCGCATTCGAATGGTCAGACGATTGTGAAGCTTCATTCCAAGAATTAAAGCGACGGCTCGTCTCGGCCCCGCTACTCGCACTTCTAGAAAGGACTGAGGGTTTCCAGATATTCAGCGACGCATCCGATCAGGGCTTGGGATGTGTGCTGATACAACGGAACAAGGTGATATCTTTTTCTTCCCGACAGCTAAAGCCGCACGAGAAGAACTACCCTACTCATGACCTGGAGTTAGCGGCGATTGTGTTCGCATTAAAATTGTGGCATCACTATCTCTATGGCGTGACGTGCACGATCTATACCGATCACAAGAGCTTCAAGTATCTATTCACGCAGAGGGAACTGAACTTGCGACAAAGGTGCTGGCTTGAACTGATCAAGGATTATGACTTGACTATCGACTACACACCGAGAAAGGGAAATGTTGTGGCGGATGCTCTGAGTCAGAAGTACATAGCCTCGTTATCCATCGACCGCAGACTGCTACGCGACCTAGAAGAGATGGGCATCAAACTCCGAGTCCAATTCCGGAATGTGCAGTTGGCAAAGTTGCAGTTAGAGCCGAGCTTGCTTGAAAAGATCAAGACTGCTCAGAAGGACGATCCGTACCTGAAGAAAATACGGGAGCTAATCTCGACGGGCAGGACGACCGACTTTGTGGAAGACGAAACGGGCATGCTTCGATTGAAGGGTAGGCTATGCGTTCCGGATGATTCAGAACTTAGAAATGAGATATTGTCGGAGGTGCACTACGCGAAGTACACCTTGCATCCTGGCAGCACGAAGATGTACAAGGACCTCCGCACAAACTTTTGATGGCACGAGATAAAAAGAGATGTAGCTCTTTTCGTGTGGCAATGCATGGCCTGTCAGCAGGTTAAAGCTGAGCCCCAGAGACCGGACGGGGAGATGAAGAATCTGGCGATTCCGGAATGGAAGTGGCAGCACGTGTGCATGGATTTTATTGTTGGTCTGCCGTAGACGCTGCGGGGAAATGATGCCATCTGGTTCATCGTCGATCGATTAACCAAGTCAGCGCACTTTATTGCCATCAAAGTTACTTGGAGCGTTGATCGCCTGGCGCAGATATATCTTGATGAGATAGTACGGCTGCACGGAGTTCCAGTATCCATCATCTCTGATTGGGATTCACGGTTCATGTCGCAATTCTGGGGTAGCCTTCAGTCGGCACTGGGCACCAAGTTGCAGTTCAGCTCAGCTTACCATCCTCAGACCGACGGCCAAACGGAGCGCATCAATCAGATTCTCGAAGACATGCTACGACTCTGCACAATTAACTTCAAATCAAGCTGGGATAATCATCTACCTCTGGCCAAATTTGCATACAACAATAGCTATCAATCCACCATTCAAATCGAGCTGTATGAAGCCTTGTACGGATGCAAGTGCCGATCACCTATTTGCTGGGTCGAAGTCGGAGAGCGGCAGATTCTCGACCCGGAATTGGTGGAACAGACCGTGCAGAAAATTTAGCTCATTCGAAAAAGACTAAAGACTGCGCAGAGTCGTCAGAAAAGCTATGCGGATGTTCATCGTTGACCCCTCGAGTTTTAAGAAGGCGATCACATATTTCTCAAGGTGTCGCCCATGCGGAGAGTTACTCGGTTCGGCACGAAAGAAAAGTTAAGCCCGAGATTCGTTGGGCCGTTCGAAATACTCGAACGGGTCGCCCCTGTGGTCTATAAAATTGTCCTACCGTCGGCGCTAGAAGGTGTGCACAATGTCTTCCATGTCTCTCACCTGCGGAAGTACGTGTACGACCCGAGCCACGTGGTAGATTTTGGCCAGCTGGAGCTAAAGTCCGACTTATCCTACGTTGAAGAGCCAGTTCAAATCTTAAAATACAAGGATAAGCTGCTGCGAAATCGAGCGATCCCTCTCGTCCGT
Source organism: Iris pallida (assembly GCA_029216955.1). Lineage (NCBI taxonomy): Eukaryota > Viridiplantae > Streptophyta > Magnoliopsida > Asparagales > Iridaceae > Iris > Iris pallida. The sequence continues at coordinate 5,698,530 of JANAVB010028397.1, read as the reverse complement.
GTCCTCTGGAGGAACCATTCGATCGAAGAGTCGACATGGGAGCTTGAATCGAAAATGAAGGAGAAATTTCCTTCGTTGTTCTCGTAGAGGTAGGTTTTATCCTTAAAGTTTCGAGGACGAAACTTTTTATTAGTTGGTTATGGTGTAGTGTCCCGTCCCTACATCGTGCCCCGTTTTCATCCACGGGGTGCGCGAGAAAGGAACACTGTCGCTATCGATTCGATCGAACGGAAACGGTTGAATTAAGATCCATTCCACGTTATGGAATGGTTTCTTCGAAACCAAGTCCCATATTCAGCGGGTTGCGCCTCGAGGATTGGCTCTGCGGCTGAGTTGGGAGAGACCTCCCGTTGCTCTGATTTTTATGTCGCACTTGATTTGGCTTTGGCTTTGGGTTTCGTGAATGCGCTTTTCGTGAATGTTTTCTGAATGAGTTTTCGTGACTTGTATTTTCGAGCTTCGTATTTATATCGAATTTCCTTAAATTATACAGTGTTCTAATCAGTTGCTTATGCGATTGCAGGTGATCGCGTAGGCAACGTCAGCGCAGCCAATCGGTCGCTCGCTTGAAGCAAGGCTAAGGCGAGTGGCTGACCTCCTTCGCTTCGCCCCTCTACTTCAAAACTCAATATGTGAAGTAATATAAATGATTGTCATAATAGCGTAGAATCAAAGAAATTGTAGCACGATTCTTTACGAAACACTTATTATCGACTGTTGGTATTGGAAATAGAAAACATGTTCCTTATGCAAATCCACTTAGCCTATGCAAAGTAATGAATGAATCGATTAACGTTTATCGCAACGATACGGCTAAGTAAGCAAAATGGTCATTGGATATCTTGTCGACAAGGTGTAGTTTCTTCGAACGGTCGCCTAGGCCAAGGGACCGATTCATCCCGGAAGAAATGAGAATAGCAAGCGCCAGCCCTTCATAGGCGTGGGTTATTCGAGAACTTTCGCACAGGGCTCGCTACCCGCCGCGAAAGGGTCGCCGTCTAACCCGGCTATAGTCCGCGATGGCTTGACATTTCCAGTAGCCTTCACACCCTTCCACGTCTTAACAATTGCACGGGACACGGGATGAATATGATAGTTGCTTAATGTTATATAATTTCATATGCTTGCCTCAAAACATGTTAACATGCAAATCGAGCGGGATGGTTAGAAAGATCATTGAAATAGCTAGCTAACATGTTTAACAAACTTCTTAAATCAAATGCAGAGCTTGGATTTTAATTAGCCATTCGCCAGTATATGTATTCGTACTGATTCTCGCTATTTACAGGTCCCGCGAATCAGGAAGGACGCGCCAGCTAGCTCGACGACGTTCGTAATTTTGAAGCTTCGGCCGTGCGTCGAAGACTTTCTCTGCGACTCCACTTTTGAAGGCTCTCGACAGTCCAAGGAAGATGACTCAGCGTCCCTTCCATCCAGGTCACTGGAGTATTTTGTTGTATATTAAGGGATGTGTGCAATGTATGGAACGGCTATCTCATCGGCACTCTTTTGTAATCGAGTCATGTTGTAGCCCGTGCGACAATGAGTCTTGTATTAAAGTCTGTAAAAGATGTTCATTATCAATAAAGATCAAATTTCTTTTACTTATTGTGTGAATCAATTTGTCTGCGTACTCTCTTAGATCTCGTGTCTCGGATTATCTTATGGCTATGACTTGTGCGATCACAAATTAGGTTCGTACGGCATCACGCCCGGGGGACGACTATCGATTCGACGGAATCGGGGCGTGACATTGACGCAGCCGTCGAGCTCGGCGTCGGTGCCCGAGTAGTTACAGCCGATCAGAAGCGCCTTCGTCACCATCTTCCGGTAGACTGATACGTACGTATACAATGAACATACATACATGATTGGTGGAAATCAACATATATATAATAATGTGGGGGTAGGGAGGAGTTTGGTGGCGAGGCTGTCAGCCGCAGCGTCACTGCTTATTATATGACCTGTGACTTTTTATGGCAAATACCTAATAACAATGTACAATATGAAATGTTCACATATACACGACTTGTGTATGGATCTGAAAGAGCAAATCGAAGACTACGAGGGGTTCAATGCTTCTTATGGTAAGTCTTAGTTTGGAGGGTTATTTAGCATATAGGGTCCCATTTGATATGATATATGATATTAGGGTTTGGATATTCAAATTGAGAGAGTCATTATCACGAGATCAACTAATTTATTTATTATTTTCAAATATCTTTTTATTATGCATAATAGTTATTTGTCGAGTTATCTCCAAATAAACTTATTTTTATGTCTTGTTTGACTGTTAGAAAAAATGTTAGAAAAATTACTCAACTATCTTTTTTATTATTATCTTTTATCTTTTAATTTATGTTATACAATTATATTTGTTAAATTGATTGATAGAAAATAGTATCCGGAAAAAAAAATCCATAAAATTTGTTAAGAAAATCGGATGTTTTTATTTAGCCGTCAAGAGGTCTCACTTTCAAATCAAATCCACTCCTATATCCCGACTATGGCTTGACTCGACCGCTCGATTAGGCTCAAGGATGCATATGACTCAACTGCTTGCGATCAAGGCTCTCGACTCGCTCAACTAGACTAAGATAAAAGCTAGATTCGGCTTCGTTAACGAGTAGTGACTGTAATGGAAAAAGAAAAGGAAAAAAACTTGCTTAGCTTAGTTTGACAATGAGGAGAGCCAGCCAACCATTGTGGACTCAACTCATATATTATATATTTTAATTAAGCTGTATATCTATTTTATTTTCGACTAGGTGAACCATGCACAGATGAAGCAACCAATATCGAGCAAAGGTCACGGGCCTCCGGTCTCAGCACAAAACGCTTTCTGGTATTAGTTTTTTTAATGTCCAACGATACGCACGAAAATTTATGTACGCTGTATTGCATGTGTGTTGGGTTTGTTATTCCCGAGACATAATTTTCGATGGAAAACAGAGAAACGAAACAGTTATCTCAATAGCAACAACGTTTCATAGCAACACTTCAAAGAAGGTGCACATAAAGATCCTTGGAGGATTCTGGGTAACGAAAACCTAAAGAGATTCCATTACAACAGCAAATGAAAGTAGAGCTTCTTTTAGGAAGGTACAAATCGAGTTGCTAGCAGCAGCGACGAAAGCCCACAAGAAGTATCTGATTAGATCAGAGAAGAAGAGAATGATAGGAGAAAGAGAAAGGCAGCTTTGCTAGGGTGATAAGATTACCGTTGCTCAAAGCAAGATTCGTCTTTATACGATCCGCTTCCAGGAACCAACAAGTTCTAGAGAACTTCTGGAACGCTCGTCAGTCAATATTTGAGACTTGAACGGGCTTTCTGGACTTTACGGACTCCTTTAACTCTCTTCTTGGTGCATCTTTCAAAGGAGGCCAAGGGGCTCTATTTATAGAGTGGAGTGAGACTTCACCTCTTCTTCTATCCGATGTGGGACTAAAATACCAATACTCAAAAATAGAGTTTGATATTTTATATCATCCCACAATCAGCATAGAAGTGTGCCAGTCCATGCCTACCCCCCGAACACTCCCGTGCATGCACGAGACATCCTGGAGTCCATGTCCGAGTCCGAGTCCGCACAACAAAAATCAACTTACATCTTTGTTGGAATTAATCCTTTTTTCTTCTAGAAAAATACTCCCACAAGACACACCCTTGTGCTCCACCACACCTTAAGTGCATACTTTAACACAAGCAATGCATTATATTGAGATACTCACCATTTGGTGTAGCCGATGTGGGACTATCTTTCCTAGTTCAAAGGCAAAAACACCAACAATCTCCCACATATCTTAATATATGGGTTGAGCGTTCCCCACAGTGAATGTCCATCATGCATTAGGAGAGATGTCGCTACGACTTGAATCTTCCCGCATAATTTAAATAACATCATGATACAAGAATGGAATAAGCCTTGAATTTTGTACCATAACTGCAATTCTTCCTACTCACATAATAACATCAACTATGCTTCTGGCTGCACATTAAAGGCCTTGTGCCAGCCTGGTTTCAGTGTATAATTTTTGGGCGTCTACAAGTTTACCCTCAAGAGACGGCCTGATATCTCTGTCCATACACTATAGGTGAGTTCTTTATAAAGAGTCATGGCATGAAGCATTGCGCTTCTTTGCGGTGCTACGCCGCTATGACATGGCTTAAAGCCGAGGCTTTATCCCACCTGGGTACCTCATCGTAGTGTCATACTACTGTAGCATGAGGTCACAAGCCTCTTTGTATTGCCAAACTTCCCAGTATGAAGCCTTGCGCTTCCGTGCGGTATTATGCCGCTATGACATAGCTTGCGAAGTCGAGGCTTTACCCTACCTGGTACCTCTTCGTGGTGTCATGTCACTGTAACATGAGGACATCGTTCTCTTTGTAGTGCTATCTACCTTTCTTTATTATGATTATCATACAACATTAGGCTACCTGTCTATTTGTGTGCTACTCCGCTGTGACTTGGCTCACAAAGCCGAGGTATTACCCCTAACCGAAAACCACATGGTGGAGTCACCCCACTATAGCATGGAGTTACACTCCTTATAGTGCTGCGCTACCGTGCTTCCTGTAATGCACTCCAGGCATTCACTCTGCCTGAAAACTCATTAAGATATTTAAGCCAACCTTCCTACAGGATCCATTTTCCACAAAAACAACAGTAGACAATAGTGGTTGTAGGTCTGTAATCTTTCCATGCCACAGAGGACAAGTATCCACCATTCCTGATATTCTTTCGGTTAATAGTCCTCCCTTAAACCAAAAGCTAGATGCCTAGTAGATTTCTCTTTGAACTAATAGCATAAAACTTTATGGTAGGAATGTAATAACACAATATCAGAATGCCTTCAAGCCCATTTTACAAGCTGTGTTATCGACCAGCTGGCTCTTGAGGCCCTTGGTGAACAGATCTGCCAGGTTCTTCTGACTCCGAACATCAATCACTACAATAACACTCCTCTTGATGAGATCGTGTACTGCCCTATGCATCAACCGTACAGTCCTCTTTTTCCCGTTAAAGAGGTCATTTGATGCTACCGTCGCAGTCGCCTGGTTGTTGCAGTATATCGGTATCCTCGATATTTGCGTTCCAACCACTGGAAGATCATACATGAGCTCACAAAGCCATTCTGCTTCCTCCACTGCGGTAGAACTCAGATTCTATGGATGGTCGCGAGAGCATAGTCTGCTTCTTCGATTTCTACGATATAGCAGCTCCATCCATTGTGAAAATATATTCACCTTTGGACCTCTCGCTCTCCACTTCTGAGCACTAGCTGGCATCACTAAAGCCTTCCTCTACCGACGGATCTCCATTGTAGTGTAGTGCATATGTCTGAGTCTTCTTGAGGTATCTCATAACCCATTTCACAGCTTTTCAGTGCTCAATGCCTGGGTTGCTCATGAAACGACTCAGCATTTCCACAGCGAAAGCTATGTCGGTCCTTGTGGCAGTAGTAGCATACATCAATCTTCTGATTTTGCTTGCATGCTCCAGCTGCCTGACGCTTTCTCCTGAATTAGGCTTCAGCTTCATATCACAGCTGTACGGCGTATCGATCCCTGGAAGATCTTGATACCCGTAATGAGTGATCATCTTCTCAACATAATGAGACTGTGACAGTGCTAGTCCAGTGTCTGTCCGAATGATCTTGAGTCCCAAGATAACATCAGCATCCCCCAAGTCTTTCATACTGAACTTCGTCGAGAGGAACTTCTTTGTCTCCGTGACACAGCTTATATCAGTACCTAGGATTAGCATGTCGTCCACGTATAGACAAACGATGACTCCTCTTCCATCAGCAAACTTCGTATAGACACACTTGTCCATTTCGCTGACCATGTAGCCATTTGACCTTATAACCTTGTCAAATTTTTTATGCCACATCTTAGGAGCCTGTTTAAAACGGTACAAGGATTTCACCAACTTGCAGACTTTGTCTTTAAGACCCTTTACGAGAAATCCCTCTAGCTGTTGCAAGTAAATCTCTTCGGTCAGCTCGCCTTTTAGGAAAGTCGTTTTCACATCCATCTGATGTATCACCATCTTATGTATCGCTGCAAGAGCAATCAACATTCTGATGGTGGTCGTCCGGGCTACTGGAGCATACGTGTCAAAGTAGTCGATCCTCTGCTTCTGAGAAAACTCCTTGGCCTTGAACTTGTCAATGGTTCCATTAGCTTTCATCTTCTTCTTGAAGATCCACTTGCATCCGATAGGTTTTGCTCCTTCAAGTAGATCAACCAACACCCAAGTGTTATTTGAGTTGATGGAATCAATTTTATTGACAATCGCCTCCTTCCAAAAAACCTCATCTCTGGTCTTCATCGCCTCATCATAGGTAAGTGGATCTGCTTCCACATGATAGGTGATGAATTTCTGAAGTTCTTCAGCCTCTTCGCTCGCTTCGACGACGGCTCAGCGAGTTCTGGTTCAACCGTTGTTTCAACAACAACATCTTCTTGGACTACTTTTTTATTGAAAACTTTAGTTTCTTACGCACCCTCATTGTTCTCCGGTATATTCACAAGAATAATATTTTGTGCCTTACAAATTTGTCTTCAAAATATTGAGCATCGCGAGATTCGATGATATGATTTGACTCAATATCAAAAAATCTTCGAGCATTACTCTTCTCGGCATACCCCAAGAAGATCGTCTTCGTAGTCCTAGTCCCTAGCTTCTGAATCTTCAGATCTGGAAGCTTCACATAAGCCAGACACTCCCACACTCGAATGACATTTAAGTTAGGTCTGACTTTGATCCAAAGTTCATGAGGAGTTACGTCCGAAGTTGCATACGGCACTCTATTTAGAATAAAAGTGGTCGTCAATGCAGCTTCTCCCTAGTAGCATTTAGAAAGGCCCGCAGTTAGCAGCATTAAGTTCTTCATTTCTGTCAACGTTCTGTTCTTCCTCTCCGCTACTCCGTTAGATTGAGGAGAATACGGAGTAGTAGTCTCATTGATGATTCCATGTTCTTTGCAGAACGATACGAATTCATGAGACCTAAACACTACATCTCGATTACTTTTGAGTATTTGTAGATCGGTTTAACGTTCAGCTTCAGCCCTAAAGTCTCTGAACTACTCGAATGCTGCATCCTTGTCCTTGAGAAGTCATGCGAACGTGTACTTCGAGAAACACTTCGAACCGGCCTCTGTGGAGAATTGATAAAAGTTATAGATATCTAAGTATACTAACTCCAGATGATCAGTACTTTAGTTCAATCGTTTGAGCAGCTTCCCAACAGTCTTGTATCTGCAAAGACCTTAAACTCCTCCACCTCCTTACCCCCATATTCCGAAGATAAGGTCCAAGTAGGACAGCTTGAGTCTGCTTCTATCATAGAACAACTCACAGTCCATTCAATAAAGTAACTTCATCGCCATCAGCAGAAGTTCGAAATCCCTTCCGTACTGAACATCTTTTCGAAGCATGTTCCTCGCCAAGAAATTACCATCTGGCTAGTACGAATGTCCATCTTTCAAGTCTGTATCAGATAACAGACTTTCTGAGATCAGATCTCCGAAAAATTTGTGGTACGTGCAACACGCATTCCAGTGTCCTTGTCGGTGGTTAATAACTGTCCTTGTCGGTGGTTAATAACTACTGTCTCGATCTTCAGAACTTCTGCTAGTTATATGTTCGCCATCGAGACCTTCGTCATAACATGGCTCGTCCATGGTGAACAGCTCCTTTGAGAGCACATGTGGTCAGATGCACTAGTGTCAGACCACTAGTCAGCTACCACACTAGATAACTCAACCTGTGCAATAATAGCAACCAAGTTAAGTAATCAAAATAACCAAGTTTAGCTATACCTGCTATTTTAGTTCGGGCTTGGATTTGCATTCACTCTTGTAGTGGCCATTCTCGCCACAGTTGAAGCAAGTCATGTGGGACTTGGACTTCTGTTGCTTGAACGAAGGGCTGTTTACTTTCAGATTAGTGGAGTCATTCTTCTTGTGATGAGAAGCCACATGCTTCCTCTTGAACTCTTTTGTCTACACCAAGTTGGCCTTAGCCAGTTGTTTGGACAGAGAGTTCATCTTCTGTTGAGATCGTATTTCGTCCTCAACATAGATCTCTTGTAGAAGATCTTCCAAGCTAATGTCCAGCTTCTTCCGATGCATTCTAGCATAGAAGTTTCTCCAACCAGCAGAAAGTTTCGAGACTATCCCTCCAGCGACAAACTTGTCGACAAGGGGCATCTTCTCGTCATCTAATCTTCTGGCGCAACTTCAGGAATTCCTTCACTTGAGATAACATCACCATCTCGTCTTCGAAGAGCCACTTGTGGTACTTCTCGACGATGAAGATTTTGGACATGTTCTCATCATCTTATATAGCTTACCCAAAGAATCCCAGATCTTTTTGGCCTTCACCTTCTTGGAATATGACTCTGCCAGAGAGTCTTCCATAGAATTAAGAATCAGCAGTTTACAGATAATGTTTTCTCTCTTCCATTTGCTCTGCTTGACGAGTGAAGCAGCAATAGCATCGATAGTTCCTCCTTCTGGAATCGTCGGTTCATCCTCAATCAATACATGGTCTATGTCCACAAGTTGAAGATTAAGAGTGACCTCCCTCTTCTAGATTTGGAAATGTTCTCCGTCAAATTTCTCCAACTTATTAAAGTTGGTATCGATGAGAGAAGCACGAGAGTTTTCCATCTTCTAATCTTGCTTTGAGATTATTATTCTCGAGGCATAATTTTTGATGGAAAATAGAGAAACGAAACAGTTGTCTCAATAGCAACAACGTTTCGTAGCAACACTTCAAAGAAGGTGCACACAGAGATCCTTGGAGGATTCTGGGTAACGAAAACCTAAAGAGATTCCGTTACAACGGCAAACGAAAGTAGAGCTTCTTTTTGGAAGGTACAAATTGAGTTGCTAGCAGCAGCGATGAAAGCCCACAAGAAGTATCTGATTAGATCAGAGAAGAAGAGAAGGAAAGAAGAAAGAGAAAGGTAGCTTTGCTGGGGTGATAAGATCACCGTTGCTCAAAGCAAGATTAGCCTTTATACGATCCGCTTGCAGGAACCATTAAGATTTAGAGAACCTCTGGAACGCTCGTCACTCAATATTTGAGACATGAACGGGCTTCCTAGACTTTACGGACTCCTTTAACTCTCTTCTTGGTGCATCTTTCAAAGGAGGCCAAGGGGCTCTATTTATAGAGTAGAGTGAGACTTCACCTCTTCTCCTATCCGATGTGGGTTTAAAATACCCATACTCAAAAATAGAGTTTGATATTTTAGATCATCACACAATCAGCATAGAAGTGTGCCAGTCCATGCCTACCCCTCGAACACTTCCGTGCATGCACGAGACATCCTGGAGTCCGTGTCCGAGTCCGAGTCTAAGTCCGCACAACAAAAATCAACTTACATCTTTGTTAGAATTATTCATTTTTTCTTCTAGAAAAATACTCCCACATGACACACCCTTGTGCCCCACCACACCTCATGTGCACACCTCAACACAAGCAATGCATTATATTGAGATACTCACCATTTGGTGTAGCCGATGTGGGACTATCTTTCCTAGTCCAAAGGCAAAAACACCAACAGGGTTCACTGTCTCTTAACTTCCACCAAATAAATGGCGATACACATGGAACTTTGTGTACGCTGCATTGCATACGTGTTGGGCCCACTGTCTCCCAACTTCTACCAAATAAATAGAAGGAATAATACGTCTCAGTGGCTTGATCTACTGATCTTCTGTCACTCAACCAGTATCTTATACCTCTTCTCAATAACCACAAGAGCCACTCGAATTCGGTCGTTATGGTATTAGTTATCACCTAAGCGAGGGTTATCGTCGCATATTCGAGCCTCCAGCGGACGCAACATTCTCCGCGTGGGTGCCAACATGTGGTTAGGATTATATCAAAAGTTTCGATGAAGACTTGATTAGTAGTCTTAGAGTTGGTCATAAGGTCTTTCTTTATTTGGACTTACTAAATCCAAAGCAAATAAAGAAATATAAAATTAGGGTGAAGAAGAGATAAATTTAGGATATTTGTAACAAAGAGAAGTTTTCTGTAAAATTTGCATATGGAGAGATGAAACGTCATTAAGATGACATTTGAAAGCAGAATAGATTCAGGTGCCACTGGAGTTGGTACCCCAAAGAAATATGAGACCTTGTGCCAAATCCAATGACGTCCCATAGAAAGAGAGTGAGGCGCCAATTTGGTGCCCATAGGAGAGAGAGGATATGGGAAGCCAGTTTTTGTGATGTCCCATAGGAGAGAGGATGTGGGTTTTTTTTTCTCTCATGGAACATTATCTTATGTGATATCTCTAGATTCCCTTTTTATGCTTCGTCTAATTACTTAAACATCTTGATTTAAATTTAATTTAGTGCAACCTGGATAATTTTTATGTCGTCCAATTTGAATTTGATATGATATTCAAAACATAATCTAACCTAGTTTTAATTTCTTTATCCAATCCATTATTTAAATTTTAAAAACTAATATACCATTTGAGTTTTAAATTTAGTAATCTAACCTAGATTATAATTTAAATGTTTCTAGAATCTAATCTATTACTGAATATAGTGTGAATGTATGTTCCTTTCGTGTCTAAAATTTATAACTTAAAATTTTAGTTTAAAGCTAATCTAACTTAACTAAATCTGGTTTAAATTTAATACAATTAAAATGTAAACAACTATTTAATTTTTATATGAGCGGTTTGGTTCGGTATTTTTGGTATGGTATTATACTAAAACCTTACCACTACCATTATACCATATTTTAGTCTGCTCGACAATTCGGTATCGATACATAATTTCTGTTTGATTTTTCGGGATATTTTTAATTGGCATTCGGTCGAATTTTCGGTTTCGATCGGTATTTGCTCACTCCTAGAGCACATGATAAGCAACAGAAGCATATGAGTACCAGAAGCACATGATCAAGTCAAAACGTGCCCAACATGAAACAAGTCAACATATGAAGTAAATGTAACAAAGTCATGAAAGTACTAGCCTTTTTCCGAAAAGTTGAAAATGTCTCTATATATATCCACCTAGAATAGGGTAATGAAATATGGTTAGAATATTTCCTAGAATATTCTAGATAATCCCTAACTGATTTTATCAACAATTAACTAATTACTATTATAATAATCTATAATTAGCTAGTAGAATTACTACTCAATTAGCTAATTGATTAGAAAAACTAAATAATAAAATTAGCTAAATATTTATAGAAAATAAATAGCTAATATATTAAAATAAATTACTAACTAGTTGTACCAATTAGCAAAATACTTATTAACAAAGTTTTACTAAAATATTTAACATTAATATTAATCAAAATATATACCAATTAAATATCAACTCAAACTTAAACTAAAATCCCTAACTAGCCTACTAGGCTCAAACCCAGCCCAATCCACTCTCTTTTCTCCATTTCTTTCTCCCTCTTTTCTATTTCTTCAGCCCAGCCCAACCATATACTATTTAATTCGCAAATTTCTTTTTCTTTTTTATTTTCGTCCCTGGCCCACGGGCCAAGCCCACAAACCGGCCCGACTTCTTACATGAACCCCCCATTACTCTCTTGTTTCCCTTCTCTCTCTCTCTCTCTCTCTCTCTCTCTCTCTTTCCTTCCTCGTTCGAACATCCAGAAACAAAATAAGTAAGAGAGGAAGAAGAAAGAAGGAAATAAAGAATCACCGGCCAACGTCGACCACAAGTGGTGGCGCCGGGAAGATTTGGGCTCCGACTTCGGATCAAGGTCAACTGAGGCAGATCTGGTCGATCCTAACTAGATCGGCGGTTGCCCGCTTGCGGCGGCAGTCGGAAGAAGCTTTAGCCTTATTTTCAACGGAGTCCGTCGAAACCAAAGCATCACCTCACAATAAAAAAAAAGCTACGAGCATGGTAGGCCAAAGCAGTCGGGTAGTTCAATGGAGTACGAAGTGCTCGAATGGCTTTGTCAGAAGAGTTGACCGTGCAAAAAAGTTAAAAGATCGAATTGCATCAGCTCGACGAAATGACATACGTATCGGCTAAGCTGGGAGGACTTTGACCCTTCTTTCCTACTCCGTCATGCCTAACTAAAATGTACTATTAAATGCTAAGTTAACCTATCAAGACCATGGGCCTGGCTCGAATGAAAAAAATCGTAGTGCGTGTCGAACACTAAGATAGAACTATTGAGTTAAAACGTACATCAAATGTACGATTCGCTATAGAACATCAATATACCGCAACGACGAGCGCTCGATGGGCAAGCAATATAATTGTGGGATAAATGTATCGACGAGTGCTTCAGTGCATGAGTCGTTCGTGCCTCTGCGCAAGAGATATAGGGCTAGAAAATTGAAAGACTATATCGACGCGAGTACCTTAGTGCACGAGCCATAGAACATTGAATACTTTATCGAAGTGTGTCTCAAGTGCACGAGTCGGAGGGAATGGACATAAGTCTAGCACATTACGTCACGACCCGCACCCTGAGGAAGGGCACGAGAACATGGTACGTCCAGCCTATACTGTAATGTCGGCGGTAGAACGCTGTATAGTTCGTCTATAACATGTAACATCTAACAACAATATGATATAAACATATCATCTCCGCACGGAGGTATAATATAACATCTCAACTCTATATCTCAATCACAAGTATAGGGAAGATATAGCGCGATATGGAATAAGATAAAAAGGAAGAACTGAATATATAAGTAAAGTCATCACAATACACATAAATATCCAACAAAAATAAATACAAGTCCTGAATATAACTAAGTCTCAATAACAATCGGAACAATCCGATACAAACTGAAAGCTATAAGTACTAGACTACACTAGACACCCTCTACTGAGCTAGATGCTCCTCAGGCTCCTGAATGTCACCCTCATATGCCCTATAGAAGGTAGGACAGTCACCATAATCATCTGTAATATTTTTAACAGGTCCAGTCAGGACAGGAACGAGCACAATATATCTCACGCAGTTCAAATCATGTTAGAAAATATAAAGCATACAAAAGAGTAAGATACATGGACTATAAGAAAATATATATAAAAATGAGAGAGATTTGATAACTGAAAATATCTATATACATGATAAGTAAGAACAGTAAGTAACTTGTGATTTAGAGCAAGAGATGGTTATATAAACAATTTAGGTTTAAAAGATAGGACTCCATTATACGTGAGGGCACAATGGACATATACAAGTGTTTCACAAGATTTCACAAGATGGGATTTTGATCATATAACCATTTTCTACTCACCCTCTCCAATCAATACACAAGGATCCAATCAAGTTACTGTTTGCCATTAAAATCGTTTGATTGCAAATCTTAATACAAACAGAACAGTGTTACAATATAGGACTTAGATGTAGTCCTAGGAGTACACTTTTGTTTAATCTGGGTCCTAAGTGCCAATGGAGTGAGTGGTAATGCGTTGACTCCGTTGACGGGATGACGACGGTTATCGGTTCTCTGAAGGTGTAGATTGCTCTGGGTGCTGGAGCTGGCTGAGAGGAGGAAGACATTGAGTGTCTGTATCTGTCTCTCTGATGATCTCTGTCTGGATTGTTCGTATGTATGTCTCTGTGTCTGTGTAAGAAGGGGATGATTCCTCCATTTATAGCTGGGCAGGTTGACTGCCTATGTGCGCATATGTAGGATGCGTCGGTGCGTGGGGACGCCACGTGGAGATTGCTGATGGAGGCGCATGGATGATGCGCCCTACTCGCGGGGTTGAATTCTTCATACTGCTGTTGTGAGCCGGCACGTAGCAGAGGAGAAGATCTTTCTGTTGCTGAGATCTTAGATGAGTTGAGTCAAAGGATACGTGTCGTCGACCCATGGCTCGGAGATCTCTGATTTGGTGGGGGATGATTTGGTGGGATGCGCCTTGGATTGGGCGCATGATGAGATTTTGGCTCGTGACCTTTAGGAGTCACGAGCCGTTCTGGGCGCATGGCTTTTGAGGCGCATGCAAGCGACTTTCCTTCTGTCTTTCGGGATCAGAGATCAGTCTGGGGCGCATGGCTTTTGAGGCGCATGCAATACTTCAACTGGAGACTCTTCTTCTGTCTTTAGGGATCAGTGAAGGGTCTGAGGCGCATGGCTTTCGAGGCGCATGCAGGTTTGGACGCATGGCCGCGGAGGCGCATGCGGGTGGTCGAGTTGCCACATGGCAGTAGCTGTCGGGATAGAGTGATGATGATGCTGACGTTGTGGACGCTTCGTTTTCTGCAAAAGCTGTCAGCCGTTCAGACTTGGGAAGGCGTGCTGCCAACTCTGTCAGTTCAGCATTTAATGTTGGTGACATTCGATGGACAGCTGAGTGGGCGCGTCGGTTGACGTTCCACTAGGCGTATGGGGGCGCATCCCCTTTGATGCGCTCGGTACAGGGCGCATCTGTTTGAGAGGTGTGATGCACTGACCAGCCGGCGCATCCGACAAGTCTTTGATGATGCGGCTGTTTCGCTTCTCGAGTGCTTTTAATAGCCGCTTGGCTGAAGTCGAGGCGTCCGGTTCATCCATTTAATGTGAGTTTATTGCACGGAATTTGGAGAGCCATCCACTTGGCGCGTAGGTTTGATCTGCCCGGCCTATAAATAGTGGAATAGAGAGAAGGTTTGCTTCTCATTCCCTCACGTACCTCCAACATGAACTTGGGTTTTCGGGAGCATTCTGTTGATGAAGTGTTCCCGAGGGTAAAGATGAGACGCCATGTCGTCGTTGATGCTCTTGAAGGTGACTGTTACATCCAAAAGACGGAGTCGAGGGCTTCTGAGGCAGGCGGAAGGTGCCTGTTGCATCCAAAGATAGGGATGCTCGGGCCTCATCTCCGTTGTTCCGGAAGAGCCGTAGATCGAAGTGGCGGTGCTAGGCTCTCTCTTCCTTCAAAGTAGGTGCTGCCCACTCTGATTGTGTTGAAAGCTGCTCCTTTCGCCGTGATTTTGATCACGGTCTTCCTTGGCCTTTGGAGGCTCTTTCGAAGCCTCTCCTGGCCACAGATTTGTGGTGCTCTTCTCTTCCTTGGTTCCAGTCAGAGGGTTAAATGCTTTGTGTATCGAAGCATTTATCAGGTGAGCCTGGCTGGAAGAGCGGCACACCCCTGCTCGGCCAGGTGAGCCTGGTTGGAAGAGCGGCACACCCCTGCTCGGCCAGGTGAGCTTGGTTGGAAGAGTGGCACATAACTGGGCTGCTGAAAAGATGGCGGGATGCGCCTGGTTGGAGGTGCATGACATCTGCTGCGCCTAACTGGCAGCGCATGGTGACTGGCAGCGCATGATGACTGCTGCGCCTATCTGGAGGCACATGGTGGCCGCTGGCTGTAGACTTAGGATCTTTCCTTTGTAGAAATTCTCCTTTGTACAACCTTTTCTAGACATGTAATAGACTTTTATATATAAATAAAAAAGTCCTTCTTCAAATGTCTATGGTTATTGACTTTGCTGTGAAGTATTCTGTGCGAGTCCTGGCGCATGTAGTGTCTGGCGCATGGTCTTTCTGGTTGTGAAATTCCATGCTTCTACAAGACCCCCTTCAAAGTTTTCAAAACTTTTGAATAAGTTTTGGAATACTTTGAATAAGAAGCATGGCGATCAGGGCGCATGACTGTTGGGGCATGCCTGTTCAGCCGCATGCTCTTCTCAATTAATGAATTTGATAATGCCTCGGTAACCGAAAAGATTAATGATGATCTTTTGGTTTTATCTGCTGCTATCTTCACAAGACCCGAGGCGACGGCTGAGATCACTCGTCATCGGTTCACGCGTGCGACCACGGCCTATAAAATAGGTGAGAGGTGGAGAGAGAGAGAGTTCTTCTACTCTGTGCCTTTGCCTCCTTTAGAGTTCTTTCTTCAAAACCCTAACTTCTTCCTCTCTGTTAGAATGGCTCCCAAGACTCCTCGCGGCGGTGCCGGCAAAGGAAAGGGGAAGGAGAAGGAGCCGGTAGAGGCTGTCGTGAGTGACATTCCTCGCCCGCCTGTCGAAGTTCGGCCGGCGGTAGTCGGTGAGCTTTATTGTCTCCTATCGATGTGGAAAACTTTCCCGCCGACGTGCATAGGCTCAGGCCTTTATCATGCACTGTGGCTTTAATTGCTGACGTACATGGGTTTTACACCCTGATGATGCGCCGAAGCCATTGTTGACGCGCATGGGCTCACGCCCTGACGATGCGCCGAGGCTCTACCACTAACGCGCATGGGTTTATACCCTGATGATGCGCTGAGGCTCCTTTTTCAGATGCGCTTAATACGCGCATCTGACGAGCATGAAGCTCTGATCTTTGTGTTGTTTCTAATATCTTTGTATTTTTTTTTTGTGTCAGTGTCGATGACTATCCCACTCTTGAACGAAGTGCTCCTGGACGCTGCATTCTGTCAGACGGGAGTAGATTATGATGAAGAGGTGATAAACCCTGCTCAAGCGGCTATTATATTGGATCAGCATCCCGAAAGAATGATTCAAATTCGGGAACAACATCACGGGTTCCTTAAACGGATGATGGAACGTGACGTTCTGAAATCCGCCACTTCCGATAAAGTGACCTTCTTAAAGCCCGAGTTCCTGTTCGGGGACCGCCTTTCTTCTACTGAAGCCCAGGTGCTGAAGGTCAAAGAAGACTGGTTCTTTACAGCCAGGGGCGTGCATATGACCGTCAGGAAGCTTGAACGTCAATGGCCTTTGTTAACTTTCTGTCGACTTGCTTCTAAAAGGAGAATGTCCTGGGACATTACTCCATCTCAAGGAGGAGCGGTAACAGGCATCATCAGAATTGATTCTTCTTCTGATCAGAGGGATACTCTGGTCGCCTCGCGAGCTGGTACCTCTTACACCTGGCGGACTCTTTGTCCTGGGAGTATTTATAGCGATGTTCCCGTCAATACTTTTGCCTTGGGTGCCTCGACTTTTGCTCGTCGCATGTTGTTGATGGAACAATCATACCCCAAGGGAGAATTTCGGGTAGAGGGTTGGTGCCATTATGTTTCAAAATGGGACAAACTGACATACTGGATCCTGTCGCGGTTTCAGACTGAGCTCCAAGAGATTGGGCTGACCGTCGCAGTCCGTGCCACTCAGGCAGGTGTAGAGATTAACAGGCACATGTTCCTTGTGCTTCTGGAGATGTTTGATACCCATACGGGAACCTTCTTCACTCCAGTCGGGGAGCTAGGGCTCGCGCTTCATGAGATGTACGAGGTATCAAAACTCCCCTAGGGATCGGAACCTTACGAGGAATACTTCCCGACCAATGAAGAATTCCAGGTCTTGGGAGACAAAGCTGATGAGATGATGGCTGTCTTTAAAGAAGTAGCGAGTCATCACTACTATATGCAGAAGAAGGATAGGGGCGGGACGCAGCCTCATGTGACTGCTTGGAGAGATCACATCTTTAGGCAGGACAAAGAGGATCCTTCCCATTTTTCTACTCCACCGGCACTTTCTCGCAACGAGGTGCTTTCTGAAATGAGCAGGTTGGGCGAGAAGAATCCCTTGGAGAACGAGGACCAGCAGTCGGATGAACGCTCCTATAGCTGTTTTTGGCATCTCGCCTATCGGATGTCGCCAAAAGCAGTATTAGTCGCGTATCTTATGATTTGGCTCCGGGACCACGTCTTTTCAGGCGGGTCTGGCTCTGTAGAGAGGGTGACTCGGAACTTAATTCTGCCGGCCGTGAAGTTGGCCTTCGGCCGTCCTTTAGCTTTACTCCCCGCAATGGTGTGTAACCTGTTGCGGGGTCTTCGAGAGTTTGCGGGAGATGTCATTCACGAGCGGGGCAAAAACAACAACTTCCCGCGTGCGGAGCTGCCGTTTCATTATTTGATGGGGTGGTTAATTTTACACCATCCCAATGTGATGAGCCCGGGTTCGGAAGAAGACCACAGGTCCGGAGATGCGTTCCTCCGGCGTTTCTACCGGAGGAATTGGTCGCACACCGGTGTCCCCGTTTGCAGGAAAGTTTTATCCCATCTTCAGGGATGGGAGATCGCCAAAGTTGGTCCTGTCTTCTCCGATTTTGAGGCCAACGAAGATCTGGTGGACTCGGGTGAGGATGCCACCACTCTGTCTCCATGGGGATTCCGCTGGCTGCAAAGTATCCGGCTGTCCCATTTAGTATATCGGAACAGGAACCAGTGTTACCTGGAACCATATCTACCGAACCGCTTTGCGAGGCAATTCGGGTACGCCCAATTGATGTTGGATAATCCCAGTATTACCTTGGAGTACCCTGGAAGTTTGCTGGATGGTGCACGAGCTTGGCATTACTATAATGCCGGATGTACTGGAGCCCGCTTTACGCTCCCCGTCCAGAATCTGCGACCGTCGATTCTCTACTCAGCCGCCAGATTTTACTGTGCTATGGCTGCTCCGCCCACCGGATATGATAGGGAGACCAGTTTTATTGCAGGCACCCATTTAGCGGCGGGTGCAGACACTTTGGCGAAGGCTCGGTCGTACCGTCCGCCCGAGTTGGGTCGAGGCGCCCCCGCCGTATCTACCGGGGGTCAGGGAAGACCCTCGGTTGATCAAACGAAAAGGGGTGCAGATACAAAAGTCGACTCTCCTGTATCAAAAAAGCAGAAGAGGGCGTCGTCACCGACGGTGTCCTCGGACTCCGCATCTGCAGAGGTAAGATGTCCTGTAAGGTTTGATTTCCAGTTCAGCTCCTTATGTAATCATGCTTTTTCCCTTGTTGTGTAGGAGCCGCTGATGAGAAAGCCTCGCACTCCAAAATTTGGTGGGAGCAGGCCAAAGGAGATGGTGGGCTCGTCTGACATGTGTATTCCACCTACTATGATATCTCCTATGGAGGAGAATACCGAGGGTGTTGCTGTAGAGATTCCAGCCTCTCCGGATTATGTCAGACGGGAAGCTGAGGATGCAGCGACTTCCGAGAAGATGAAGGCCACAGCGTCGACCTTGGATGACGTTGCCGCGGATCCGCAAGAGTCTACTGCGGGGGAAACAGATATGGTTGAGGCAGAGGAGAGGGTTGATTCCCCTCCTTATCATGATGAGGGGAGGTCGGCTGGATCATTGCCGAGTCCTACCCCGGCTTCAACCGTGGTAGTTGAGGCGGCTACCGATCAGGAGGTAGCGACAGATTCTGTCCCAGTGGAGGGACTTGATGACGAGACCCGTCTGCCGGTCACAACCGCTGAGGCGGGTCAAGAGACGAGTGATAATTTCCCCATTCTGCCAAGGGAAGTACCAGTTGTCGATAGGACGTTGGGGGTAGAAGAGGTGGCCGTTGACGTCGGTGGTTCCTCCGGGCTTGAGAAGGGCGAGGGTGTGGAACCCTCTGTTACCCCTCCTACTTGGGGTACTATTTCGACGCCTGCGCGGGCTTCCTCTGTTCCTTTGGCTCCTCGGGCTAGCAGTCCAGCCCCCGTTGATGAAGTGCTCATTGATACTGAGGTTCAAGCCTCGCAGGTTGAGGTTGGCGGATCTTCTTCCGGTCCGCAAACTGCTGTAGCTCCTCCAACTCCTGCTATGACGCCGCAGGTCCTGGCGGATGCAGACGAGTATATGAAATTCCTCGTCGAGGGGGTATACAAAATGCTGCAGAAGGGTGTATCTGCTGTGATGGATGCCAATGGGAGCTTTGCAACGGCAAGAACTTTGGCAATGCCCTGTATCGAGCTGATCCGCATTCATCAAGGCCACGACCATATGGCCGAAATTCTGGAGGCTTTGGTGATCGAGCTGGACGAGCGGCTTGCGAAACTTCAGCGCATCCAGCGAAACGACCTCTCCGTCCTGATAGATGCGGAGAAGGGGAAGCTGATTGCCGAGATCGAGTCTTCATACCAGGCCACTGTGGGCCTTTGGGAGCGCGAGGTGGCTGAGACTGAGGCTGCGGTAGAGCAGTTGTCTCAGTCCATGAAGACGACGGTGGAAACTCGAGCTGTATTGGATGCTAATATCGTGGAGATCGACACCCAGATGCGCCGCCTTGAAGATCAACGGGCCCGACTCCAGTTAGACGCCGAGCGTGTCCGGGCTGAACACGCAGCATTCCAAAAGGAAGAAGCGACCTTTACACAGCGGACTCTTGCCTTGGCGCAGCAGCGACAACAGCTTGATGCGAAGCATGAAAGCGATACTTCCGCTGGGGCTGTTGAATTGATGCGTCAAGAAACTGAGCGATGAGTCCTGACGACTGTGGAGGCCCGTACAGCCGACCTAAGGCTTCGAGTCAGGGAGCTCTCAGCCCACCCTGGGGAGGTTCAGGGACTGTAGTTTTTCCCCTTTTTTTATGCTCTTTTGCAACCCTTTGCTGAGGGATAATGTAGCCTTTTGTACTCTCTATTTCAGAAAATAAAGAAGTACGCAACTTTTTGTGATGTGTTCATTGTTGTTATTATGAACTTGATGATTTGTCTGGACCTATTATCTTTTGCGTACCTTGGTTTTAGGCACAGATAATAAGTTTGAAGGAACCAACATGTTTGCTCAGAGGTGATGTGGACATGGCAATCATTGGGTCCAAATGATAGAATCATCCTACTCAGAGGTGTGATGGACGTGGTAGGAATGATCCTGGGGGATACGCTGAACAACTCAGAGGTGATGTGGACGTAGAAGTTCGGCGATCGATGTACGACAACGCAGGGGTTGTTTGTACAAGATGTTTACTCAGAGGAAATGTGGACGTGGTAAACATGAAGGGTAGCATCGGCTTACGTAGCGTAAGAGTCCGCTTTGTAGGGTGTAGAAGAATAACTCAGAGGTAATGTGGACGTGGTTGTCTTTCTACTGAAGGAAGCCACGGAACAGCTGGGTTCCCGAAGCGGAGGAGTTTGTGGAAGGAGATTGTTTGTGAATCCTGATGATTGGGCCCACAGATCCTCTTGGGGAAGTACATGTCTGAAGGATGTCAAGAATAGTACTTCTTTAGGAACTTGTCGTTGATGGGCATCATAAACAAGTCTCCATTGGGTTTGACGAGGCGGTAAGCACCGTTTGAGTATACCGTCTCTATGATGAAAGGTCCTTCCCACTTGGGCTCGAACTTTCCTGGTGTCTTGTGAGTTAACACCATCGGCCTCCTGACTGCCAGAACCAGGTCACCAACTTGGAAAGTCCTCTGTTTGACCTTCTTGTTGAAAGCCTGTGATATACGGGCTTGGTAGAGTTCGATGCGTTGTTGAGCTAGGAGACGCTTCTCATCGAGTGCCTCCAGTTCCCGCAGACGACGACGTTGATTGTCCTCTTCTGTGAGTTTGTTTGTTATTGTCACGCGGAGTGAGGGTATCTGGATCTCGAGAGGCAGTACCGCTTCGCTCCAGTAGACCAAAGAGAATGGTGTGTTGCCTGTCGGGGTCCGTACCATTGTGCGGTAGGCCCAAAGGCATTCGCCAAGCTTTTCATCCCAGTCGCATTTATTGGATGACATGACCTTTTTGAGTAGCCTGATGATGGTTTTGTTGAACGCCTCTGCTAACCCGTTTGCTGCCGGATTATAGGCGGTGGATGCCACGTTTTGTATGCGGTTCTTATCACAGAACCTGCTAAAAATGTGGCTGATAAACTGAGGACCGTTGTCATGAATGATCCGCCGGGGTACTCCAAAACGGTAAATGACATGGTGTTTGATAAAGCTAACCACCCTGGAGCTCTTTACTTCCGCCAGTGGGACTGCTTCTGCCCATTTGGAGAAGTAATCGGTGATGGCCAGGATGAAGCGGTGTCCTCTTGATGAAGGAGGGGTGATAGGTCCCACAATATCCATGCCCCAGGCTTCGAAGGGCCAAGAGGCGACTGTAGGATGTAGTGGTTCAGACGGTGTATGTATGAAGTCAGCATGGAGTTGGCATGCGTGACACTTCTTAGCATATTCAACAGCGTCGGTGGCCATGGTTGGCCAGTAGTAGCCCATACGTCGCAGTCGATCCTGTAACTTAGGACCGGGTTGATGAGCTCCGCAAGTTCCGTCATGAGCTTCTCGGAGGGCTTCGGCTGCTTCTTCGTTGGACAGGCATCGAAGGAGGAGCCCATCGAAGGAACGTCGGTACAGCGTTTTAGTAGCGGTGTCGTAGTAGAATCGAAGAGAGCGTCTCCTGACTGAGACGGCTTCCTTCGGGTCCTCTGGAAGAATTCCGTAGACAGCAAAGTCGATGAACGGGAACCTCCAGTCTCGGACATTAACACCAGTGTTCGTCGGCATGGCGTGGGCCACTTGCAAGCACAAGCTGTTTCTGGGACAAATCAAGTCTCGGCCTGTTACCGTGACATAGTGTTGAGTCCCAAAGGGTGCTGCCAATGAGGCTGCGAGGCCAGCCAGAGCGTCAGCCTCCAAGTTTTGTAGACGAGGCACGTGTTCGATGAAGAACTCGGTGAAATTTAAAATGATGTTCAATACAACTTCATGGTAAAGGATCAGATCTTCATGGCGAACCTCGTACTGCCCTCGAATCTGGTTCACGATGAGTTTTGAGTCACCGTAGGTTTCCAGATGGTCCACCCCCAGCTGTTGTGCAGTTGGAGTCCCATGACGAGTGCATTGTACTCGGCAACATTGTTGGAGCACGGCTTCGAAAGGGAGTAAGCACGCTGCATGACCAGCTGATCGGGGGAGACTAAGACTACCCCCACTCCTGCGATGATTTGGCCTTTGGGGCCTGTTCTCGAAGTGCCATCGAAAAATATCCGCCAAACGGAGCTTCCTTCGGTGACGTTGGATTCTTGGACCTCATCCGGGATGTCTTCATAGAGTTTTGAGGATTCTGGGATGGGGTGTGCAGCTAAAAAGTCAGCCAGAGCTTGACCTTTAACAGCTTTTTGCGGGACAAACACCATATTATATGGGGTTAGCAAAATCGCCCATGTGGCTAGCCGAGAGTTTAATGATCCTGGCTTCGTCATGAGGACTCTGAGTGGATTGACTCGGGAAATAACATGAATTGTCTGGCCCGAGACATAATGACGAGTCTTCTGGATGGCAAACACCAAAGCCAAGCACTCCTTTTCAACGGGATTGTACCGGTGTTCGGCCCCGATGAGCGTTCGACTGAGGTAGTAGATTGCTTGCTCATAGCCTGTATCGCTGTTTTGAGCCAGCAGAGCGCCAAGGGAATGATCTATGGCACGGACGTAAAGAAGAAATGGTTTGCCTGCGACAGGTGCCACCAGGACTGGTGGGCTCGTCAAGTAGGCTTTGATGTCGTCGAAAGCCTTCTGGCACTCCTCTGTCCAGACATAAGAGACTCCCTTCTTCATGAGCTGAGTGAAGGGTTGACATTTACCGAAAAGGTTTGCTATGAACCTCCGGATGTATGCCAGACGTCCCTGCAAGCCTCGAAGTTCTCGAAGATTCTTCGGAGGGTCCATGTTGAGGATGGCTTTGGTCTTCTCGGGATCAACATGAATGCCTTTCGCCGTGATGACAAAGCCCAAGAATTTGCCGCTAGAAACCCCCAGGAAGGATTTAGCGGGGTTCATTTTGAGTTGATGTGCCCGCATGAGATCGAAGACTGTCTTCAATTCTTGTAGGTGATCTCCTTTGAGGCGGCTCTTGACTGCGATGTCGTCAACATAGCATTCGACTGTTTTACGAAGATGTTGACGGAAGATGGTGCTCATAGCTCGTTGGTATATTGCACCGGCGTTTTTCAAGCCGAAGGACATTACTGTGTAGCAGAAAATACCCTTTGGAGTCCTGAATGACGTGTGTTTCGCGTCATCGGGGAACATCTTGATTTGATTGTAGCCTGAATACCCATCCATGAAGGATATGCGTTTAAAACCACATGTGTTGTCGATCATCACGTCGGTGATCGGAAGCGGGAATTCGTCCTTCGGGCAAGCAGAATTGAGGTCCCTGAAGTCGATACAGACTCGTATCTTCCCGTTCTTCTTGGTGACAGGTACGACGTTGGCTACCCAATCTGGGTATTGTTCCTCACGGATGAAGCCGCTAGTCAAGAGTTTGTCCACTTCCTGATCGATGGCATTCATGATGTCCGGACGAAAACGTCGTTGTTGTTGTTTGATAGGTTTGGCATCAGGTAAGATGTTCAACCTATGCATTGCGATCTGTGGATCGAGTCCCGGCATGTCTTCGTAGCTCCAGGCAAAGACGTCGATATACTCTTTAGCCAGCTGGATTAAAGCCTCTCGGTCTTCTCCTTTTAGGCTTTTGCTGACGAAGATGGGTTTGGAAGAAGATCCGTCCCCAAGGTCGATCTGCTCGACTTCGTCTTCGGTGGAAGGTTCGCGTAACTCAAGACGAGACTCCCATTGCTCTCCTAGGCGTTGAGTCCAGGGTTCTTCTTCGAAGGGTTCCGACGTTTGGTCTTCGTCTTCACCTTTTTGAGGTTGTGCTGACGTCATGTTAGCTGACAGCACTTTCCTGAAGACTGATCCGATACTGGTATCAGAATCCCAAGTCGACGCTTCGGACGAGTGGGAATGTTCTACGTCTTCTACGTCTGAGCTCTCTGGGGTTGATGGTGGCGTGACATAGCCTATCCCCCGTCGAGTTTTGTTGTAGTAGTTTTGCGGCCTTCCTTTGGGTGTTGAACACTGGAGAGGGAGAGGTCGACCCTTGCCATAGTTTAGGCCTTTGTTGCTTTTCAGGTCGTAGCGTATCTTCTGGATGATGTGCTTTGCTGTATCCGTATACTGATAAACTTGTACTCTGCCGGTATCAGGTTCAGGCTCGAGTGGCGGAAGGTCTTGATGACGCTCGACTTTGCCAAAAATGGAGGATCTTTCATCTCGGCTTCGTGGAGGGTTTATAAAACAGACTCCTTGAGACGGGACTACTCGGTTTACATTATGGACGGTCGTTATTTGTGTTTGCAACGACCGTAGAGCGTGATCTAATATATACATGGCATTCCAATGTGGAAGATAAGAGTAATTAAAAGACACTCTATTATTGATGAAGTACGAGATTTTATCCCGCGGGATTACATTGTCTAAGGAGGGTGCATCTACATCAGCAGAGATATATTCGCCAAGCTCCTCGTCTGTAAGCACTGGGACTGGATCAGGAGAGTCCACCACAGCTTTGATCTTGGGGTCTGAGAGGGTTATGTGAGCCCTCTCTGGCATCTTGGATGACTGCGGGGGCTTGCCCTTGAGACGCACCTTCAGAGGTGCCTCAACTGCGCCTCCTGTGAGTGGTGTCTTCCCCTGTAATTTTGCCACCAGGGGAGCCGATCTTTGAGGCGGCTTTCCCTTGAGACGTATCTTCAGGGGGGCCTCAAGAGTCGGTGCTTTCCCGGATAGCTTGATGCTCATTGGAGGCGCCTTCTAGGGTGGTTTGCCCTTCAGTCGGATCTTCAGTGGGGCATCTGGATTCGTCTCAGGCTCCGTGTCCGGCTCAGTTGCCGTCTCAGCCTCATCATCAGCATCGTTGGCTTCCTCCTCGTCAAGTGGCTTGTACAAGTCGGAATCGGTGAAGTAAGCCTCAATCCCTTTGAAAGGATCGATGTCTGCGAACTCCGTCCGGATGACGCCGTTGGTAGATACATATTTCATGCATTGGTGGAGCGTGGAAGGCACCACCATGTACTCATGTAGCCACGGTCGGCCGAGCAGGATGTTGTAGTTGACTTCGGCATCCACCACATAACAAGTCACCTCAGTTTTGAGGTTGCCTATGTGGCACTTCAGTCGAATCTTGCCTAGTGGCTCGCTTTTGCTAGCGTTGAAGCCACTGATGGTTGTGTTGGAGGGCGCCAGCCGGTACATTGGGATCCCCAGTTTTGACATCAGCGCCTTCGGGATGATGCTGAAGGAAGACCCCGGATCGATCTGAATCCGGCTCACCTTGACTAAACCGATGTACCCCATGTAATACAGTGGTCGGTTATGTCGGTGGTGTTTGAGCAGCATGTCTTGTTGGGTGAAAGTTATGTTTGGGATAATTTCCTCCGCACAATGACAGTGCGCACAAGTAGTTGGGAGGTCTTCAGGCTACTTGACCTGACTGAGAAAGGATTCAGCGTCCTTCAGAGCTTCACAGCTCGGGAGTCTTTGGAAAGACGCAGGAGCTCAAACAAAGATAAGCGCGCAGGAGTACTGGCCAGTTGTGCCAGTATGTCAAAGTTGTGGGGCTTGGCTAGCCCCGAAGCATTCTCCTTCCGTAGAGGTCTGTCGAAACGAGCCTCCACCTGCTTCTGCTTACTGGCTGCTGAGGGTTTAGACGGGCCCTCCTCAGGGATTGTGCCGGGAGGCACCACCTCGGCGGCAGCTTCACCGGGCTGAGCGTTCTGTTGTGCACGCGTCTGTACTGGAAGTGCCTCTTCTGTTGAAGAAGAGACCGTACGGCAAGACTTGATCTTCCTGCCTTTTGATTTGGAGGTAGAGCGTACCTCCGGTTGAGTCACCTCGGAGACGAGGTCGGGGTGAACCCAGAGGACCTCTCCTCGAGATGTGGTGAGTGGGATGAGTCCACTCACATTGTCGTGGGTATGTGGCAAGTTCACCATCTCCATTGTCGCCTTAGGGATGGGGACGACGCCATCTTGTGTGGTGGTCGACGGCAAGGTGCCGAACTGAAGTGACACCACATTGGCTGATACCGTCTTCTCTTCATAGTCGACGGAGATAACATCGGCATTGATCATGCGCTGGATGTAATTCTTGAGGATGTAGCAATCCTTGGTCGGGTGTCCGACAAACCGATGGTAGTGACAGTACCTCGGGTTGTCCACTTTCCCAACTTCATCGGGCCGCTTCGGGTCCGGGAGCTTGATCTTGTCACCTTGCTTCAGTATTTCGAAGAGTTGCAGGGTGTCTTCATCATTGAATGAATACACCTCCTTAGGTCTCAGCGCCAGTGGAGGCTTCTGAGTAGGCGCAGATGCTCCCTTCGAGGCATTAACAGTCAATACCTGTTTCCCCTTTGCTTCTCGCCCGGAGTTGTTGGCTGCTGACCTTTTCCCCTTATCATCAAAGGCGGGGAAGCTAACACCCAGAAGACGTGCATTGGCCACCTTCTTTTCTGCGGCTTCAGCTTCGATGATCAGAGAGCTCCAGTCGGGAAGGGGAGTAGAGTTGAGCCAGAGCTTCACTGTGGACAGCATGTTCATGCTGCAAGAGGAGAGGAGTGCATGTTCTGGCATGCCTGGAGGTAGCCTGAAGCAGGCTTGTCGGAAGCGTTCGATGAACACCCGAACCGTTTCTTTCTCCTTCTGGCGAATCTCTATGAGAGATGCCATCGTCATGTCCTTCCTGCCGTCATAGAAGCGATCGAGGAAGAGGCGCATCAAGTCGTCGAAGGACGATATAGAATTTTTGGGGAGGCTGCAGTACCAGTCATACGCCACCCCTTTTAGGGCCCCAACAAAGATGCTGGTGAGGAGCGCGTCCTCCTTTGAAAGATGCCCCGTTGTGACTGGAAATATGTCAGGTATCGACGCGGAGAGTCCTTCCCATCGTATGGTGTGAGTGTTTGTGGTTTATATTTTGGAGGATAAACCACCTTGTTCCACTCGAGGGGATAAGGCTGGGGAATGCCCATCTTCTGGCGCTCCTCTTGCCTATTTTTGGACTCGAAGCGATCCCGCAGGTCCTTGATCATTTCGACCACATCCTCCGTGGAGCCAGGAGTCGGGAAAGGTGGCACTATCTGAAGCGGAGCGTTTGAGGGTTCCGATGTCCGAGGTGCTTCTGTGTCGGAGGGTGTCCGTTGAAGGGGTACACTCGACTCCCTATTAACTCCTGGCCGACCGAATATCAAACACTGCTTGAGTCAGTGCTTGCATAGAGGCAGAGAGGGTTTTGAGTCCTCCCTCTAATGAGTCTATGTGCCGAACAATGTCCTGCGGTGGTGCATCAGACTCGTCATCATCCCCAGCCATGTATACTGTCCTGACACGGCCAGGAGTGGATGGATTGGTTGAGGCTTCGCTCTCGGCCTCACTTTCATGTGGGGGAGTCACCTCTCCTGGTGTTTTACCTTGGCCACCCCCAGTCACGTTCTGGAGGTCATTCTCGACGGACACATCTGCCAGGGCCTGATTGTCCTCGACTCCGTCTTGAAGGGCCTCTTCGTCTCTATCCCCAGCTGTGTCCTGGGAGACATCCTTGTTTCGAGGTGCTTCTGGGAGGCTGACTTCGCCTCGAGGATGAAGATCTGCCGCAGCTGTGCTTTGGACATCTTCGTCTTCGAAAGGAAGCTCAACAAGGGTTTGACTACCCCCAGCTTCCTCCAAGAACTTCTTCTTTGATCGAGTGCCTTCGAACACCCCGGAGGTCGAGACTGCTGCCTTGGTTTTCCTTGGCTGGCTTTTGGAATTACCAGTCGTCTTTCGGAGTGATGAGGAGGTGGAGACCACATTGCATGAAGCAACTCTTGGCTCCTGTTCTGTTGACACCTTCTTCCCAAGGCGATGTCGGAGGGGTGTCGATGACTACAGCCGCTGGAAGACTGACTGCCTTGGTGGTACTGTCGCCTTGCCACAGCAGTTGATAGTGACCACCGCACAAGTATGCCCCGTGAGAGGCTCATCGTGCTTGTTGGTCGACTCTCCTGACCGGCGCTTGTGAGTGATCACATTACGCAGGTCGTTGGAGGAGAGTGCTACCCTCACACCCCCTTCAGGCGTATGGCAAGGCCAAACGCCGGGGCGGACAGGTGAGTGCTGCGCCCCCTGATCTAATACCAAGCAGGCATCATGATCAATAGTGGGGGAACAACAACATTTGAAGTGACTTGAACGGACCTCAAACGCACAACCAGAGGAGGCGCGAGAGTTCAAGACCACTAAATTTGCCGCACTCGACTTGGTTATGCACGCAGTGGATGCGCCCAAGTGAGATAAGGACTTTGAAGATCGACTCGTCTTTGGTGCCGAAGTACTTGAGTCGACCTTGTACAGCTTACCATCGGCACCGCGCGTGATTGTGAGCACGTGCCTCTGGCCTGCTGCTGGCATAGCACGCTTGTGGCGCATGGCCCGTGCTGCCTTGGATCTCTTTGTACTAGCTTGCTGGGGCGCATAGTACTCAGCATCCAAATTTTCCTCGCCATTACAGCGAGTGAGTCTGTCAAAGACAGAGACTTTTTGTGGCGCATCAGAGGTGATGCGCGGGGCTTTGTTTGTGCCCCTGCTCCGTCGACGCATCTTTTTCGCCTGAGAGGGAGATGGCTGGGGAATATGGTCAGCCGCACGTTTCCCCGAGAGATGTGCTGCATCAGCGGGCGCACCTTGGTTGCTGAGAACGTCAGCAGGAAGGGAGGGCTGGATTGGCACATCCCCTTCAGTGGTGGTGCCCGAGGCGTCGACCTTGCGCACCCAGACACGGCGGGTCTTCTTCGGCTTCGGCAGCCGCTTCGAAGGACTCGCGCTTCCTTCAGAAATGAACTCCTCGTACGCTTGTTGATTGAGGCGCACGACCAGCGTCTTGTGGGAGGAGCCCACCTTCACGTCGTCGGCCTGTGACACGACTTTCTCGAAAGAGGAGAAAGAAGTCCCCAGCAGAGTCGCCAGCTTGTTTGCCATTAAAATCGTTTGATTGCAAATCTTAATACAAACAGAACAGTGTTACAATATAGGACTTAGATGTAGTCCTAGGAGTACACTTTTGTTTAATCTGGGTCCTAAGTGCCAATGGAGTGAGTGGTAATGCGTTGACTCCGTTGACGGGCTGACGACGGTTATCGATTCTCTGAAGGTGCAGATTGCTCTGGGTGCTGGAGCTGGCTGAGAGGAGGAAGACGTTGAGTGTCTGTATCTGCCTCTCTGATGATCTCTGTCTGGATTGTTCGTATGTATGTCTCTGTGTCTGTGTAAGGAGGGGATGATTCCTCCATTTATAGCTGGGCAGGTTGACTGCCCATGTGCGCATATGTAGGATGCGTCGGTACGTGGGGACGCCACGTGGAGATTGCTGATGGAGGCGCATGGATGATGTACCCTACTCGCGGGGTTGAATTCTTCATACTGCTGTTGTGAGCCGGCACGTAGCAGAGGAGAAGATCTTTCTGTTGCTGAGATCTTGGATGAGTTGAGTCAAAGGACACGTGTCGTCGACCCATGGCTCGAAGATCTCTGATTTGGTGGGGGATGATTTGGTGGGATGCGCCTTGGATTGGGCACATGATGAGATTTTGGCTCGTGACCTTTAGGAGTCACGAGCCGTTCTGGGCGTATGGCTTTTGAGGCGCATGCAAGCGACTTTCCTTCTGTCTTTCGGGATCAGAGATCAGTCTGGGGCGCATGGCTTTTGAGGCGCATGCAATGCTTCAACTGGAGACTTTTCTTCTGTCTTTAGGGATCGGTGAAGGGTCTGAGGCGCATGGCTTTCGAGGCACATGCAGGTTTGGGCGCATGGCCGCGGAGGCGCATGCGGGTGGTCGAGTGGCCACGTGGCAGTAGCCGTCAGGATAGAGTGATGATGATGCTGACGTTGTGGACGCTTCGTTTTCTGCAAAAGCTGTCAGCCGTTCAGACTTGGGAAGGCGTGCTGCCAACTCTGTCAGTTCAGCATTTAATATTGGTGACATTCGATGGACAGCTGAGTGGGCGCATCGGTTGACGTTCCACTAGGCATATGGGGGCGCATCCCCTTTGATGCGCTCGGTACAGGGCGCATCTGTTTGAGAGGTGTGATGCGCTGACCAGCCGGCGCATCCGACAAGTCTTTGATGATGCGGCTGTTTTGCTTCTCGAGTGCTTTTAATAGCCGCTTGGCTGAAGTCGAGGCGTCCGGTTCATCCATTTAATGTAAGTTTATTGCACGGAATTCGGAGAGCCATCCACTTGGCGCGTAGGTTTGATCTGCCCGGCCTATAAATAGTGGCATAGAGAGAAGGTTTGCTTCTCATTCCCTCATGTACCTCGAACATGAACTTGGGTTTTCGGGTGCATTCTGTTGACGAAGTGTTCCCGAGGGTGAAGATGAGACGCCATGTCGTCGTTGATGCTCTTGAAGGTGACTGTTACATCCAAAAGACGGAGTCGAGGGCTTCTGAGGCAGGCGGAAGGTGCCTGTTGCATCCAAAGATAGGGATGCTCGGGCCTCGTCTCCGTTGTTCCGGAAGAGCCGTAGATCGGAGTGGCGGTGCTAGGCTCTCTCTTCCTTCAAAGTGGGTACTGCCCACTCTGATTGTGTTGAAAGCTGCTCCTTTCGTCGTGATTTCGATCACGGTCTTCTTTGGCCTTTGGAGGCTCTTTCGAAGCCTCTCCTGGCCACAGATTTGCGGTGCTCTTCTCTTTCTTGGTTCCAGCCAGAGGGTTAAATGCTTTGTGTATCGAAGCATTTATCAGGTGAGCCTGGCTGGAAGAGCGGCACACCCCTGCTCGGCCAGGTGAGCCTGGTTGGAAGAGCGGCACACCCCTGCTCGGCCAGGTGAGCTTGGTTGGAAGAGTGGCACATAACTGGGCTGCTGAAAAGATGGCGGGATGCGCCTGGTTGGAGGCGCATGACATCTGCTGCGTCTAACTGGCAGCGCATGGTGACTGGCAGCGCATGATGACTGCTGCGCCTATCTGGAGGCGCATGGTGGCCGCTGGCTGTAGACTTAGGATCTTTTCTTTGTAGAAATTCTCCTTTGTACAACCTTTTCTAGACATGTAATAGACTTTTATATATAAATAAAAAAGTCCTTCTTCAAATGTCTATGGTTATTGACTTTGATGTGAAGTGTTCTGTGCGAGTCCTGGCGCATGTAGTGTCTGGCGCATGGTCTTTCTGGTTGTGAAATTCCATGCTTCTACAGTTACGTTACCTTGCACAAGAGGTCTTTATCATGTTTGCTCACGTGATCATGAGAGTACAAGATTGCACAAGAGTATACATGAATAGAGGTGTACATAAAATACAAGATGTTCGTGAAAGGCACATGATAACTGTATTTGATGCACCC
Source organism: Iris pallida (assembly GCA_029216955.1). NCBI lineage: Eukaryota > Viridiplantae > Streptophyta > Magnoliopsida > Asparagales > Iridaceae > Iris > Iris pallida. The sequence continues at coordinate 5,666,692 of JANAVB010028397.1, read as the reverse complement.
TGAGGGGGATAACATCACATGACAAGATCCATATAGTACCAATTCGTGATAATAACGTGATAGCATCATGTAAAGTAATCTAGAGCAAGAATATAAATCCTAACAAGTATGAAATGATCAGAAAATATACTTTCCTGTCATCCTGAATGACTGATATGAATAGATGTCCGAACTGATGTCACAGAGTCCTAATTAGAGCAACACATGTTATAAAGAGTTCAATTTGAAATGATAGAAATTTATAATACAATCTACAATTTTCTAATCAATGTAGGCCAAGTCAACTCTAAGTCAACTCTGGTCCATCTTGGGTCAAACTAGGAGTCAAGGTTAAGCTTCTAGGGTTTTGGTCAAACTTAGATTAGTGGTCAACATCTATGATACTTAGGATATATTAATATATATAAATATCACATATATCATTACCCATATAGTACCATCCAAACACATACATATAGATATCATATATCAAGTATACACATATCCTCACTATGAACCATAACCTATATCTATATACTCTCATAATATATATAGATACTATATAACCCAAAAATATATATACCTATCTATATAACCCTTCCACTATCTAACATCACCTACTTAAACTCAAACACTTAGACACTAACCCACTAACACTAGGATACCATATCAACCTTGGTCATATTGGCATCCTAATACCAATACCTTGGTTGGAATCTAATACCTTAACTTGGGTAAACCTATACCTTACCTTGATATCTTGATACCTTATCTCGGTACTTTGATACCATACATTGGTCATAAGGTAAACTAATTATTTACCTTGAAGGTAATGGTAATTCATATTTACCTTAAGATACTAACTTGGTATCAGGAGATACCAAGATACCCCTCAAATATCTAATTAACTAACTATCTAATGTACTAACAAAACATCTTAACTAATATCTAACATATAACCTATAGAGACTAACTTTCTAACATACCATTATCTAGAACTAACATAACCTACTAACGCATCAATATCTAACATACTAGATATCTAACATCAAACTATCTAATAATATATCAAATATCTAACAAAATACTAACCTCTACTATCTAACTAGCACTCATACTAACAAATATTACCTAACAATAATACATATATATATATATATATATATATATATATATATATATATATATATATATATATATATATATATATATATATATATATATATATATATATATATATATATATATATATATATATATAATAATAATATATATATGTGTGTGTGTGTGTGTGTGTGTCTGTGTGTGTGTGTGTGTGTGTGTGTGTGTGTGTGTGTGTGTGTGTGTGTGTGTAATATATCAAATATATACTCGACAACCTATGACTAGTGTTGAAACAATTTATCGTGATTTTGTTTTGGTTTGTCTCTCGAATTTTGAGGACAAAATTATTTTAAGGGGGGGAGATTTTTAACTCCACTTCTCCATTTTTTTGAGAACTTAAAAGTTTCTAATAATCATCACAATCTTTGATTTGAGTATTTATAATTTTAGTAAATATTTTGAATAATGATAATTGGACTTTTGGAGGAAAATTAGTTAAGGGAAGGAATTTTAAATTTGAAAGTTTGTTGTAACAAACTTGGGGCCCACTCATTCTTCTCTTTCTAACTGAATTCCTGCAACCAGTATAATAATAGAAAGGAATGGGGGTTTTTTGAAACTTTGCCTTAACCAGGGGGGCTATTTTGTAAACTGTCTTGAGCGGGGGGGGGGGGGGGGGGGGACTAAGTGCAAATTTGCACTTTTACTATTTATGAGAGAGTGTGAGAACATAGTTCAAATTCCTCTTCATTCCAGAACTTGAAATCTCATCTGTGCTCGATCTCCTTTTTCCTGAGCTCGCCCGATGACGACGACGACGACGACGGCGCTTGGTCCCCGACGATGATGAGCTATTTCCTAGGCGAGCTTCTACTCAACGACGCCAACGTCCATTCCGATTGACGACCGCAGGAGAGATTCAGCCGGTGATCAGCTCCCCGAGCGGCGAGCGGACGGACCACGGCGACTATTGGGGCTTTCCAATCCAGCAGAGATCTACTCCAGAAGCTTCGATCAGCTTCTTGCATCAAATCCGTAAGGATCGATCTACTTCGAGCAAAGTTCTCGATCGATCGGCGTGAGGACTGTTCGATCAACTCTCCTGGCGCCTCGAGAATCAATTGGTTGCAGAGGTGAGTTTCCATTTGATTGATTCTCTATTTCTTCAATATCAACCAGATCAATTTGATCATTCCGATCTAAATTCTTAGATCGAGTTGGATTTGACTAGTCGATCGAAGAATTGTGAGCGGAAAAGAATTTAAACTTCGACCCGGACGGATCAGTAATCGAGTGAATTTCGATTCGTCGGTGAGTTTTCATTCTCGCGTTGATTGGAACGTTGATCGATTTATTTTAATTCTTTCTGATTTTATTTTCGTCAGTGAAGAAGAATTGATCAGAATTTTGTGGATTGAGCTGGAGTTGTTTTAAACCTTCTTTTAATTGGTGAGATTGGTTTAATTGATGAATTCTGATCAAATTTTCCATAAATTCTTTAAGAGAATTTTGGAAAAATCTTCTTTAATTCCTTCTTCTAATGTGTCTGCAACCTGTTTGTCAAAATGCTTGATTAAGGACTCTTTGAGAACTGGACACGAGAGATTGTATCCGACTTTGTGGAGAGGCACTCTTTAGAGTGCAACTCATTTCAGGTAATTTCTTTTCTCGAATAAGTGTAGTTTAATCCTAGTTTAGTTGTTTATTAGAATGTGGAATTTCTTTTGTTTGTGTCAGACCTTGGTGTGTCCGTGCATTCGTGTCTGCGGGGGGTGGGGGGGTGTTGGTGTTCAGTTGAGCTGTGGAGTGTCGAGTTGTGTCCCTGTGAAGTGTCGAGTATGCGAGCTAATCGAGCACTGGAAACGTGAAGGCTGTAGCAGAGTTGCCAAATGCAATTAAACTCTACTAGTCGTTGGAAGTTTTTATTTCAAATTGAATAGAATTCTTGTGTACTACTGTGCAGGAATGGTTATTTGTGTGTATTAAATATAAATATTGGGTGTTGGTGTTTCTAAACTAGCAATAGTTTACTATGAGTAAATTCTTTACTGAAAAGGGTTGAGTTGAGCCTAGGTTTTGTGTGAAACATTGTGTTGATGGCCAAGTTGTTTTGCATGGAGAATACTTTTGGTGGGGAACATGAACAAAATGGTTAAGTGCAGACTTCTAGTCTAGCCCAATGTCTATGCAGATTTGAGCTTGGATAGTTGAGTTAGAGATGTTTTAATATATCAAATTGCTGAGCCTATTTAACTGTCTAGTTAAGGCTTTAGCTTTATGCAATTTAAGAAATTATATTACAAAGCCCTATGTTCAATATTCCCAAAATAGTAATGTCTATGGTTAGACTATCTTCTGGTTGTATCTATAAATTTTACTTTGCTTAACTACCTGTTTATTACACTATATTTAGTAGAATTATTGTACATTATAAATAATTATAGAGTAAAATATGTATGATTGATAAGTTTAATTATTTTCTTAAAAATTGTCTAAAATAGCTAAGAAGAGTTATAATAGGATAAACAAATAGTATTTTGTTAATAACCAACTTGTAATTATTAAACAGGAGGACATCCAGCTCCATCTAGTACATTTGATTTTTCGGGGCAAGGCAAGTACTTTTCTACGGTCTTGTGCATTTACATATCTTGTACCTTTCTTGTGACACGTCATGACACAATATCCTGTACTCCTGTATTTCTTGTTCTTGTACTTACTTGTGTCGGGTGGAGAAATATACTAGCTATGTGACCAAACCCCGGTTAATATATTCATGTAGATAGCTTAGGCCTCGCATCGTGCACGTGGGCCCTAAGCCGTATCATATTCATGTACTCTTGTACATGCTCCTGTACTCCCCTTAGCCGGTCACATAGGCTAGTTGTATTTCAAACATTGAGCACTTGTCATGTCTTGTACTTCAGGTTCATAGTTATATTCCTGTACTTTACATTCCTGCACTTTATTTTCTGTATTTTTATTCCTGTACTTTCATGTTCATTTCCTATATTTCTTTTTCATGCTCTCCTGTACTCATTTTCATATCATGTTTTTGTTTATTACCTAGAACTGTACTTTGCTCTGCTTCTGACTAGGATTTGTTGCAGGTGAGATGGAGGCTTTGTGTGATACATACTATGGCCGAGAGCCTGTAGATGTAGTAGAGCCAGCTGGAATTGCTCTTGACTTAGAGGCTGAGGAAGCCTAGCACTTTACCCTTTTAGTATTCTATATTTCCTTGTATTGAGACTATCAGACTTTACTTTTCATTTTGCTGGAATGTAATAACTTTTAGACATGTATCTGGATTCTGAGATTCGATTATAGATGCTGTGATTTGTACTTGTCATGTTTATCTGGTTAGATTTTCTTGGATTGGTACAGCTTACTTCGTCGTGTCTAACGACGAAGGTTGGGCGTGTCCAACTCGTGTCCGATTATTCGGGAGCGGGTCGTGACATATTTTTAGTGGTGGCCCATGCAGGTCTATCCTAATAGTACCTAGGTATTAGTGTACTATTAGGGGGCTTGATTTAAACTAGGTAAACTTGAATCACAGCATAGAAAATCGGGTACATTGAGTATATATGGATATTATATAAACATTTACATTACTGGTAGGTTAGGTTTTTATCAATCACGAAGTTTTCTTTTGTTGCAGGATGGTCGCTACGAGGAAGACCGCTGATCAGCTGGGAGTTCCAGACAGCTCGGGACAGTCTGCACCAGACGATTCATTATATCACCTTCCGCCACCGCCTCCTATCTTTCCTCCGCTACCTCCGACGATGAGTTTCGACGGCGCTCAGGTGATGGCCATGTTCCAGCAGTTCATGGAGGCCCAGAACCATATGGCCATGCAGTTTTGGGCGATAGTTGTTGATGCACTCAGGATCAGAGAGCCGACAGCACCAGCACTAGTAGTACCTGCAGCACCAGCAGCACCAAGACCAGGGATGGCCAGGGACTATCAAAACCTCTGCCCGATGGACTGTTGGGGCCACGAGGGGATTGTTTATACGGATGAGTGGCTGGAGAATACGGAAAGGACACTAAAGATGGAGCGGATCCCGGATGACCTGAAGGAGGAAGTGGCGAGTATGCGACTCTTCGACCGTGCCAGAGCTTGGTACCGGAAGAAGCCCCAGTTAGCTGAGCCCCAGGTTTCTTGGGCAGATTTCAAAACTCTGTTCAAGGAGAAGTTTTTCCCTGATGTGGAGCGGATGAGCTTCGGATGCAGTTTGAGGCGCTGCAGCAGGGGACCATAACAGTTACGGAGTACACTTCAGAGTTTACTCGACTCAACAGGTTCACGGAGAACCTAGTCAGAGCACCGGAGGATCGAGCTTGGAGGTTCAAGAAGGGCCTCACCAGGGAGCTGCTGCATGCGGTAGCGATTAGTCAGGCGACGACGTATGCAAGCATCCTCAAGATTGCTCAGGCTGTAGAAAAGGAGGTAGATTCGAAGCTGAAGAGGGACCGGGATATTGGCAGCAGCAGTTTCCAAGCACTAGCAAAGAGGGCCGAACTCAGATTCAGGTGAGGCCATAGCAGACGACTCCGCAGCATCACCGTCCAGCCAGAGCTCATGCACATCAGCCTCAGAGACAGCAGCAGGCAGTTACTTGCGCCTTCTGTTACCGGCTAGGATACCGCTTCGACGGGTACCGCAAGAGGCTGGGGCTCTGCTTATTCTGCGGATCAGACGCACACCAGATGAGAGATTGTCCACAGGCTGCAGCTCGACTGGCAGGAGGACCACCACCTGTACCATCCAGAGCTCTACCAGCTGCACCACAGAGGGTTCAGGCATTGCCTACTCAGCAGTAGAGTTTTGTACAGCACTAGTAGCAGAGGGGACCATCGCAGCAGGGACGTGCTTATATCATGGCCGTAGTTGAGAAGGATGAGGCAGTTCCAGATGTGATCACAAGTTCTATCCTTTTATATTCATTTCCTGCCGTTACATTGTTTGATTCTGGAGCCACATATAGCTTTGTATCATATGAGTTTCTGCATAGACACGACTTCACACCTAAGCCCACTAGGAAGAACTGTCAGATTATGACAGGAGGAGGGGTAGAGCCAGTTAGTGAGATGGTGGATTGCCCTATCACTATAGCTGGGAGGGAGCTTAGGGCTCGACTTCTGGTAATGCCATTGCCCGGATTTGATATAGTCCTCGGCATCGACTGGATGAGCGAGCAGTTTACTGTAATAGACTGCCATGAGGGGAATATAATTTTCAGCCCGCCTGGAGTTCCACCATTCAAGATCAGCAGATGAGTTGCAGAGAGACCAGAGGGAGTCTACTTCGGAGCAGTTGCAGAAGACCAGGAGTTGCCGCATCCGCTGATTGCAGAATTTCACGATGTCTTTCTCGAGGAATTACCAGGATTGCCGCCAGATCGAGATGTGGAGTCCAGTATCGACCTAGAGCCCAGATCAGCATCGAAGTCCCAGCATTGCTACAAGATCAACCCGAAGGAAACTGTAGAGTTGAAGGCCTAGATTGATGAGTTGGAGGGCAAGGGTTTTATTCGATCTAGTGCTTCACCCTGGGGAGCACCGGTACTCTTCGTGCCCAAGAAGGATAGGACAGTGAGGATGTGTATCGATTATCGTGCACTCAATAACATCACCATCAAGAATAAATACCTTTTACCGCGGATTGATGAGCTGTTTGACCAGCTTAGTGGGGCGAAGGTCTTTTCCATGATTGACCTTTGGTCGGGATATCATCTGTAATGTCCCAAATTCATGATACGTATTTAGTGTACGTATACGTGTTTTGGACCCATACTTTATTTAGTCATGATTAGTTATCTTGGTTTATTTTGCATTGGCTTGGTTTTATTGGCATGGATAGTTCAATTGGTTCTAATGGTTCATTGGTTTGTTTTTTTTTATTAGTAAGGCTTGGTTTATTTCATGATTTACTTGGTTTAAATTGCTAGAGAGAGAGTTTATTAGCCTTGACTTGGTTCACCTTGGTTTATCTTAGCTTGGTTTATTTTGGGTTTGACATGGAGAACCACCACCCTACTATAAATATCAATTTCCCCTCTCTCTCTCCTCATTCATTTTCTTCATCTTCTTCCTCATTACTCTTTCCTCTCCACCATTAACACACCACCAACCTAGGCAAGTTGCATATTGCTATCACTTGAGGGCTACATTTTATTTGTCTAATAGCTTTATTAGCTCATTTTAAGCAACATTAGAACTTGGATTTTCTCCATTTGGAGCTTGAAATTTTGTAGATCTAGGATTGAAGTATTTTTGGATTTTGGTGGTTTTGATCCATAAAACTTGTTCATTTTCATGTTTTAATTGTTCCATGTTGTAGAAAATTTAATTTTACACAACTTAGACCTTTGCAAAGTGGATTTTCATAAAGATTTGACCTAGTTATGGTCTTTTGAAGTTTTGAGTTCCATGGCCATTTTCTTTCAGCTTTGGGGAAGAAGACCTCCTGTCCCGGGCACAATCCAGCTAGCCCAGCAATCCGCCCTGGCGCAATCCGCCCTGGCGCAATCTGCCCTGGCATAATCCGCCCTGGCACAACCCAGCTTGGCGCAGTCCATCTTGCCCCCTCCCAACACAGTTTGCCCTAGCGTAACCCAGCTTGGCGCAGTCCATCTTACCCCCTCCCAGCGCAACCCAGCCTGGCGCCACCTAATGGCCTGCGCCCCTTGACCTTGGCGCCCCTTGCTCCCTTGTGTTCCAGCGCAACTTGGCACTCTTCGTGTTGGCGCAACCTGACCCTGGCTGTCCAGCACAGTCTAGTCTTGGCACCTATTTGCATTATATTTTATTTTATCTTCTTTTAGTGCATGGTATTTCCTTTTTGATGCGACATTGATATGAGCATAATGTGAGCATAGCCTGGTTGATGTATTGAATTCTGTACGCAACTTGATAGTGACCCGTGGTGGTGCACTCCAGATAAGTGAATGGCGTAGTTTATTGAGCGTCGTTGCGACGGCTCTATTGACATGATAATATAATATTGATCTGGACATCGTGGGTGACTTGTGAATGTATTGATAAATGAACCAGTGTGTCTTGCATCATGTCTAGGGCAGGGACCCCTGAGTACCACGGTCAGGGGTACCTACTAGAATTAACTAAGGCTAATAACTAGAATAATTCAGTAGTCATGAAGAGACGTTCCCCGGTTACAGGCGATCCCGTTATTCCGGCCGCAAATGTTCGGACTTGTAGCATGCCGACGAGTAGGACACATTTCCAGCCCACTGTCATGTGGGGCACTCTCTGATTGCCACTTTAATGATTGAACTCTCTAAATTGTCACTATAATGTTCGTCTGGATAACCTGGATAGCTGCAGGGCCTGTGACTACTTGGAGCATCTCATTGCATCTTGCTAGTAACTAGGATTGTGATAACCCTAGTTAGTTAATGTAGAAAGCCGTAGGCAATGATTGGCCGTGATTGAATGGATGGAGTCTAGTCCAGTATAGTATTGTCTAGAAGTGATTGATTGAAAGATTGTACCTGAATGATTGAATGATTGTCACTCCAGATTGTTACTATAATGATTGTACTCTATTGTCACTCTAGCGTATTGTACTCTTCATTGTCACTTTTATCATTGTACTCTCTCATTTTCACCATAATGATTGTCACCTTTAGCAATAAATGATCAGAGACTAAGTTCTGTTCAGGCGAAGGGTTACAATCTCGGTCCTTATTTGGTTTAAGGATTGTAACCTGGCTTTCAGAATAGTACCTTCTTTTTCTCTTCATATACTGTCCAGCTATATTTTATTTAGCATGATTCTCTAGTTGTCTTATGTCAATGATGCTTCACCTAATTATTTTCTCTGATTGGGACAAGTGTATTGGTATTGCACAAACCTCAATCTGTGTTACTTATTGTGTTCTTACATGTTGAATGCTATTGATTTGTTGGTTTTAGTCCTTAAGTGAAGCCTCCTTTGTGGCACTTGCTCTTTCTGGGGTCTGACCCAGCTGGTTTTGTATGGCCAGATACCGGAGCAGCACCAAAGGATCTTCCTGCTTTCCAGCCCGATGGTGGTCACCAGGCGTAACCAGGGCATCGAGTGGGTTTCTTATTTTTTGTTCTCCCACTGTAATATTGTAAATTATTCTTTTGAGGCGTTTAGCCGACGAGCAAGTGTTAGCTCGATTGCAGCTTTTACTTATTTTCTGTCTACGGGCTGTAACATGATTGACAAACCCCGGGGGTTGATCACGTATGACTGAACTCTCGCTAGTCCTCACATTTTGTAACGACTAGCTTCATGATCATTCCGAATATGTAATGTATGGGACACCTTACTATTGTGTATTTGGTGATCTGACATCTTGTAACTATTATTAGTTGGTTGAGATTGAGACAATAGGCTATTTTATGACTTTAAGAGACTGTTGGATTATAGTGAAACCCTCACATATCTAGACAGCCGTGACCGTATAGCGGAGTGGATTCCATTCCGTTATACGTAGCTGGCTATGTACGCCCCCGCTCTCTAATATTCTGGTTCTGGGGCGTTACATCATCAGATGAAGGTTCGGGAGCAGGATATTCCGAAGACAGCTTTCAACACCCGTTACGGCCAGTATAAATTCTTGGTGATGTCGTTCGGACTCACCAATGCCCCAGCAGTGTTTATGAACTTGATGAATAAAGTTTTTCACAAGTATTTGGACAAGTTTGTCGTAGTCTTCATTGACGACATTCTTATCTATTCGAAGACCGGGGAGGAGCATGTGGAGCACCTGCGAATTGTGTTAAAAATTCTGCGAAAGGAGAAGCTGTACGGGAAGCTCTTGAAGTGCAAGTTTTTTCTGGACATAGTGAAGTTCTTGGGGCATGTGGTGACTGGAGAGGGGATTTCTGTGGATCCAAGAAGATTAAAGCTATGGAAGCATGGGCACCTCCCAAGTCAGTAGCAGAGATTCATAGTTTCCTGGGTCTAGCAGGATACTACCGGAAGTTTGTGAAAGATTTTGCCAAGATAGCGGAGCCGATGACCAAGCTTACACGAAAGGACGAGGAGTTCATCTGGAACGATGCCTGCCAGTCAGCATTTGAAGAATTGAAGAGAAGACTCACTACAGTGCCAATTCTAGCTTTGCCATCTGGATTTGGAGGATTCGTCATCTACAGCGATGCTTCAGGGAAGGGCTTGGGATGTGTGCTTGAGCAGAACAAGAGGGTCATCGCTTATGCTTCTAGACAGTTGAGGCCTCATGAGAAGAATTACCCTACACATGACTTGGAGCTTGCAGCAGTTATTTTTGCCTTGAAACTGTGGAAGCACTACTTGTAGGAGAGAGAGAGGACATCTTCATGGACCACAAAAGCCTGAAGTATGTCTTTACTCAGAAGGAGCTGAATATGAGGCAGTGCAGATGGCTGGAACTTATAAAGGATTTTGACATCAATCTGCAGTACCACCCTGGGAACGCAAATGTGGTGGCAGTTGCTCTCAGTCGATATCCTGTTGCTATATTTTTACTACCAAAATAAGTCATAATGGCGATGAAATTAGCGACTCCGGATAAATACGTCGCTAAGTTTTGTGCTTTTAGCGACGTTTTATATATACGTCGCTGAACGTCACTATCAGCGACGTTTGAGCGACAGTTAGCGACACAAATTATGTTTTGGACAACTGATGTCGCATTCTAGTCGCAAAACGTCACTGTTTTTTTTATTCAGCGACGTTTTACGACGCCACTTTTACGACGTCGCCAGGTTTTAATAAATAGCGACGGTTAGCGACGTCTTTAACTGACGTCGCTAAAACATTTTATATAGGGTTCTGGCCCGATCGATTTTTCATCTTTTTCATCCAAAATTTTCTAATCTCCCGCTCTTCCCCTTACCCTTGCCCGCGGCGACCCCCTGCCCGACGACCCCATTCCTCCGACGACTCACTCCCTCCGACGACCACCCGACCAGTCTCCTCCGCCGCTGCTCCAGCCCCGGCGACCCCGACCTAACCCTAACGTTGTGTCGGTAAACCCTAACCCTATCTCCCTTTTTTTTGATGCGACACAGACACGACCCTTTGACACACACGTGGACACTTTGACACACAAGTGGACACTTTGACACACACTGTGACACTTTGATACTTTGACACTTTGACAACACGTGGACACTTTGACACTATTAGGCCTCGTTTGGTTCACGGAAAGGAAATGTATTCCTTTGTATTTTTCGTGGGAATCGAAAAGTAGGATTCCTGTCACATTTCCTTTCCGTTGTTTGGTTGGTGTAGGAAAGGGAAGCAAAAATGTAACAATGGTAAAATAAGCATTAATGGTAAAATATGCAATAACACATGGTTACTTTTGTAATAAATGTTAGAAAAGCAGGAGGAAAAATGAATCCCATAGGTCATGAGTGGAACCATATTCCCTCCAATTTTTCTCCTTGTGAGGAAATTGATTCTCAAGTTTGTGGTTACTAAACAAAGGAAAGGAACAACTTTCCTTTCCTAGTTCCTTAAATCGGTGAACCAAACGAGGCCTTCGGATAATGTGTATAGATGAGGACTAGGACAATAAGTATAGGTAACTTCAAGATAGGAATTGTTTTACCTATGGGTATAGGTAATGGCTTTACCTAGAGTGACTAGGTAATATATAGGTTTAGGAAGCCTATAGGTTTAGGTAATGGGTTGACACATGGGTATGGGAGAGAAGGACATTGCGGTAACACTGTGCAAGCTAGAGAGGGTGTTCCCTCCTGGATTCTTCGACTCTATGGAGCATTTGTCGATTCATCTTTCCTACGAGGCACGTGTTGGTGGACCCGTCGAATATCGATGGATGTACCGTTCGAGCGACATTTGAATCACCTAAAAAGAAAGGTGAAAAATAAGGCTTGGGTCGAGGGTTCTATTTGTGAAGCCTATATTCTCAAGGAGATTACAAATTTCTGCTCCTCCTATTTTAAACCTCATGTTGCTACGAATAGAACGAGGGCTCCGAGAAACTACGACGGATATCAAGAATTTAATGATGGAATACTGAAAGTATTCAATGCGTCCGGAAAGCCTTCGGGGAAAATGAAGAAGAGATATTTGAATGACGAAGAGCTAAGGGCTGCTCAGTTGTATGTATTACTCAATTATGACGAGGATAAAATGGAGAAGCTAGAGGGGTAAGTAACTCAGGATGATGAGTTTACGTCATCTCAATGTAATAGTATAAGCTAATATTATTGTACTAATCGGCGGTTGCTTCGTTGTTTTCCAGCACATATAATGATGAGTTGAGGCTGGTTAGACCCTACCTAACAGACGAAGCATTAGAACAAGAAATGAGACGTCATTTTCCTTCTTGGTTGAGCGAATATGTAAGTAGCTCGGTAATTACTGGCCTCTTCTAATGCAACTGCGCAATAAATAACTTATTATCCCTTCTTTGATATTCAGGTCAATCGTCTAATTTCACCCGAGATTGAATTAATTAGAACTCTTGCCAAGGGACCAATTACTTTTATTAAAATATGGCCAAGTTACTGTGTCAATGGCTTTCGGTTCAAGTCAACAAATGCTCCGATCAGAGACAGCTTCATGGATCTTGATTCCACGAAAAATAGTTGTTTGTGTATCAAGTCTTCGAACTACAAAGACGTCGATCCAGGAAATGATTTCTTTGGCATCTTGCGAGAGATTGTGGAGTTGTCATATAATAATGGCAGAGAACCTGCAAAGATCGTGTTATTCAAGTGTGAATGGTTCGATCCAATTAAAAATCAAGGTTGGAAAATTGACAAGCATGGTCTTGTGGATATAAACTACAAGCGTAGATATCAAGGCTACAAACTGTTTGTCCTAGCAACTCAGGCTCAGCTCGTGTACTTCACAGCTTATCCGAGACGGGGAGCAACGAAGTCTGACTGGTGGGCAGTATGCAAGACTAAAGCTAGAGATACTTTTTATGTTGACGAAAAAGCTTACCAGGAGGACGAGCTACCTCTTGTAACCAATATTGTCGATGTGGACTCCACGGAAGTTACGTATTACACGACACATAATGTAGAAGATGTAGAATTATCCGAAGAGGAAGACGAAGCCGACGAAGGCAAAGATGAAAGTGAAGATGAGGAGGAAGAGGAAGATGAGGTCGAGGAAGACGAACAAGATGATTATTCTGAAGATGATTGAGAGAGATATACTTATCTGAACTTAGATGTTTCATCTAGAATATATTATCTGGACTTAGATGTTTATTGTAGAATGTATCATCATATGTTATCTTGGTTATTATCTTGTCTTTGTTGTATTTTCATATTTCTAGTCTCTATTATTTGTTATACTTTCATATTTCTAGTCTCTATTATTTGTTGTATTATCATATACTGTTATCAGGTATGGCAGGTCGTCGCGGATCGTTCCGAGGGAGACGACGAGGTCATGATCCTCCGGTACTTCCTACAGGTACTGCTAGAGGATGGAGTTTTCCTTCGGTACCTCCTACTGGTACCGGCTCTAGATCCTCGTCGCCGATTACTCTTCCATATCGGACAGTAGCTGGGCCTGCTGGGACGACCTCACATGGCATATCTCCTGGGACGAGTAGTTCCAAGCCTGTTGAGAGTGCTCGCCCGTCTAGCGTTCCTGCTGCTGATACAACGATTGAGACGGATGAGCAGATGGCAGAGGCTGCGCCGACGGCCGAGGCGACTGTGCCGACGGTCGACCAGCATCATGCAGATGATGCGTGCGCACCTCCGAAGGAGAGGAGGACGGAGATCTGGGCCGACGGTACAAAGTAGGTGTTTTGGTTTATAATTTTTTTCTGTTTTTATCATAAATTAACTTTTTCATGAATATAATATGTCTGTATAGATATCGTCGCCCAGAGGTATAGAGACGTCTAGGCCACATGCTGAGGCATAATTATGGTAGTGCTTGGATTAACTACTCTGATGCTCCGGACGAGAGGAAGGCCTACTGGTTTACGCGCTTGAAGGTTAAAATATATTTGCTTCTAACATGAATCATATAATTTTTGCATATTATATATAACTGATAAATATTTGGTTTGCGCTCTTCTAGGATATGTTTTTCTATCCACCGTACCGGGCCGAGCTTATCGAGGGGATGTTTCCTGCCGTCGCTGCCAAGCTGATCCGCGACGCTATTAATGATCAGAAGGATCGTGATCGTGCCGAAAAGCCGATCCAAGGTTGGATCACCCCTGATCAGTGGAATGCGATGAAGGCTCGATTCGACGAGTCAAGGTTGGATCCCTTCGTCGCGGCGGTGCCCCTCCTGCACCAGATCCCTAGTAGTCCTAGTTAGGACTGTTTGTTTGTGTTTGTTTGATCCTTTATTTGTGACTTGGATATTTGTTGGTTGTGTAGACTTGGATGTTTGGATCCTATTCTATTTGTTGGTTGTGTGTAGACTTTGGTTATTTGGTTGTAGACTTTGTTATTTGGTGTAGACTTGGTTATTTGGATACTTGTTGGTTGTGCCTATTCTATTTGTTGGATCCTATTCTATTTGTTGGATCCCATTCTATTTGTTGCCTGCTACATTGTGTTATACTGTTGTTTATGTTATTATTCGTTTCAATTGGATGTTAATGTGCTTCTGTGGTTTACGTTTAGAAGTCAATCTAGGCCAAAGTCAACTCTTGGTCAACTCTGGTTAACCCTAGAAGTCAAACTAGGTCAACTATGGTCAAACTAGGTCCAACAAGTCTAAATTAGGTCAAACAAGTCATTCTAGGTCTAAACAAGTCTAGGTTATGTTAACTAGGTTTAACAATCGTTCTAAGTCCTAACAAGTCTATATTAGTCTAAACAAGGCTAAACTAGCCTATGCTAGTATATCAAGCCCATACAACCTATACAATACAAAGTCAAAACCAACATCACACAACCTATTATTGCATCTAGGCCTACACATGGAAATCACATATTACATACATATATATATATACATATAGGCTACCTATATGTATACCACACATACATATATATCATATATATATAATGGTACACACACATAATATAATATATATAGGATACCTACATATATACATAATATACTTAGATGCATATTACATACACATACATATTTATATACATTACATTATATATATATATATATATATATATATATATATATATATATATATATATATATATATATATATATATATATATATATATACATAGGAAGATAGAAAGATAGAGAGTTAGAAAGAGTGAGGTAAAGGGAGAGTGACAAGTGTGTGATAGAGAGTGAGTGTGTGTGTGTAGGAGTGACTGAAACCTGTGTATGTAGGGACTGAAACCTGTGTACAGTGAGGAAAAACAGTGTGTGTGTGATTGTGTGTCATTCACTTGGGTGTGTGTGTATATGGCCTGTGTTCAGCAAAACAGAGAATGTAGACTGTTGGTTATGGTATGTGTTATTGAATGTTCATTCCTGTTAGTTATATGGTGTGTATATGGTTTGTGTTATTGAGTGTTCATTCCTGTTGGTTATGGCTCAATCATTCAAATACTCAAATCTGGAATATGGACTGTCAAGTCCTAATACCCAAGTAAAACCCAAACTGGGAATGAGGGGACTGTGCAGACCAAATCTCAGGTTTACATATTCCAGATTTTGAAAAACAGTCCAATATTGGTTTTGGTTATCTTTTTAAACTGCAGGGAGAAAAGGACATTCTGTATTTTATTTTTTTTGCAGATTTAGCGATGTTTACCGACGTTTACCGACGTCCACCGACGTACGTTTGCGTCGGTAAACGTCGGTAAATCTGCAAAATTTTCCAGGGTACCGACGTTTACGGACGTCCTTATACGTCGAAGAACGTCAGTAAACGTCGGTGAACGTCGGTAATAATCCCAGGAATTACCGACATTTAGTGATATTTTAAACGACGGTAAACGTCGATAAATTCCCAAGATTTTACCGACGTGTAGCGACTTTAAACACGTCGGTAAACCACCGACGATACAACGCACTACAAGAAAAATCCTCTTTTACAACGTTCCATCTACAACACTTCCTAAAAATGTTGTAAAAAATGGAGGTCTTCTACAACCTTTATTGTAAAAACGTTGTAAAATACATGTGCAAACAACGTTTTACATTCAAACGTTAAGGCTTCTACAATGGTCATTCACAAAAGTTGTGTATTATTATTTTTAACAACGTTTTATTAACATTGTAACATTTATTAATTTTGACAACGGTTATTTATTGTTGCCAAAGTTACTAATTTTAACAATGTATTTAAAATATTGTAAAAATGTCATGTTCAACAACGTTTAACAATAGTTGTACATTGTTTATATTGCACAATGTTTGTTTGATGTTGTAAAATTAATTTTATTTTACCACGTTATGTAAACGTTGTATATGTAATATCATTTTGCAATGTTTATGAAACATTATAAAAGGGTTTTATTTAAAACTTTTATAAAATGTTGTAAAATACGTGTTTTTTACAATATATAGACAACGTTGTAAATATATCTTTAAAATATTTTTAGGATAATATTATTCGAAAAGTTGGTCTTATTAGGTCAATACCTCACTTGGTAGCAGTTCATGGTTCAATGGATCTGTCACATGTTGAACCATCCCTTCCACGACTTCGAAAGACAGACCTAATATATATATAACTTCTTGCATCAATCCCTTCCCCCGCTTCTTGCTTGTTATAATTTTCTTTCTTATAAAAATCAGCTCTCCTCCACCTCTAATTTACTATTTAAAATGCTGCTTTAGCTTAGGGTGTGTCATATATTCAATTAATGAATTATTAAAAATATCTAACAAATATTAGAACTTTTAAAGCGTAATCATCGAGATAAATAAGTTTTTTTTATTATTTACATGTTTTTACAACTTACTTTTCTTTTACACCCTTGATTGTTAGTCTTTTTTGTTCAATTAACTTTGATAATTGTTTAATGTTTTTATATTATTCTTGTTGGTCCCAATCTTGATTTTCTCATGTTGGTTCAAGAATTATGTTTTGATATTGGCATATGTATAACTTACTATGCAAATATTCTACTCCCCATAAAGTGTATACAAGGATTGGAGATTTTAATTCTATAAGTTTGCTCAATTTACTTTTTGGGTTCCCTTTAAGATCTTATAAGTGCATCAACTAAATAATATTATGAATTTGTTTAGAAATTTGTTTGAAAACAACTCAAAATTTTGAAATGTGGTAGTTACCGTAGCCGGAGCGGGTGCCTCAGGCCCAAAGTTTTAGAATATCTAAATGTCATATATTATATTATCAAAAGACGAATCAGTTAGT
Source organism: Iris pallida (assembly GCA_029216955.1). Lineage (NCBI taxonomy): Eukaryota > Viridiplantae > Streptophyta > Magnoliopsida > Asparagales > Iridaceae > Iris > Iris pallida. The sequence goes on along the minus strand of JANAVB010028397.1, from coordinate 5,649,296 downwards.
CAGAATGAAGAAAAAAATTAGTGTAGTTACTGTCAAAATTAAATCCTCTCCCCTTTTGTTGCTGATCTAACATTATGATGCTACAAATCTTCTTATACCCTTTAGTCGCTGCCAATCCCCTTTTTTTCCTTCCGTCGTTGTCAACATCGTCTCACTCTCTCTCGCTGTCCTGTTGGATTTAATTGAACAATAGAAACAAGTTACAATTTTTTATTTTTTTTTATTATTTTCATAAGAATTATTTGAAACATTATTAGTTATTTATTTGTTTAGAACATCAATTTTTTTGCTTGGAATATCTTCAATTTTATTAGTATTTCATTATAAAATATATTATTTTGGATATTATATTTGTTTATTATTTTTTCTTAAATTTTGTGTTGATAATACTATTTTATTGTTGTCCATAAAAAAATTTGTATGAGCATTAAGCCTTGAGGGCACAACTTTTAGGGGGCGTTTGGTATGCGGAACACTATATAGCCGGGAATTCTATATTTTCGGGAATCAAATTTCAAGGAATTAAATTTCCTGAAAAATTACATTCCCATGTTTGAGTTTAGTGACTATATAAACATTCCCGGAAAAAAAATAAAAATGATAAAAAAAAAAACAAAAAAATGAAAAAAAAAATGAAGAAAACAAAAAACAAAAAACGAAAAAAACGTCAAAAAAGGAAAGGAAAAAAAAGAAAATAAAAGATTAAAAACGAAAAAAAATCCGACCAAAATATAAAAAAAGAAAAAGACAAAAAGGCCAAAAAAAAAAGACTAAAATGACAAAAAAAAAAGAACAAAAAATCCAAAAAACAACAAAAAAATGATTAAAAAAGACCAAAAAATAACGAAAGCGACAAAAATGACAGAAAACAACAAAAACGACAAAAAGACCAAAAAATAACAAAAGCAAAATAAATATAGAAAAATGAAAAAAAACCAAAAAAAGAACAAAAGACAAAAAAAAAGACAAAAAAGACAATTTTTTTTTTACAAAAAACGACAAAAAGACAAAAAACGACAAAAGACAACAAAAAACGACAAAAGACTAGTCAAAAACGACAAAAAAAGATAAAATGAGACGAAAAACGAAAACAAAAAAAGAGAGACAAAAATGACAAAAACCAACAAAACGACAAAAAATGTCAAAAACGACTTAAAAAGACAAAAAAGAGACAAAATCAACAAAAAACAAAAATGACCAAAACAACAAAAAACGACAAAAAACAAAAAAAGACAACACAACAAAAATGACAAAAAAGGACAAAAATCGGTAAAAAGAGAAAAAGGATAAAAACGACAAAAGATAACCAAAAAAATAACAAACGACAAAAAAGAGACAAAAATAACAAAAAAGAAACAGAAAACTACTAAAAACGACAAAAAAGCCAAAAACGACAAAAACCGGTAAAAACGACGAAATAGTGACAAAAAGAGAAAAAAACGACAAAAAATATCAAAAAACAACAAAAAGGACTAAAATTGACAAAAAGCGAAAAAAATTGATAAAAACTGACAAAAATGACCAAAAAGCGACAAAGAAAGACAAAAACAACAAAAAAGGACAAAAAAAGATAAAATGATCAAAAAAGTAGAAAAAAAGTTCAAACATAATTTTTTTTTTGGCCCGGACAAAAGAAAAATACCCACCTATTCTTAAGGGATAGGATTCTCATGTTTTATGGGTAAACGATTTATCCGGATATTTTTAACCCCCGAGAATAAATTTTTCATAGCCCAAGCAAACATGGTAATAGATTTCCACCCTAAATAGTCCCTGATATTTTTAATCATTAAATAGCAAAATAGACGTAAAAATATTTCAAATGTTTTGTGAAAAACATTAGAGACTCCTAAATCAATCACTAATAAAAAATTTATACGTAATTAATATATATATATATATATATATATATATATATATATATATATAACCAAAAAAGAGAGTATATATAACCAAAATTTTAGTCCAAAATTTTAGTTTCCCTCTTATAATTCCATATCTCCCGCCTCTAGTTTACAGTAATTCCAATATTCCCAATGTCTCTCTTAACACCCACTCCCTCTTCAACAATGGCCATCCCGAGAGTCAGGAGAGACCTTTGCCACCACCACCCTCTTGGATCCCTCCTTTCTTCCTCCTCCCCATCCTACCTATTCGATCCTTCCATTCCATTCCACTCCTTCTTCTCCTTCTTTCTCTCTTCACCATGCCATAATCCTACCCAGGGGCGGAACTGTAGCGTGGGCTAGAGTGGGCTCTAGCCCACCCAAAATTTTATAATTTTTTTAACTTAGTACTGCCCACCCCAGCCCGGGGTGAGCATTATTGGTTTTGGACCGAAAATCGAACCGAACCGAACCGAACCAAATAAGGAATTCGGTTCGGTTTTAAAAAAATTCGGTTCGGTTTCGGTTTTAAAAATACTAAATTTTTTTATTCGGTTTCGATTTCGGTTTTGGGATTCGGTTTCGGTCCAAAACCGAAAACCGAATATATATATATATATATATATATATATATATATATATATATATATATATATATATTTGTGTGTGTGTATGTGTGTGTTAATTATAGGTATATACTAAATATATATAGGTATATGTTATAGGTATATACTGAATATATCTAGGTATATTTAGTTATTATATATATTAACAAAAAAAAACACAAAAAAAACACAAAAATCGAATAAACCGAAAATCGAACCGATTTAATTCGGTTCGGTTTGGTTCGGTTATTGACCAATTCGATTCTGTTTCGGTTTTGCTTATTCGGTTTCGGTCCAATTCGATTTTTGCTTATTCGATTCGGTTGGAACCGAATAAACCGAATGCTCACCCCTACCCGCAACAACATGCCCAGGTTTTCCCTAGCCCACCCCCAATGTCCCCTCTCCAGATGCAATCAGCCCGCCCCTTCAACGTTCCCTCCTTATGCAACCAGCCCGTGTCTAGGGGTGTAAACGGACCGGACGGACACGGACAGTCCACTGTCCGTGTTTGGTCCGTTAATGAAAATGAGTTCGGACGGACGGACACGGATAGTTCATTGTTCAAGTTCGGGCCGGACGAACACGGACAATCTATGTTTGTTAATTCAATCGGACGGTCCGCGGACAAATTAAATATATTATCAAAAGTTATTATTTTATTAAGATATCTTAATAGTTGGTTCAAAAAATCTAGTTGAAAGAAAATACAATTGAAGGTTATAGAATACAACAAAAAATAGTAAAAAGATAACAAAAATCGAGACGGGACAACAAAAACTTGATGCAAAACCAAAATATTTTGACATAATTGATACAAAACCAAAAGGAGTCTCCACTATCGGACTGTTCGCGGACGAATTCGGACCGGACATGGATATGACCGTGTCCGGGTCTGATTTTTAATCGGACCAAAAAACATGTCCAAGTTTTGTTCGTTAATGAATCGGACGTTCCGCGGTCGAACCATTTATCGAGCCGGACACGTACGGACAACGGACTACTCTGTCCATTTTACACCCCTACCCGTGTCCCCCTTCTCTCTTCAAACGTCCCCTCCCTCTCCAGATGCAACTCAAGGTGTTAAATGGGCCGGGCGGCCCGGTGCCCGGCCCGAGCCCGCCCGGCCCGACCTCCTGTTAGCCCGGCCCGGCCCGCCCAAAAACCCGGACCGGCCCAGCCCGAAGAGCCAAGTGGTCCGGGTCGGGCCCCCCCCCTTCGAGCCCAAGCCCGGCCCGGCCCGGACCGGCTGGAAATTTTTTTTGTTTTTTTTTTTTAAAACGGTCGGCCCGGTTGGCCCGAACCGGCCCGGCCCGGTCTGGCCCGGTCTGAACCGGCTGACTGATTTTTTTTTTTTTTTGAATTTCAGGGGGGTATTTTACCAAAATACCCCCATAATATAGCTGTTATAATAACGTTAGAGGGGTATTTTGGTCATTTTTCAAGAAAATGACCAAAAAACCACTCTAACAACTATATTTTGAGGGTAGAGGGGGTCATTTGGCATGAAAAAAATTCTATAAATAGCCCATAAAATCCATATTTCTAACACAACTCACTCATTCAATCTTCATACAATTTTCATTAAATTTCCATCAATTTGCGAAGAAGCTCCCAACCCCGCTCAAGGCTCAACTCCGAAATCCGGCGTCCGATTTAATATTTTTTCTTCTCTTTCTCTCTTAAAAATTCAAAAAAATTTTATATTGTTTGAACAAAATTTGTTTGTATTTTTCTTACTCTCTCTCCCTCTCTTTTACTTGCTCTTTTTTTTTCGGGAATTTTTTTTCCGGTGTATTTTTCTTCTCTCCCTCTCTTTTATATTAATTTTTTATAATGGCCGGAGAAGGTTCTAACCCACCTACCGGTGATGCCGGAAATTCTTATGAATATTTTAATACTTATTTTGAGCAAAATCCTATTCCTGATGATATTCCTGAAGATTTAGTAGGATCCCCTCCAGAAATTGCGAGTTCCAATCAGAATGTGCCAAAAAGAAAGAAGAAATCAAAGTATTGGGAATTTTTTACTATTCTTTATCAAACTAATCCCGATAATTCTCTTGTTTTAGATCCGAAAGGAAATCCAATTGCGTACGCGGCACAGTGCAAGAAATGTGCCAACATATACAAATGGAAGACTGGAGGTGGCACGGGTACAATTTCAAGACACTACGAGACCTGTTACGGGAGGGACACAATTCCTGCATCTCAAACTCAAATAAATTTTGATGGAGGTAGCACGAGATCGAACATGGGTACGTTTTCTTATTCTGCCGCTCGGCATAAAACTGAGTTTACAAAATATTTGATTTCTGATGAACTTTCTTTCACTGCGGGTGAAAGTGATAATTTATATGATTATGTCACATCTTCTTTAAATCCTTGTTTTAGTAAAGTGCCTAGAGGCGCCGCTAGAAAAGAGGCTATTAGACTTTTTCATGAAAAAAAAGAGGCTTTAAAAGAAAGTTTTTTGGTGAATCATCTAGAGCGGTGCAAGATGAATGAGGCAAAGGTATGAATACTAACTTTGATATTTTTTTCTCCAAAAAAAAAAAAAAAAAAAAAAAAAACTTTGATATTTACACTTTCGGAATTTGTACTTTAAAAATTTATACTTTCAATGTATACTTTAAAATTTTCTAATTTATACTTTCAATGTATATTTTAACAAACAAAGAAAGTAAGTAAATAATTTTTAAAAGTAAATAATTTATACTTTAAAAAATTATACTTTCAAAAAAAACAAACAAAGAAAGTAAATAATTTACAAGAAAGTAAGTAAAATATAAATAATTTAAAAAACTAAATAAATTATAAATCATATTAATTAAAAGAAAGTAAGTAAAATATAAATAATTTAAATTAACAACTAAAATAAATTATAAATTTTATTACTTAAAAGAAAGTAAGTAAAATATAAATAATTTAAATTAACAACTAAAACAAACTAAATAAATTAAAAATATAAAAAAACATTTTTTAACTTCGCCTATGCCGGTCCCAAGCCCGGAAAAAGAAGGAGGAAAAAATGTTTAAAATTTATACAAATATTACTAAATTTAAACTTTAAAAAAACTTTATACACTTAGAATAAACTTTATAAATAATTTTATATACTTTATAAATTTTATATAAAATTTAATAAACTTTATAAATTTAAACTTTATAAATTTATACTTTAAAAAAATGTAAAATAAATTTGTAAACTTTAAAACACTTAATACACTTACAATATATTTATACATAAATGTAAACTAAAATAATATATTAGGATAAATAATTTATAATGAAATTTTAACACTTAATACACTTACAATATATTTTAACATCAATTATTTACTATGAATTTTTAACATAAACTTTTTATCAAATTTTTCAAAAAAAAAAAAAAACATTCAAAACCCAACCCAAGCCCGGACCGGCCCGACCGAAGCCCGGACCCGGCCCGGCCCGCTGGCCCGAACCGGCCCGGCCCAGCCCCTCCTCCGCCGATCCTGTGGGCCGGGCTGGACTTGGATTTTCCCGACCGGGCCGGGCCAGGCCCGGCCCGCTGTCAGCTCCGGTCCGGTCCGGGCTTGGCCCGAGCCCGGTTCGAACCGCCCAATGTGGGCTGCGGGCCGGCCCGGCCCGGCCCGATTCACAACTTGAGATGCAACCAGTCCGCCGACTCCACCCTTCCCCCTTCTCTCTCTCTCTGTATAGTCTCATCCATGTCTTCTACGTACCTGCCAACGTCCCCTCCCCTGATCCTCGCCTCGAGCCCTGCCCTCGTAGATCCCGTCAGCTGCTCTATCCCCTCTCTGCCTCTCCGGTATGGATTAGTAAACTCCTCTTTCACTCAACCTCTCTCTTTAAGTTACCTTCTTAACCTCTCTCCTCTCCTCATCTTCTCATTTTCAGCCAAGATTTCAAGTTCTACTTGTGGGAAGGCATCCGTGTCCGTCCACTTGTCTGGAAAAAAAAACACAAGGTATGTAATGTTTAACATGTTAATCTTTTTAAATATATGTGTAGCTAGTCCTATATTTCTGGAAAAAAAAATCGTAAAGGAAGAAAATATATGTCTAAACTGTGAACACAAAGTGTTTGTTGTAATGCCTTAGTGAAGCCAAAGTGTATGTTTTATCATGTTGACATCATGCCATATTCTGTAATTTGTATGTTGCCATAATGCCATGTTGTATGATTTTATTTTTATTTGCTTGGATGTAGTATGAATTAGCAAATAGCCAAATAAGTATCAGTGTTTTTTAATTAGAGTATGCAATGTATCAGTGTTTTTTTAATGAATTAGCAAATAGCCAAATCTGTATGTTGCCATCAGAGTATGCAATGTAGAGTTATAGTTCACATTTGGGAACCGAGCATTTTCTTTGCTACAAGATAAAACCATTTGGGAACCGAGCAATGTAGACTTATAGTTCACATTTGGAAACGAGCAATATAGGCTTTTATTTTTATTTGCTTGGATTGTTGTTCTACTTCTTAGTTAAATTTTTAGTTAAAATTGATTTGGGAAGCATGTGTAAAAAAATGATATATGTTTATTATCATATTGTTTTGTGCTAGTTTGTGAAAATTAAAATTTTATAAACATGCATGCATGTTTTGATTATATTTTTAGTTCAGCCCAGGGCGACTTGAATTCCTGGTTTCGCCCTCGCATGCAAAGTTTCATAATATGACCACCATTACCGAATTATGTCGTAGGCTAGTCGAAACAAATAAATCACAATCTTACAATTTAATATACATGTTGATTCAACTCATTTTGACTTTGCCTGTTTCTACGGCAACTACCGAACGAGCATTTTCAGCTATGGAGTTTGTTAAGAGTTCTCTTCGTAATAAGATGGATGAAGAGTTTTTAATTGATTCAATGGTTATCTTCATCGAAAGAGAGATATCAAAAACTATTGGTTTAGATTCGATAGTAGATGAATTTTATTTTTTGAAGAATCGAAGAGTCCAACTTCAATAAAAATCTCTCTTGTATGTAAATTTTTTCAATATCATGTTGTAAGAATTTATCAAGTTATCTATAGTTTATTATCATATCGTGTTGTGCTAGTTCTGTGAAAATTAAAATTTCATAAACATGCATGCGTATTTTGATTATATTTTTAGTTCAGCCCAGGGCGACTTGAATTCCTGGTTCCGCCCTTGATCCTACCTATCCCTCGGGAGCCATGGGATAAGGAGAAACTTTGTGTGTGTCTCACCCGTGCCCGAACAAGAAAGACCTCCTACGGTGCCATGGCTCTGCTTCAACCCCTCCTTCCTTCTCCATATCCAAAGAGCAATGGAGTTCACGGGAAGGTAATGTTTTAAGTGTTTGATGAAATATTACAATGAACTGTTTCTTCCATTTTTCTTTCTTCAACTTATTGTACTTTTACATACCCGGTACCCGGTAGGTGTTTGAAAAAATGTTACAAAGAATTTGAAGTTAAATTTTCTTGACTAGATGATGATAAAAGGTACATCCTTAATATGCATGTTCTTGTAATGGTTTTGTTAGAGAATGGATTTTAATAGAAGGCACATCCAGAATAGAAAGGCACATTTCCAGATATATTAACCTACTGGGAGTTGTTTGAGATTTTCAGCTTGATTTTCTATATTAACTCGTAGGTTATTCGATGAGGTAGCCACCCTTTCAAACAATGGAGTTTAATCTCTAATAGTTATGTTAGAGATTGGAGTTTAATCTCCGAAATTCGTCCTATTTCGTCGAAGCCAATTTATTTATACAATGGTCCTCTAGCTAGGTACTATTTTTTTTTTTCCAAGGAGTTGATGAGATTTAATTACAATGGGGTTCTAGAAGAGCTAGCAGTCATTGTTATTAGTGCTACTGTTTGTTTCTTATTTTCTTCAGTCTCTAAAACTGAGATTAAGTACACGTTGCTAGCTTATACTAACATCTTGATCAAAAGAAACAATGATGGAGGAGAGCCTTCCTCCTGGTTTCAGATTTCATCCAATACCCCAATTGTACAACTTGGCATCTGGTCTTGTATCTACAAGTGCAAACAAAATGGATACATAACAGATATATGAACAACTATACTTGTATTTTTTTTTTCTTGTTGGGAATATGAGCAATATGGCATAATTCCAATTCCAAGACAGAAGCTAATTTTATTAATAGTAGGTATGAACTCAGATCCCTTGGTTTTATATCTTGGTCTACAGGTATGATGCTTGCATTTTGTGCTCATTTGGTGGTATCCAAACTGGTATCCTAATCCATATTGGGTTGTAGATGGAAAGCAAATAATAAGATGCTTTTTAAGGAATCCAAATTTGACGCAGAGCTCATCAAGAAGGTAAAACTGAACCAAAACTTGAATTCGTTTGTGCCAAATTTTATCACTTTTAAAAAACACGATATGGGTATGGACCCTTTTTGCCGTATCTATACAACATACACGATATGGGTATGGACCCTTTTTGCCGTATCTATACAACATACACGATATGGGTATGGACCCTTTTTGCCGTATCTATACAACATACACGACATGGGTATGGACCCTTTTTGCCGTATCTATACAACATAGATTACCACTAACTTAGTTCTCTTATCATTCCTTATTTTCCGAACTTACAGATTCAAATTATAGTACTGTTGGCTAACATAAAAGTTATTCCTTAAGTAGTAGGAAACAATGTATACCTTTACAAGTTATTCCTTAAGCACTATTGGATAACATAGATTACAGGTGGTGGTTTCATTGGTGAAGCTATGAGACTTATTTTCATGTTGATTGGATAGAAGTGGTTTATCAGATGGTGGCTTCTTATGGGGAAGTTAGTGTTGATTAGATAAAAGTGGTTTATCAGATGGTGGTGTCATTGGTGAAGCTAGGAGACTTATTTTCATGGAATTTGTTGTTTGTACAGGTATTTTATTCCTTGGATATTTTTAGAGAAACCAAAACTGGATTCGGGTGTGATATGGAACTTCCCACCACTTATATTTCTTCTCAATTGCCTCTGCACTTTTGCACTCAAGTTTTCTGTTTTCCTCGTAATCTCCCGTACTAGTGTGCTGACGATTCATGTTACTGGAGTTGTGAGGGACTGGGTAGTAGTTATATTGTCAGCTGTACTCTTTGCTGACACAAAGCTAACACATATAAATATCCTCGGCTATGCCATAGGTATGCAATCCATGACTTTGTTTTTTTTACTGTTTCCTTCTAGTATTCTTAGTTGGGTTGGGGGTGGGGGGGGGGGGATTGATCATGTGAATTTGGCATACATGATCCTTCTCTATCCTGGGTTTCAAATATTACCAACCTATTTTAGGTGAAGGCGTATTTAAGTTTTTCTTTCTTTGTTTGTTTTACAAGTATTTCTCCTGATATCATGATTCATTATACGGTGTGCTTTCACTTATTTTAATGTAGGTGAATTCGTTACATCTTGAATGGCTTAGTCTTATAAATGTAATGAACCTGCAATAGTTCTCAAGGCAGTAAAGCTGAGAGGCGTATAAATTTATCAAGATCAATTTAATTGTTTGCTTCCATGTAATAGATCTTTTTTTGGCAGTAATATAGCATGATACTTACTTAAACCTTTTGGCATCTCCAGCCATTGCAGGTGTGGTGGCATACAATAATCACAAGCTAAAAAGGAAGCATCCGAAATGAACTTAGATGGAAATGAAAATGAAAATGCCAGCAGTCAAGAAAATGATCAAGACAATCGGATCGCCATGATTACTCAAAAGTAAAATATATCACAAGTTTCATACAAAATTCCTTAGGTGAGGTTGTTGAGTTCAGTATCAGATACACCTTGCTTCGGCCTCATCGATTCTTTTTCTTACTAGGTCCTCATCTGGTAACAAAGAAACTGACTCTTTCCTCATTCAGAGCAGGTTGAAGCTTTTAACAAGTTGAAAGCATAAAAAGTTGGAAGGAAAGGAAGTGTAAGCAACGCCAGCTCTTCATATCAAAAGATTCCAAACTCTTATGTGTATCTCATTCACCTGTAACTAACTTTTAACTAACAGTAACTAAATGGCTGGTTCTTGAAGGGCCAATGATGAAAGTGTTCGTCTAAAAGTGCCTTTAGAAGCATGCCTTACAAGTTTTTTAGCTCCAGAAGAGTTGTACAACTTCTACAACACTGCTGCTGAATGCCAAGACTACAACAATTAAGTAAGTAATTATAAAGGATGTTGGCAGTGATATCTTTTTTCAAGATCAATCAGTTTAGCTGTCTTCTTTAATTGATATCTTTTTTATTCAAATATACTGCCTCTTGCTTCAAATGTAAACGAGGAGAGGTTAATAAAGAATCTTGATCAACTTGAAAGTGCATACTTCGCATACTTCATGAGATCAGAAGTAGAGAAAGTTGAGCTTCATAGTGTTGCACGTTTGGATACAGGTGTTCTGAAGGTTCGCGTTAAATATTCTCAAATCCATAATAGTGATGATATGTGGAGTTATTATTTTACTTCTTTATAGTGGAGTCACTTTTATATTCCTTTTATCTGAGTATTGCTGCTTCGTGACATTGTTAAGCTATGAGTTATTACTGCTTCACTATGACCCCAATTTTGGATATGGAGGCTTTGGATTTGGTTCTACAATGACACTAAAAGTTTTCTTTATTGTTCTTGCAGAAAGGTTGTGTTGCCAATATATTGCAAGAGAATCAATACAGCTTTATGTGTTGAGTACTTGGTATCTGGAAAAGGGCATCAACACTATGTTGAGTTCAGGTTTGTGGTAAACCGTATGTATTTTTTGAGAAAAGGATTAGCTTATAGTGGTCGATACTACATGATATGGTTTCTGGTTTGGAAGTAACAAATATACATACCAAATCTCATTCATTAACTGCATCCTTATCCTCATTTGTTTTTCTGTTCTATTTTGTGCATTTCCTTAGCTTGTCAAAAGTTGGTTGTTCTCTCTATTTTAAACATCATGTGTTGCAAATTGAATGTTTAAACTTATTATGTTGATATAGACCAATGCCAAACTGAAAAGTACCTGTATTGCAAGTCATTTTGAATCATGATTATGTTGTTACTGTAATAAAGTTGGACATCATACAATCTTTACTTTCTTGTGAAGATGCTCTTCCATTATCATTCCCTTTAACAATTTTTATTCGGTATCTGCCTTGAATAATAACAGGGAAAGGTTTGCACCTGGTAGAGGTGGTGGGTTTCACGGTGATGGAATGAGAGGCCGTGACAATTATGGAGGTGGAAGGGGTTATGGAAGAGGGGATTACAAAATATGACGGAGCTGCTGAGAAAGTGATAGCAACAATGGTAGCAACAACAACAACGGTAGCAACAACAATGGTAGCAACAGTAACAACGGTAGAAACAACAACAACAACGGGAGCAAAAATTAGAATAATGTATTTGTATTTGTACTTGTATTTGTATTTGTATTTGTATTTGTATTTGTATTTATATTTGTATTTGTTGTAATCGCAATCAATACATTATTATTTATAAATTGTATTTTTTTTTAAAATGGAAATATAATTAACAACGTTTCAAAACTGTTGTAAGATAACATTTTAACAACTTTTTTAAACATTGTAAAATTTATTTACAATACTTCTAAATCATTGTTGATATTATAATTATAAATACAAATATTTATTACAACGTTTGGCAAACATGAATGATTAAATATACAACATTTGATATAAGTTATATAAACCTGTTTTACAATGTTTGTACATTGTTGTATAAAAACAATGTATAATGTTTACTGAACGTGGTAGATATTATTATTACTACAGTTCCAAAGCGTTGTTGAAATTATATTTACAACACTTGTAAAATGTTGTAAAAATTATTTTTTACAATACTTGCAAAATGTCTTAGAAAGGTTTTTTTTAGAAGTTTATAAATTTTAACAATGTTTATAAATTGTTGTCGGAAGAACTTCTACAACATTTTTACAACGTTCAAACAAACATTGTGGAAGATGCCCCCCTTTTACAACCCTGGATATAACAACCTTCTATTAAACGTTGTAAAAGCTCATTTACAATGTTTTTTTAACGTTGTAAATGAGGTTTTTTCTTGTAGTGACGGTAATCGTCGGTAAATTCCCAAGTTTTTACCGACGCGTAGCGACGTTAAACACGTCGCTAATCCACCAACGATACGACGGTAGACGTCGGTAATATATCGACGTATATATACGTCGGTAAACGTCGGTACTTGCGACGTTTGGCGACGTTTTAAAGATCAGCGACTTACGTTTCCGCGACAAGTCCAAAACGTCGGTAATTGCGTCGGTAAATATTTTTAGCGACGAAATTTGTCGTTTTAGCGACGACTTTAGGCGTCGCTAAAATGACTTATTCTGGTAGTATTTTCACTATGGATCGACATCTTCTAGAGGATCTTGAGAGTCTGGGGATCGAGATTGTTCTTCCAGGAGTTGGAGGGCTCTTGATGCACTTGCAGATACAGTCAGGACTGTTAGAGAAGATCAAGGAGGCCTAGTTTCTAGATGAGGAACTCCGATGTCTCAGAGGCCAGGCAGAGGCAGGATTGCTCGACGACTTCACTATTACAGAGGATGGATCCCTGAGGCACGAGAACCAGTTGTGTGTGCAGAAGGATTTGCGGAAGGAGGTGATGCAGGAAGCCCATCAGTCACAATATTCTATTCATCCTGGGTCTACCAAGATGTACAAGGATCTACGAGAGTATGTTTGGGGGTATGGGATGAAGAGAAAGAGGTTGCCAAATTTGTTTCCATATGCCTTGTGTGCCAACAAGTCAAGGTAGAGCGCCAGAGACCAGCAGGATTACTCCAGCCTTTACTTATTCTGGAATGGAAGTGGAAGCACATCACCAAGGACTTCGTCTCTGGTTTACCGCGTACGCCTAGTGGCAAGGATGCTATTTGGGTTATCGTGGACAGATTGACGAAGTCTGCTCATTTTATTCCATTCAAGGTAGGGCTGTCGACTGAGAAGCTTGCAGACCTCTACTTGCGACAGATTGTGTAGATTCATGGAGTACCGGTGAGCATCGTTTTAGACAGGGACAGCCGCTTCATATCATATTTCTGAAGGAGTCTACAACTGAGCTTGGGGTCACAGTTGAAGTTCAGCACCGCCTATCATCCACAGACGGACGGGCAGTCCGAGAGGACCATTCAGAAACTGGAGGACATGCTATGGGTTTGCGCACTCGACTTCGGCGATTCATGGAAGGATCACTTGCATCTTGTGGAGTTTGCCTATAACAACAGTTATCAGGCTAGCATCGAGATGACCCCGTTCGAGGCACTGTATGGGCGGAGATGTCGTACACCTTTATCTTGGGACGATGTTGGCGAGAGGGCTTTGCTTGGACCAGAGATGGTGGTAGACTCAGCTGAAAAAGTCAGACTGATTAGAGAGCATCTCAGAGTTGCACAGGATCGGCAGAAGTACTGGGCGGACAGTAGCAGACGGCCACTGGTGTTCGCAGTTGGAGATAGAGTGTTCCTGAAGGTCTCGTCGACCCGAGGCGTCATTCGTTTCAGCAGGAGCGGGAAGCTCAGTCCGAGATTCATCGGGCCTTTTTACGTGACGGTGCGGATTGGCGAGGTGGCATATCGACTAGCGCTTCCAGCCAGATTGGAGGGAGTGCACAATGTTTTTCACGTATCCCAACTTCGATGTTATATTCCAGATCCGAGCCATGTAGTAGACTACTCAGAACTAGAGGTGGGTCCGAGCTTAACCTACGAGGAGCAGCCAGTAGAGATCCTTGATCGGAGGGAGAAGCAACTGCAGAATCAGACTATACCGCTTGTTCGAGTCATGTGGAGACACCACTCTCCGGGAGAGTCCACGTGGGAGTGCGAGGATGAGACGCGGGAGCGCTATCCTAGTCTGTTTGCTTGATTGTATTCTAGTTTTCAAAAATTTTAAATTCAATAAATGACTTGTGTTGAAACAATTTATCGTGATTTTGTTTCGGTTTGTCTCTCGAATTTCGAGGACGAAATTATTTTAAGGGGGGAGATTTGTAACTCCACTTCTCCATTTTTTTAGAACTTAAAAGTTTCTAATAATCATCACAAGTTTTGATTTGAGTATTTATAATTTTAGTAAATATTTTGAATAATGATAATTGGACTTTTGGAGGGAAATTAGTTAAGGACAGAAATTTTAAATTTGAAAGTTTGTTGTAACAAACTTGGGGCCCACTCATTCTTCTCTTTCTAACTGAATTCCTGCAACCAGTGTAATAATAGAAAGGAGTGGGGGTTTTCTGAAACTTTGCCTTAAGCAAGGGGGCTATTTTGTATACTGTCATGAGCGCGGGGGGGGGGGGGGGGGGGGGGGGGGGGGGGGGGGGGGGGGGGGGGGCTAAGTGCAAATTTGCACTTTTACTATTTATGAGAGAGTGTGAGAACAGAGTTCTTATTCCTCTTCATTCCAGAACTTAAAATTTCATCTGTGCTCGTTCTCCTTTTTCCCTGAGCTCGACCGACGACGACGTCGATGGTGGCGCTTGGTCTCCGACGATGATGAGCTATTTCCTAGGCGAGCTTCTATTCGACGATGACAACGTCCATTCCGATTGATGACCGCCGGAGAGATTCAGCCGGTGATCAGCTCCCCGAGCGGCGAGCGGGCGGGCCGCGACGGCGATTGGGGCTTTCCAATCCAGCAGAGATCTACTCCAGAAGCTTCGATCAGCTTCTTGCATCAAATCCGTGAGGAACGATCTATTCCGAGCAAAGTTTTCGATCGATCGGCGTGAGGACTGTTCGATCAACTCTCCTGGCGCCTCGAGAATCAATTGGTTGCAGAGGTGAGTTTCCATTTGATCGATTCTCTATTTCTTCAAAATCAACCGGATCAATTTGATCATCCCGATCTAAATTCTTAGATCGAGTTGGATTTGACTAGTCGATCGAAGAATTATGAACGGAAGAGAATTTAAACTTCGACCCGGACGGATCAGTGATCGAGTGAATTTCGATTCGTCGGTGAGTTTTCATTCTCGCATTGATTGGAACGTTGATCGATTTTTTTTAAATTCTTTCTGATTTTATTTTCGTCAGTGAAGAAGAATTGATCGAAATTTTGTGGATTGAGCTGGATTTGTTTTAAACCTTCTTTTAATTGGTGAGATTGGTTTAATTGATGAATTCTGATCAAATTTTCCATAAATTCTTAAAGAGAATTTTGGGGAAAATCATCTTTAATTCCTTCTTCTAATGTGTCTGCAACATGTTTGTCAAAATGCTTGATTAAGGACACTTTGAGAACTGGACACGAGAGATTGTATCCGACTTTGTGGAGAGGCACTCTTTAGAGTGCAACTCATTTCAGGTAATTTCTTTTCTCGGATCAGTGTAGTTTAATCCTAGTTTAGTTGTTTATTAGAATGTGGAATTTCTTTTGTTTGTGTCAGACCTTGGTGTGTCCGTGCGTTCGTGTCTGCGGGGGGGTGGGGGGTGTTGGTGTTCAGTTAAGCTGTGGAGTGTCGAGTTGTGTCCCTGTGAAGTGCCGAGTATCCGAGCCAATCGAGTACTGGAAACGTGAAGGCTGTAGCAGAGTTGCCAAATGCAATTAAACACTACCAGCCGTTGGAATTTTTTATTTCAAATTGAATAGAATTCTTGTGTACTACTATGCAGGAATGGTTATTTGTGTGTATTAAATATAAATGTTGGGTGTTGGTGTTTCTAAACTAGCAATAGTTTACTATAAGTAAATTCTTTACTGAAGAGGGTTGAGTTGAGCCTAGGTTTTGTGTGAAACATTGTGTTGATGGCCAGGTTGTTTTGCATGGAGAATACTTTTGGTGGGGAACATGAACAAAATGGTTAAGTGCAGAATTCTAGTCTAGCCCCATGTCTCTGCAGATTTGAGCTTGGATAGTTGAGTTACAGATGTTTTAATATATCAAATTTCTGAGCCTATTTAACTGTCTAGTTGAGGCTTTAGCTTTATGCAATTTAAGAAATTATATTACAAAGCCCTATGTTCAATATTCCCAAAACAGTAATGTCTATGGTTAGACTATCTTCTGGTTATATCTATAAATTATATATACTTTGCTTAACTACCTGTTTATTACACTATATTTAGTACAATTATTGTACATTATAAATAATTATAGAGTAAAATATGTAAGATTGATAAGTTTAATTATTTTCTTAAAAATTGTCTAAAATAGCTAAGAAGAGTTATAATAGGATAAACAAATAGTATTTTGTTAATAACCAACTTGTAATTATTAAACAGGAGGACATCCAGCTCTATCTAGTACATTTGATTTCCCGGAGTAAGGCAAGCACTTTTCTACGGTCTTTTGCATTTACATATCTTGTACCTTTCTTGTGACACGTCATGACACGATATCCTGTACTCCTGTATTTCCTGTTCTTTTACTTACTTGTATCGGGTGGAGAAATACACTAGCTATGTGACCAAACCTCGGTTACTATATTCATGTAGATAGCTTAGGCCTCGCATCGTGCACGCGGGCCCTAAGCCGTACCATATTCATGTACTCTTGTACATGCTCATGTACTCCCCTTAGCCGGTCACATAGGCTAGTTGTATTTCAAACATTGAGCACTTGTCATGTCTTGTACTTCAGGTTCATAGTTACATTCATGTACTTTACATTCCTGTACTTTATTTCCTGTACTTTCATGTTTATTTCTTGTATTTTCTTTTCATGCTCTCTTGTACTCATTTCTATATCATGTTCTTGTTCATTACCTAGAACTGTACTTTGTTCCGCTCCTGACTAGGATATATTGCAGGTGAGATGGAGGCTTTGTGTGATATATACTATGGCCGAGAGCATGTAGATGCAGTAGAGCCAGCTGGAATTGCTCTTGACTTAGAAGCTGAGGAAGCCTAGCACTTTACCCTTTTAGTAGTCTATATTTCCTTATATTGAGACTATCAGACTTTATTTTTTATTTTGCTGGAATGTAATAACTTTTAGACATGTATCTGGATTCTGGGATTCGATTATAGATGCTGTGATTTGTACTTGTCATGTTTATCTGGTTAGATTTTCCTAGATTGGTACAGCTTACTTCATCGTGTCTAACGACGAAGACTGGACGTGTCCGACTCGTGTCCGATTATTCGGGAGCGGGTTGACAAGTGAGGCTAACCTACCTATAGTGGCTGCCATTTAACCCTATTGGGCCTTGGGGGAATGCCCATTATGGCCTCAACTAGTCCTCTTAGTTAATTTTAAGTTAGGTTCAAGTTTGGGATCAAAAGGGTTAAATTTAAGCCTCTAACTTAACCAATATAACAAGTGGGATTAGTCTAAACTTACTAACTTAATTAGTGGGGTTTGTGGGCCATGACTAACTAATCTTGGGGTCCCGTCTAGAGTCTAAGCTACCCGGGTCACTAACACAAGTCGGAACGAAACGAAACTCAAACCCGACTAAACAAATCCCGTAAAATTAATATTAAAATATATAAATTCCCAAAATATTAAAATATAAAAAATGACCAAAATCACAATACATCAATTTAAATATTATTAAAATAATCTAAAATTTACCAATTAATCAAAATCCTAAATAATTCAAAAGTCACAAAATGATCAAAATATCCTTAGCCTAAAAAGTGGTAATTAGCTAATCTAATCACATGGGTTAGGCCTCCATGGTCATGGTTAGTCTCTAGGCTAAGAAGCTCTAAGGTTACACTAAGAATGAAATCACAAAACACTAATTTAATGATATTAAAATAATCAAAATTTACCAATAAATTAATAACATGATTTAAACCTATTATTAAATAATCAAGTTTATAAAAGTTCAAAGTTACCCTCATTTTAAAAAATTGGTGGTTACAAATCTGCCCTCCTTAGAAAAATTTTATCCTCGAAATTAAGATGGTCGTACTCCTTCTAGGTTAAACCCCCAACAATCAAGGTCAAGAAAACTATATCTAAAACATGCAAATTATGGTCCTACTGGTCGTGATATCACGGTCTTGATCAGGGTTACTATACTATCTATCACAGCACAAAATATCCTGACATGTACTAATGGAATCACACAACAAGATGGAAAGAAGAACATGAAAGAAAGACCTGCTAATCCGTCACCCGTAGGGTCGGTCTACTCGACAGTCAGCGCAAAAGTCCTGCCCCTCTGGGGTATATCCCTCTGATGGTGCGGGGCATGGTGCTGCGCTACAAGTGGCCTAGCTCCCTCTATCTAATCCATGATACTCAAGTAATATCCATACTGATATTCCACTCCATTATACTAGGGCACCATCTATATGGTATTTATTCTGCAATCTGATAATCATACCCGTCTATCCAGAACCATGTTACCAGAATCCTCGTCACACCAGTAAGTACGGCTGCGATAATCCATAGAGTCTGCAACTAATGTACATACCTCTAGAATCATGCTATTTAAAATTTTTGCATTGCCGCTAGCTTGGCTGCAAAAACTTTAAATTTTCACACCCGAGAATACATCCAAAATCAGACTCTATCTCATCGTCAAACCAGCTAATATGACTGTAGAAGACTCTAGATTCCATGACGGAGGCAACCTAGCCCATAATATTATCTCGGTATAAAATCAAGTCAATAATGAATACCAAGAATCAAATTCAACGATGAACAAGGAAGTAGGCAGAAACTGTCGAAATTGAATTTCGAGATAGTTTATAATGAGATTCTCAAGGGTCATCCCAGGAATCTTCTCAAGTAGTCCTAACTGTGATTGAGTAACTCTTTATACTGTCTAATCCTATATCCTAACAGCAGGCTCGTAGCAGCACTCTAAGTCGAGCACAACTACAAAATCGTACTAGTTGTGACTCTAACTTGCATGGGCCACCACAAAAATGAGTCATGACCCGCACCCTGAAGAAAGACACGAGAACGTGGGTACGTCCAGCCTACGCCGCAGTGTCGACGGTAGACAACTGTATAGTTCGTCAATAACATCTAACATCTAACAACAATATGATATAAACATATCATCTCCGCACGGAGGTATAATATAACATCTCAACTCTATATCTCAATCACAAGTCTAGGGAAGATAGAGCACGATATAGAATAAGATAAAAAGGAAGAACTGAATATATAAGTAAAGTCATCACAACACACATATAGATATCTAACATAAATAAATACAAGACCTGAATATAACTAAGTCTCAACAATAATCGGAACAATCCGATACAAACTGAAAGCTATAAGTACTAGACTAAACTAGGCACCCTCTACTGAGCTAGATGCTCCTCAGGCTCCTAAATGTCACCTCATATGTCCCATAGAAGGTAGGGCAGTCACCGTCATCATCTGTAATATTTTCAACAGGTCCAGTCATTACAGCAACGAGCACAATATATCTCACGCAGTTCATATCATGTTAGAAATATAAAGCATGCAAAAGAGTAAGATACATGGACTGTAAAAAAAATATATGAAAACGAGAGAGATTTGATAACTGAAAATATCTATATACATGACAAGTAAGAACTATAAGTAACCTGTGATTTAGAGCATGAGATGGTTATATAAACAGTTTAGGTTTAAAAGATGGGACTCCATTATACATGAGGGCACAATGGACACATACAAGAGTTTCACAAGATTTCACAAGATGGGATTTTGATCACATAACCATTTTCTACTCACCCTCCCCAATCAATACACAAGGATCCAGTCAAGTTACGTAACCTTGCACAAGATATTTTTATCATGTTTGCTCACGTGATCATGAGAGTACAAGATTGCACAAGAGTACACATGAATAGAGGTGTACATGAAATACAAGATGTTTGTGAAAAGCACATGACAACTGTATTTGATGCACCCCGAGGAGGAAAACATCGTATGACAAGATCCATATAGTACCAATCCATGATAATAACGTGACGGCATCATGTAAAGTAATCTAGAACAAGAATATAAATCCTAACAAGTATGAAATGATCAGAGAATGTACTCGCCTGTCATCCTGAATGACTGATATAAATAGATGTTCGAACTGATGTCACAGAGTCCTAATTAGAGCAACACATGTTATAAAGAGTTTAATTTGAAATGATAGAAATTTATAATGCAATCTACATGTTTCTAATTCAATCTAGGTCAAGTCAACTCTTGGTCAACTCTAAGTCAACTCTGGTCCATCTTGGGTCAAACTAGGAGTCAAGGTTAAGCTTCTAGGATTTTTGTCAAACTTAGATTAGTGGTCAACATCTATGATACTTAGGATATATTCATATAAATATATATACATATCACATATATCCTTACCCATATAGTACCATCCTAACACATACATATAGATATCATATATCAAGTATACACATATCCTCACTATGAACCATACCTATATCTATATACTCTCATAATATATATAGATACTATATAACCAAAAATATATATATACCTATCTATATAACCCTTCCACAATCTAACATTACCTACTTAAACTCAAACACTTAGACACTAACCCACTAACACTAGGATACCATATCAACCTTAGTCATATTGGCATCCCAATATCAATACCTTGGTTGGAATCTAATACCTTAACTTGGGTAAACCTATGCCTTACCTTGATATCTTGATACCTTACCTCGGTACCTTGATACCATACCTTGTTCATAAGGTAAACTAATCATTTACCTTGAAAGTAAAGATAATTCATATTTACCTTAAGATACTAACTTGGTATCAGGAGATATCAAGATACCCCTCAAATATCTAATTAACTAACTATCTAATGTACTAACATAACATCTTAACTAATATCTAACATATAACCTATAGAGACTAACTTTCTAACATACCATTATCTAGAACTAACATAACCTACTAACATATCAATATCTAACATACTAGATATCTAACATCAAACTATCTAACAACATATCAAATATCTAACAAAATACTAACCTCTACTATCTAACACTCATAGTAACAAATATTACCTAACAATAATATATATATATATATATATATATATATATATATATATATGTAATATATCATACACTTAATATATCATGCATATACTCGACAACCTATGATACCTACATATGTAATATATCATACATATACTCGACAACCTATGAAACCTACATTCACTTAATATCCATACTACATAGGCTCATAGGTTATACAAAATGTCTATGTCGTATAGTCACTCTTCTACTTAAAATCAATACTGTACAAATTGGGCCTTCACTAAATTCTAGGATTAAAGTATGTCGTAGCCCTTCGTGTTAGCTTTCCGAAACTTCAAACGAATCGCTTTTCGTATTTCGAAGCTCCCGAAATCGCAAAAATATCGAAACGCGTTTGTCTTTCGGACAGCTGACACTCAAATAGTTTTACAGAAAGTTCTAGAATGATTTTAGCTTATTAAAATATATATTTGGAAAGCTAACTTCGATACTTCTATTAAAAAATGAGAGATTAATCGGAGTTCTGAGCTAAAAGTTATGTCATTTCTAAGTTGATATGGTTACTAAAAACGTGGATGAATATTATGACAAATTTGGGTTATCTTGGACAAAAGAAACACATGTAGGCCAAGATACTTGGATACCAACATAGGTATCCAAATAAAACTCATTCTAACCATCCTAACTAAGATCAATCCACTCTCTAACCATTCTAAAACTGAATTTAAAACATAATTAATCATATTAGGCAATAAACCAAACACATGGGGTGTCCTAATTTGGGATCTATCAAGTAGGACATAAAACACATATCTAAAATCCTTAAGAGAGCTCCAAATGGCCTCAAACTTGTATCTAAAGGGGTACATGCATGGGGGTAAATTGTCACGACCCGCACCCGCTTTTTCGGATACGAGACGTGTCCAAGCCAGCCTACGCCGCAGAGTCGGCGGTAGAACGCTGTCAAGCCCGCAAGAAATAATGCTCAAGAAATAACATTTGATGCTCATTCACAATTCTACATTTATTACAATATTTATAATAATAAAAAATATAAGAGTTTATAATTAATGAAATTGATACAATTGTTTTCTATTTCTAGGTTGTCTTCGGCATACCCAAGTCTTCCCCAGTGCTAAGAGTGATAGCGGCTAAACCTGAAAAATGTTGATTTCTAGTCAGGAATGGAACAAGTACACAAACCGACGGCAATACAAAACACAATAGAATTAACAAGACATGAAAATAGCATATGGAATATGAAAGCTAGTAAGAAACTGATGACATAGCACGGTAGAGAAGTAAACAAGGAAAAACTAATAAAAGACATCAATCTAGGTTGTGTGAAATATCCGTTTCAACATGTGGACGGCTAGGGGGTAAATAAGGCACACTGCACGTGTCGTGCGCAGCGGCTAGCATTCAAGATTAGACATATTGGGATAGTTCTGGGTAGTCCACATGTGTACTAAGATATTTCCCCTCCCGACTACTCCGTGTGACGAGCGTGTCAACAAGCAGCAAGATATATGTATAGACATGGAATGAAAAGACTACTATGAATCGGAAAGCAATCAGAAAGTGCACTTGCCTGAGGTCCTTAGCTGGAGAAACCAATAACACTATACCACTCAATGAGCCACAATCAGTCAACACATGTAGAAGTCTCCGGATGCTGAAATAAACATTACTAACGTTCTCAGAATAGTCAAATTAGCTAGGATTGCCTGTCCTTAAGTCCAATTCTAGACACAGGGGCAAAACAGTAATTTTGGGTAAAAACGATGCCCTCCGTTGGACCCGCTTTGCACCGAAAAGCGTGCCAGAGTCAATGATCTCTAAAGTCATCAAACTATATGTCTACGGATCCAGTTTTCTGATACGAACCCAACTGTATGTCCAGAGTTGGATTCCGGCGGGCCGTGTACAAAATCGCCCGTTGAGTGAAACCACGGGGCCCGCAAAACGGTAATTTTATCAACAGTCTCAGAATCGGACCAAACTTGGCATGCAGGACCAGAAAAATGATACGGTCCTGTTGGCGTAAGTTTTGTCTCGATCTGATGAACGTGCATAAAGTAATTGAGAAATTTGCAACGTGTACGATACGGTAAATTTCGACGGATACGCATCAAATTCGTCGCGCACACGCGACCAATTTGAATTCCGTCAAAGCCCACACGACCACGAAGCTGTTACGCAGCTTTCGATACTTACGGTGCGCGACCACGTCGTCCGGATTGGCGTGACGCACGTCGTGTGGAACAAATTTCTAGTTTTCAAAACAGGTTTTTGGGAAACTTTGGGATTCGATTTCTCGACGCGTAGTCGACGAAATCAAATTCCGTAAGAAGTGATTCGAAGCCCTACATGGTGTCTAGGACTGTCTTTAAATAGTTTTACAAAAAGATTATTGGGTTGATGATGATTCGTCCGTAAACAGGAGTACTTCGACTACCTAATGTCCTGTTTTGGACATGATTTTAGTTCGACTTTGGGTCGAAATATCGTGCAATCTAGGGCGTATAAATTTGAGCTAATTGAAGGTGATCGAAGTCTTATATGTTGCGTGCATACCTGCGAAGACGACACACAAAACGATGGAGCGTGCGGCGTGGGAGTCGGGCACGAAGTTGGGGT
Source organism: Iris pallida (assembly GCA_029216955.1). NCBI lineage: Eukaryota > Viridiplantae > Streptophyta > Magnoliopsida > Asparagales > Iridaceae > Iris > Iris pallida. The sequence goes on along the minus strand of JANAVB010028397.1, from coordinate 5,625,215 downwards.
CGGCAGCGGATGTTGCTGCCGTGTTCCTCTGTTCCGTGCCGCACGGATGCACGAATTTCCGGCGAGTTGTCCACCATCTACGGCGGCATTGTGGTCGCCGGTGGACGTTCAAGGCGACGGGGGTCGACTGCTGGGTTAGGGTTAGGGTTTCTTGAGTTTTCGTTTCCTCCTCTCTCGAGTATAAATACAGGACAGGGGCTCACGCTCGGGTTTTAGGGGACTCAATTGCTAATGCTGCTGCTGGGTTGATGTGGGCTTAGTCGGGTTGGGGGAGTCCCACTGGGCTGGGTGCTGGCCTTGGGCTGCGGTTTGTGGCCTGGGCTCAGCCAATGGGCTTGGGGTTGGGCTGCTTAATAATCTATATATATATAAACATGACTAAATACTCTATATCTAGGTCCATTTTAGTCGTATATAAATAGGTGTACATACATATATATATATATATATATATATATATATATATATATATATATATATATATATATATATATATGTATATCTCGATAGAGAATTAAATAATAATAACTATTAATAAATAATTTATATATTTAATAACCACAATAATTCCATAAATAATAATAATAACCCTAATAATACAGAAATTAAACCTATAATATATTTCTTGACAAAATAATATACCCATAATAATAACATAATATTTTATAATAAAATAAAATAATAATATTGATAACGAAATTCAGTAAATCCATAATGGTTTATACAACCGCCACTGATTCTCAGTAATAATAATATTTATAATATTAAAATAAGAATACTTAGAAAAATATTATTAGATCACTAATACGGGATACAACACAATCATACCAATAAAATAAATAATAATAAAATATTTCAAAAAAAATCGGGAAGGGAAGCTACAAATCTACCCACCTTAAAATTAATTTCGTCCTCGAAATTCTATATCATAACTATTTCTTAAAATTCAATAAGAAGCCTACCTGAACCTTAATCTCCTTAAATTTTATTCTTCCAAAAATAGTTTGTATTCTTCATCCTAGCCATACAGCCTCCAGGACTTCTACCCACCTTTGGTCACACTACTCCTCAAACTAAAGTCTTAAAATTCTTCTAACTGTTTGCTAACAATCCTACCAACAATTATCTAGGCATATGGTATCTAAACTCCTCTTGTATCTATCGGCAACCCAAAATTTAACAAGCAATAATTTATACAAGTAGCTAAATATTATTAATAAATCCTAATAAGCACGACCACTCGTCGCTCTAAAATAGGAAGGACAGGCAGATAAGAAAATAATCGAGAGCAGTCATGAAGCTTCAAGAGCGGTAGAGTCTATCCAATGATACAACTAGAAAGAGTTCATGAACCACTGCCTTATTTGCTAGATTGGACTACTCTAGTTCAGTCACTTTCCACGTCGAAGAGCCCTTCGTTACTTAGAGTGGCCTGCAATCCGTGCAATACAAAAGTCTCGTTCTCGAAATTCTAATTCAAACATGGTTCCATAATGGGACGAAATTTGAGAAATCAAGATTGTGGTCTTAATGGGTTCTCTATTTGGACATTAGTCGTTGGTTGGATGAACATTGGGTTTTAATCTATATGGACTAGGCAAGATCCCAAGGATAAACTATTCCTACTAGATTAGGGTATCCTAGAATAGATTTCAACCAAGTGATTGAGCTAGTTGCTAGTCGGGTTGGTTAGCTTAGGTCCATAAGCCTGAACTGCGCCTTCAGTGACTTTTGAGTTTAAGTAGCACACGAGGCCTCAATTGGGTGGCACACTAGTGGCATGGGTGTAATGGACTTCAAGTAGATCACGTCCATATATTGGGTCATAGGAATGGGGTCGTGGTCAAGGCTCTAATGGAGGTTGAAAAGTGTATCGGTACTATGGTAAAAGTCATAACTAGTCCTTTTAACCTAAAATTCGTACCCAAAAATAGAGTACAAGGGGACGGGTTTGAGTGGGACATGATATACCTAGATGAAGGTGGACTCGTCTAGATCTTACATGTGAAATTTGTTGGAAGGTAACAGCTGGTCTCGTGCTCCGAATATTAATGACACGGTCGGGGCACAAAATAATCTAAATGAAAAGTGGGAGTCCATGGGACTCTAATTACCATCTTAGTAGAAAATGATTCTAATCAATCGATAATCCTCATATATCCTAATATTTTAGAGGGCTTACAGTCTATCCACCTTAGAGGCTAGGATATGGTGGCAAGGTTTCAGTCACAGGGCTGGCCGATGGTAGCTACACTTGCATGTACACTATCATAGCCATGGGAATACTATGTATCCATCTATCAATTACGAGCTTTCGTCTTTCTAATCGGTGAAAGACAAAACAATAAGGGTTCAAAAGGGATGTCACTGAACACAATTACGTGATTCAAAGGCGAATGTATAATTCAAGAGGAATTGTCAAGGCAGTCGTGGATGAAATCCTAGAGACATCTATATCTCAATCCACGTAGGATAATTAGATGAAGAGCGAACCAATTGCATCATGGTTGATCAGACCGTAATACAATGATTCTGATTTAGGAAATATGTTAGCGGGCGTCCCCAATAAACATATGTCTCGAATCAAGCTCGATAAAAGAGTAAGCTTGCAAAACTAGGCTGTAATAGCAGCATTGGTCAAGATAGTCAAAATATGAATTGGCGAGATTTTTGGAAAGGAGGCACCATAGTTCGAGTTTTGAGAAAGTCAAATCCTTACCCGGTGTTCCTGCTTATACAGTCTTCCTACAATCTTACTATCCCTAAAGTCTTGGTCAACTACAATATAGTTTTAGCAATGTTCTATAACCTATGATCCTCAAAATGGTTTCATTTCTATGGGTTGTGCCTCGCCAGTGCGCTGCTGGCTGCAGTGAACCCACATCTCCATTCTTAGCTAATTGATGACAGTGCGCTGCTGTCTAACTATTATTAGTTAACTAATACTCCTTTAACTATATCCGTAAAAATTCATGAGCTTCTAAAGATCCAAACAAGTTGACTAAAATAAAAGCGTAGGTAATTGTCCTCAGTCACAACATTTAAAATAAAAGAGTTAACATGGAGGAAATAACTAAAGGCGAAAGTAATACAAATATTCTAGTATTTATTTCATGTGCATTTCAATGGTTGATGGAAAATCTCAAGTCAATCTACCTCGAGATTCGTATGCAAATAACAGAATCAGAAAATTTAAACTAATTCCCTACGGCAACATAGTATTTAAAGCAGGCAATTCTAACTTATGATATAAGACCTATATCTGATACAGCAAAAAGAATATTAAACAGTTCATTAAAATTAATGCCTTAATTCTATGCAAGTCTAACTTTCCAGTGAATAGTGGATCCACATTGGATCATATTGTCATATCAAAAGTATTCAGTGTACCTATAGGGTTCTAGCAAGCTATCTAAATTGTATGGCCTATCTAATAACCTTAACTATCCAACGATCAACTTGAACAAGGGACTCCTATTCCTAGTTATTCTCCTAAATTATTTTAATCCTAATTGTGAATGAGCATTTCCTGGGAGCAGGCTCGCAACAGTACGACTAACGTACCATCACGAGTTCGCTGTCTTTTGCGAAATCTGACCTGCATGGGCCACCACAAAAACTTGTCACGACCCGCACCTGCTTTTTTGGATACGAGACGTGTCCAAGCCAGCCTACGCCGCAGAGTCGGCGGTAGAACGCTGTCAAGCCCACAAGAAATGATGCTCAAGAAATAACATTTGATGCTCATTCACAATTCTACATTTATTACAACATTTATAATTAAAGAAAATATAAGAGTTTACAATTAATGAAATTGATACAATTATTTTCTATTTCTAGGTTGTCTTCGGCATACCCAAGTCTTCCCCAGTGCTAAGAGTGATAGCGGCTAAACCTGAAAAATGTTAGTTTCCAGTCAGGAATGGAACAAGTACACAAACCGACGGCAATGCAAAACACAATAGAATTAACAAGACATGAAAATAGCATATGGAATATAAAAGCTAGTAAGAAACTGATGACATAGCACGGTAGAGAAGTAAACAAGAAAAAACTAATAAAAGACATCTATCTAGGTGGTGTGAAATATCTGTTTCAACATGTGGACGGCTAGGGGATAAATAAGGCACACTACACGTGTCGTGCGCAGCGGCTAGCATTCAAGATTAGACATATTGGGATAGTTCTGGGTAGTCCACATGTGTACTAAGATATTTCCCCTCCCGACTACTCCGTGTGACGAGCGTGTCAACAAGCAGCAAGATATATGTATAGACATGAAATGAAAAGACTACTATGAATCGGAAAGCAATCAGAAAGTGCACTTGCCTGAGGTCCTTAGCTGGAGAAACCAATAACACTATACCACTCAATGAGCCACAATCAGTCAACACATGTAAAAGTCTCCGGATGCTGAAATAAACATTACCAACGTTCTCAGAATAGTCAAATTAGCTAGGATTGCCTGTCCTTAAGTCCAATTCTGGACACAGAGGCAAAACGGTAATTTCGGGCAAAAACGATGCCCGTCGTTGGACCCGCTTTGCACCGAAAAGCGTGCCAGAGTCAATGGTCTCTAAAGTCGTCAAACTACATGTCTACGGATCCAATTTTTTGATACGAACCCAACCGTATGTCCAGAGTTGGATTCCGGCGGGCCGTGTACAAAATCGCCCGTTGAGTGGAACCGCGGGGCCCGCAAAACGGTAATTTTATCAACAGTCTCAGAATCGGACCAAACTTGGCATGCAGGACCAAAAAAATGATACGGTCCTGTTGGCATAAGTTTTGTCTCGATCTGATGAACGTGCACAAAGTAATTGAGAAATTTGCAACGTGTACGATACGGTAAATTTCGACGGATACGCATCAAATTCGTCGCGCACACGCGACCGATTTAAATTCCGTCAAAGCCCACACGACCACGAAGCCGTTACGCAGCTTTCGATACTTATGGTGCGCGACCACGTCGTCCGGATTGGCGTGACGCACGTCGTGTGGAACAAATTTCTAGTTTTCAAAACAGGTTTTTGGGAAACTTTGGGATTCGATTTCTCGACGCGTAGTCGACGAAATCAAATTTCGTAAGAAGTGATTCGAAGCCCTACATGGTGTCTAGGACTGTCTTTAAATAGTTTTACAAAAAGATTATTGGGTTGATGATGATTCGTCCGTAAACAGGAGTACTTCGACTACCTAATGTCCTGTTTTGGACATGATTTTAGTTCGACTTTGGGTCGAAATATCGTGCAATCTAGGGCGTATAAATTTGAGCTAATTGAAGGTGATCGAAGTCTTATATGTTGCGTGCATACCTGCGAAGACGACACGCAAAACGATGGAGCGTGCGGCGCGGGAGTCGGGCACGAAGTTGGGGTCGGTAGCGGATGTTGCTGCCGTGTTCCTCTGTTCCGTGCCGCCCGGATGCGCGAATTTCCGGCGAGTTGTCCACCATCTACGGCGGCGTTGTGGTCGCCGGTGGACGTTTAAGGCGGCGGGGGTCGACTGCTGGGTTAGGGTTAGGGTTTCTTGAGTTTTCGTTTCCTCCTCTCTCGAGTATAAATACAGGACAGGGGCTCACGCTCGAGTTTTAGGGGACTCAATTGCTAATGCTGCTGCTGGGTTGTTGTGGGCTTAGTCGGGTTGGGGGAGTCCCACTGGGCTGGGTGCTGGCCTTGGGCTGCGGTTTGTGGCCTGGGCTCGGCCAATGGGCTTGGGGTTGGGCTGCTTAATAATCTATATATATATATATATATATATATATATATATAAACAAGACTAAATACTCTATATCTAGGTCCATTTTAGTCGTATATAAATAGGTGTACATATATATATATATATATATGTATATCTCGATAGAGAATTAAATAATAATAACTATTAATAAATAATTTATATATTTAATAACCACAATAATTCCATAAATAATAATAATAACCCTAATAATACAGAAATTAAACCTATAATATATTTCTTGACAAAATAATATACCCATAATAATAACATAATATTTTATAATAAAATAAAATAATAATATTGATAACAAAATTCAGTAAATCCATAATGGTTTATACAACCGCCACTGATTCTCACTAATAATAATATTTATAATATTAAAATAAGAATACTTAGAAAAATATTATTTGATCACCAATACGGAATACAACACAATCATACCAATAAAATAAATAATAATAAAATATTTCAAAAAAATTTCGGGAAGGGGAGCTACATAAATCCTATGGATTCAAAACTAACTAATATGCATAGGAAATCAATTTAGAGGGTTGGTTTTACCTATTGGGAGTGGGATCCCAATGATACTCTCAAGGACACGGCTCCGATATGAAGATCCTTCCAAAATGGACACTCATTCTTGCACTTTGCTCCAAATCTTTGCTAGCACCCTCCCTTGGTAGTATGAGAAGGTTGGATGAAAGTTTTGGTAGAGGAATGAAGAGATTTGGAGATCAAATCAAAGAGGGAAGCTCTCTAATTTGGAAAAGAATACTTTGTGAAGGAAAAGAGGCAAGATGGAATAAAATAAAAAGAATGGAGGCTAACCTCCCTATATTGGCTGCCATTCAAACCCTATTGGGCCTTGGGGGAAAGCCCAATAAGGCCTCAACTAGTCCTCTTGGTTAATTTTAAGTTAGGTTCAAGTTTGGGATCAAAATGGTTAAATTTAAGCCTCTAACTTAACCAATCTAACAAGTAGGATTAGTCGAAACTTACTAACTTAATTAGTTGGATTTGTGGGCCATGACTAACTAATCTTAGGGTCCCGTCTAGAGTCTAAGCTACCCGAATTACTAACACAAGTCGGAACGAAACGAAACTCAAACCCGACTAAACAAATCCCGTAAAATTAATATTAAAATATAAAAATTCCCAAAATATTAAAATATAAAAAATGACCAAAATTATAATACATCAATTTAAATATTATTAAAATAATCTAAAATTCATCAATTAATTAAAATCCTAAATAATTCAAAAGTCACAAAATGACCAAAATACTCTTAGCCTAAAAAGTGGTAAATAGCTAATCTAATCACAGGAGTTAGGTCTCCATGGTCATGGTTAGTCTCTAGGCTAAGAATATCTAAGGTTACACTAGCCAAAGAACAAAATCACAAAACACTAATTTAATGATATTAAAATAATCAAAATTTACCAATAAATCAAACATGATTTAAACCTATTATTAAATAATCAATTTTACAAAAGTTTAAAATTACCCTCATTTTAGAAAAGTGGTGGTTACACATTATATCATTGAACGTTAAGTCATATAACATCGAAAGACATACTTTATGTGCGAAGTAAGCAGTTGTGGCACAAATGTCGCAGAACTGCCAAATGTACAGTACGCTGTCTTGAAAATGTTTGGGACCTTCAGGTCATTCATTGAACATTAAATCGAGGCGACAAAATATTGAAAGAAGGGTAAGAACACTGAAAGAAAGAAAGAAAATGCAAGATGTTGTGAGAAATACGAAATAATGCAAAGTCTGATTTTCAGACTTAGACTATGTTTGGTTGTATAATTAGATGTGTATTATATAATCAAATGGACTTTGAATATAGCCCGTGCACGAGTTTGTTTTCTCGAACAGGATCCCTCGGACGTCGGGACTGTTCGGCCTAGGAGGAATGGTTATCGTGCCAAGGGAGCACGAGCATTGCGAGACCTTCAGTAAGGATCGTAACCTAGGCTGAATAGATGACATCACAATGCCAATAAGAAATGTTAGTCTATTCTGGCATCATGAATGCCAGTAATCTTCATATAGATAGGGGTCGATGGGCTGAATAGTACAGGAATATAGAGATCTTGTACAAAGACCACTTATAACATGACAGGAAAAGATGGTAGGCGTATTCACCTTGCATCAGTGCAAGGATGAGTGCGTCGATGTTGGTAAGAAGTCTCTACAAAACAACACGAGATTGCTATATACTGCTTTCTCGCTTATTCGAACAATGATAACATGCTTGCTATAAAATACATGCTATACTGCTTCCAAATATGCCACAAAATCGATCGTAAGAAAAATATAGAAAGATCACAAGTTAAGCTGCATGATTCGTAAATATTACTTAATGTCGGTTTAGTAAAGTGGGTCTTATTAGTACGTGAGAGGATTAGTACTGATCTCCCACTAGATTGCTTGTAGGATGCATGGAATGGATTGCTCGCGGCGGAACTTTGCTTGAACGAGTTGAGGCATAGAATGCCATAGCGTTTGAGACGTACGACCGTATTGATGCATGGACTTGCAACATGATGATGTGGCCGAGATATGGAAGACATGATGTATGGAAAGAAAAAAAATCCTTTATGGAGAAGTGAGAACTTTTGAGTGTTGTAAGACAATCTGGCAAATTTATTTGGACAATTGAAAGCCTTTGTAATTCAGCTGCTTATTGAATAAAAGAGAATTGTTTCGTATACCTTGTATAACTCCAATGTGACTCTGTTTCTTTCGTTGCTAGTATTGAATTGAGATAACCATTTAAATGATTTGAATCATCTAGCCTTGCATGAGTACAACTCCAGACTCGTACGGTATCATGTCCCAGCGAGGACGATCGATACGGGTGAAATCGATGCGAGGAAGAGCGATTTTCTAGGTCGGGACATGACACTAGGGAGCAACAAATAAATATCATAAACATTGATCCTCATTTGCTGCGGGTGTTATCAATAATAAAGAAAAAACTGAATTACTTCTTCTGAGCTTTTAGTCAGAAAGACTTGAAACTTTATGGGTTACCGTGTGAGAATAAGTTTCTCAAATGCATGTGTGTGGGTGAATGAATGTGTGCAAGTGTATAAATGTATCCATGTGCCTATGTATGTAACCATACTTAAATTTCCAGTAAATCGACCCCCAAAATATGGCAGATCATAAGGAAGAAACACCAGCACAAAGGAACTTAAGTTGAGAAGTTATATCACAGGCGTTTGAAACATGTTCCAAAATAACCTTACCAGATTGTCTAATGACCTGCAAACGGGTGAAATCTTTTTGAAGTTCTATATATTGTCAATTGTTGTTGAGTCAGAGAAGTTTGGATCAAATATGGTTGTTGAGTCATTCATACTAGTTCTTCGAACCCAATCCCTATTTGTATCAATTAACCACGGGAATTTTAAGGGTTGACTACACAATAGCCCCGATCCCTATTTGTATCAATTAACCACATACATGCATTTTAAGGGTTGATTGTGCAATAGCATGTTGACTTGCATAAGTCAAATATTGAAGCTGAAATGGTCGAACTGAATCTTTGATATTGAGGGGCATGCTTATACTCATTTGTGGTGTTAAAGTTTTGCTAGCACACCGTGCCTTCGAGGCTAAGTGTTGTGTATGGGCCTCCATGTCAATCAACAATTAGCAAAATTTCTCCTGCCAGGCACTACCATCAAGAATTTCTCATGCATCTCTATGCTATACTCAAATAAAATGATAGGAGAGAACTTGCATTTTCTATCTTTTGGCATTTAGATGTTCACTGGTACTTCCGCTCATGCATTTTTCTAGGATTTTTGAAAGGATATAGAGGGGAAGTCTATATGCATTGTCAAGTTCGATGAGATTCTGGGTTAACTAAGATAAATTTAATAAATAGATTCATTGTGCGATAATGTTTAACGATATAACTATCAACACACATGAAATTTTGATGTCACAAGTGTGGTATATATGTTGTTGACATGATTATGTTTGGCTTATGGAATTGTTGTGGGAACTAGTTGTGGAAACTGTCGGTGGAATATGTGATAAACTTTGAGTGTGATGAGACAGGATGTTTCACCTAAGACTCTAAGGATGTGAACTAGTTGAGGCTCTGGGTGTATGAATGGAATTGTTTTGTTGTTAATCCAAAGAAAAATTCTTCTTATATCGATATTGCATTAACTTCATTTTTGTTATTTGTTTATAAGATAGAATTTTTATGTATTGGTCGCGAAAAATTTGTGCACAAGTAAATTTCTGGTGCGATGTTCGATGCATCAAATTCGTGATAATCTAGGGAGAATAATAGTTTCACGGATCTTCAAGGAGAAGTTGTACAGGTATCTAGGATCTTCAATTGGGTTCATCATCTTGGACTAAAATATTTCTTGGTGGGTATACTGTCATTATTACTCGAGGGTGAATGGTCATGTCCAAATATGATGAAAGCACCATTGACCGTCATATAGTTAGAATATATTGCTAACAATTTGTGTTTGTTGGAGTTTTTTCATATACTCTGGAGGTTTTCCTCCTTGAGAGCTAGAAAGATAGCCATACATTGGAAAATACTGTTATTGCCGGGAACGCCGGGGCACAAATTTTCGATGGAAAACTGAGAAAATGAAACAGTTGTAAAGACAACGTTTCTAATGCAACTCCTTAAAGAAGGTTTTGCAACAGAGATCCAGAAGGATTCTGCAAATTACGAAATCTAAAAAGATATCGTAATACACGAATAATCTAAAGAGATTTTCGTGATCGTAGCAAACTGGCAGTAGTGCCTTCTAAAAAGAAGATACTGACAGAACTGCTAAAGGCAACAGAAGGATGACAGGCGAGAGATAGAATTGCTGGGGTGAATTATCACCGTTGCTCAAAGCTTTATTCGCCCTATGCGAACAGCTTCCAGGAACCAGCAAGGTTGACGGAAAACCTTGGAACACTCATGCTCTTCTGACTCCTCGGAAGACGGCGAACTCCTCTGGCAATGGTACTCTTCTCTCTCTGTTTGAAGTAACAGAACTCACGCGTACTAAAAAGTACTAGTGTTTGTGTTAAACAACACGCTCACTACTCTGTTGTGTTAAAGAACACTCAGAGTTTTCTCTCTGGAATTCTGATTACTTCTACCAACTGAGAGAGAGGAGAGAACCTGCATATATAGCCCACGGGGCGGTTGCCAAGCAGTTGCCTGCACTTCAGGGTAGTGGCAGAACCACTCCTGAACATGCAGCAACTGCTGCAACCGTTCCCGCTCTAATATGCAGCCAGCCATACGCACATACGCACTCTACGCACACTGCGTACGCTGCGTACGCTGCGCACTCTACGTACGCTGCGTACGCTGCGCACACTGTGCGCACTGGGCTGCGTAACTGGGCCAGCGTAACTGGGCTCGTGTAACGGGCCGCGCAACGTGGTCGCGCAAGTGGCTCGCGCAACGAGCACAACTTAAGCGCACTATGCGCCTAGCGATGATGCTGACGTGCTAAGTGCAAAGTGCGCCAACAAAATGCCACATTACGCCTCATGAGCCCTTGAGTCCGAGTCCGAGCCCGAGCCCGAGCCCGAGTCCGAGTCCGAGTCCGAGTCCGAGTCGCTAAGCCCCAACGGGACTTAGCTCCTATGGAAATAAATTTCCCAAGAGCAAAAAGCTTACAGCTTATTAATTGTTGATTAAGCCTTTATACCATTAATAATTAATCTCACATGGCACACACCCATGTGCACTACATGTGCATCTCCATAAAGAGTAAAGACTCATATATATGGAGATACACATTCCTTTCTAGCCGATATGGGACTAAAAATCAAAACAAAAGGCTATAAACCCAACAATCTCCCACATATCTCTATATATATGAGTACGAGTGTTCCCCACAGTAACTGTCCATTATGCTTTTAGGATAGATGCCACTTAAGACTTGAATCTTCCCACGTGAGTCAAAAATCAAACTATAATACAAGAATGGACTAAGCCTTGAATTCTGCATCATAGCTGAAATTCTTTCCACTCACATAATGTAGTTACATGTGCTTCTGGCTGCACATTTAAGGCCGTGTGCCAGCCTGGTTTCAGTGTATAATATTGGGTGTCTATAAGTTTACCCTCAAGAGATGGCCTGATATCTCTTTGTCCATATACTATAGGTGAGTTCTTTATTAAAGAGACATGGCATGAAGCGTCCAACGCTTCCTTTGCGGTGCTACGCCGCTATGACATGGCCTTAAGCCGAGGACCTTACCCCGAGTCACCGGGAACCTCATCGTAGTGTCATACTACCCGTAGCATGAGGTCTAGCCCCTTTGTAGTGCCAAACTACCCAGCATGAAGCCTTACGCTTCTGTGCGGTGTTACGCCGTTACGACATGGCTTGCAAGGCCGAGGCTTTATCCCTAGCCGGGTTTACCTCATTGTGGTGTCGTGCCACCCGTAACATGAGGAACACCTCCTCTTTGTAGTGCTGACTACATCCCTCTTTAATTCAATGTACAGCATTAGGCTAACTGCATATTTGCGGTGCTATGCCGCTGTGACTTGGCTAACATAGCCGAGGCTTTACCTCCTTCGAGAACCTCATGGTGGATTCACCGCCACACATATCATGGAGTCACACTCCTTGTAGTGCTGTGCTACCATGCTTCCTGTAAAGCATACCGGACATTCCAAATGCCTGAGAACTCATTAAGGCATTTAAGCCAACCTCCCACAGGACCTGTTTTCCACAGAAAACAACAGTAGACAACAGTGGTTATAGGTCCGTAACCTCTCCATGTCCAATAGAACATGTACCCACCGTTCCTGATATTCTTCCGATTAGTGGTCCTCCCTTGAACCAAAAGCTAGATGCCTAGTAGATAAATCTTTGAACTAATAGCATAAAACTTTATGGTAGGAATACAATAATACAATATCAGAATGCCTTCAAGCCCATTTTACAAGCTGTGTCATCGACCAGCTGGCGCTTGAGGCCCTTGGTGAACGGATCCGCCAGGTTCTCCTGACTTCGAACATCAATTACTGTAATAACACCTCTCTTGATAAGATCGTGTACTGCCCTGTGCTTCAACCGCACAGTCCTCTTCTTTCCGTTGAAGAGGTCATTTGATGCCACCGCTACAGTCGCCTGGTTGTCGCAGTATATCGGTATCGCCGGTATTTGCGCCCCAACCACTGGAAGATCATACATGAGCTCCCGAAGCCATTCTGCTTCCTCGGCTGCGGTATCAAGTGCAAAGAACTCAGATTCCATGGATGACCGCGAGAGCATAGTCTGCTTCTTCGACTTCCACGATATAGCAGCTCCACACATTATGAAAATGTATCCACCTGTGGACCTCTCGCTCTCCACCTCTGAGCACCAACTGGCATCACTGAAGCCTTCCACTACCGATGGATCTCCGCTGTAGTACAGTGCATATGTCTGAGTCTTCTTGAGATATCTCATAACCCGTTCTACAGCTTTCCAGTGTTCAACACCTGGATTGCTCGTAAAACGACTAAGTATTCCCACGGCAAAAGCTATGTCAGGCCTTGTGGCAGTAGTAGCATACATCAAACTCCCGATTACGCTTGCATACTCCAGCTGCCTGACGCTTTCCCCTGAATTAGGCTTCAGCTTCAGATCACACCTGTACGGCGTATCGATCCCTGGAAGATCCCGATACCCATAACGAGTGATTATTTTCTCAATATAATGAGACTGTGACAGCGCTAGTCCAGTGTCTGTCCGGATGATCTTGATCCCTAAGATCACATCAGCTTCCCCCAAGTCTTTCATACTGAACTTGCTTGAGATAAATTTCTTTGTCTCCGTGACACATCTAATATCCGTACCTAGGATAAGCATGTCGTCCACGTACAGACAAACGATCACACCTCTTCCATCAGCGAACTTTATGTAAACACACTTGTCCGTATCGCTGACCATGTAGCCATTTGACCTTATAACTTTGTCAAATTTCTCATGCCACATCTTGGGAGCCTGTTTAAGACCGTACAAGGATTTCACCAACTTGCAGACTTTGTCTTCAAGACCTCTGATGACAAATCCCTCTGGCTGTTGCATGTAAATCTCTTCGGTCAGCTCGCCATTTAGGAAAGCCGTATTCACATTCATCTGATGTATCACCATCTTATTTATTACAGCGAGAGCAATCAACATTCTGATGGTGGTCATCCGGGCTACTGGAGCATATGTGTCAAAGTAGTCAATCCCCTGCTTCTGAGAAAACCCCTTGGCTACCAACCTAGCCTTGAACTTGTCAATAGTTCCGTCTGCTTTCATCTTCTTCTTGAAGATCCATTTGCATCCGATGGATTTCGCTCGTTCAGGAAGATCAACCAACACCCAAGTGTTATTTGAGGTGATGGAATCAATCTCATTGTCAATCGCCTCCTTCCAGAAAACCGCGTCTCTGGTCTTCATCGCCTCATCATAGGTAAGTGGATCTGCTTCCACATGATAGGTGACAAAGTCACTTCCGAAGTCCTTCGGCCTCCTCACACGCTTAGCTGACGGCTCAGCTTGTTCTGGTTCAATCGTTGTATCAACAACAACATCTTCTTGGACCACATCTTCATTGAAGACTTCAGTCTCTTGTGCACCCTCATTATTCTCCGGAACATTCGGAAGAACAATATTCTTGTGCCTTGCAAACTTGTCTTCAAAATATTCTGCATCGCGAGATTCAATGATATGATTTGACTCAATATCAAGAAATCTCCGAGCATCACTCTTCTCGGCATACCCCAAGAAGATCGTCTTTGTAGTCCTTGTCCCAAGCTTCTGAATCTTCAGATCTGGAAGCTTGACATATGCCAGACACCCCCACACTCGAATAACATTCAAGTTAGGTCTGACTTTGAACCAGAGTTCATGAGGAGTAATATCAGAAGTTGCATGAGGCACTCTATTTAGAATAAAAATGACCGTCAATGCAGCTTCTCCCCAGTAGCACTTAGGAAGGCCAGCAGTCAACAACATTGAATTTATTATTTCTGTCAACGTCCTATTCTTCCTCTCAGCTACTCCGTTTGATTGAGGAGAGTACGGAGCCGTAGTCTCATTGACAATTCCATGTTCCTTACAGAACGATGCGAATTCATGAGACCTGTACTCCCCACCTCGATCACTTCTTATCCTTTTGAGTTGTTGTCCAGTCTGTCGCTCAGCTTCAGCTCTGAACTCCTTGAACTTCTCGAATGCTTCGTCTTTAGCCTTCAGCAAGTAGACGAACGCATACTTTGAGAAGTCATCGATGAAGGTTATGAAATACTTCATCCCGGCCTTTGTAGAGAACTGTTTGAAGTCACAGATATCGGAGTGAACCAACTCCAGAAGATCTGTACTTCGATTAACCCGAGGAAAGGGTTTCCTTGTGATCTTCGTTTGAGCACAAACTTCACATTTCTCTACCTTACCCCCACATTTGGAGATAAGTCCTAGACTAGATATTCTGTTTATTCGTTTACAATGAACATGTCCTAGCCTATTATGCCACAACTCAAGAGTATAAGCAGAATGAGTGACTTCATTAATAACATTAATTACATTGGACTGATTTACAAGCTGAATCTTGAACATTCCTTCGGTATAAAAAGCTTTCCCGAAATATGTTCCCTTGATAGACATCACCATCTGGCCAACATTGATGTCCATCCTGAGGCCTGCATTCCAGATTAGGCCTCCCGAGATCAGGTTCTTGGTGATAGCAGGAACGTGCTTCACGCCTTGAAGCGTCAGAGACTTGCCCGAAGTCAGCTTCAACACCACCGTCCCGATCCCGAGCACTTCAGCTTGTGCCTGGTTCGCCATCATAACCACTTCAGAAGTAGGTGTATAGGTGGTGAACCACTCCTTACTGGAGCATATATGGCAGGAGGCTCCAGTGTCTACCCACCAGTCAGAGTCAGTCCTTACTGCATCAACCTGTGCAATCATAGCAACTACGTCAGTGATCATAGATACCTTACTAGGCTCTCCTTGCTCTGATTGCTTGGTCTTTTCTTTACACTCATTCTTAAAGTGGCCCTTCTTGCCACACTTGAAGCAAGGCATTTCTGACTTTGGCTTCTTTTTCTTGATAGAAGTTCCCTTGACTTTTAGATTGTCAGGATTCTTCTTCTTGCTGTGGAAAGCCGCCTACTTTCCCTTTGGTCCCTTGGTCTGAACCAGATTGGCGTTAGCCAATTGCTTGGACAGTGTGTCCACCTTTAGTTGAGCCCGCATCTGGTCCTCAACATAGAGTTCCTGTAGGAGATCTTCAAGGGTGATCTCCAACTTCTTCCTATGCATGTTTGCATAGAACTTGCTCCACCCAGCGGGGAGCTTTGAGACAATCCCTCCAACAACAAACTTGTCGGGGAGGGGCATCGCCTCGTCTTCCAACTTCTGTCGCAGTTTCAGGAACTCCTTCACCTGCGGCAGCATAGACTTTTCGTCCTCAAAGAACCACTTGTGATATTTTTCAACCATAAATATTTTACTGCGGTTCTTGTCTTCTTCGTAGAGTTTTTCTAGAGACTCCCATATGTCTCTAGCGATATTCTTCTTAGAATAGGATTCTGCAAGGGAATCCTCCATAGCATTCAGGATAAGGAGCCTGCAAATGCTATTTTCTCTTCTCCACTTGGCCTGAAGTTTTGTAGCCGCAGATATTGCAGCAGCAGACCCAGTATCTGGAACAGTAGGTTCCTCTTCAAGCAGCACGTGATCAACATCTCTGAGTTGAAGAGTGAGATAAACCTTCCTCTTCCAGACTTGATAATGCTCACCATCAAACTTTTCTAACTTACAGAAGTCAGTGTTGAGGAGTGAAGCATTAATGTTTTCCATCGTAGCAATAAAGCTTTGAGATTGTTATTGCCGGGAACGCCGGGGCACAAATTTTCGATGGAAAACTGAGAAAATGAAACAGTTGTAAAGACAACATTTCTAATGCAACTCCTTGAAGAAGGTTTTGCAACAGAGATCCAGAAGGATTCTGCAAATTACGAAATCTAAAAAGATATCGTAATACACGAATAATCTAAAGAGATTTTCGTGATCGTAGCAAACTGGCAGTAGTGCCTTCTAAAAAGAAGATACTGACAGAACTGCTAAAGGCAACAGAAGGATGACAGGCGAGAGATGGAATTGCTGGGGTGAATTATCACCGTTGCTCAAAGCTTTATTCGCCCTATGCGAACAGCTTCCAGGAACCAGCAAGGTTGACGAAAAACCTTGGAACACTCATGCTCTTCTGACTCCTCGGAAGACGGCGAACTCCTCTGGCAATGGTACTCTTCTCTCTCTGTTTGAAGTAACAGAACTCACGCGTACTAAAAAGTACTAGTGTTTGTGTTAAACAACACGCTCACTACTCTGTTGTGTTAAAAAACACTCAGAGTTTTCTCTCTGGAATTCTGATTACTTCTACCAACTGAGAGAGAGGAGAGAACCTGCATATATAGCCCACGGGGCGGTTGCCAAGCAGTTGCCTGCACTTCAGGGTAGTGGCAGAACCACTCCTGAACATGCAGCAACTGCTGCAACCGTTCCCGCTCTAATATGCAGCCAGCCATACGCACATACGCACTCTACGCACACTGCGTACGCTGCGTACGCTGCGCACACTGCGCACTCTACGTACGCTGCGTACGCTGCGCACACTGGGCTCGCGTAACGGGCCGCGCAATGTGGTCGCGCAAGTGGCTCGCGCAACGAGCGCAACTTAAGCGCACTATGCGCCTAGCGACGATGCTGACGTGCTAAGTGCAAAGTGCGCCAACAAAATGCCACATTACGCCTCATGAGCCCTTGAGTCCGAGCCCGAGCCCGAGCCCGAGTCCGAGTCCGAGTCCGAGTCTGAGTCGCTAAGCCCCAACGGGACTTAGCTCTTATGGAAATAAATTTCCCAAGAGCAAAAAGCTTACAGCTTGTTAATTGTTGATTAAGCCTTTATACCATTAATAATTAATCCCACATGGCACACACCCATGTGCACTACATGTGCATCTCCATAAAGAGTAAAGACTCATATATATGGAGATACACATTCCTTTCTAGCCGATGTGGGACTAAAAATCAAAACAAAAGGCTATAAACCCAACAAATACTCCAAGTGAGTATCTCAATATAATATTATGCTTGGTGTTGAGAGATGTACATGGGGTAGTAGTCCAAGTGGTGGGTGTCATGTGGGATATTTTTCTAGTATGATTAAGTTTAAACTCCTCAAGAAAGCATTTATGCTTTTTTCACTCTCTTGAAAAAATTTCCTTCGGAGCTAAGCCCTGACTCGGACTCGGGCTCAAAGACGCAAAGTGATGCTTTAATTGCACACTTTGCACGATAGCATCGTCGCATGGTGCTTGTGCGCATTTGTTGCGCTCGTCCACGAGGTGCATGAGCGGACGCTGAGTGAACTATGTGCAGCTATGCGTATGCGTGCATGCGTTGTTGTACTGTTGCGCATATGCGCGCATGAGTCACATCTGTTGATATTTGCGCGTAGTAGCAATTGCGACTGTGCTATTTCGTGCATGTGCAAATAAAGTGGTTGGCGCATATCCCCACTGATTGCGGATTGAATGATTATGGAAAGTTTGAGTCAAATATTCATATCCGATTTTTGTAGGATTTGAATTTAATTGATCTTTCTATAATTGTTGTACGACCAGAATTAGAGTTAGGATTTTCTCTCTACTCTATAAATACTTTCTTCGTGTCTCCTTTGAGTTGTTTGCGTGTATGCTCTACTGCACATATCCGCACATGAGTTGCAGTGCTGCTGATATATGCACGTAGCCGCAGCTGCGGCCGTGCTGCTTCGCGCATATGCGCAGTTAGAGCGGTTGGCTTATATCTCCGCTGATTGTGGAATTTGAACGATTATGGAAAAATTGAGTCAAATATTCAGATTTGATTTTTGTGTGGTTTGAATTTAACTAATTTTTATCTTTCCATAATTATTGTACGACCATGATTAGGGCTAGGGTTTCCTCCGTACTCGATCTATAAATACTATCTTCGTGCCTCCTTTGAGAACTTACATCGAAATTGAGAGACATAAGAGAGAATACTATAACGACTGCTAATAGAGTTCAGGAGTTCGTGCGAGTCAGAATAGAGGTGACAACGAGCGTTTCAGAAGTTCTCGTGTGAACTTGCTAGTTCCTGAAAGCGGATCATGTAACAGCAAATAACGACGAATCTTGTTTTGAGCAACGATGATTTTCATCATCCTAACAAGCTGTTCTGTCTTCTTCTACTTCTCTAGCTATTCTCTAAGTTATAAACATTCTGTTTCAATTGCAGCACGTTTGCAAGTAAGAACGTAGTCCGATTCTGTCATACATTAAATTGAAGTTATAGTAGTTGTAACAGAAGATTATATTAAGTTCTTCATTGGATTCGAATTATTCGGAGAGCAAAATCGTTTTCGTGAATCTCTAAGTCTCAACTATAACTCAGAATCAAACAGAGGGTACACTATAAAGTTTGGATAAATCTCTGGTCCTGATCTCTGTTCCTTCATCTTTTAATCTTTCTCGAGAATAAGTGTTGCGAGACTCTATAAATGATAACGTGAACAATTGTATAGGGACGGATTTCTGATGCACGAACACTATGGATATAGGGATGTGACAACCATGATGGTAATGGAAAAATCATCATCGACTTCGTCCATGTGATTCACACCCTTCCGGACCTTGTGACCCACACACCTTCCACCACATTTCAGGGTGTCACTTTCCGGGGCCTTGCTGACTATGGACCACAGGTACACAATCCTCCTCCATCGCTCATCGCTACAATAATTTCTGACAATTACCGATTCCGTTCAAGAAACTGGGAAGAAGAATCTCAATAAATGAGCTGGGGATCCTACATAGGCATAGCATTCAACTAATGGGCAATATTGTTGATTTCATTTTCCATAATTTTAAATGAATTATTCAGTATAAAGTACTCGCCACGTTGTAGTAGGGAATGATGAGCCAACAGAATACCACTCATTTTCCCTCCGAACCTGATGGTCTTTTCAGGTTGTTGTTGTATAAAATAGATGTATGGATGATATGATTGTGTCTTTAGGTGATGATGGATATCCGCGGATATTCAGATATTTGTGCTAGATGTTATCTTTCATTTTTCTCTATTATCTTTCTATTACTTGTTGTTACATCCTAGTTTTGCAAACTTATTTTATTATCGAGTTTGCAACAACATATTACGACCGACTATATTATACTTTATTCCATCCAATAGTACAATTGACTTACCATGTGTCAATGGTGAACCCGTCTAATGATATAATAACACACAATAATATTAAAATTCAAAAAAAAAAATTCAATCAAACAATTGTCAAATATCATTAATTTGTTATACTATTGGACGAATCCACTATTCACCACTAGCACACGGTGAGCCGCCGCCGACGAAAGCAACGCCTCTAGCTACGAGCAGATGAAAGGAGCATCGGCGTAAGAGTCGCTGCAGTAGAGACCCGGACGCTGCCGGAGCCCTTGCTTAGCGAGCCTCTCCCGAGCGCTCTGCACGAGCCTCCGGTTGCTGATCTTCCCGTGGTTCTTCGCGAGGATGACCTGGATGGCGTCGCTCAGAGCACCGTACGTCACGTTGCCACTCTCGGTGCTGTGTCCGTCGACGGATTTCTGGTCGGTCTGGCAACCGCTGATCAGTATTCCGTTCTCCGGACCACCGGACCTCCTATTCGCCGCTCTCGTACTGTAAGCTTCATCCTCCAGCTCCAGGATCTCCTCCGACTTCTGCTGGAAAATATTCTTCATCACGCTCCAAGCCACGCTCATGAGTCCACCAACAACGCAACCAATATCGCGGTCACGGGCACCATGTTGGAGTTTGTTCATGGACTTCTTGATGCTGGGGCTGGCGTCGTCGCCGAAGATGTCGAAGAGTGCCGAGCGTACGTTCCCCGGGACGATGTCTCCCCTGCCGGTCTTCTGCTTCAGGATCTCTATCAGATTGGAGAGGCGGAGGGAGCGCTTTTTCACACGGACACCTTTAGACTCGAGGCCGCCGTCGCGACGACGATCACCATTTTCCTCCGGTCCAGTTTCGTGGTGCTTGTGGTTGTAGTAGCTCTCACCGATCTGCTCCTCCGAACTGTCTATCAGACCGCCGCTGTGGCAAGAATCCGCGACTATCGTCAGGCGACACCCGTCTGGGACTTGGCACACAAAGTCTCTGAAATCGTTATCTGCAAAAATGCAGTATCCTAACTCCGTCATTTCAGTGTTCTCAGAACTTTTTTTTTCCAAAACTGAAAAGAACTACAAATTCAGTAAGTATCATCAACTAGCTTGAAGTCTTATGTTGAAAGGACACGACACGACACGGATTCAGCAACTATTTTGATGTTTTCTAATGTATTTCGAAGTATCAATGATACATTTTTAGTTGTAACATATTGTAGGAGAAGTTGTAACATGACAAGTGAACTTTACTAATATTGAAAGTGTGTACTTATTTTTTAAAACTAGATCTTAAAAAATCGTTGGATTATATGTTTCTTATCCCTTTTTCAAGAGACGAGCAAAAAATAGGTACACTCTCAACGTTAGCTAAGTGGAACTCGCTAATCAACGAGTCCGTGTTTGTTGTCGGTGAAAAAAAATGAACTCGCACAAGGATGAGGGAGAGAGAGAGGAGCTGAAGTATACCAGTAATGACATTCATGTCACAGGGGACGATGCACTCGTCGTATCCGGTATCGTCCTCCTCCCCGTCCGCCGTCGGCAGCCTCAAGCCGTGGCCGCTGTAGTGTATGAAGAGAGAATCCCCGGGCTTAGCGCGCCGGACAAGCCTCTCTATGGACTGGCAGATGTTGGCCCCGGTCGGCTGAGTGTAGGACCCGTCGGTGTCGATGAGGACTTCTATGTCCCTCTCGTCGAAGCCGAAGAGCTCGACGAGGCACCGGCGGACCCGTTGGACGTCGTTGACGCAGCCTTCGAGCTCGCCTTCGGTGCCCGGGTAGTTGCAGCCGATCAGAACCGCCCTCTTGGCCATACTCTCGGAAGGATGGGATGATGGAAATGTTGTGCTTCGACTTGAATAGCGTGGGGAGAGCTGGTCGTTAAGGGACTAATATTTCATTGTGCCAGCAATGTTAATATTATTATATGACTTTGGGGTTGACATTACCGAGTCCCTTCCTCTGATCCTCCCACCGCGTGCAAAATGAAGACGAGTTGGCTTCCTTAACAAATGATGCCACGCGGTAACTCAGACCGGGACAACCTACCAAATGTATTTTTACATATTTTTGTTTTTCAAAAGACAATCTACCAAATGTGAAGGTGGTTATGGGGTCGCGGTCGGGTGGCCCGGAATCTGGCCCGGGCCGACACAATCAAACCCGGACTAGGCCGCTACGGACCAGGTCAACGGCCCGACCTACAAGGAAGACGGGTTTTGGTTGGATCTAGTCCGAAGGTCCGGTCCGATCAAGAACCCGGTCCGAATCGGGTACTGCCCTCCAATCCGCTCGACCCAGTCCAATTATGTCAGGCCCAGTCCAATTCCTGTTAACCCAAAAATCCACTCCTAATCTAATGTTTTGGAATATTTTACCAAAATATTCCTTTATTGTCTTTAATATAAACATTGGGAGGGATATTTTGGTTAAAAAAAATCTCCCAACATCAATTTTATTAATTATTGGTGATATGTTTAACAAAATACTCCTAAATTTTATCCATTTTTGACCGTTAATCATGAATATTTTGGTCATTTTGCTAAAAGTTACCAAAATTTTTCTATAACAACTATATTCTAAGAGCATTAGTGGTCATTTGGCACCCAATTTTTTATTTATTTATAAATATGACTTATTTCATCCAAATTTATCATATATATTCACTTTTCTTACTTACAAGTAGCAACTTTCTTGGAACTGAAGTACAGTAATTGCAAGTATATAATAAATATATAAGTATAAATCGTGGACCACCTTGTGTTAATAAGTCTAACACTCCCATTAGACAAACATGACACATTTTCTCCGTAATTTGGTACCCACATGTATCAAACACCTGAACTTTACCTCCAGCTTTTCCTTCATTGCTGTCCTGTTAATGCTTTTACTTCTTCTGCTAATACTACTTCTTGTTCTTCAAGGCTCCCTGTCCAGACCCTTACAGGAACCCCCTATCTCCCTACCTTATGTTGCTCTTGCTCTCCTACAAACAAAGCAGTCCAAGACTGCTACTAACCTGCCATGAAGCTACTGCTTCTCCTCTTCTAATACTGCATAGTCCCCTTCACTCTACATGTTGCTGTTGCACCTAATCTTTGATGCAGGGCTCAAAGCCTGATGCTCCTTTCTCTACCACTTACTTTCCAATCTATCCAACCAATCTATCCGACCAATCTACCTATCTATTTATCTAATGGTTAGCTACACTCTTACACTCATCTATATATTTCTACATTCACTCACAGCATCCTCCCTATATCTATGGACACACCCTATTGCTGCCTAGTGTACTGGTCATCAGTGCACTCCTCTCTGACTGTACAGCAGTGGCCAATGCCACTCTTATACAGGGCCAATGGTCGAGCTCTTCTTCTCCTTCCTATCCTCTATTACCACAAACACACACACACACACACACACACACACACACACACATACACACATATATATAGGGAGATAGGGTTAGGGTTAGTGTGTGTATCCACGTGTCAAAGTGTCAAAGTGTGTCTGTGTGTGTGTGTGTGTGTGGTTATACCTTCCTTGGTCGGGTCGAGGTCGCCGGGGCAGTGGGGGACTGGAGTGGCGGCGCGAAGGACTGTAGCAGCGTCGGTGTAACGCCCCAGAACCAGAATACTGGAGAGCGGGGGCGTACATAGCCAGCTACGTATATTAAAGTGCAACCCACCTCGCTATACGGTCACGGCTGTCTAGATACATGAGGGTTTAACTACAATCCATCAGTCACCTATGGTCATGAACAAGCCTATTGTCTCAATCTCAATCAAGCAATAATAGTTACAAGATGTCAAAGTACCAAATATACAATAGTAAGACGTCCCATACATGACATATTCGGATGATCATGAAGCTAGTCGTACAAAATGTCAAGACTAGCAAGAATTTTAGTCATACATGATCAACCCTAGGATTCGTCAATCATGTTACAGCCCGTAGGCAGACAATAAATAAAGGTGTAATACGAGCTAAACACGTGCTCGCCGGCTAAACGCCTCAAAAGAATAATTTTTACAATAGAGTGGGGAGAGCCAAAATAACCCACTCGTTGCCAGGATTACGCCTGGTGGTCACCATCTGGCTGGAAGGTAGGTAGATTCTCTGGTGCTGCTCCGATATCTGGCCATACAAAACCAGCTGGGTCAGACCCCAGAAAGAGCAAGTGCCACAAAGGAGGATTCACTTAGGAACTAAAACCAGCATATACAATAGAATATTAAAGATGATTATAAACGAAACTGATAATAATAAAGATACCAACAGTAATTTGAGTACGAGGAAACCATTCAAGTAGTCAGGTCACAACCCTTAAACCAAACAAAGACCGGGGTTGGAACCCTTCACCTGAATAAAACCCCTCTCAACTACTTGTGAGTAAAGTAATAAGGCAATAAACGAAGAGAGGACACAGAACTGCTCCGGGAGCCAGTTACAACCCTTAAACCAAACAAGGACCGGGGTTGTAACCCTTCGCCTGAACAGAACTGGACCCCTGATCTTTATTGTTAAGGCCAGTATAAATAATCATGCTATTGAAGTAAGGTAAAACATGACGAGCAGGGCATGGGGAGCAATAAGACAATAAACGAAAAGAGAATACAGAACTGCTCCGAGAGCCAGGTTACAATCCTTAAACCAAACAAGGACCGGGGTAGTAACCCTTCGTCTGAACAGAACTGGTCATCTGATCGTTATTGTTACGACAAGCATAATTAATCATGTCATGTCACAATCTTGTACAGGATCAAGACAAGACTAAACTGATTATACTTCACCCAACAATCACAGCCAAGCAATGAGTACGGCTTGATACTTTAACTAACTAGGGTTATCACAAGCCTAGTTACTAGCAAGATGCAATGAGATTATCCCAACAGCCACAAGCCCTACAGACCATCCAGGTTAACCAGGTCGAATGTCCGTTTATGAAGGATGCAACACGTGACGGTGTGCTGGAAATGTGTCCTACTCGTTGGTAGGCTACAAGTCCACTTAGTGCGCCCAGATAACGGGATTACCTGTAGCTGGAAAATCTCTCCATGACTACTGAATTATTCTAGTTTATTAGCCTTAGTCATTTGCAGTAGGTATCCCTGACCGTGTGTCACTCCCTGTTCCCAGAATACGTATTTTAATACATGTACTGCTTTAGTATATTTATTTAAATATTTATCATGTATTGTTTTGTATTTAAATCTCTTTAAATTCATGTTAATTAATTTCCTGCAATTAATTTTTTGTATTTTACTTTCTGCTTTTATTCTCTGCTTTAGCTTACTTTAGGTTTGGCCTAGGTTGGTTTATCTTCGGATTACGGTGGTTCATCATGAACCGAACCCAATACCCCACCTACCACCACCCCTTCCATTTAAAGCCCCCAACTCTTTCTCTCTCTTCATTACTCTCCTTCACCATTACTCTTCTTCTTCTTCCTCATAACTCTCTCCACCTACCAAACCCATAGGCAAGTACATCTTGCTTCCACATGAAAACCCATTTTTATGGTTCCATTCTCTTTCCCTTGTGATTCTAAGACACATTAGAACTTGTCATTTTCCATTTTGAGGCTTTAATTTTTGTAGATCTAGAAATTGATTATTTTCAGATTTTGGTGGTTTGATCTATCAAACTTCTTTATTTTTAAGTTTTGATGGTTCCATGTTGTAGAGAATTTTATTCTACCCAATTTTGACCTTTGAAAAGTTGGATTTGGACTTATTTTGACCAAGTTATGGACTTTTGAAGCTTTAGGTTCAAACCATGGAGTTCTTGCTGATTTGGAGAAGACAGTGAGCAGTGTACGCGAGCTTTTTAGCTTGCGCCACTGAGCTGCACGTGCTCTTTAGCGCAGCACAGTCTGACACATACGCTGCCTTGAAGAGGAGTCGTATGGACTTGCATACGCTGCCTAGATGAGGAGTCGTATGGAGTACATACGCTGCCTTGAAAAGGAGTCGTATGGAGTCCATACACTAGCTTGACTTGAGCGTAGCCTGACTTGAGCGTAGCTTGACTTGAGCGTAGCTTGGCTTGAGCGTAGCCTGACATGAGCGTAGCCTGACTTGAGCGTAGGCTGACTTGAGCGCAGGCTGACTTGAGCGTAGCTTAACTTGAGCGTAGATGACTTGAGCGTAGCCTGACTTGAGCGTAGCTTGACTTGAGCGTAGGCTGACTTGAGCGTAGGCTGACATGAGCGTAGCCTGACTTGAGCGTAGCCTGACTTGAGCGTAACCTGACTTGAGCGCAGTCTGACTCAGGCGCAACCTGATGTTTAGGCGCAACTGGACCTGACCTTACTTACCCTGGATCTTCTATAGCCCTGTATATTGATATCTTATTAGATATTTAACGTCCAATTTATATCCTTACGCCTTTTTGTATAAACTTGATATAATCATGATATGCTAATATTTCTGTTAAATATAGATTGTTACGTGGGATGTACCATGTATCGTGAATTGAGTTATAGATACCCCGATTGACTGGAATTAAACCCTGAGAGTTGTAGACTCGACCCCACTGAATATTAGTTGACTTTCATGCCTTGTTACCATTGATAATGATTGTGACATTGACTAATAATTGATCATGCGTTCCTAGTTGGAACTAAGAGACTGGCTAGTCGTCTTTTTGAATTGAATAAATGAGACACATTCATATTAATTATGAACGATTGAAATCGATTGGCTAATCCTAAATATTGGCATACAGGCACATGCAGGCTTCAATTCATTTATTATTTATTTATCTTACCAAAGAAGCATGTGTACTTTATGGTCAAGGCATGATTACTCCGTGGTTAGTTTTGATTGTTGCATTACGCTATGTAAGACCTATAACCTGACCGCACTGGTATCATTGTAGAGTTGTGCATATCGTACCCCGTACAAAGGTACTCATTCTGAATGACCATGACCCACGGTATGGGATTTCACTTAACATAGAGGCTATTAAGTTAAATAAAATAATGATTGCATGGAAAGAATGGATTTCCGAGTTCTTACATGGCAGCCCTCTTGGGACTAGTAGTGCCCGACAGGCCGGTTGGTCCCCACATATACTGTAAATCTGCCACACGGGCAGGGAGCGGTATATGGTTATTTTATCTATTGAATATTGTATATTAATGACGGACGTCCAGCTGGGACTCGTCTAATTCATGATTGGCGCAGTTGATTGACTGGATAAACTAGCCTTGCTTGCGCATAATAAGAACTGAGAAATCCTCATTGCATAAAACCAAGATAACTTGGGACTCACAATAGCAAGCCGTAGTAGTTGTCCGGCCGTTTAAATTGATTTATTTGTGCACTGTACCTACTCTGTTACTTAACTTGAGATGATCAGAATGTCAGGACATGACAGGCCAACTTCTGTCCTTGTTTGGTTGGGAGGTTGGTTCGAAGTGTCGTGATGTTGTGTGAGTCCTAGTAGATACCAGAGATCTATTATCATATTCTCTTATTACTAGCTTCATTCCTCATATCGTGCTCCCTTGCGGTACTTGCTATTAGAGGTCTAACCTCTCTGGTTTTGCATGGCCAGATTTAGAGCCAGTCCCCGAGGATCCAGCTTACTTCTACCTCCAATATGGTCAACACTAGAGGGATGATCGCAGGAGGACTCGAGTGGGTTTCTTACCTCCCCGCCCGTTTTGTTATCTACTTTATACTTTACCGTTTGGCACCGACATGTTAGTCGGATTATCTTGTACCTACTTTTGCATAATTGTAACTAAGTCAGGCTGCATCTGCTAACAATTGTGTATACTTACTACATCATCTGGCTGTATTTTGTAAAGCCAGATATCAAGAACATTTTGACTGAGCGTTTCGGACGCCTTATTGCTTTATCTTAAATGTTCTCTGATATTGCTTCTTGTTTGAATGATTGAGACAATAGATGTGAAGTGACCATAGCGAGACTTTCATGTAGAATGCACCCCCTTGTCTTTTAGACAGTATTGATCGTATTATACGGTATTCATCTACCTGTAATACGTAGCTGGCTGATTCATTCCCCCGCTCTCCAGTATTCTGGTTCTGGGGCGTGACACCGTGGTACTCAGAAATTCCTATCCTAGACATGATGCAAGACATTATTGGTTTATTTGTACAAACACAATCGCCCATGATGTCCAGGTCATGCATACTTGTTATGTCAGGCTAGCTGTCGTAACAGCATGTCGGGTATAACATGTCAGGTTTACTTGTCAAGAGTGCGCCACGGCGGGCCACTATTGTATTCATGGAACATAGCAGAATTTACATGGCATAAGCATAAATGTGACATTTCAATTTATTAATAATAATAATAATAATAATATAATAATAATAATAAAAAGAACAAGACTGAGGAAGGAGCCATGCGGCTAATTGGATTCATGCGGCAGAGAGCATGCGCGCTTATGCGGCTGGGACTGCGCGCTCATACGGCTGGAAGAGGGCAGGCGCATGCGGCTCAGGAAGGAAAGGGCTTATGCGGCTGAAAGATAATAAGTTCATGCGGCTAGAAGTAATGTGGGGATCATGCGGCAGCGGGGAACTCAGGCTTATGCGGCTGCGGAAAGGAAGGGACTTATGCGGCTGAAAAAGCGCACACTCATGCGGCTCGGGAAATCACTTGCATATGCGGGTGCAGGGCTTGCGGGTCTATACGGCAAGAGCATGCAAGCTTATGCGGCTATGTCAAGTCAAGGCCTTATGCGGCTGTAAGGAAGTGAGTATATGCGGCTGAATGAAATCAGGGCTCATGCGGCTCGGGGATGGCAAATCTTATGCGGCTGAAAAGATAGGAGTCTCATGCGGCTGAGTAAGGGACGGGTCTTATGCGGCCAAGAAGAACAAGTCACATGCGACAATGGATTGTTGAGTTCATGCGGCTGCATTTGTCAAGCGGCTAGAAGGCTTGCCGCATGAAATTCCATACGGTCAAGTTCTGCCATGCGGCTGAGAAGTTCATGCGACTGGGCCATGCAAGCGATGCGGCTCAGCACCGTTCTTCTTCTCCACTTGTCCGAAAAGAAGAACCATGAAGTCCATGGCTTCAAAGCTCATAAATCCTTCATCTGAGGTTGGAATCCAGACTTCCATAGGTCAAAATAAGGCAGAACAAAATTCTCTACAACGTGGAACCATCAAAACTTGGAAATAACAATGTTAAGTAGATCAAAATCCAAGAAATCTAAAAATACAATAAACTTAGATCTACAACTAATGAGCCATGGAAATTAGAAATGTTAAGTACTAAAGTGTGTTAGAATCTCGTGAGGAAGAGAATGGAACAATAAAAATGGAGTTCCTCCATGAAGCAAGCTGCACTTGCCTAAGCTCTCTCCCTGGTAGGTGAAGAAGTAATGGTGAAGAAGAAGAAGTAATGAAGAAGAATTAATGAGGAGAGAAAGGGTTGGACAGCTATTAAAGGAAAGGAGTGGGGGTAGGTGGGGATTTTCTTTTGGTTCATGATGAACCCAAAGCAAACCAAGCCAAGCCAAACCAAACTAAGCAATAGAATGCCCAAATATACCATGCAAGAAAACATACAATACGAGTCAAGATACGTACACGTATTCCAAAATACGTAATACGATCTACGGGCATTACAACTCTACCCATCTTAAAAGAATTCTGTCCTCGGAATTTAATTAAGAGGCTAGAGCGGCAAGGACAAGCTATACTAATCATAGACAAGCTATACCAATCAGTTTATCATGCAGTCATTCATTCAAGCAAGGAATTGAAAGCATAAGGCATAAGGAAGACATTATACCTTACGAGTCAAACAGGTCAGAATATCGCGATCGGATATCATCCTCACGCTCCCACGTTGACTCATCCAAAGAGTGATGACCCCAAGCAATACGGACTAAACTAATAGTCTTGTTCTTGAGCATCTTCTCTCTCCGGTCCAATATAGACACGGGCCTGTCCTCATAAGAAAGGTTGGTACCAACAACCAATTTCGAATGATCAAGGATATAGCTCGGGCCTGGGATATACCGTCGTAGTTGGGATACATGGAACATGTCATGCACCTCACGTAGCGACGGCGGAAGAGCGAGACGACATGACACATCTCCGACTCGCTCCAGAATGTCGAACGGTCCTATATACCTATGACTAAGCTTTTCTCGTACGCCGAAACGAATGACGCCATGGTTAGGAGAAATCCTCAGGAATACTTGGTCGCCGACAGAAAACTCAAGAGGGTGCCAATGAGAATCGGCCCAATGACGCTGGCGATCTTGGGCAACTCGAAGATGATATCTGACTCTCCTGACCACCTCAACTGTCTGAGCAATCATTTCTGGACCCAACATCTGCCTCTCTCCAACATCGTCCATGCTAGCGGGAATCGGAATTTCCTACCATACAGTGTCTCGAACGGCGCTGTCACGCCCCAGAACCAGAATACTGGAGATCGGGGGCAAAACAAAGCCAGCTACGTATATCAAGGTACGCCAGTACCCCAATGTACGATCAAAGCTGTCTAGAAGACAAGTGGGAAGACTCTAGCATGCCACTGACGACTCCTATGGTCGAACAAATCCTATCTCAATCCAACAACAACAAGTATCAAGAGTATATCAAATATGAAAGTAAAGAGGCGTCCCAAAATACTATATCATACATGATCATGAAGCTAGTGAATACAAAATGCTACACTAGCAAAGTACCAACATAAATGATCACTATATCAGTCCAGATCTACTATAATACATCATGTTGACCGAAGTCTGAGAAAGTCTCAAAATAATAGGGCTAACACATGCCCTAGCTAACACCACCAAAATAAAATGAACCGCAAGTGGTAAGAAGAGGGAACCCACTCGCGAGGAGGAACAACCGTAGATCTAAGCAGGCGGCGGGTCATCCAGAGAAAGGTAGGGAGAATCCTCGGGCTCCAGCGGTAATCTGGCCAAACAAAACCAGTGGGGTCAGGCCCCAAATAGCAAGTACCACAAGGAAGCTCGAGGTGCATGACAAAACCCAACAACAATACAATAACATAATGACAGAAGTAAATAAATACGGGTCGAGACTAGTGCGGTACCAATGCACGTATCTCAAGAATATAAATGACTGAATGGAAAAACTAAACAATATAGCTATGGAACAGAATAATCCGATGAGCAACAAGGGGTTTAGAAACTACTAGGAATCGGAGCTACAACCCTTAAACCAAACAAGGACTGGGGTTACAGATCTTTTCCCTAGCAGAACTTAGCCTCTGGCCACTCACCGACACAAGAGCATATAAGGTAACACACAATCAAAAGTGCACGGCCAATCATTACCTACGGCTTGCTATCATTAACTAGCTAGGGTTATCACAATCCTAATTACTAGTATGCAAGTTGAGAAACTTCACTACCACCTACGCTGCAGTAACTCGGATGGCCAAGGGGGCGACGACGGTAGAAGAAAAGAAATATAATCAACCAAACAATCTCAATCAATAGTAGATAAACATCTACTCCAAAATGAAACATATCAATAGTAGATAAACAACATCTACTCAATAACATATCAATAGTAGATAAACATCTACTTCAATCAATAGTGGACAGGGGCCCACGCCAATCGGGGTTATCCCTGCCACTGTGGGGGCCCATAGCGATCCGAGTACGTGGTAGCATGAAGTGTCCTCCCCTCCCAATGATCTATATGAGTTTACTAGTCAATTACCTATAACATTCATTTTTAATTCTCAAGTCGTGGACACTCAAGAATCGTCCTATAATGACAAGCCATGGGTACAAGTCATTTGTGAGATATCTCTGGCAAATGTTCTCAATACACATTACGCGCGATACAACTCACACTCGATTGTCCATTGTCAAGATGCAAATAGATTAGACATATAACAAGTTAAATCCACGGTGTCAATAAAGAACATGCAATCAAATCTCAATCTAGAATTCAATCGAGAAATTAGTACATGAGTGCGCTACTATGAGCCACTAAATCGAGCTAGACATATACAGTAATCTGGAGTGTGCCATGACAGGCCACTATCTATAATCTGGACATAGCACACTACATGAACATAATGATGTGTCATGTATATAGGGTGTACAATCATTCTCTAACTATACAAGATCATCTAATCATGTTAAAAGTTCATTACAATCGAAGAAAATATCAAAAACGGACAGAAACGGACCAAAACGGACAAAAAACAGACAAAAACAGCCTAACCGGATTATCCGACGGATTATTGCAGATTTTCGGCAGATTTTCCGAAGTGTAACAGCAAGTTTTGTGGTGCAAGTTCGGATTTTCCGACAGATTTCCGCGGATTTCCGACGGATTTTCCGAACCGTCACAGAAAGTTGATTTTTGAACTCAAACTTGTTTCGGCCATAAAAAACTTCGTTTTAAATCGAAATTCGGACTTTCAAAAGTCAAAATTGAATAGAATTGAATTTCCTACAACATGGAGGTATTAGTTTTCATAATTAAAACATTTGATAGATCAAAACTTCAAAATACTCAAAAATTATATCTAGAAACTCAGATCTACGCAATATTGTCGATCAAAACCAAAAGTACTATATACTAAAGATGTTAACAATTTAGAGGAGCATATTATAGAATAATAAAACTTTAATTTCTATGGAAAACAAAAATAAAGTATGGTTATGTCACTTTTGAACAAGATGTACTTGCCTAGGTTTTAGGAACCGAGCCTAATCTTCCACTCCACCACCAAGAGGGGTTCCGAAACCACACTCTAGGCCTCAAGGCCAAGCCTTCCTAAGCTTGAGGAAGAGAAAAGAGAGTGAAGGGGAAATGGTAAAGAAAGAAAAGAGAGAGGAGAGATAAACTCATAGGATATATATAGAGAGGGTGAATTAATCATGACCGTTGGATCGTGATCCATGTCACATTCTAGGTCAATCCTAGCCATTGAAAGAAAACCAATTGTCCATTGGATATATAATGCATCTACACTATTCACGAAAATATCTAAATACTATTCATCAAAATATCTAAACACTATTCATGAAAATATTGGAAACACTATTCACGAAAATATCTAAAATCGAAAATATCTAAAATGTAGAAAATATGTCCGAACGGTATGCCGTTGGTATACTTCGGTACACCGTCGGTATACCGGCCAAGGAGAAAATCTATAATGTGGGAAAAATTTTAAAGCGTTCGAAAACCGAGAAAATATGAAATACAATACAAAATACGTATCCATATATAAATACCGATACTGTGAGACGAGTCTCACAACTCTCCACAACTTAGAAAAATTCCGTCCTCGGAATTTCCTAAAGCCAATCGAGCAAAAATACACATGCTAAAATAATGTAAAATCATAACACATCAAAAGAAAACATCCCGTGTACAAGTGATATTTGAAATACAGAATTTAAATAAATGCGAAAAATAATATATACATATATAATACAAGAAAAGGAGGCATATGAAATAATATACCCCTGAGTCAGTTGAGTAGGGATTCGTCCTCGCTTGCCTACGATGACTCACAAAGTGGATAAGGGTCAAGTTTCGAAGTAAGTCGGTACCAATGACTCAGTCGAACATATGGCTCTAATCCAGGACACACCTACGTAGTCGGGATACATGATAGATATCGTGTATCACAAGATACGGAGGAAGATGAGCGGTACGAGAAACTCGCGTTTACTCGCCGAATATGTCAAGTCGACCATCGCATTCCGGGTATGAATGGAATGCAAGGCCGTCAACGGAACCCAAGAGTAAGATAAACTGAAGGAATGCTCAAAATCTCACCTACAATCTGACCGCCCTCGACCAACAGCTCCTGCAAGCTCATGTTGAAAGCCTGCCCACGCTTTACGGTACTCGTGTAGTCTGCTGCTGGCTCGATCCTGCCTGCTGGGCTTGGGCATACTGCGCTGGACGCTGGTGGTGAAATTGCTGGGATTGCGTCGGAAGCGGGCACTGAACATAGGATCATGCTGACTCTGCTGGTCCCCTCTGACCCTCAATCACCAATGGCACTGGGGCAACTGATGAAGCCTCTGGACGTCTACGAAGACAAGACCCAACCATATGATCAGATGCCCCGCATCCGAGACACTGACCGTTGGCCCTCCTGCACTGGGCCCTGGTATGCCCTGGCTTTCCACAGTAATCACATCCTGGCTGACCTGACTGCCTGGACTGCTGTACTGATGTCACTGTCGGGGCTGATGATACTGTTTGACGAGGAGGTCGATGATCTGGAGCTCTGACTGCTGGAGCTGGGGCTGAGGACTGAATGGTAATGCCCCTCATAGTCGAGTGTGACCTCTTCTGACCTCCGATCCTTTCTGCTATCCTCTGACTGGTCATCTCCAAGGATCTAGCTGCTCTCAGTACTGTATCATAGGTGTCGTAAAAATGGCCCACCATAAGCTGTTGAAGCTCCAAGTGCAAGCCCTGCTCGAACCTCCAGCTCTATCACCATCGGAAGCTACCATGTGTGATGCAAATCGACTGAGCCTACTGAACTTTGCCGCATACTGATCCACGGTTCTCGTCTGCTGACGAAGGTTGATGAACTGTTGCTGAAGCTGGAACTTGGCTGAGGTGTGGAAGAACTTCTCCTGGAAGCGCTTCCGAAATGTCTCCCAACTAATAGGCCTAGGAAGACCCATCTCCTGTGCTTCCCACCAGTCGCGGGCAATGTCTGATAACTGTAGCTTCACCACTGCTACCCGATCCTCTGTTGGAGTCCTAGCTGCCTCCAAAATGGCCTCGGTGTCCTGAAGCCAAGAATCGGCTGATACTGCATCTTCGGTGCCGAAGAACTGAGCTGGACGCAGGCGACTAAAGTCGGATGCTGAGTTGTGACCACGACATCCACTCGCCTCCAAAGCTACTGTAACGCCCTGGTAGAGGGTGTTGTTGGTATGGTCTTGGCCCTGCTGTAACTGCTGGTACAACTGAACCTGCTGCTGGATCTGAAGCTGATTCTGATGTTGCTGTTGTTGTGCCTCCATCATGTCCCGCATCATCTCGAGTAGGGCACGCTGGTCTACCTGGGCTGGCTGTATGAAGGAACTGACGGAGCTGGCTGAGCTGACTGAACAGGAACAGACTGACCTACTGACGGATGCTGAGATGGTACGGGATTCTGATTCTGCGGAGGAGGGGTATGATCATGACCTTCCATCTGAGCTTCCTGAGACGGCGGAGCAACTGAACCTTCGAAAGAAGAAGTAGGCGGTGTGTCCCTGAAAGAGAAGGACACGAGGTGTCAATAATGGACAGGAATAGAACAAGGATATGTCAATCATGTTTACAGTTCAAGAAAAACGAGAATACGATAAGCAAAGGGACATCAAATGAAAACAAATATAGGATTGAGATTCTAACAAGATGAATCCCCCACAAGTCTGAAGACAGACCTGCATGGGCCACCAAAAAACTCTGTCACGCCCCAGAACCAGAATACTGGAGATCGGGGGCAAAACAAAGCCAGCTACGTATATCAAGGTACGCCAGTACCCCAATGTACGATCAAAGCTGTCTAGAAGACAAGTGGAAAGACTCTAGCATGCCACTGACGACTCCTATGGTCGAACAAATCCTATCTCAATCCAACAACAACAAGTATCAAGAGTATATCAAATATGAAAGTAAAGAGGCGTCCCAAAATACTATATCATACATGATCATGAAGCTAGTGAATACAAAATGCTACACTAGCAAAGTACCAACATACATGATCACTATATCAGTCCAGATCTAATATAATACATCATGTTGACCGAAGTCTGAGAAAGTCTCAAAATAATAGGGCTAACACATGCCCTAGCTAACACCACCAAAATGAAATGAACCGCAAGTGGTAAGAAGAGGGAACCCACTCGCGAGGAGGAACAACCGCAGATCTAAGCAGGCGGCGGGTCATCCAGAGAAAGGTAGGGAGAGTCCTCGGGCTCCAGCGGTAAATCTGGCCAAACAAAACTAGTGGGGTCAGGCCCCAAATAGCAAGTACCACAAGGAAGCTCGAGGTGCACGACAAAACCAACAACAACACAATAACATAATGACAGAAGTAAATAAATACGGGTCGAGACTAGTGCGGTACCAATGTACGTATCTCAAGAATATAAATGACTGAATGGAAAAACTAAACAATATAGCTATGGAACAGAATAATCCGATGAGCAACAAGGGGTTTAGGAACTACTAGGAATCGGAGCTACAACCCTTAAACCAAACAAGGACCGGGGTTACAGATCTTTTCCTAGCAGAACTTAGCCTCTGGCCACTCACCGACACAAGAGCATATAAGGTAACACACAATCAAAAGTGCACGGCCAATCATTACCTACGACTTGCTATCATTAACTAGCTAGGGTTATCACAATCCTAATTACTAGTATGCAAGTTGAGAAACTTCACTACCACCTACGCTGCAGTAACTCGGATGGCCAAGGGGCGACGACGGTAGAAGAAAAGAAATATAATCAACCAAACAATCTCAATCAATAGTAGATAAACATCTACTCCAAAAATGAAATATATCAATAGTAGATAAACAACATCTACTCAATAACATATCAATAGTAGATAAACATCTACTTCAATCAATAGTGGACAGGGGCCCACGCCAATCGGGGTTATCCTGCCACTGTGGGGGCCCATAGCGATCCGAGTACGCGGTAGCATGAAGTGTCCTCCCCTCCCAATGATCTATATGAGTTTACTAGTCAATTACCTATAACATTCGTTTTTAATTCTCAAGTCGTGGACACTCAAGAATCGTCCTATAATGACGAGCAATGGGTACAAGTCATTTGTGAGATATCTCTGGCAAATGTTCTCAATACACATTACGCGCGATACAATAGACAATACTCACACTCGATTGTCCATTGTCAAGATGCAAATAGATTAGACATATAACAAGTTAAATCCACGGTGTCAATAAAGAACATGCAATCAAATCCCAATCTAGAATTCAATCGAGAAAATTAGTACATGAGTGCGCTACTACGAGCCACTAAATCGAGCTAGGCATATACAGTAATCTGGAGTGTGCCATGACAGGCCACTATCTATAATCTGGACATAGCACACTACATAAACATAATGATGTGTCATGTATATAGGGTGTACAATCATTCTCTAACTATAAAAGATCATCTAATCATGTTAAAAATTTATTACAATCGAAGAAAATATCAAAAACGGACAAAAACGGACAGAAACGGACCAAAACAGACAAAAACAGCCTAACCGGATTATCCGGCAGATTATTGCGGATTTCGGCGGATTTTTCGAAGTGTAACAGCAAGTTTTGTGGTGCAAGTTCGGATTTTCCGAACCGTCACAGAAAGTTGATTTTTGAACTCAAAACTTGTTTCGGCCATAAAAACTTCGTTTTAAATCAAATTCGGACTTTCAAAAGTCAAAATTGAATAAAATTGAATTTTCTACAACATGGAGGTATTAGTTTTCACAAATTAAAACATTTGATAGATCAAAACTTCAAAATACTCAAAAATTATATCTAGAAACTCAGATCTACGCAATATTGTCGATCAAAACCAAAAGTGCTATATACTAAAGATGTTAACAATTTAGAGGAGCATATTATAGAATAATAAAACTTTAATTCTATGGAAAATAAAAATAAAGTATGGTCATGTCACTTTTGAACAAGATGTACTTGCCTAGGTTTTAGCAACCGAGCCTAATCTTCCACTCCACCACCAAGAGGGATTCCGAAACCACACTCTAGGCCTCAAGGCCAAGCCTTCCTAAGCTTGAGGAAGAGAGAAGAGAGTGAAGGGGAAATGGTGAAGGAAAGAAAAGAGAGAGGAGAGAGAAACTCATAGGATATATATAGAGAGGATGAATTAATCATGACCGTTGGATCGTGATCCATGTCACATTCTAGGTCAATCCTAGCCATTGAAAGAAAACCAATTGTCCATTGGATAATATAATGCATCTACACTATTCACGAAAATATCTAAACACTATTCATCAAAATATCTAAAATACTATTCATGAAAATATCGGAAACACTATTCACGAAAATATCTGAAATCGAAAATATCTAAAATGTGAAAATATGTCCGAGCGGTATACCGCTGGTATACTTCGGTACACCGTTGGTATACCGGCCAAGGAAAAAATCTATAATTTGGGAAAAATTTTAAAGCGTTCCGAAAATCAAGAAAATATGAAATACAATACAAAATACGTATCCGTATATAAATACCGATACTGTGAGACGAGTCTCATAGACGCCATCTGGGTACTGGCCTGGAAACTGTTGTTGTACGAAAACTCCACCAGGTGCATGTGATTTTCCAATGAGCCACCGAAGTCGAGTGTACAAGATCTCAACATATCTTAAAGAGTCTGGATTGTGTGTTCTGACTGACCATTAGTCTGCGGATGATACGTTGAGCTGAACTAGAGGTGAGTCCCCAAACACTCCTGCAGACTACACCAAAAGTGCGACGTAAATTTGGAATCTCTGTTTGAAGTGATACTGACTGGTACACCATGAACTCTGACTATCTGCCTGAGATACATCTCTGCCAGCTGAGCCGTCGACTGACCAACTCTGAACGGAAGAAAGTGAGCCACCTTCATGAGCCTGTCTATGATAACCCAAATAGCGTCTCTGCCAGCCGGGGATCTAGGTAAGCCGGTCACGAAGTCCATGGTTATATGCTCCCACTTCCATTCTGGAATTGGCAAGGGCTGAAGAAGTCCAGCTGGCCTCTGATGTTCAGCCTTAACTTGTTGGCAAACCAAACATCAAGAGACAAACCGGACTATCTCCCTCTTCATGCCATTCCATCAGAAGTGCTGACGAATATCATGATACATCTTCGTGCCACCGGGATGAACGGAATACTGCGAACTATGAGCCTCTGCTATGATCTCCTTTCTGATATCACCATTGGGTACACAAAGACGCTTCCTATGTCGAAGTGTACCGTCTTCATGGATGCATGACTCTGGTCTTCGTCCTGCCTCACACTCTGCTCTGAGCAGCTAAAACTTGGAATCTGTTGATTGTATCATCCGGATCCTCTCGTCTATAGTGGACTGAACTCGCATACTGGCCATCAATGCCACACTGGTAGGAAGGATAACCTCTATACCCATCTTCTGAAGATCTGCTAACATCTCTGGTCGTGCTGTTAGGAAATAAACTCTGGCTCTCCTGCTCAATACATCTACAACGACGTTGGCCTTCCCTGGGTGATACTGCAGGTTGACATCATAATCCATAAGTAGCTCTAGCCGTCTCCTCTGACGCATGTTAAGATCCTTCTGGGTGAACACATACTTCATGCTCTTGTGGTCGGTATAAATTTCTATCCTATCTCCGTACAAATAGTGCCTCCACAACTTAAGTGCACACACTACTGCTGCCAGCTCCAAGTCATGGGTTGGGTAATTTCTCTCATGATCACGAAGTTATCATGACGCATAAGCTATTACCTTCCCATGCTGCATTAGAACACATTCTAAGCCTCTGCTTGAAGCATCACAATACACTGAGAATCCTCCAGTTCCATCTGGAAGCGTGAGAATGGGAGCCGTCATCAAGCCTCGCTTCAACTACTCAAAAGAACCCTGGTACTCTGCTGTCCAAGCAAACTGCACATCCTTGCGGGTCAACTGGGTCAATGGCGCTGAAGTCCGAGCAGTCTGAAACAAATCGTCGGTAGTAGCCGGCCAAGCCAAGAAAACTGCGAACCTCTACAACTGTGCTGGGTACTGGCCACGTCTCAATATCCACGATCTTCTGGGTATCCACTTCTACTCCTCCTCTGGTGATGATATGACCCAAGTACGAAATATGATCGACCCAGAACTCGTATTTACTGAACTTGGCATACAACTGGTGCTCTCTGAGAATCTGGAGGACAACTCTGAGATGTTGCTCATGCTCTGCCTCACTCTTGCTGTAGACCAGGATGTCGTTTAGGAACATAATCATGAACTGATCCAAATAAGGCATGAAGATGCGATTCATGAGGTCCATGAATACAGACGGCGCATTGGTTGCTCCAAATGGCATCACAAGGAACTCCTAATGCCCATACCAGGATCTGAAAGCTGTCTTGGGGATGTCCTGCTCTCTGACTCTGATCTGATGATATCCTGAGCGCAAGTCGATCTTCGAGAATACTGCTGCCCCCTTGAGTTGATCAAACAAGTCATCTATCCTCGGGAGAGGGTATCTATTCTTGATTGTCACTGAGTTTAAGGTACGATAATCTACACATAATCTGGACGTACCATCCTTCTTTTTCACAAGAAGCATCGGGGCTCCCCAAGGCAATCCACTAGCACAAATGAATCCATTGGTCCTGAGTTCTTCAATCATCTTGTACAATATCTCTAGCTCTGACGGCGCCATCCGGTAGACTCTCTCTGACACTGGGGCTGATCCGGGAATCAAGTCGATGGTGAACTCAATCTCCCGCTCTGGCGGCATCCCTGGAAGCTCTTTTGGGAAAACATCTGGAAACTCCACAACTATCCGAGGTAACTGCACTGCTGCTACTGTCATCCGCAACACTAGAGGAGAATGTTCAACTTCGCCTTGGGAGAAGAAAAACTCTAGCTCGCCTGGAATGCTAAAAATAATCCTGCCAATGTGGCAGTCTATCCTAGCATACTGGTCCCTCAACCAATCCATCCCTAAGACCACATCATAATCGGCCATCGGGAACTCTATCAATCTAGCGGGGAACTCTCTACAGCTAACTACGATCCGACATGAGGAAAACACCCTATCTACTCCCACAAGTCTATTACCAGTAAGTATATTGAGCCTTACTGATAATGACTCGGGCTCCAATCCTATCCGTGTCGCAAATCGTGCAGACATAAATGAATGCGAGACACCAGAGCCAAATAATACTGAAGCTGGAAAGGTGTTGACGAGAATAGTACCTGCCACTACCTCACGTGGGGCTAATCCTTCCTCTCCCACGGTCAAAGCCAGCACTTGACCATGTCCTCTGGGTGCGGGTCCCCTCTGCTAAAAATTTCTCTGTCTGCTCTGGATCAGGGCTTGGGCTTGGGCATACTGTTGCGGTCTCTGCTGCTGGAATGCCTGGGCCTGCGTCAGCAATAGCCTCGGAAACGGGTACTGCTACTGCTGGGCTGGTGCTGGTCCTCTAACTGAAGGACTAGAGAAGGCTGACGAAGATGAACTCCCTCTGTTCGGGCAGTTCCCAACCCTGTGGTCGGGGGCACCATAAACCGAGCACAAACCTTGTGCTCTGCGAAACTCTGATATCACATGCCCCGGCTTCTCGCAGTGTGAACATCCCACTACGGAAGACTGCTTCTGCTTCTGCTGCTAAGGATACGTCAGGATTGAATGTTGAACCGACATCACTGCGGCCACCTGCCTCGGAGCTCCAATGGTCAAGGTCCTGGCTGCCGGGGCTGGTGCTGAAGACTGATTCATCTGGCCATGGGATCGCTTCCGACCCCCGGTCCTATCCACGATCCTCTGGGAGGTAACTCATGCCTCCTAGCTGCTCTCAACATCGCATCAAAAGTCTGATGCTCAAACTGCTCTACTGCCAGTAAAATCTTGAGATGGAGCCCCTGCTGGAACCGCTGGGCTCTATCGAACTCGGTCGCTACCAAGGTGGAAGCAAACCGACTAAGTCTCGAGAACTCAGCCTCATATCCGTCGACCGTCCTGCCCATCTGCTTCAGATTAGTGAACCTCGTCTGTAGAGCGTACCGAGCTACAGCATCGAAATACTTGGTCTGGAATCTCTCACGGAACACTGCCCAGGCAATAAGAACCACTAATCCAACGGTCTGCGTCGTCCACCAACTGCGAACAAGATCCAATAATTGTAGGCGCACCACGGCCACCTTCTCGTCTTCTGGAGTCCTGGATGCTTCTAGAATCACCTCTGTGTCCTGAAGCCAAGCATCTGCAGCGATTGCATCTTCGCTACCATCAAAGAATAGAGGGTTCAAGCGCTTGAAGCTGTTGGCCGTGCTGTTACCCAGATGACCTCCTCTAGTGAGAGCATCTGCCACTGCCTGGTGTAAGAAATCTCCTCGACGATCCTGGGAAGCTACTAATGACCTGATGAGACCCACCAAAGTGCCAGAATCAGGCTCTGCAGGCTGGATGGACTGAACTGGTGGCTCTCCTCCAGTAGGCACGACCCTGGAGGCTACTCCTGAATGCTGGGCTTGATCTCCGGGTTGTTGCTGGTCCACGTGAGGTGCTCCGCCTTGCTGATCGGTAGGATCAGGAACAATACCGCTGAAGAAGACGACATAGGGAACAATAAGGAAGGATCAGGACAGATCAACGATACAAGCATGTGATCAGGACAAGATTTCAGGGATTCAGAGGATATGAACAGAGATCAAGGACGAGTACTGATTGAGACATCTATTTGGTAAACCCTCACATATCTTGATTTACCAGACTTGCATGGACCACCAATTAAACCATGTAACGCCCCAGAACCACAATACTGGAGAGCGGGGGCGTACATAGCCAGCTACGTATATTGAAGTGCAACCCACCTCGCTATACGGTCACGGCTGTCTAGATACATGAGGATTTAACTACAATCCATCAGTCACCTATGGTCATGAACAAGCCTATTGTTTCAATCTCAAGCAAGCAATAATAGTCACAAGATGTCAGAGCACCAAATATACAATAGTAAGGCGTCCCATACATTA
The DNA here is from genome assembly GCA_029216955.1 of Iris pallida. Taxonomy (NCBI): domain Eukaryota; kingdom Viridiplantae; phylum Streptophyta; class Magnoliopsida; order Asparagales; family Iridaceae; genus Iris; species Iris pallida. The sequence goes on along the minus strand of JANAVB010028397.1, from coordinate 5,582,509 downwards.
CATATTCGGATGATCATGAAGCTAGTCGTACAAAATGTCAAGACTAACAAGAGTTGTAGTCATACATGATCAACCCTAGGATTCATCAATTATGTTACAGCCTGTAGGCAGACAGTAAATAAAGGTGCAATACGAGCTAAACATGTGCTCGCTGGCTAAACGTCTCAAAAGAATAAATTTTACAATAGAGTGGGAAGAGCCAAAAATAACCCACTCGTTGCCAGGATTACGCCTGGTGGTCACCATCTAGCTGAAAGGTAGGTAGATTCTCTGGTGCTGCTCCGATATCTGGCCATTCAAAACCAGCTGGATCAGACCCCAGAAAGAGCAAGTGCCATAAAGGAGGCTTCACTTAGGAACTAAAAGCAGCATATAAAAATAGAATATTAAAGATGATTATAAACGAAACTGATAATAATAAAGATAACAACAGTAATTTGAGTACAAAAAAACTATTCAAGTAGCCAGGTCACAACCCTTAAACCAAACAAGGACCGGGGTTGGAACCCTTCACCTGAATAGAAACCCGTCTCAACTACTTGTGGGTAAAGTAATAAGGCAATAAACGAAGAGAGGACACAGAACTGCTCCGGGAGCCAGGTTACAACCCTTAAACCAAACAAGGACCGGGGTTGTAACCCTTCGCCTGAACGAAACTGGAACCCTGATCTTTATTGTTAAGGCCAGTATAAATAATCATGCTATTGAAGTAAGGTAAAACAGGACGAGCATGGCATTGGGAGCAATAAGACAATAAATAAAGAGAGGACACAGAACTGCTCCGGGAGCCAGGTTACAACCCTTAAACCAAACAAGGACCGAAGTTGTAACCCTTCGCCTGAACAGAACTGGTCTCCTGATCGTTATTGTTACGGCAAGCATAATTAATCATGTCATGTCACAATCTTGTACAGGATCAAGACAAGACTAAACTGATTATACTTCATCCAACAATTACGGCCAAGCAATGAGTACGGCTTGATACTTTAACTAACTAGGGTTATCATAAGCCTAGTTACTAACAAGATACAATAAGATTATTCCAACAGCCACAAGCCCTGTAGACCATCTAGGTTATCCAGGTCGAATGTCCATTTATGAAGGATGCAACACGTGACGGTGTGCTGGAAATATGCCCTACTCGTCGGTAGGCTACAGGTCCACTTAGTGCGCCCAGATAACGGGATTGCCTGTAGCTGAGAAATATCTCCATGACTACTGAATTATTCTAGTTTATTAGCCTTAGTCAATTGCAGTAGGTATCCTTGACCGTGGTACTCAGGGATCCCTATTCCAGACATGATGCAAGACATTACTGGTTTATTTGTACAAACACAATCGCCCACGGTGTCCAGGTCATTCATACTTGTCATGTCAGACCAGCTGTCGTAACAGCATGTCAGGAATAACATGTCAGTTTTACTTGTCAAGAGTGCGCCACGGCGGACCACTATTGTATTCATGGAACATAGCAGAATTTACATGGCATAAGCATAAATATGACATTTCAATATAATAATAATAATAATAATAATAATAATAATATAATAATAAAAAGAATAAGACTGAGGAAGGAGTCATACGGCAAATTGGATTCATGCGGCAGAGAGCATACACGCTTATGCGGCTGGGACTGCGCGCTCATGCGGCTGGAAGAGGGCAGGCGCATGCGGCTCAGGAAGGAAGGGGCTTATGCGGCTGAAAGATAATAAGTTCATGCGGATGGAAGTAATGCGGGGCTCATGCGACAGCGGGAAACTCAGGCTTATGCGGCTGCGGAAATGAAGGGGCTTAGGTGGCTGAAAAAGCGCTCACTCATGCGGCTCGGGGAATCACTTGCATATGCGGCTGCGGGGCTTGCGGGTCTATGCGGCAAGAGTATACAAGCTTATGCGGCTAAGTCAAGTCAAGGCCTTATGCGGCTGCAGGGAAGTGAGTATATGCGGCTGAATGAAATCAGGGCTCATGCGGCTCGGGGATGGCAAACCATATGCGGCTAAAAAGATAGGAGTCTCATGCGGCTGAGTAAGGGACGGGTCTTATGCGGCCAAGACGAACAAGTCACATGCGACAATGGACTGTTGAGTTCATGCGGCTGCATTTGTCATGCGGCTAGAAGGCTTGTCGTATGAAATTCCATGCGGTCAAGTTCTGCCATGCGGCTAAGAAGTTCATGTGGCTGGGCCATGCAAGCCATGCGGCTCAGCACTGTTCTTCTTCTCCACTTGTCCGAAAAGAAGAACCATGAAGTCCATGGCTTCAAAGCTCATAAATCCTTCATCCGAGGTCGGAATCCAAACTTGGCAGAACGAAATTCTCTACCACATGGAACCATCAAAACTTGGAAATAACAATGTTAAATAGATCAAAACCCAAGAAATCTGAAAATACAATAAACTTAGATCTACAACTAATGAGCCATGGAAATTAGAAATGTTAAGTACTAAAGTGTGTTAGAATCTCGTGAGGAAGAGAATGGAACAATAAAAACGGAGTTCCTCCATGAAGCAAGTTGCACTTGCCTAAGCTCTCTCCCTGGTAGGTGAAGAAGTAATGGTGAAGAAGAAGAAGTAATGGAGAAGAATTAATGAGGAGAGAGAGGGTTGGGCGGCTATTAAAAGAAAGGAGTGGGGGTTTACTTTTGGTTCATGATGAACCCAAAGCAAACCAAGCCAAGCCAAACCGAACCAAGCAATAGAATGCCCAAATATACCTTGCAAGGAAACATGCAATACGAGTCAAGATACGTACACGTATTCCAAAATACGTAATACGAGCTACGGGTATTACAGTCGGTAAGAGGGGGCCGCCGGGGAGAGGGGTTTGCCGGAGGGAGGGGGTCGCTTGGGGGAGGGGGTCGTCGGAGACGAGTGGGCGAGGGGGAGAGAAATTTGGGGAGAGCGGGAGATGAAAATTTTGGGTGAAAAAAATAAAAAAACGATCGGTCAGAACCCTATAAAACATTTTAGCGACGTCCACAAATGACGTCGCTGTCGACTTAAACATTGGCGACATTCAAGTGGCGGAGTCGCTAAATGTCGCTGACTAAAAAACAGCGACGTTCTCCGACGATCACGCGACGTTTGCTTTCCAAATAACAATGCATATCGCAAACTGTCGCTGAAAGTCGCTGATAGTGACGTGCATCGACGTTTATCTGACGTCGCTAAATACAACAAAATTAGCGACATTTTTAGCTTGCGTCGCTAATCTCGTCGCTAATATGACTTATAATTTGGTAGTGGTCGGTGTCAGTAATTTACTCACTACAGACTTCGGAACATATATATGTCGTCTAAAGCAATTATGACATTTATCCAGTCAAGATTGAAATAAGTGCGACAATAACACTAAGCTACACAATATAATATATATGCATGCAAGAACAAAACTAAAGAAGAGATAAAATATATGCATGCTATGATACGGCAAAAAGAGTAAAACTATGGCACACTAAAAATATGCAAATATATTATGAAAAGACGAAGAACTAGATGAGATAACGACAGTAATCAACAGATCATGTGTGCAATGTATTTTAGAATAATAATATTTTGCGCGGTGACGGTTTGTCCGTCGATACGTGTGTTGCACGTCTCATATTTTGCAATCGGTGTTTAAGGAGGTTTAGGCAATTCGCATGACCACATGTCTACTTATTGCAGGTATCGAGCTCGAGTAATAAGTGAAAGATATGTTGAGACGTAAATATTTTCAGTTGGTACTTGTACATGATAAGAGAGTTTCCTTTTGATACAAGTTAGGTGTAGCTAATTTTATTTTTCAAAAATGCTTTTTGGCGTGCACTTTTATGCACGCCTGTACACGCACATGGCGGCCCCCTACCCCATCTCGTGTTTCGTGTCCGTCCTCCTCGGCCGCGTGCGTGCACAAGTGCGCACAAAGCAGCACAGCTGTTTTATTTTTAGGTAAATCAAACTACTTCGCACACTAACACAATGGCTTTGCTAGGACCACCCTCCTGCGTGTGCAACAGACTTTTAAGAATTAGGCCTCCATCAGCCCCAAGAAAGGAGCATCAACGTAACAATCACTGCAGTAGAGCCCCGGACGTTGTGGGAATCCTTGCCTAGCCAGCATCTTCCCAGCCCTCAGCACAAGATTCCTGTTGCTGATCTCTCCGTCCGTCTTCCCAAGAATGGCAAGAATGGCGTTGCTCAAAGCACCGTAAGCTCCGCTGGCTCTTCCCATAGAGCTCGCGTTCGCGGACGTCTGGTTGGTCTGGCAACCGCTGATAAGTATTCCGTTGTCCAAGCGAGACCTTCCATTTGCTCCGGAGTACACAACTTCTTTGCTCATGTGGTTTGCTACTGAATAAACTCCTTTGCTTCTGTGGGCGCCGGTTCCCTCCAGTTTATGCTGGAAAAACTTCCGCACCAGGCTTACAACCATGCTCCTCAATCCACCACCATGCCCAGCATCGTCATCGCCGCCGTGTCTTCGCTTGCTCAGGGCCTCCATGAGCATCTTGAACTTAGGGCTAGCGTCCTCCCCGAACATGTCCAACAATGTAGGCCTTATCCTCCCCACCCCGACGTCTTCCTTGCCGGTCTTCTGCCTCAAGATATCTATCAGGGTGGATAGGGGGAGGGAGCGGTTTTTGACGTTGACATCTTCCGACTCGTCGTCGCCACCGCCATCGTCTTCCTCCGCTTCGGGTTGGAGATGCTGGCGACGGCGCCCGCGCGGGGGCTCCAACTTATCTTCTTCGTCGTCCTTGCACTTGTAGCTATCACCGATCTGCTCCTTCGACTTGTCTATCAGGCCGCCGCTGTGACACGAATCCGAGACGATTGTTAAACTGCAGCCAGCTGGGACTTTGTCCACGAATTCTCTGAAATCATCATCTACACAAAAAAATGCACTGCTCATTAATCTCTAAAGAAAATAAATTGCAGTATGTACAAGATCAGTTCATGGTTGGAGAGAACTTGGAGTTATTTTTTTTTCCTTGATATCGTTATCATTCAATTTGCCAAAAAAAAAAAAAATCAGTAGTTGCTCAGTTTATAACAACAAAATCTGATCAGACTCGATCACTTCAATTCCTATGTAATCGTTGGGCCTTAGTGACCAGTTCCTATGTAACACTAAGAGCATCTCCAACCCTATTGTCTTGTTTTGTGTTGTGAATCCTATGTGGCATGGGACACAAGACAATGTCTTGTATAGGTGGCAAAAATATATTCACAAATGACAATGAGTTTAAAAGGTCATCTCCAATGCAAAAGTATTGAGAAGACAATACAAATTAATTTTTTACAACTTCCAAGACAACTTTTACTCTTCTACTTCTTTTTATAAATATTTTTATTCACAAATGATGATGTGGACACAAAGACATTGTGAAGTGCATTGTCTAGATCTAGACAACCAACTTCACATTGTCTTTGCCATGTCATTGCCATGTCAACTCCACATTTTTTTCACATTTGCATTGGAGAAGTACTTTTGAAAAAAATGGTTGTCATTCCTACGTGGCAACCATTTTTTTCAAACTCACAATAGGGTTGGAGATGCTCTAAGACCTCGTTTGGTTCACGGATTCAAGGAATCCGGAAAGGAAACTTGTTCCTTTTCTTTGTTTGGTAGTCACAAATTTGGGGAACACTTTCCTGACAAGGGAGAAAATAGGAGGGAAAATGGTTCCTCTCATGACCCATGGGATTCATTTTTCCTCCTCCTTTCCCAGCATTAATTACCAAACATTATGACAAAAGTAGCCTTGATTTATTACATACTTTACCAATTAACTCTTCATTATAATTATGTTGACATTGGATATTGTTGGAACAATGATATACTTTTTCTTTCCTTTCCTACACCAGCCAAACATAGGAAAGGAAAATTGATAGAAATTCTACTTTTCCATCCCCATGGAAAATACATGGGAATTGATTTCCTTTCCGTGAACCAAACGAGGCCTAAGTTTATAACGCCAAAACAGTAGTTGCTCAGTTTATAACCCCACGAAAATCAGTAGTTGCTCAGTTTACAACCCCAAAACAGTCAATTACTAACGACTATAAACGCTAGGAAAAATATTTCTAACACTTTTTTTACCGTTGGTTCTATGCGTGGGGAATTTTTCTAACGGTAAAATACCGTTAGGAAAATACATTTTCTAACATAAAAAAAACGTTGGTAAATTTTATGTCCTAACGGTAAAAAAAAAATGTTGGTAAATTATATTCCCTAACAGAAAAAACGACGTTAAATTTTATGTCCTAATGGTAAAATAGTGTTGGTAAACAAAATTTTCTAACGGTAAAAGGCCGTTACAATGATGATTAAAATAGTTACAAATTATAAATTTCTAACCTATAGAGGAGAGAGATGGGTGCGGGTTTTTCACCGGGATGAAAAAGGGAGATAAAAAATTGTTTCCCCCCAAACATATTCCTAATTTTTAATTAATATTTGACTTATATTAGGTTTAATATAATCCTAACAACCTCTCGTATATTTTAATATATTATATATGCATTAGGATAGATGTTGTTACCAACTTGTTCTTGCTAATATCTCAACTGTTTCTCGGGTTGCACATTGAAGGTAGCTCGACTCTACCAAGAAGTTTCTTGTAAAGTTGTAATATAGAAAAATGAAAGATAAATAACTCTTCAAAGACTAAATCAAAGAGAGTTAAAATATATATAAATATATACCGGTGATGAGATTCATGTCACAAGGGACTATGCATTCGTCGTAGCCGGTGTCGTCGTCGTCGTCGGTGTCCGCCGGCACCCTCATGCCGTGGCCGCTGTAGTGGATGAAGAGGATGTCCCCTGGCTTGGCCCCCCGGACGAGCCTGTTTATGCACCGGCGGATGTTGGCACCGGTGGGCTGCGTGTAGGACTCGTCGGTGTCGATGAGGAGCTTGACGTTTTCTTCGCCGAAGCCCAGCAGCTTGAGGAGGCAGCGGCGCATGCGTTTGACGTCGTTGACGCAGCCGTCGAGCTCGGCGTCGGTGCCCGGGTAGTTGCAGCCGATCAGGAGCGCCTTCTTCACCATCCTCCGGTAGACTGATACGTACACAATGAACATACATACATACATGATTGGTGGAAACGGACATATATATAATAATGTGGGGGTAGTGGGGAGTTTGGTGGCGAGGCTGTCAGCCGGCAGCGTCACTGCTTATTATATGACCTGTGACTTTTCATGGCAAATACCTAATTTCTTTGTACAATATGAAATGTTCACATATACACGACTTGTGTATGGATCTGAAAGAGCAAATCGAAGACTACAAGGGGACCAATGCTTCTTTTGGTAAGTCTTAGTTTGGAGGGTTATTTAAGTAATAGGGTGTTATATAATATGTGATATTAGGATTTGGATATCCAAATTGTCTAGCATTAGAGTTTACGTCTCATTTTTACTATGCATGATATCAATTTTGAGCCATGTGGAGATCCAAACTCTATTGTCGGACAATTTGGTCACATATTATATGAGACCCTATTATACTAAATAACCCTAGTTTGGAGCTTGTTTGCAACTTATATTGTCATTGTTCGTCTCCAATCTCCTGCAAAAAGCTTGAATCCTTGGTGTAGGTCGAGATGGTTGGAACTTAGGGTCTGTTGGTGTTTTTGCCTTTGCACTAGGAAAGATAGTCCCACATCGGCGACACCAAATAGTGAATATCTCAATATAATGCATTGCTTGTGTTGAGGTGTGTACATGAGGTGTGGTGGGGCACAAGTGTGTGTCATGTGCACTACTAAAATATCATCAAATAGCGACGTACTTTAGCGACGGCAAGAAAATACGTCGCTAGTAGCGACATCTATATAAACACGTCGCAAAACGTCGCGGACTAGCGACGTTCTGCGACAGGAGTATCCTACGTCGCTGAATAGCGACGTTCAGCGACATAATATAAGTATATGTCGCCATGGTTGCGACGTTTAGCGACGTCAACAAGTGACGTCGCTAAGTTATTTTACTTAGGGCACGCCGCTGCCTTCTTTCCCCCTCACTCTCACTCGAAAACTCGAAAATTTTAATTCCCCCCCCCACCCCACCCCGGCGACTCCCTCCCCCTCTGTCAGTGCCCTCCCCCCCGGCGATCCCCTCCCCCCCGGCGACTCCCCCCCCCCCTCCGGCGAGCTCCTCCTCCTCGAGATCCTCCTCCTCGAGCTCCTCCTCCCCCAATCCGAGCTCCTCCCCCTCTTCCTCAGGTAAACCCTAACCTAACTCCTCTCCTTCCTCCTCCTCCTCTCCCACGGACACACACACACACACGGACACACACGGACACGGACACACACACACACACAGACACAGACACACACACATACACACACGGACACACACGGACACTGACACACACACACAGACACAGACACAGACACACATACACACACGGACACGGACACACACACGCACACACACACACACACAGACACATGCACACACACACAGACACAGATTTATTCCTAGTTTAAATGGTTTAAATTGTGATTTAAATGCTAGATTTGATTCCTAGACATGTTGTTAATCTATGTTAGTTGATATTTACATTGAGAATGGGTCGTTGCTGTGATATGGGATTCGAACATATGTGGGTTAACTTTACATGACTGATACATGATACGTTTCAAGTTTTTCTTATGTCAATCCTGTTAATCTGATTCTAACTAATATTTTAAGTACCAATATTACTCCTTCATGTGTATTAGCCTATGATAGATTGATCTTTACTTATTAAATTAAGTTTTATGATATGGGAATGGAATTTGGACTCGAGTTGGTTTCAATGGGTTGACTGATACTCATGAATCAGTTTTGATTGTCCCCTGAACTTCAATTCCAAATTTTTTCGATTTCTAATTGTTGTTCAGTTATCATTGGTTGTAACACATGTGTTAGTACCTGTTAATTCCTTTTTTTTCATTTCTGATTAGGCTTGTGATTTGAGAATAGGATATTGGACATGGGGTTCGATTTAAATTGGTTTGATGAAAACTCAGGAATTTGGTTTGCTGTTCTTCCTTGAACTGAATTAAACTGATTCCTTTTGATGAGTTATAATGATCCCCACATGTTCTAGTTTGTGTTTACTGCAGGATTGCTTAATTAGAATAGGCTTCATGTTAGCTCACTGATTCCTTTGGTGAATTGTGTCTTATTATAGACAACAAGGGTTTCCTATTTTTAAAGGTAACATGGCAACATGTGTAAGGGAACATATAGGTGTGTGTTTGTGTTTGAAAGGGAGTGTCACAAGAGTAAGGCATGAGCATGTGTTAGTATTTTGAGCTGTTACATTCTTTTACATTCTGTTACATATACTTACCAGATGGCACCCATGACCCGAGGAGCGGCACGTCGTTTGAAGAAAACAGTGAATGCTGAGATGGCTCCTCCTACAGTTGAGGAGGAAGTGGCACCGGTTGCTAGTGAGACCGGGAGTTCTATTCATCCAGCACCGGTAGCTAGTGAGACCGAGAGTTCTCTTCATGCAGTCCTTGCAAGGGACGACATCTCTCCTCGCGCCAAAAATCTCGCTTTTTCGAGGTGGTTGCGTGAACGTATCACTGAGCGTTTACGTGAGCAGCGTGGTTCTCATTAGCTATTAGTACTTATTTGTATTGGACTATTTTGTTGACACAAAGTCACAGTCAACCAAATATTGACTACATTGACTAAATAATATTTGTATTAATTCAATACGACACACGACGACTGCATTCAGTTCAAGACAGATGACAGCTCAGTCTCCGGCTCTCAGTGTGTTCTGGAGTCTGTATTTTATAATTTCATTGAGTCTAGACTTGTGTACTCTGAGTCATGCTGAGCTCTTGGAACTTAGTCTATAACCTACCCAAAATCCCAAGCTCCACTGAACCAAAAACTGCCCACTGGTCCCCTTAGAACCACTCTGTGCTCTGGAGACAGAGTTCGGGCCGAACTCTGCCTCTACACAGAGTTCGGGCCGAACTCTGTCCCCTAGAAATCAGGAACCCTAATTTTAGGGATAGCAGGTTGCTAGTTGTCCAACGGCCAAATTTTTGAATTTTCCTACCCGAATTCTGGCCGAATTCTGCCTATAAAAACACTATAAATAGGACATGAATTCTCTCATTTCAATCCATCCAATCTTCTCTTCTATTCTCTCTTATAAGCTCAATAAGCCATACCCTTTCCATCTACTAGCCACAAGCCTCCTAAGTCTCGAGTGCTCAGCATCTCTCAGTTAGGATTCTTGTGCAAGAGTCGAAGAAGTCGCTTGGACAATTCCAAGCAAATCGCCACTGCGATCCTCTGTTAGAAGTTGACGTGCTCTTCTGAAGAAAAGGCACGGGTTGTAAACTACTATTTCACAAATAGTGGATTTAATCCTGAGCTAGAGTTCTCAGGCCTGGACTAGTCCTCCACGAGGGAAACCAGGTTAAAATCGCTGTGTTTGCGTATGCTCTTCTGCTCTTCATTTATTTTCCGCACTTTACTCTGATTATTTATTATCGGTGAAAGAGTTATTTTTAATTGGCTATTTTTCTATATAAACTCTATTCACCCCCCTCTAGAGTTGCCAAACTGTTCTTCAATTGGTATCAGAGCTCTGTTCTCTTTATAAGGACTAACATCCTAAGAGCTAATCCATGGCAACCACACAATCCTTGATTTCCAATCATGGTGAAGGTCAGTCCACTCATAGGCCTCCCCTATTTGATGGGACTAACTACACATATTGGAAAACAAGGATGAGCTTCTATCTTAAGTCTCTAGACTTTGACCTGTGGACTGTCGTCACTGACGGTTACAAAAGCCCGCCAGAATAGTTGTCGATGGTGACCTCATTGAGAAACCACACGACAAATATTCTGTCGAGGAGAAGAAACAGGCAAGTCTAGATGCTAGGGCTATTAATGCTTTATTCTGTGCTATAGACAGGAATGAGTTCAACAGGGTCTCTACATGCACCACTGCTCATGAAGTATGGAGACTTCTAGAAGTGACGCATGAAGGAACCACTCAGGTCAAGGAATCCAAAATAAGCCGTCTCACTCAAGAATACGAAGCTTTCAAGATGAAGCCAAGTGAGACGATCACTCAAATGTTCACAAGATTCCTCGACATCATCAATCCTCTATCCTCGCTTGGAAAGCAGTACTCAAACCACGAGAAGATTCGTAAGCTACTCAGAGGGCTACCAAAGATTTGGAACCCTAAGGTGACAGCCATCATAGAAGGAAACGAGCTCACAACAATGTCAATGGAGACCTTGATGGGTAAGCTTATGACTCACGAGCTTGACCTCAAGGACTTCGAAGAGCCTGCTCCGAAGACCAGGGAGATCGCACTCAAAGCTCATCAACGAAGAGCTAATCATGATGAGACCGAAGAAGATAACTCGGATGATGAAGACCAAGCTCTCATGGTTCGCAACTTCAGGAAATTCCTTCGCTTCAATCGAAGGAAGAAGGAATCTCAAGAAGACGATGAAGAGGAACCAACTTGTTACGGTTGCAAGAAAACTGGACATGTCCGAAAAGACTGCCCATTCCTGAAGAAGAGCAACCGCTATGAGAAGCCATACAAAAAGAACTCATCAAAGAAATATGCCAACACAGGCATCTGGCATGAAAGTGAAGCGAGTGACTCTGAGGAAGAAAAGGACTCTCCTCAAGATACAGCAAATGTGTGCCTGATGGCAACTTCCAACAAGGTATCTAACGAAACTCTGGATGACTTCTCTTTTGATGAACTTGGCGATGCTTTCACTGATTTACTCGATGATCATAAAAAGGTCATCGGTAAATATAAACATGCCAAGGACAAAATCAAAAGTCTAGAAGATGAGATACAAAGAATTTCTTTACTTCTTGATAATGTTAGAAACACGTCACCCACTAATGACACTGATGAAGTATCCAAGCTTAAATTAAGCTTGCATGATGCTGAAGCACGTATTGAGCAACAAATTCAAGAAATCACTACACTCAACACGTTGCTTGCTGAAGAAAAGAGTAGACACAAGATTTCCATGACTAAGATATATGGCTTAAATATTAAGGTTGATGAACTGCAAGCTGTTTCTAAAAGATTAGAAACCAAATTGGGTAAACAGGTTGTTCAACCTCAAACCCAATCACATGGGCACAATACCACTCATGCTAGTCAATCACGTCATTCTCATGCAGCACATAACCATGCATTTATATACACAAACTTTCACAAACCACGTGCACGTAAGAACAATTCTCACTCAGTACACACTCATCATGCACTAAGACACAATCAACATCACTCCACACATAAAAATCATCATGCCCTGCCATATAGACAAAATCATCATGCAATGCCATATAGACAAGGTCCTCATATATCATATAGACAAAATCATCATGCCATGCCATCTAGACAATATCAGCATATCACACATCATAGACAATACCATCATTCTATGCCTCATAGACACCATCACCATGCCACTTATTCTATGCATAATCATCTTCACCATGCTAACTCTTCACATCATGTCCATCCTCATCCTGTTGCTTATAGATATTATTCTCATGCTCCTAGTATAAATAAGAATGCTATCTGTACTTATTGTGGATTATATGGACACATCTCACCACAGTGCAGAGTTAGAAGACTTGTAGATAAAAGGATATATGCTTGGTTCCCAAAGACTAACTTTTCAGGACCCTCAAGAACTCGGGTACCAAAGGTCACATCTACTCTTGATGTAGGTGGACCTTCCCTCCTCAACTGAAAGTAAGTGGATTCTCGATAGTGGATGCTCGCGACATATGACGGAAGACGCAAATCTTTTTGCATCACTATCGATGAAGAGAGAAGGATACGTATCCTTCGGTAACAATCTCAAAGGGCACATTATAGGTAATGGTATCATTGGTCATCCTCCTTCTCCTGTAATAAAGGATGTCTGCCTAGTGACCGAGTTAAAGCATAACCTGCTCAGCATTAGTCATCTTGCTGATCATGGATATGATATTAACTTTGGACAAAATAGTTGCTACATCTATGATAGGTCAACAGGAGACATTGCTTTTGAAGGGAAAAGAGAGGACAACATCTACATTTTCTATCTTTCTATAAATACTAACAATGCAGGTAGATGTCTACATGCCCACAAAGACGAACGACTACTTTGGCACCAGCGTCTTGGTCATGCCAACATGGATGTTATATCCAGGCTTTCTACCAAGAAGCTAGTGAGAGGATTACCTGACATCACGTTCAAAAAGGACACGGTATGTGCCGAATGTGAACTAAACAAGGCAACTAAATCCTCATTTCATTCTATCAACTCTGTAAGTACTACTAGACCCTTGCAACTACTTCATATGGATTTATTTGGTCCTAGTAGAATAGCTAGCCTTGGAGGCAAACTTTATGCATTTGTTATTGTTGATGATTTTTCGAGATTTACATGGGTTTTCTTTCTCGCTAATAAGAGCGATGCTATTTCTGCTTTCAAAATTTTTGTAAAAAAAGTTCAAAACGAAAAAGGCTACATGATTACTCGAATCCGAAGTGATCATGGAGGCGAATTCGTAAATTATGATTTTGAAAGTTTTTGTAATGCAAATGGTTTTGATCATGAATTCTCTTGTCCTAGAACTCCTCAACAAAAAGGTGTTGTGGAGCGGAAGAATAGGACTCTTGGCGATATGGCTAGAGTCATGTTGAATAAATTTTCTCTTCCGAAATATTTTTGGACAGAGGCTGTAAGTACAGCATGCCACATTTTAAATAGGGTACTTATTCGTCCCATTACGAAGAAAACACCCTATGAGCTTTGGTTTGGGAGAACCCCAAATGTTTCTTATTTTAAAGTTTTTGGTTGTAGATGTTTTATCCTTAACACCAAAGACAACTTAGGCAAATTTGATGCCAAAGCTGACGATGGTATTTTTCTTGGTTATGCCGCCAAGAGTAAAGGATATAGAGTTTTCAATAAACGCTCACTTATTATGGAAGAGTCAACAAATGTGACTTTTGATGAAGACAACAGTGCAGCAAGTACTCTTGATGATGACGTTGAGCCATCAACTTCTACTCCAATGAATACTTCAACCGAAACTAATTCTCTGGAGGGTTTGCCTAAGAAATTCTCTTTCAAACCTTCTCATCCAGAAAATTTAGTTATAGGAGAAGTTTCACGTGGAGTAACTACTAGATCATCACTAAGAGACTCCGTTGCTAGCACTGCCTTCATTTCACAAGTAGAGCCTAAAAACATTTCTGAAGCTTTTAATGATGAATTTTGGATTTCTGCTATGCAAGAAGAACTCAACCAATTCGAGAGAAGCCAAGTATGGAACTCGTTCCTAGACCGGTTAATCACTCGATAATTGGTACTAAATGGGTTTTTTAGAAACAAAGTAAATGAAGATGGTTCAGTCACACGTAACAAAGCTCGTCTAGTAGCTCAAGGATACAACCAAGAGGAAGGTATCGACTACGATGAGACGTATGCTCCTGTTGCTAGACTAGAATCCATTCGGATGCTTTGTGCTTTTGCTAATTTTCAAAACTTTAAATTATTTCAAATGGATGTGAAAAGTGCTTTCCTGAATGGTTTTATTAAGGAGGAAGTTTATGTGAAACAACCTCCTGGCTTTGAAAATCACAAATTTCCCGACCACGTGTTCAAGCTAAAGAAAGCACTTTATGGCCTCAAACAAGCCCCCAGAGCTTGGTATGAAAGGCTAAGTAGCTTCTTACTTGAGAAAGGTTTTTCAAAAGGGAAAATTGACACTACACTGTTTATAAAATCTTTCAAAGACACTATTTTATTAATTCAGATTTATGTTGATGATATTATTTTTGGGTCTACTGATGAAACTCTTTGTCAAGAATTTGCCAAGTGTATGCAGACGAAATTTGAGATGAGTATGATGGGAGAGCTCAACTACTTTCTTGGTCTGCAAGTAAAACAACTGGCTAATGGAACTTTCATCTGTCAATCGAAGTATACCAAGGACATGCTGAAGAAGTTCGATCTTGACAACATCAAACCAATCAGCACTCCAATGGCTACCTCAACCAAACTCGAACCAGATGAGAGCGGCAAACCCGTTGATCAACGTAAGTATCGAGGTATGATAGGCAGCTTACTTTATTTAACTGCTAGTCGCCCCGATATCATGTTTAGTGTTTGCCTATGTGCTAGATATCAAGCAAATCCTAAGGAATCACACATGACCGCGGTTAAGCGTATCTTTCGATACCTTAAGGTACGGTTACAGTGGGCCTATGGTATCCCAAGTCAATATCATTTGACCTCATCGGTTACTCTGATGCTGACTTTGCTGGATGCAAGGTCGACCGTAAAAGTACTAGCGGCACGTGTCATTTATTAGGAAAGGCTTTAGTCTCATGGTTTAGCAAGAAGCAGAACTCTGTCGCACTATCCACAACAGAAGCTGAATACATAGCAGCTGGGCGTTGTTGTGCACAAATTCTGTGGATGAAGCAAACCCTTGAAGACTATAAATTATCTTTCATGCATATTCCTATATTCTGTGACAATACTAGTGCCATCAATTTGACTAAGAACCCTGTCTGCCACTCACGCACTAAACACATTGAGATCAGACACCACTTTTTGCGTGATCATCAGCAAAATGGCACGATTAACTTAGAATTTATTGACACTGATCATCAGCTAGCAGATTTCTTTACTAAGCCATTGTCCGAAGAGCGCTTCAATTTTCTTTGTCGTGAACTCGGAATTTTGGATGAAGCAGTTATAAGTTGAGACTTACTTGCGTAAATATCGAGTATATTTTGATTCTTTTATGACGAATTTATTATGGGTACAAGCCAAAGGGTCCTTCTGACAAAAAGGCGTAAAAGCCTAAGCGACACGGTGCACTAGTCCTCAGGACTACCGCTAGCTGGGATCCGGCCCCTGCAGCTAACCCATGGCAAATTTGAAATACTGAATTACAATATATTTCCTTGTTTATTATATGGTTTGTTCCGATTTATATTGCCTAATTGATTTTTCCTAAAGTTCATTATGACCTTTGTGTACCTCTCTATGTACTTCATTGTTTTCATCAATCTTTTATCCTCAAAATCTCTTTTTCAACACTTAATCAATTTTTTATCTTTTCAGCCTGCCTTTAGTTCTGGACCACTGATCCAGAACTCGGGCCGAACTCTGCCCCTAACAGAGTTCGGGCCGAGTTTGGTCCCTAAGTTCCAGTGTCGGGATCTGGCTCTGCCGTTGGATCAATTTAGATCCTATGGTCCATATGTCATCCGACCAAAGACAACCCCTATTTTATTTCGGGATTCCCTCTCTCTTCTTCACTATTGCCACCTTCCTCACCTCTCCAAACTCTTTCCTTCAAACCCTAATCCTAGTTTTTTGATCTAGAGTGCTCCATTGCTCCTCAAAATCAAGGAAAAAGGGTTTCTCATCATTCTCTTCCACCGTTTATTAATCATTTGAGGTATCATTCTTATCTTCTATACTTCACTCTATCAAGTTTTTATGGCCCCTCGCTTGTTCAATCGTGGAAAGAGGATTCGAACTGAGAGTGTTTCCTCTTCGGATACTCCTCCGACGAATGAACGAATCATTGAACAACTTCAACCACCTCATCCGTTGTTCAACCCACCTCATCCTCGAAACCCTTCTACCTATGACAACCGATTATTTGTTTTACTAGATGCCTCAAACAACTGGTTTAGTGACTATCGAATCGTCAGGTATTCGCAGGACATCCCATTAATTTTTCTATCTTCTCTCAATATGATTCTTTATTTCATGACCTCTGCTTTGATGAGCTTGTCACTACCACTTCTGCTATCTATCGTCATGCTGTCCAAATGTTCTACTGCAACATGACCTTTGATGATCTCCATATTTATTCACGAGTTGCAGGTATCAATATATCTTTTGATGACTTTGACTTAGCCGAATATCTTGGTCTTCAAGAGCCCAATTCTTGGGAAAAGCTAGTTGACGCTCGCTCGTTCCGTTTTCCCGACGGAATTTCCTTTGAGAGCTTCAAGGACGATTTGTGTACTCCATACACACGTCCTCGCAAGCTCACGGCTAAATACTCAACCCATATTTTTCTGATCTTCATTGGATTATTTCTAACACCATTCTACCCAAAACAGGTTCCCATGATGACATCACTTATCTTGAGATATCTGCTCTTTATCATCTTCACTTTGGAATTTCTTTCAATCTTCCACGTACAATGATAGACTGGATGATTCACTGTAGGAAGAAACCACGAGCTCTGGTTTATCCTTTGTACCTTCCTATGATCTTTCGTGCATTTAACATACCACTTGATATCTGTCCATTCTTGCCTGCTCCTGCTTTCCTGTCCAAGGCACGACATACTCAGGCAGTTGTCGCCTCTCCTGAGGCTTCTGAGCATTCTGATGATGCGGAGTCTAACTTCCCTCCTTTCCGTCAGGATGCACCACCTCCACCTGCTACTCTTGACTCCATCCAGACCATGCTCCAGGATCGTTTCTACTTAGAAGCTGATCGGTGGGCTCAGATGGACTACCGTACTACCCTACAGAGTGCACTCTGCAACTCGCTGCATGATATTCGGTACTCCATGTCCCATCATCCTACTATGGCCATTCCCATGCAGCGGGATCCCGATCGTAAGGGTTATTGCATTGATGATCCATGGGTCATGCGTTACCTGGATCCGGGTGCTGCTCTTGTGGATCCCAGACGTTCCAACTCTCCTGGACCTTCTCATGCTCCGTGATGGAGATTGGCTACTACTTGCTGCTGCTGCTGATGATGACATTAGTTGATGCATTTTCATTTCTAGTTAGTTTCAGTTTTATGTACTTGGATGTTTTTAAACTCTGGTTATGTGTTTGACATTTGGTTATGACACTTTATGCTAGTACTTCTTTTGATTATTTCTATACTGTTTCTTCTCTGCTTGGTGTGGTTGTATTACTATAATTATCTTCTGCAGTTTCTCTATTATTCATTCATCTGCAGTCTATATTGCTAACTGCCAAAAGGGGGAACTATGTATATTCTGGCTGGATATATATGTCTGGATATATTCTCTTCTGGCTGGATATATGTCTGGTATATTCTCTTGGTATGGTATCATATCCTATCTTTTGGTATATCTGTGCTTGTTTGTGCTTTTTGGGAGATATTATACAGGTTTCATGCACTATTTCCGGGGGAGCTATTGCTTTTAACTCAGCATCGTTCACTGATTACGGGGGAGCTATTACATTCTAGCTCGGCATCGAGTATGGGGGAGCTATGTTGCTATAATCAACTGTGTCCAGGTATGAATGTTGAATATACATATATTATTTTGTCAATTATCAATATGGGGGAGATTGTTGACACAAAGTCACAGTCAACCAAATATTGACTACATTGACTAAATAATATTTGTATTAATTTAATACGACACACGACGACTGCATTCAGTTCAAGACAGATGACAGCTCAGTCTCCGGCTCTCAGTGTGTTCTGGAGTCTGTATTTTATAATTTCATTGAGTCTAGACTTGTGTACTCTGAGTCATGCTGAGCTCTTGGAACTTAGTCTATAACCTACCCAAAATCCCAAGCTCCACTGAACCAAAAACTGCCCACTGGTCCCCTTAGAACCACTCTGTGCTCTGGAGACAGAGTTCGGGCCGAACTCTGCCTCCACAGAGTTCGGGCCGAACTCTGTCCCCTAGAAATCAGGAACCCTAATTTTAGGGATAGCTGGTTGCTAGTTGTCCAACGGCCAAATTTTTGAATTTTCCTACCCGAATTTGGCCGAATTCTGCCTATAAAAACACTATAAATAGGGCATGAATTCTCTTTTTCAATCCATCCAATCTTCTCTTCTATTCTCTCTTATAAGCTCAATAAGCCATACCCTTCCCATCTACTAGCCACAAGCCTCCTAAGTCTCGAGTGCTCAGCATCTCTCAGTTAGGATTCTTGTGCAAGAGTCGAAGAAGTCGCTTGGACAATTCCAAGCAAATCGCCACTACGATCCTCTGTTAGAAGTTGACGTGCTCTTCTGAAGAAAAGGCACGGGTTGTAAACTACTATTTCACAAATAGTGGATTTAATCCTGAGCTAGAGTTCTCAGGCCTGGACTAGTCCTCCACGAGGGAAACCAGGTTAAAATCGCTGTGTTTGCGTATGCTCTTCTGCTCTTCATTTATTTTCCGCACTTTACTCTGATTATTTATTATCGGTGAAAGAGTTATTTTTAATTGGCTATTTTTCTATATAAACTCTATTCACCCCCCTCTAGAGTTGCCAAACTGTTCTTCATATTTGTATTGGGTTATTTTTGTATTAGACTATTTGTATTGGACTACATATATGAATTAGAACTGTGTCAATCTCTGGATTATATTGGACTACGACACCGCGGTAACATAGTCCCTGCAGCCATTCGACTGGCGAGGCAGAAACTATGTATCCGTAGATAAAGTCGACTGTCTTCCGACCCTCCCTCGGCAATGATGATACGACAACCAACCGGAGAGGATACTCCGAGAGATCCATCTGAGAGGGACGTATACTCTGAGAGATCACCTTTACAAGAATGATATCAGTAGTGGGATTGAGTGCTGGAGGAGATATTATTAGAGTATACGTCCTACTCAGATGGGTCTCTCACCGTTACTATTTTTTTCTGACAGCATGGTGGATGTGCTCCGTCCACAGATTCTTGCTCCGAGCCAAAACTTTGTCCCGGAGCTCAAGTGGACATCCTTGGTGTATAGCTCGAGTGAAAGGTTCCTGACAGCATGGTGGTCTCCTTTGTCAAAGTATCCGTGCTCATCCCACATTGGTTGTGGGACGAGCACGGATACTTTGACAAAGGAGACCACCATGCTGTCAGGAACCTCTCACTCGAGCTCTACACCAAGGATGTCCACTTGAGCTCCGGGACAAAGTTTTGGCTCGGAGCAAGAATCTGTGGACGGAGCACATCCACCATGCTGTCAGGAAAAAATAGTAACAGTGAGAGACCCATCTGAGTAGGACGTATACTCTGATAATATCTCCTCCAGCACTCAATCCCACTACTGATATCATTCTTGTAAAGGTGATATCTCAGAGTATACGTCCCTCTCAGATGGATCTCTCAGAGTATCCTCTCCGGTTGGTTTGTGTTCTGAGCCATCTGTTCTCACAGAGGGTCCTATTTTGGATTCTATATTTTGTATTTTGGTTTCTGTATTTTGTATTTTGGTTCTGAGCCATCCGTTCTCCGTAGATAAAGTTGACTATCCTCCGACCCTCATCCCTCGGCAATGATGATACGACAACCTATCACTATATCTTATATAGTAGTAGATGATGTCTTAGTATTACATTATGTGAGTTCATCTTGATTCTGTTACATTCTTCAGATACTAGATACGATAAGAACATATACATTCTGTTATATTCTTGTACATTCTGTTACATATACTTACCAGATGGCACCCATGATGGGTGACCAGGACATAGTCCCTGCAGCCATTCGACTGGCGAGGCAGAAACTATGTAGCCGTAGATAAAGTTGACTGTCCTCCGACCCTCATCCCTCGGCAGTGATGATACGACAACCTATCAGAATTCTCGACTCTCTTTTGCTTCTTGGATATTGACCTAGCTTCCAATCTCTCATTTTTTCCGGGTCCACTCTACTCCCAATCTCTTCCTCTTTTATACATGGATCTACAGAATCAATACCATCCAAGGAAGGCAAAACTAAATCAAGGCATAACGGGCTGCTCAGCGTGCCCAGCTTCTTCAACTTCTCGCTGGCTGCAGAGTCGAAATGGGAACGGGTCCTCTTTGCCGGAAGACGCTGATTCAGTTTTGCCTTCTCCTCTCCTCCACCATGGCTATGGACCCATCTGCTCCTCCCTACTTCCATATTCTTCTTATTTGACTCTCTCAGCCACATATGATATCCAGCTCAAGTGTAGAATCGGGGGAGAAGAAGTGGACAGGAATAGGAGGGGGAAGCAGCACAGCCGACGGCATGACCCGGAGGAAGTACAGAGGTTTCTTCAACATACGTAGGAGAACTATAAGGATATATCTTTTCATATATGTCATCTTGTCAAAGACCCTTAATGTGACAACCATGTTACCGCGGTATCGGAAGACTAATATGTCATAATTTTCTAAGCCGTGTGTTTTGACATAATCCTCCCAACTCTTTTCTCCTATGTCGTAATCTTGCATTATTACATAGAACTGAAATCTGGTTGGGAGAATTATGTCAAAACACACGGCTTATAAAATTATGACATGTTAGTCTTCCGACACCGCGGTAACATGGTTGTCACATTAAGGGTCTTTGACAAGGTGATATGTTGTGAAAAGATATATCCTTATAGTTCTCCTACGTATGTTGAAGAAAACCTCTGTACTTTCTCCGGGTCATGCCGTCGGCTGTGCTGCTTCCCACTCCTATTCCTGTCCACTTCTTCTCCCCGAACTCTACACTTGAGCTGGATATCATATGTGGCTGAGAGAGTCAAATAAGAAGAATGGAAGTAGGGAGGAGCAGATGGGTCCATGGCCATGGTGGAGGAGAGAAGAAGGCAAAACTGAATCAGCGTCTTCCGGCAAAGAGGATCCGTTCCCATTTTGACTCTGCAGCCAGCGAGAAGTTGAAGAAGCTGGGCACGCTGAGTAGCCCGTTATGCCTTGATTCAGTTTTGCCTTCCTTGGATGGTATTGATTCTGTAGATCCGTGTATAAAAGAGGAAGAGATTGGGAGTAGAGTGGACCCGGAGGGAAATGAGAGATTGGAAGCTGGGTCAATATCCAAGAGGCGAAAGAGAGTCGAGGATTCTGATAGGTTGTCGTATCATCACTGCCGAGGGATAAAGGTCAGAGGACAGTCAACTTTACTACGGCTACATAGTTTCTGTCTCGCCAGTCGAATGGCTGCAGGGACTATGTCCTGGTCACCCATCGGAGGGCTGGGGAGTTCATTGACGAGAGGGCGATGCAGGCATATGTACGGGATCCTACGACGCGTATTTGGCTTCGGAGTCATCCTGGGCCCCCTCTGTCAGTGCGCAGTCTCCGGCTACGCAGGCGTCGTCACGAGCTGAGGATGTTCGTCGTCAGATCGTAGAGCTGCGTCGCGAGTTGCAGCAGCAGATTTCTGATGCGGTCGAGCGCAGTATACAGGAGCAGTATGACTACATTCTATCCCAGTTGTCCCAGTTGCGCGACAGGGGTCCGCAGTGATTTTATTGGTTTTTTAATGACTTGTATGTATTGGCCCTATGGGCAAATTATTTATTGGTACACTGTTGTTTATCACTTGGTGGGAGACTTTTTATCATCTTCCATTTTTATTTGACTCTATTGGATGTTTGTGAGGATATGTGTTTATGATATTTACTTTGTACTACCTCATATTTTTATTGTGATATTTACTTTGTGATATCTGCGACGGGGATGACAAATATACCTACGCTGGGTTATAAGCGATGATCTGATATACAAAGGAGGTGCTGCCGAAATTTTAAAAAATATATTGTGTATTTTTGTTATGATGTGTGTCTTTGTTTACAGTGAATGTGAAATGCAGTGTTCGGAACCATCGACAGTTTTGATTACTGTTGTATGTGTTATCTTGGATAGAAATAGCAACAGTTCAGGGTGCACTTCTGAGAGCTTCATTTTCACGTCCTTCACTTTCTCGGGACGTCGTAAAGTTTCCCGAGAAGGTGAAGGACGTGAAGAGGAAGATCTGAGAAGTGCACCCTGAACTGTTGCTCTTTCTATCCAAGATAAAACATAGAACAGTAAGCAAAACTGTCGATGGTTCGAACACTGTACTTCACACACACTGTAAACACAGACACACAGCATAACAAAAATATCAATTATATTTTTTAAAATTTTTTATAATATCTGCGACGTATAGCGACGTTCTGCGACAGACTGCGACGGATCGTTGACGTCGCTATACCTCGCTACATAGCGACGTAACGTCGCTAGACGTCACTAATGTACGTCGCTAAATCTGTCGGTAGGCGTCGCTAAGTTGCCCACGTGGCTGCCATGCCATGTCATCATATATAAAGTTTACAGCGTCGCAAGTGGTCGCTTTACGTCGCAATTTTGGCGACATAGTTATACGTCGCTATCGGTCGCTAATTTTGCGACGTCTAGCGACAATGAACTTCGCGTCGCGAATAGCGACGTTCGGCGACGAAAGTGTCATCTGCGACTTGCCTATAAGCGACGTCCGATTTTCGTCGCTAAATACGTCGCAAATTGGTTTTAGCGACGTATTTTCCTTATTTAGCGACGTCTCCTGACATCGCTAAAATGGGTTATTTTAGTAGTGGTGGGAGTATTTTCCTAGAAAGAAAAAATGATCAATTCCAACAAAGATATAAGTTAATTTTTATTGTACGGACTCGGACTCGGACACGGACTCCAGGATGTCTCGTGCATGCACGGGAGTGTTCGGGGGGGTAGGCATGGACTGGCACACTTCTATGCTGATTGTGGGATGATCTAAAATATCAAACTCTATTTTTGAGTATTGGTATTTTATTCCCACATCGGATAGGAGAAGAGGTAAAGTCTCAACTCCACTCTATAAATAGAGCCCCTTGGCCTCCTTTGAAAGATGCACCAAGAAGAGAGTTAAGGGAGTCTGTAAAGTCCAGGAAGCCTGTTCAAGTCTCAATATTTGACTTACGAGCGTTCCAGAAGTTCTTCGTGAACTTGCTGGTTCCTAGAAGCAGATCGTGTTGGGACGAATCTTGCTTTGAGCAACTGTGATCTTAATCACCCCAGCAAGAACCTTTCTCTTCTTCTTTCTTCTTTCTTTCTTTCTTCTTCTTTCTTCTCCTTCATCTGAGTTGTAACTCAGTTCTGTCCGTCTGCAACTGCGATTGCAAGAAAAAATGTGAGATTTATTTTTATAACTCAGTTCTGTCCGTCAGCAACTACGATTGCGAGGAAGAACGTGAGATTTATTTTCTGATTATTGTTGCTTTTGTAATCAGATTCATATTAGTGTTCCTATTGGATCTCGAAAATAATCAGAAGGAGAACGTTTGTTTGAACCTCTGATCTCGACATTGAGTCTACCAATATCTTTGATCAAGCCCCGGAACTAACACTCTCAAAGCAAGATCCTTTTAGATGGTGAACTCTCGTGCTTCTCTCATCGATACCAGCTTTAACAAGTTGGAAAAATTCGACGGAGAACATTTCCAAATCTGGAAGAGGAAGGTCACCCTTAATCCTTAACTCGTGGACGTAGACCATGTGTTGATTGAGGATGAACCGACGATTCGAAAGGAGAAACCGCCGATGCTATTGTTGCTGCACTCGTCAAGCAGAGCAAATGGAAGAGAGAAAATAGTATCTGTGAACTGCTGATTCTCAATTCTATGGAAAACTCTCTGGCAGAGTCATATTCCAAGAAGGTGAAGGCCAAAGAGATCTGGAATTCTTTGGGTAAGCTATATGAAGATGATGAGAACAGGTCCAAAATCTTCATCGTCGAGAAGTACCACAAGTGGCTCTTTGAAGACGAGATGGCGATGCTACCTCAAGTGAAGGAATTCCTGAAATTGTGCCAGAAGTTGGATGACGAGAAGATGCCCTTCGTCAACAAGTTTGTCGTTGGAGGGATAGTCTCGAGACTTCCTGCTGGTTGGAGCAACTTATATGCTAGAATATAAATCCAAGCCCAAACCAAAATAGCAGGTATAGCTAAACTTGGTTATTTTGATTACTTAACTTGGTTGCTATTGTTGCACAGGTTGAGTTATCTAGCGTGGTAGCTGACTAGTGGTCTGACACTAGTGCATCTGACCACGTATGCTCTCAAAGGAGCTGTTCACCAAGGACGAGCCATGTTATGACGAAGGTCTCGATGGCGAACATATATCTAGAAAAAGTTCTGAAGATCGAGACAGTGGTTATTAACCACCGACAAGGAAACTGGAATGCATGTTGCACGTATCAGAGATTTTTCGGCGATCTGATCTCAGAAAGTCTGTTATCTGATACAGATTTGAAAGATGGACATTCGTACTAGCCAGATGGTAATTTCTTGGCGAGGAACATGCTTCGAAAAGATGTTCGGTGCTGAAGGAATGTTCGAACTTCTGCTGATGACGATGAAGTTACTTCATTGAGTGGACTGAGAGTTGTTCTATGACAGAAGCAGACTCAAGCTGTCCTACCGGGACCTTATCTTCGGAATGTGGGGGTAAGGAGATGGAGGAGTTTAAGGTCTGTGCAGATACAAGATTATTGGGAAGCTGCTCAGACGATTGAACTAAAGTACTGATCATCTGGAGTTAGTACACTCAGATATCTGTGACTTTTATCAATTCTCCACAGAGGCCGGTTCGAAGTGTTTCTCGAAGTGCACGTTCGCATGACTTCTCAAGTAGAAGGATGCAGCATTCGATTAGTTCAGAGACTTCAGGACTGAAGCTGAACGTTAAACCAATCTACAACTACTCAGAAGTGATCGAGATTTAGAGTATAGGTCTCATGAATTCGCATCGTTCTGCAAAGAACATGGAATCATCAATGAGACTATTGCTCCGTATTCTCCTCAATCTAACGGGATAGCGGAGAGAAAGAACAGAACATTGACAGAAATGATGAACTCAATGCTGCTAACTACGGGTCTTCCTAAATGCTAATGGGGAGAAGCTACATTGACGACCACTTTTATTCTAAATAGAGTGACGTATGCAACTTCGAACGTAACTCCTCCTGAACTCTAGTTCAAAGTCAGACCTAACTTGAATATCATTCGAGTGTGGGGGTCTCTGGCTTATGTGAAGCTCCCAGATCTGAAGATTAAGAAGATGGGGACTAGGACTACGAAGACGATCTTCTTAGGGTATGTCGAGAAGAGTGATGCTCGGAGATTTCTTGATATTGAGTCAAATCATATCGTCGAATCTCGTGAAGACAATTTGCAAGGCACAAGAATATTGTTCTTATGGATAAATCGGAGAATAATAAGGGTGCACAAGAAACTGAAGTTTTCAATAAAGAAGTAGTCCAAGAAGATGTTGTTGTTGAAACAACGGTTGAACCAGAACTCGCTGAGCCGTCGTCGAAGCGAGCGAGGAGGCCGAAGAACTTCGGAGATGACTTCATCACCTATCATGTGGAAGCAGATCCGCTTACCTATGATGAGGCGATGAAGACCAGAGATGATATTTTCTGGAAGGAGGCGATTGACAATGAAATTGATTCTATCACCTCAAATAATACTTGGGTGTTGGTTGATCTTTCTGAAGGAGCGAAACCCATCGGATGCAAATGGATCTTCAAGAAAAAAATGAAAGCAGATGGAACTATTGACAAGTTCAAGGCCAGGTTGGTGGCCAAGGGGTTTTCTCAGAAGCAGGGGATCGACAACTTTGACACGTATGCTCCAGTAGCCCGGATGACCACCATCAGAATGTTGATTGCTCTCGCAGCGATACATAATATGGTGATACATCAGATGGATGTGAAAATGGCATTCCTGAGTGGCGAGCTGACCGAAGAGATCTACATGCAATAGCCAGAAGGATTTATCGTCAAAGGTCTTGAAGACAAAGTCTGCAAGTTGGTGAAATCTCTTTACGGTTTAAGGCAAGCTCCCAAAATGTGGCATAAAAAGTTTGACAAAGTCATAAGGTCAAATGGCTACAGTATCAGTGAAACAGACAAGTGTGTCTATACGAAGTTTGCTGACGGAAGAGGAGTCATCGTTTGTCTATATGTGGATGACATGCTAATCCTAGGTACGGATATAAGCTGTGTCACGGAGACAAAGAAGTTCCTTTCGATGAAGTTCAGTATGAAGGACTTGGAGGATGCTGATGTTATCTTGGGACTCAAGATCATCCGAACAGACACTGGACTAACACTGTCACAGTCTCATTATGTTAAAAAGATGATCACTCGTTACGGGTATCAGGATCTCCCAGGGATCGATACACTGTACAAGTGCGATCTGAAGCTGAAGCCTAATTCAGGGAAAAGCGTCAGGCAGTTGGAGTATGCAAGCGTAATCAGAAGTTTGATGTATGCTACTACTACCATAAGGCCTGACATAGCTTTCGCTGTGGGAATGCTGAGTCATTTCACGAGCAACCCAGGCATTGAGCACTGGAAAGCTGTAAAACTGGTTATGTGATATCTCAAGAAGACTCATACATATGCACTGCACTACAGCGAAGATCCGTCAGTAGTGGAAGGCTTCAGTGATGCCAGCTAGTGCTCAGAAGTGGAGAGCGAGAGGTCCACAGGTGGATACATTTTCACAATAGATGGAGCTGCTATATCGTAGAAATCGAAGAAGCAGACTATGCTCTCGCGGTCATCCATGAAATCTGAGTTCTTTGTACTGATACCGCAGAGGAAGCAGAATGGCTTCGGGAGCTCATATATGATCTTCCAGTAGTTTGGGCACAAATAGCGGAGATACCGATATACTGCGACAACCAGACGACTGCGGGGTGGCATCAAATGACCTCTTCAACCGAAAGAAGAGGACTGTGCGGTTGAAGCACAGGACAATACACGATCTCATCAAGAGGGGTGTTATTGCAGTGATTGATGTTCGGAGTCAGGAGAACCTGGCGGATCCGTTCACCAAGGGCCTCAAGCGCCAGCTGGTCGATGATACAGCTTGTAAAATAGGCTTGAAGGCATTTTGATATTGTGTTATTACAATCCTACCATAAAGTTTTATGCTATTAGTTCAAAGAGAAATCTACTAGGCATCTAGCTTTTGGTTCAAGGGAGGACTATTAACCAGAAGAATATCAGGAATGGTGGGTACTTGTCCTCTGTGACATGGAGAGGTTACGGACCTACAACCACTGTTGTCTACTATTGTTTTCTGCAGAAAACGGATCCTGTGGGAAGGTTGGCTTAAATGCCTTAATGGTTCTCAGGCAGAGTGAATGCCTGGAGTGCTTTACAGAAAGCACGGTAGTGCAGCACTCAAAGGAGTGTAACTCCATGCTATAGTGGGATGACTCTACCATGAGGTTCCCAGATAGGGGTAATGCCTCGGCTTTGCAAGCCAAGTCACAACAGAGTAGCATCGCAAATAGGCAGGTAGCCTAATGCTATATGATAATCGTAATAAAGAGAGGTAGACAACACTACAAAGAGGATGATGTCCTCATGTTACAGTGGCATGACACCACGAAGAGGTACCAGGTAGGGTAATGCCTCGGCTTCGCGAGCCATGTCATAGCGGCGTAACACCGCACGGAAGCGCAAGGCTTCATGCTGGGTAGTTTGGCACTATAAAGAGGCTTGTGACCTCATGCTTCAGTAGTATGACACTACGATGAGGTACCCAGGTGGGATAAAGCCTCGACTTTAAGCCATGTCATAGGGGCGTAGCACCGCAAAGAAGCGCAATGCTTCATGCCATGACTCTTTGTAAAGAACTCACCTATAGTGTTTGGACAGAGATATCAGGCCGTCTCTTGAGGGTAAACTTGTAGATGCCCAAAATTATACGCTGAAATCAGGCTGGCACAAGGCCTTTAATGTGCAGCCAGAAGCACAGTTGATGTCATTATGTGAGTAGGAAGAATTACAGTTATGGTGCAGAATTTAAGGCTTAGTCCATTCTTGTATCAGTGTTACTTAACCTATACGGGAAGATTCAAGTCGTAGCGACATCTCTCTAATGCATGATGGACAGTCACTGTGGGGAATGCTCAGCCCATTATTGAGATATGTGGGGGATCGTTGGTGTTTTTGCCTTTGGACTAGGAAAGATAGTCCCACATCGGCTACACCAAATGGTGATGCATTGCTTGTGTTGAGGTGTGGTGGGGCACAAGTGTGTGTCATGTGGGAGTATTTTCCTAGAAAGAAAAAGGATCAATTCCAACAAAGATATAAGTTGATTTTTGTTGTGCGGACTCGGACTCGGACACGGACTCCAGGATGTCTCGTGCATGCACGAGAGTGTTCGGGGGGTAGGCATGGACTGGCACACTTCTATGCTGATTGTGGGATGATCTAAATATCAAACTCTTTTTGAGTATTGGTATTTTAGTCCCACATCGGATAGGAGAAGTGGTGAAGTCTCAACTCCACTCTATAAATAGAGCCCCTTGGCCTCCTTTGAAAGATGCACCAAGAAGAGAGTTAAGAGAGTCTGTAAAGTCCAGAAAGCCCGTTCAAGTCTCAATATTGACTTACGAGCGTTCCAGAAGTTCTTCGTGAACTTGCTGGTTCCTGGAAGCAGATCGTATTGGGACGAATCTTGCTTTAAGCAACGGTGATCTTAATCACCCAGTAAGAACCTTTCCTCTTCTTCTTTCTTCTTCTTCTTTCTTCTTTTCTTTCTGAGTTAACTCAGTTCTGTCCGTCTGCAACTGCGATTGCAAGGAAGAACGTAAGATTTATTTTTAGAACTCAGTTCTGTCCGTCAGCAACTACGATTGCGAGGAAGAACGTGGGATTTATTTTTTGATTATTGTTGCTTTTGTAATCAGATTCAATTATAGTGTTCCTATTGGATCTCGAGAATAACCAAAAGGGGAACGTTTGTTTGAACCTCTGATCTCGACATTGAGTCTACCATCTTTGATCAAACCCCGGAACTAACAGGGTCTGCTTAGATTGAGGATTAAGAGAGTTAAGCGAGGAGAAAAAAAAAATACTTGGGGTGGAGGTTTAGAAAATCACAGTGGAAATACTCCATATATATCATACTCTAAATTTTTGAAATCATGTAAATTTTATTTTTGGAGTGTTCCCTTCAAATTGACACAATGGTAATTTTCAAAAACAGACCAAGTTCATACCTCCAAATTAACCACCTTTCGTCTCTCTTTTTGTATTAGTTTGTTTTCCTTTTCCCTCTTGGTGGGCCCAGTTGGGTTACTATTCACCTAAATTAGGGTATTGTAACGAAGAGAAGTTTTCTGTAAAATTTGCATATGGAGAGATGAAACGTCTTAAGATGACATCTGAAAGCAGAATAGATTCAGGTGTCACGAATAGATCAGGTGCCACTGGAGTTGGTACCCTAAAGAAATATGAGACCTTGTGCCAAATCCAATGACGTCCCATAGGAAGAGATGAGGCGCCAATTTGGTGCCCATAGGAGAGAGAGGGTGTGGGAAGCCAATTTCTGTGATGCCCATAGGAGAGAGGATGTGGGTTTTTTTTTCTCTCTCTCATGGAACATTATCTTATGTTATATCTCTAGATCCCTTTTTTATGCTTCTTCTAATTACTTAAACATTTTGATTTAAATTTAATTTAGTGCAACCTGGATAATTTTTATGTCATCCAATTTGATATGTTATTCAAAACATAATCTAACCTAGCTTTAATTTCCTTATCCAATCTATTATTTAAAATTTTAAAAACTAATGTACCATTTGAGTTTTAAATTTAGTAATCTACCCTAGATTAAAATTTAAACGTTTCTAGAATCTAATCTATTACTGAATATAGTGTGAATGTATGTTTCTTTCGTGTCTAAAATTTATTATTTAAAATTTTAGTTTAAATTATTATTTTTGGAGTGTCCCCTTCATATTGACACATATTGGTATACTTCAAATAACTGACCAAATTCATACTCCAAATTAACCACCTCTTTTTCACCTCCTTTTCTATTATTTTGTCTTCCTTTTTTCCCCTCTTGATGGACTCAGTTGAGTTACTATTCACTAGCTAGGACGCACGCTCCAAATTTGGATAGCCTCTTTGCTTTCTAGCATTTTTCAAGTGTGGACAAGAGCCTACTACAGTCCCCAAGTACTACAAATTTTGAGAATGACAAAAATGTAGCACTTCAAACCACTAACTGTGGATGCTTTTAGGAGGGGAAATCATAGAGGGTTAAGTGATGGTCTGTTAAGCCTTCTTTTGTCCATCTTTTCAACCCTCCAAATCGGAGAGTTAACGAGAAAAGATGAAAAGGTTTGGTAAAAAAATAATAAATACTCCTTATTTGTCATATAAAATATCATGACTCTCCCTCCAATCCAAATAAGGTTATATATATTGACTCACTTTTCCCTCAACTTCTCTTCACTTAATCCCACTTAAGTTTGCTTATTTCTCCCTTCAATCCAAGCAGACCCTTATGGATGCATATGAATGAAAATTGCCTGTGAGCTAGACTCAAAATTGGTCCACAGGGTGGACGAGCTGGATAACCGCTCCAGTCTTCTCAATATTAGACAAGGATTCCAAACATGATCCAAGGTTATACTTACTAGACCAAGGCTGGTGGAAAGGCTCAAACAAGTTCTACACACTTAAGTAGTAGTCCGTTGTACTGACTTTAGTAGGAAGATGGTCCAAAGAGGTCATACATCCACTTAAACATAGTGAGCAACCAAATTGACAATAACAGAATTCAAACCATAAATCAAAAAAATTGCATTGAGAGAGTCATTATCACGAGACCAACTAATTTACTTATTATTTTCAATATATTTTTATTATTCATAATAGTTACGTTATTTCCAAATAAACTTATTTTTATGTCTTGTTTGACTGTTAGAAAAAATGTTAGAAAAATTACTCAACTATCATTTTTATTATTATCTTTTGTCTGTTAATTTATGTTATAAAATTATATTTGTTAAATTGATTGATAGAAAATAGTATCTGGGAAAAAAATCCATAAAATTTGTTAAGAAAATCGGATATTTTTATTTAGCCGTCAAGAGGTCTCACTTTCAAATCAAATCCACTCCTATGTCCCGACTATGGCTTGACTCGACCACTCGATTAGGCTCAAGGATGCATATGACTCAA
This sequence comes from Iris pallida, assembly GCA_029216955.1. Taxonomy (NCBI): domain Eukaryota; kingdom Viridiplantae; phylum Streptophyta; class Magnoliopsida; order Asparagales; family Iridaceae; genus Iris; species Iris pallida. The sequence continues at coordinate 5,550,700 of JANAVB010028397.1, read as the reverse complement.
CTGCTTGCGAGCAAGGCTCTCGACTCGCTCGACTAGACTAAGATAAAAGCAAGATTCTGGCTTCGTTAACGAGTAGTGACTGAAATGGAAAAAGAAAAAGTAAACTTGTTTAGCTTAGTTTGACCAGGAGAGCTAGCCAACCATTCTGGACTCAACTCATATATTATATGTTTTTCTTCCTTTGTGAAAGAGACAATTAAGCTGCATATATATTTTTTTTTCCCGACTAAGTAAACCGTGCACAGATGAAGCAACCAATATCGGACAAATTTCATGGGTTGTAACCTAGTAGTAGTAACAGAGGCCCCACACGAAAGGCACAAATTCAAATTCTTTCTTGACATTTGCCAAGTTGAAAAAAAAGACAACAATAATAAAAAAAACTATCGGGCAAAGGTCACGGCCTCCGGTCTCAGCACAAAGCACGTTCGGTATTAGTTACTGAGTTTTTCTATGCCTACAACCAAATGCTGACAATTTTGTTACAATTGTCATGTGTCGGATTTCGATTGGAGAAGGGGAAGTGGTGGGTTGGATGAAGTCCATGTAGCAGGGAATGAGAATAAAATGGAATTCGGTGGGACCCTATATATGGGATGGAAAAGAGAGGTTGTGAAAAGGTTGTAAATATTTGGTTGTAGACTTAGCATTTTTCATTAGTTACCACCTAAGCGAGGGTTATCGTCGCATATACGAGCCTGCCATTGGACGCAACGTTCTTACTCCGCGTGGGTGCCAACATGTGGTTGGGATTATATCAAAAAGTTTCGATGAAGACTTGATTAGTAGTCTTAGAGTTGGTCATAAGGTCTTTCTTTATTTGGACTAACTAAATCCAAAGCAAATAAGGAAATATAAATTTTGGGTGAAGAAGAGAAATTTATGGTATTTGTAACGAAGAGTAATTTTTTTGTAAAATTTGCGATGGAGAGATGAAACGTTATTAAAATGACATCTGAAAGGATAATAGATTTAAGTGTCATTGGAGTTGGCACCCCAAAGAAATATGAGACCATGTGCCAAATCTAATGGCGTCCCATAGAAAGAGAGTGAGACGCCAATTTGGCGCCCATAGGAGAGAGAAGGTGTGGGAAGCCAATTCCAGTGGCGTCCCATAGGAGAGAGGATGTGATTTTTTTTTCCTCATGGAACATTATCTTATGTCATTTCTCTATATTCCTTTTTTAATGCTTCTTCTAATTACTTAAACCTTTTGATTTAAATTTAATTTAGTGCAACCTAGATAATTTTTATGTAATTCAATTTGAATTTGATATGCTATTCAAAACATAAACTAACCTAGCTTTAATTTTTTGTCCAATCTATTATTTAAATTTTAAAAACTAATATACCATTTGAGTTTTAAATTTACTAATCTAACCTAGATTAAAATTTAAACATTTCTAGAATCTAATCTATTACCGAATATAGTGTGAATGTATGTTTCTTTCGTGTCTAAAATTTATAACTTAAAATTTAGTTTAAAGCTAATCTAACTTAACTAAATATGGTTTAAATTTAATACAACTTAAAATGTAAACAACTATTTAATTTATTATTTAAAAATTTGATTTGATTGTGTTTGGGTTGTGCTATTTGGTTTGTAGACATTGACGTCGTGTGACCTAGTATGTACAATAAAAATTAAAAATAGATGACATACAAACAGGGCCCGGTCCAGGGGTAAGTCAGGCAAGGCTTCGAGCTTGGACAACCCCCTCTGCTTGGGACAACTCCCAGGCTCGACTTGACCCCACAGAGGTCGGGATTGCGGGTGATCTTCCAAGATCGACCCACAAAAAAGATGAAGAGATAACAAAAAGAATAATGATATTTGTACCTCCAAATTGTACCTCCTAACCGTCCCTCATTACGTGGCAGTTGACGTAATATGTTAATGTGGCAGCTGATGTGGCAAATTTTAAAATTAAAATTAAAATTAACATTAAAATTAATGTTAACATTAACATTAAAATTAATATTATCGCTAACATTAACAATAATATTTATATTAACATTAACATTAATATTAACATTAATGAATATTAATATTAATTCTAATATTAATATTAACATTAAATTAACATTAATTAATATTAACATTAAATTAATATGGATAAAATTGGGTAATTAACTTTTTTGGTTAAAATTTGTCCTATCATCGTCATGTCAGATGACACATAATATTATTTAATATGCCACGTCAGCTGTCACATAAGAAAAAATATATTGGAGAGACAATTTAGAGGTACGAATAGCATTACTCTAACCAAAAAAAAAAAAAAAAAAAAAGCTTTGCAGAACCCAACCTCGGGCCGGCCTGCATACAAATAAGAAAGAAACGGAACATTCCTCTCTTCCACTTAAAGCGTCCATGCAATTCCATTTCCACGGCGCGTTGTCCGCCGGTCAAACGGCTGGTCCTCCCTCCATAATTGATAATTATTGCCGAATTTTTCCCAAATTAAATTATTACTAAAGACGTATGCATATTAATAATACTATTCCAATCCTCACTTTTTCCAACTAATATTCATACCAACTCCCACTCTCTTAAGAGTTCCCAATAGCTAAAATCCAATGATCCCCTCACACGAATTTTTCAATTTGCAGTTTGAAGATTACTAAATTGTCAAATCAATTTGCTTATTTAATTTTGTCTCACTAAACATATGGATTTAGGGTCTACTTGGTAATGGTTTTAGTTCGCTCAAAAACTTCCCAAAATTAGTGTAATGTATTTTTTGGTGGCTTTATAAACACCTCAAATCAATAGATTTTGAGGAGTTTTATTATTTTATTTTATTTATATCCTCACAAATATATAAGAGAAAATTTGAGTGGCATCCCACTTTATTTATCCTTATTTAAGATGCACCCCACCACTTTACACTATTGTAATTTATCCTCCACTTTTGACGGTTTTCGTCCAAAACCAACGGTCAACGCGTTTGACCGATAATTTTGAACGAAAATACCCTCCGAAATCTAAGCCCAATTTTGTCCCCCCCCGCTCCGCTGTCGTATCCCCGCCGCGGCCGCCTGCCCCCGCTGTCGCGCTCATCACCACCACCACCACCAACACCACCTCCACCACCATCATCTTCACCAACACCACCATCACTACCACCGACCCCGCCCGACCTCGCCGTCCCCCTCCCTCCCCGACCTCGCTGCTCCGCCGGCACTACCAAAATAAGTCAATTTAGCGACGTCATTTAGCGATATCTAATTGTAACGTCGCAAAATATTGAAATTAGCGACGTACAAGAAAAATACGTCGCCGTACGTCGGTAATCAGCGACGACGTGCGACGTCTTTTGTTACACGTAGCAAATATGTGGAAATTAGCGACAATTAGCGACGTTGGTAAGACTATGTCGCTTAATAGCGACGATCAGCGACGTATTTCTAAGACGTCGCTAATTTTTTTACATACTGATTCAGAAATTTTATTTTCCCCCATTCTCGATCTCTCCTCCCAAATCGTCGAGGCCTCCTCTGCCCGTGGCCCACTCCTCCACCCAACGCCCCTCCTCTGTCGCCGAGAGCCGCCGTTCGTCGAGCCCCTCCCCAGGTAATTCCTATCCCTAACCTTAGCTCTAAACACGGACACATGCACAGGGACACGATGAGTTCGAGCCCCCTCCTCCCCTAACACGATGAGTTCACGGACACATTCCTAACCCTAAATCTAGACGGATGCCTACGAGAATGGACACAAGCATGAGTTCTCCCCGACCGAGCGCCTCCTCACCGGTCCCATCCGACCACACTCCAAGACCCACTATGGGGAGGGGTTTGTGCACAGGGGACTGTGCTGTGCACAGTCCTTGTATGTGCAGTCCCCCGTGCACAGTCCTTGTGTGTGTGTGTGTGCGTGTGTATGTGTGTGAATTTTAAGTTAGATGTTAAAGTGTGTTAGATCATTTGCTAGTATTAGAGAGAGAATTGTTGTAATTGCCAAGTGTAGGTAAGGATTGGGTATCTCAAGATACTAAGTTATAAGGTAAATATAGCTACACATATGTGTGTGTGTGTGTGTAGAGTTGAGAGTAATTGATTAGTGTGTGATACTAAATGTATATGGGGATATAGATATTAGTGTGTGTATGCATTAGCTATTGGTTTGTGTAGTGTTTGAGAGTGTGTAAGTGTGTGTAATATCAAGGTATATATATATATATATCTATATATATAATATAATAATAAGGTACAATTATGTGTCTATGTGAGTATAGTAGAGTGATGTGTGAGTGTGTAGTATAGGCTTCAGTGTGTGTCCAGAGGGTGTTCAGTCGAGTGTCAGTCAATCTAGTATACTATTTATTTACCTCTATATCATACTAGGAGACTTATTTAGTACTAGTTGTGGTTGTAATTTTGACATTATATTCAAGTCTTGTCAATAATGTCTTTGACTTTGTCATAGGTCTTAGATATCGGTTGTAGGTGACATATATAATATGGTCATTCCATATATACTATTTACCTTCATCTCGATGGTCATTGCATAAAGAAAAAAACACGAGTCAAATTGATGTTAAGACAATTTTCAACTTGACCCTGGCGATATCGAAACGAATCTAGTGTGTCTGAATGAGATTGGCATCGGTAAGATCGATAGCGTATGTGTACACGTTGGATGCACAAGAACTTATGTGCGATATAGCATGGTTATTAGTAACTGTCCGCTACTAATGTGTGTCCCATAATAAGATATAATATACGAATTTATGCCTATTGGATAATGTGTGTCCATCTTTGCAGAATTATTTTAAATGGATATGAATTACTACTTGCCAAATCGTTCATGGATGTACAATCGTCGTCCTTATGATATTGTGGTGTACGGGATGAATACATAGCGGAAGTAGAGCAGTTCCTGCAGTTTGCTAAGGCGTTCCCTCAGTACATGGACGACACCAAAATTAAGTGTCCGTGTATGAAATGTCATAACGTGAAATATTATCCAGAAGTGGAAGTGACATATCATTTGTACTCGAGGGTTTCACGCCTAATTACTATCAGTGGACCGCACACGGAGAACTTGTGTCTTTAGCATCAGAGCCGGAGCCTTATTGAGCCGTATATGCATGCGGGACCTAATTTTGTTTCAGATAATCCTGCATACGATGACGGGTGCATGAACATGGTTTTCGACACTGCGGGGCCTAGTTTCGTTCATGATGCAGCTGAGTAGGCACCGAATGTCGATGCTGCAAAGTTCATGGAGTTGCTGGAGAATGCAAGGACTCCATTGTATCCTGGTTGTGAGTATCATTCACCGTTGGAGGTGGTTACAAGACTGTTGAGCATTAAGTCAGATTTAATATGTCGCAGGAATGCTACAACCGAGTGTTGGAGTTGATTATAGAGATCTTGCCGGCGGGTGCTAAGTTACCTAAAGACTTCTACCGGTCTAAGAGGATGGTGAGATCGCTCTGTATGGGATACGAAAAAATTGATTCTTGTCGCAATGGGTGCATGCTGTACTACAAAGACGACAATATCGCAGATGTGTACAGATTTTGTGGTGCTGATCGCTATAAGACAACTAGTACAGGAAGGTCTACCGGTACAAGAAGATCGACCGATTCAATGCACTACTTGTCTTTACCGCTGCGGTTGTAAAGATTATTTATGGTGAAAGAGACGGCCGAAATATGAGTTGGCACATGCGAGAACAGATTGAAGGAGTGTTGGATCACCCATCCGATGGAGAAGCGTGGAAGCACTTTGATCGAGTGTATCCTGATTTTGCTTCAGATCCGCGTGATGTCAGGTTGGGGCTATCTTCTGACGATTTTACTCCTTTTGGTCTTTCGAGATCCTAGTATTCGTGCTGGCCTGTGATTGTCACTCCGTATAACCTACCGTCTTGGATGTGCATGAAGACTCAGTACATGTTTCTAACCATTATATTCCTGGTCCGAACAATCCCAAGAGGAACATTGATGTGTACTTACAGCCTTTGATAGATGAGTTGAATCAGTTATGGGAAGTAGGCGCTAACACGTACGATGTTTCCAGGAAGCAAAACTTTTAGATGAAGGTAACCCTTATGTGGACTATCAACGACTTTTCGGCCTATAGAATGTTATCTGGATGGAGCACTCATGACCGTCTCTCATATCTGTATTGCATGGACCATACTAAGGCTTTTCGCTTAAAACACGGAGGAAAATCGTACTTCTTTGATTGTCATCGACAATTTCTGCCAAAATATCATCCGTTCAGAAGGAACATGAATGCATTCCGTGCCGACGTTGTAGAGAAGGGTGATCCACCGCCAAGGTGGTGCGGAGCCACGATATAGGAGGAGGTTAGAGATTTTCCAAGTGCTATCGAAGATCCTACAACTGGGTACAAGTGCGATGGATTTGGTAGAGATCATAACTGGACAAAAATGAGCATATTCTGGGATCTGCCATATTGGAGTACCAACCTGATCAGACATAATCTTGATGTCATGTATATTGAGAAGAATGTGTTTGATAACATAATTAATACTGTAATGGACGTAAAGGAAAAAACGAAAGACAATTCCAAGGCCAGGTTGGACTTAGAAGAAATATGCAAACGCCCTGCGTTGCATTTGATAGAGGAGAATGGAAAACAGTTCCTGCCGAAGTCAATTTTCTCACTGGACTAGAAGAATAAAGTGAGACTTTATCGGTGGATCTAGGGCCTAAAATTTTTAGACGGATATGTGTCAAATCTGAGAAGATATGTCGATCCGAAGGAAAACAAATTGACGGGTATGAAGAGCCATGATTGTCACGTATTCGTGGAGAGGTTAATTCCGATTGCATTTTGGGAATTCTTATCGCAGGCAGTTTGGGATCCATTGATGGAGCTTAGCATATTCTTCAGGGATCTTTGTTCTAAGAAATTGCTCGTTGATCGTCTAGAAAAGTAAGAGAAGGACATTGCGGTAACACTGTGCAAGCTAGAGAGGGTGTTTTCTCCTGGATTCTTCGACTCTATGGAGCATTTGCCGATTCAACTTTCGTATGAGGCACGTGTTGGTGGACCCGTCGAATATCGATGGATGTATCCGTTCGAACGACATTTGAATCACCTAAAAAGAAAGGTAAAAAATAAGGCACGGGTCGAGGGTTCTATTGTGAAGCCTACGTTCTCGAGGAGATTACAAAATTTTGTTCGATGTATTTCAAGCCTCGTGTTGCAACTAATAGAACGAGAGCTTCCAGAAACGACGACGGAGATCATGAATGTAATGATACAATACCGAAGAAATTCAATGCTCCAGGAAAGCCATCGGGTAAAATAAAGAAGAGATATCTGAACGATGATGAGCTAAAGGCTGCTCAGGTGTATGTATTACTCAACTGCGACGAGGATGAAGTAGAGAAGCTGGAGGATAAGTAATTAATATGTCTACATTATTTTAATAGTGTTGATTATTATACTATTGCATTAATTGAACGATGTTGTTTTCAGCATATTTAATGATGATATGAGGTCAGGTAGGCCACACATAACAGAAGACTAGAATAAGAAATGAGGCCTTATTTACCATCATGGTTGAGTGTATATGTAAGACTTGAGAACTCTGTAATTACCTTTCTGTATATGCACTTGAGAATGAGCTTAATTTCTTTTTTCGTGGTATTAGGTCGATCGTCCATACGCAAGACTTGAGAATGAGTCTATTAGAACGCTAGCCAAGGGACCAATTTATGCTGCAAAAATATGGCCAAGCTACAGTGTGAATGGGTTTAGGTTCAAGTCAACAACTTGCTCGATCAGAGACAACTTTGTGGATCTTGATTCCACCAAAAAAGTTATTTGTGTATCAGATCTTCGAACTACAAAGATGTTGATGCGGGCAACAATTTCTATGACGTCCTACGGGGATTGTGGAGCTGACATATAGTTATAGAATAGAGCCTGCTAAGATTATGTTATACAGGTGTGCTTGGTTCGATCTGATTGAAGGTCAAGGTTGGCAAGTAGACAAGCACGGTCTTGTGGATATAAACTATCGACGTCGATATCAAGCCTATAAACCATTTGTCCTATCAAGTCAAGCTCAGCTTGTGTACTTCACAAGTTATCCTAAACGGAGAACAACAGGTCGGACTGGTGGGCAGTATGTAAGACCAAAGCTAGAAATACCTTTGAGGTTGACGATATAGCTTATCAAGAGGATGAACTACCTCTTTTAACAAATATTAGAAGTGGACACGACGGAAGTTCCTCATTACACATCTAATTGTGTAGAAGAAGTAGAATTATCTGAAGAGGAAGATGCAAATGAAAGTGAAGATGTAGAGGAGGAAGAAGAAGATAATGAACTAAACGAACAAGATAAATTTTCAGAAGAGGATTAAATCTGTACGTTTGTTTTATCATCATATTTGACACTTTAGTGACACTTTTGTGACTATAATATTTTTTAAAAATCTGTGATGTCTATCATATAATATGTATATTTGTTTTATTGTCATATGTTTTATCAGGTATGACTAGACCAGGAGGACGATGCGGAGGATATTATGTTAGGCAGTCCCGTGTGCGTCAGGTTGGGGGAGATTTCGTACCCTCATCCTCATCTCCGAGTACGCCAGTGTACCGTTCTGTTCTCGGTCCATTACCGGGACAGGAAAGTTCCAGCAGGTTGGCGACTCCTCCCTCGTCGTCCAGCATTCCTCCTGCGTCCAGCATTCCTTCCGCGTCCAGCATTTCCCCTGCCGACGGCTCCATGGGAGAGCCGACGCCGAGCATATGGAGGACGGCGATCAGACTGATCCTGGTCATGCAGGAGGTGAGAGCGACCCTCCATACGCTCCCTCGGACGAGACGCGTACGAAGATTTGGACGGACGGGCCTACGAAGTAAGTTAATTAGTTAATATATTTCTCAAATGATTATATGTACATATATATTCATGAATTTATTATTGTATAGATATCGGCCTCCTGCAGTACAAAGACAGCTGAGATTATTTCTGAGGCAGAAATATGGTAGGCCTTGGATTAACTACTCAGATGCTCCCGCAGATAGGAAGGCCTTTTGGTTGGCCCACTTCAAGATAAAAAAATTGTTTATTTTTAAATTTTAATAATTATTTGTGTATATTATACAGCTCTTTCTATTTTACTTCTTGTAGAGGACCTATTTCTATCCACCACACCGGACGACGAAGATCGAGGCCCAATTTTCTGCCGTCGCAGGTAAGCTCATCCGTGATGCGATCCACGACCAAAAGTCTTGTGATCGCTCCGGAAAGTCGATCCATGGTTGGATCACGCCAGAGCAGTGGACTGCGATGAAGGCTAGATTCGGCGAGGCCAGGTACCAGGAGAGGTTTGACAAGGCCAAGGTGGCGCGGTCGAGCGCCAGAAAGTGGTGTGGTGGCTCCATTCCTATGACGGAGCATTTTCGTCGTCTGGTACGTTTACTTTACCGGACATCATTTTATATATAGTTGGATAGAATGTTTAATACTAATAGTAGATAATATATTTTAACAGGTAAAAAAGGGTGAGGACCCCAACATGGTGACCGTCTTCCTGGTCACCCATCGGACGGCTGGGGAGTTTATTGACGAGAGGACGACGCAGGCATATGTACGTTCTATTCTTTATATTAATTTACTATAATTTAGAAAATAGGAAAATAGATATCAATATAGACTTTAGCAAACACTTTGTCACGCCCCAGAACCAGAATACTGGAGAGCGGGGACAGACATAGCCAGCTACGTATATGAAATGGAATCCATCTCGCTATACGGTCACGGCTGTCTAGATACATGAGGGTTTATCTACAAGCCAACAGTCTCTTAAGGTCATGAACAAGCCTAGTGTCTCAACCACAAGCAAGTAAGTAAAAGTTACAAGATGTATGATCATTAAATATAATAATAGGCGTCCCAAATATTACATATTCAGCTGATCATGAAGCTAGTCGTTACAAAATGTCAGGACTAGTAAGAGTTTAGTCATACATGATCAACCCTAGGATCTGTTAATCATGTTACAGCCCATAGGCGGACAGTAAGTAAAAGTACAATCGAGCTAAACAGGTGCTCGTCGGCTAAACGCCTCAAAAGAATAATTTTTTTACAATGGAGTGGGAGAGCCAAAAATAACCCACTCGTTGCCAGGATTCCTTCTAGTGTTCACCATCTGGCTGGAAGGTCGGTAGATCCTCGGGAGCTGCTCCGAAATCTGGCCACACAAAACCAGCTGGGTCAGACCCCAGAAAGAGCAAGTGCCACAAAGGAGGCCACGAAATAAGAACAAAAGCCAGCACATCAGATCATAAGAAAATATTACATCATAAAGACAATTAATAAGAAGAAACCTGGCAGGTGATATACGATGAGATACCCATGGGACTCTTCAGATAACCAGGTTACAACCCGTGAACCAAACAAGGACCGGGGTTGTAACCCTTCGTCTGAACAGAACTTGGAATTCTTACCATTTATCGGTAAAATAAATACAAGCATTCTGGTCATGCAGCAATCTGGAACAGGATCAGGGCAAGACTAGACTGGTTAGATTCCATCCAATCATTTCACGGCCAAGCAAAATTACGGCTTGATACTTTAACTAACTAGGGTTGTCACAAACCTAATTACTAACAAGATGCAGTGAGATTATTCCACAGCCACAAGCACTGCAGACCATCCAGGTTACCCAGGTCGAAAGATTAGGGTTGAATTTAGGTGGGTACATCGTCTAGGAAATGCATGTACCCTTAAGTAGCTTAAAGGGTGCAACACATGACAGTGTGCTGGAAATATGCCCTACTCGACGGCAGGCTACAGATCCCAGGCGCGCCCAGGTAACGGGATTGCCTGTAGCTGGAAAATCTCTTCATGACTACTGTGTTATTCTAGTTATTAGCCTTAGTCCATTTTAGTGGGTGCTCCTGACCGTGGTACTCAGGAGTCCCCCCTAGACATGATGCAAGACAGGACTGGTTTATTTATACAAGCACAATCGCCCACGGTGTCCAGGTTATTATACAGGTCATATTATGTCAAGTAGCCGTCGCAACAGCTTATCAAGATATAACATGTCAGGTTATCAAGTCAAGTGTACTAGTCAGGAGTGCGCCACGACGGGCCCCTATCAGGTCATATCAGGTTACTCATGTCAGGAGTGCACCACTACGGGTCACTATCGTGTCAGGCTCAGTTATCCTTTCCAAACATATTACATAAATTCGTAATTATCAAGTTCATGACAAAAGGCGTATGGATATAAAATGGACGTAAAATATCTAATAAAATATTAATATACAGGGCTATAGAAGAGCCAAGCTCAGGGAAAATAAAACCAAATCTGACACGCTGACATGAGACCAAGTCAGCCAAAGGCCATACGCTCAGACCAGCCAACGCTCAAGCCAACCTACGCTCAGGTCAAGCCACGCTCAGGTCATATGCTTCTAAAAGGCAGCGTATGGGGTCCATACGACTCTTTGTCAAGCAAGCGAGCATATGCGAGTCATACGCTCCCAAAAGGCAGCGTATGGGGTCCATACGACTCCTTGTCAAGCAAGCGAGCGTATGCGAGTCATACGCTCCCAAAAGGCAGCGTATGGGGTCCATACAACTCCTTGTCAAGCAAGCGAGCGTATGCGAGTCATACGCTCCCAAAAGGCAGCATATGGGGTCTGCACTGTGCTAAAAAGCGCGCGCAACTCAGTGGCACAAGCTAAAAAGCTCATGCACTGCTCACTGTCTTCTCCAAATCAGCAGGAACTCCATGGTTGAACGCAAAGCTTCAAAAGTCCATAACTTGGTCAAAATAAGTCCAAATCCAACTTTGCAAAGTTCTATCTTGGGTAAAATTCAATCCTCTCCAACATAAGAACATCAAAACCCATAAAAATACAACTTAAATAGATCAAAACCATGCAAAAACCGAAAATAGAAGAACTTAGATCTAGAGCAATGGAGACTCCAAATCACAAAATATCAAGTTCTAATGTTGATCACCATGGCCTATTCTAGCTAATGGACAAATAAAAAAGTGGTTCTCAAGTGGTGGCAAGGTGCACTTGCCTAGACCTCTCTCTTCTCTCTCTCTGTAGGTAAGAGAGTAATGGGGAAGAAGAAGGTGAATAATGAAGAGAGAGAAGAGAGGCTAATAAATACAAATGGTGGTGGTAGGTAGGGGTTCACCTTGGGTTCATCATGAACCAAATCAAAACCAAGCCAAGCCGAACCAACCAACCCGAACCAGGAATAAACCAAGCCCAGAAGGAAATGCCAAGCCAGGAAATCATGCAATACAAGAATAAAATACGTACACGTATTCCAAGAATACGTAATACGAACCGCAGGTATTACAACTCTACCCACCTTAAAAGAATTCCGTCCTCGAAATTTAATCAAGAGGCTAGAGGAGCAATGACAAGCTACATTAATCACATGCAAGCTATAACTAGGCAGACAATCACTCATTTAAGCAAGGAATCGAAGGTATGAGGCATAAGAAAGACATTATACCTCACGAGTCAAACAAGTCGGGATATCGCGATCGGATATCATCCTCACGCTCCCATGTTGACTCCCCCAAAGAGTGATGACCCCAAGCAACTCGGACTAACTTGATAGTCTTGTTCTTGAGGATCTTCTCTCTCCGGTCCAATATAGACACGGGCCTCTCCTCATACGAAAGGTTGGTACCAACAACCAATTCCGAATGATCCAGGATGTGGCTCGGGTCCAAGATATACCGTCGTAATTGGGATACATGGAACACGTCATGCACCTCGCTTAGCGACGGTGGAAGAGCGAGACGATAGGATACATCTCCTACTCGCTCCAGAATGTCAAACGGTCCTATATACCTAGGACTAAGCTTGCCCCGTATGCCGAAACGAATGACGCCACGGTTAGGCGAAATTCTCAGAAATACATGATCGCCGACCGAAAACTCGAGAGGGCGCCGATGAAAATCGGCCCAATGGCGCTGGCGATCTTGGGCAACTCGAAGATGATCTCTGACTCGCCTGACCACTTCAACTGTCTGGGCAATCATTTCTGGACTGAGCATCTGTCTCTCTCCAACATCATCCCAGGCTAGCGGGGATCTGCACTTCCTACCATACAGTGCCTCGAACGGTGCCATCTGGATACAGGCCTGGAAACTGTTGTTGTACGAGAATTTCACCAGGTGCAAGTGATCTTCCTATGAACCATCGAAGTCAAGTGTGCAAGACCGCAACATGTCTTCAAGAGTCTGGATCGTGCGCTCCGACTGGCCATCTGTCTGCGGGTGATATGCTGAACTGAACTGGAGATGAGTTCCCAAGCTCTCTTGTAAGCTATGCCAAAAGTGCGACGTAAATCTTGAATCTCGGTCCGAGGTGATACTGACTGGCACACCGTACAATCTAACAATCTGCCTGAGGTACATCTCTGCTAACTGAGCCGTCGACTGACCAACTCTGAATGGAAGAAAGTGAGCCACTTTCGTGAGCCTGTCAACTATAACCCAAATAGCATCTCTACCAGCTGGGGATCTAGGTAGTCTAGTCACAAAATCCATGGTCACATGCTCCCACTTTCATTCTGGAATCGGTAAGGGCTGAAGAAGTCCAGTCGGCCTCTGATGTTCGGCTTTAACTTGTTGGCAAACCAACACCGAGAGACAAACCGAGCTATCTCTCGCTTCATGCTTTTCCACCAGAAGTGCTGACGGATATCACGGTACATCTTCGTACTGCCAGAATGGATGGAATACTGAGAACTGTGCGCTTCTGACATGATCTCCTGTCGGATATCTCCGCTGGGTACACAAAGACGCTTACCATGTCGAACTGTACCATCCTCATGAATGCATAACTCTGATCTTCGTCCTACCTCACACTCTGCTCTGAGTCGCTGAAGCTTGGAATCTGCCGACTGTGCATCCGGATCCTTTCGACTATAGTGGACTGAACTTGCATACTGGCCATCAAGGCCACACTAGAAGGGAGAACAACTTCAATACCCATCTTCTGAAGATCTGCTAACAGCTCTGGTTGCGCTGTTAGAAAATAAACTCCCGTTCTCCTGCTCAATGCATCCGCAACAACATTGGCCTTCCCAGAATGATACTGCAGGTTGACATCATAATCCACAAGAAGCTCCAGCCACCTTCTCTGACGCATGTTAAGATCCTTCTGGGTGAAAACATACTTCAGGCTCTTGTGGTCGGTGAAAATCTCCACCCTGTCTCCATACAAGTTGTGCCTCCACAACTTAAGTACAAATACCACTGCTGCCAGCTCCAAGTCATGGGTTGGGTAATTCCTCTCATGATCACGAAGTTGTCGTGACGTATAAGCAATTACCTTCCCATGCTGCATCAGAACACATCCTAAACCTCTGCCTGAAGCATCACAGTACACTGAGAATCCTCCGGTCCCATCTGGAAGCGTGAGAATAGGAGCTGTTATCAGGCCTCGCTTCAACTGTTCAAAAGAACCCTGACACTCTGCTGTCCAAGCAAACTGCGCATCCTTGCGGGTCAACTGCGTCAATGGCGCTGAAATTTGAGCAAAATTCGAACAAATCGTCGGTAGTAGCCGACCAATCCAAGAAAAATACGAACCTCTGCAACTGTGCTGGGCACTGGCCATGACTCAATAGCCACAATCTTATGGGGATCCACTTCTACTCCCCCTCGAGTGATGATATGACCCAAGTAAGAAATGCGATCGAGCCAGAACTCGTATTTACTGAACTTGGCATATAACTGGTGCTCTCTGAGGATCTGAAGAACTATACGGAGATGCTGCTCATGCTCCGCCTCACTCTTGCTGTAGACCAGAATGTCATCCAAGAACACAATCACAAACTGATCCAAGTAAGGCATGAAGATGCGATTCATGAGGTCCATGAATACTGCCGGCGTATTGGTTGCTCCAAAAGGCATAACAAGGAATTTCCAATGCCCATATCTCGATCTAAAAGCTGTCTTCGGGATGTCCTGCTCTCTGACTCTGATCTGATGATAACCTGAGCGCAAATCAATCTTCGAGAATACTAAAGCCCCCTTGAGTTGATCAAACAAGTCATCTATCCTCGGAAGAGGATATCTGTTCTAGATTGTCACTGAGTTCAAGGTACGGTAATCAACACATAACCTAGACGTACCATCCTTTTTTTTTACAAGAAGCATCGGGGCTCCCCAAGGCGATCCACTTGCACGAATGAATCCCTTGGTTCTGAGTTCTTCAATCATCTTGTACAAGATCTCCAACACTGATGGCGCCATCCTGTAGACTCTCTCTAACACTGGGGCTGTCCCAGGAATCAAGTCTATAGTGAACTCGATCTCCTGCTCCGGAGGCATACCTGGAAGCTCTTCTGGAAAAACGTCTGGGAACTCATCCACTATCCTGGGCAACTGATCTGCTGCTACTGCCATCCGCAATACTGGAGGAGATGACTCAACTTCGCCTCGGGAGAAAGAAAACTCCGACTCTCCTGGAATGCTAAAAATAACCCTACCAATATGGCAGTCTATTCTAGCATACTGGTTCCTCAACCAATCTATCCCTAGGACCACATCATAATCGGCCATCGGGAACTCTATCAATCTAGCGGGGAATTCTCTACCGCTAACTACGATCCGACACGAGGAAAATACTCTATCTACTCCCACAAGTCCGTTACCAGTAAGTATATTAAGCCTTACTGATAATGACTCGGGCTCCAATCCTACCCGTGTCGCGAATCGTGCAGACATAAATGAATACGATGCACCAGAATCAAATAAAGCTGAAGCTGGAAAGGAGTTGACGAGAATAGTACCTGCCACTACCTCTCCTGGTGCCAATCCTTCCTCCACGGTCATCATCATGGCCTGACCATGCCCTCGGGGTACTGGTCCTCTCTGCTGAATTCCTCGCTGCCTATTCTGACTCAAGGCCTGGGCTTGCGCATACTGCTGGGGGCTCTGCTGCTGAAACGCCTGGGACTGAGGCGGCAAGGGCCTCGTCAATGGATACTGCTGCTGTTGGACCGGAGCTGGTCCTCTCACCGAAGAGCTAGAAAGGTTGGGCAATGATGAACCACCCCTATTCGGGCAGGATTCAACCCTATGGTCTGGTGCTCCACAAGCCAGACACAATCCCTGTGCCCTACGATATTCTGCCACCACATGGCCTGGCTTCCCACAATGAGAACAACCTACTGCGGAAGGTTGCTTCTGCTTCTGCTGCTGAGGGTGCGTCGGAGTGGAATGCTGAACCGACGTTACTGAGGCCGCTCGCCTCGGAGCTCCAATAGTCAAAGCCCTGGCTGCCAGGGCCGGTGCTGAAGACTGATTCATCTGGCCGTGAGATCTCTTCCGACCTCCGGCCCTATCCACAAGACTGCATCAAAAGTCTGATGCTCAAATTGCTCTACTGCCAACAAGATCTCCAGATGAAGTCCCTGTTGGAACCGCTGGGCTCTATCATACTCGGTTGCCACCAAGGTGGGAGCAAACCGACTAAGTCTGAAAAACTCGGTCGCATATCCGTCGACTGTCCTGCCTCCTTGCTTCAGATTTGTGAACCTCGTCTGCAGATCATACCGAGCTACAGCATCGAAATACTTGGTCTGGAATCTCTCTCTGAACACTACCCATAGAATGGGTGCTGCTAATCCAACGGCCTGTGCCGTCCACCAGCTGCGGGCAAGATCCAATAGCTGTAGGCGCACCACTGCCACCTTCTCGTTCTCTGGGGTCCCTGGCTGCTTCTAGAATCACCTCTGTGTCCTGAAGCCAAGCATCTGCGGCGATAGCATCTTCACTTCCGTCAAAGAAGGGAGGGTTCAAGCGCTTGAAGCTGTTGGCCGCGCTGTTACCCTGATGACCACCCCGGGTCAAAGCATCCGTCACTGCCTGGTGCAAGGCATCTCCACGCCGGTCTTGGGAAGCTATCAAGGTCCTGACGAGTCCTACCAAAGTGCCATCATCATGTTCTACAGGTTGAACTGGCTGGACTGGTGGCTCTCCGCCAGAAGGCACGACTCTGGAGGCTACTCCGGAATGCTGGGCTTGATCTCCAGGTTGCTGCTGGTCCGCGGGAGGTGCTCCGCCTTGCTGGTCGGTAGGACCACGAACAATGCCGCTGAAGAAGACGACATAGGGAACAATAAGGAAGGACCATGACAGATCAACGATACAAGCATATGATCAGGACAAGAATCCAGGGATTCAGAAGATATGAGCAGAGATCAAGGACGAATACTGATTGAGACATCTATTCGGTAAACCCTCACATATCTTGATTTACAAGACCTGCATGGGCCACCACTTAAACCATGTCACGCCCAGAACCAGAATACTGGAGAGCAGGGGCAGACATAGCCAGCTATGTATATGAAATAGAATCCATCTCGCTATACGGTTACGGCTGCTAGATACATGAGGGTTTATCTACAAGCCAACAGTCTCTTAAGGTCTTGAACAAGCCTAGTGTCTCAACCACAAGCAAGTAAGTAAAAGTTATAAGATGTATGATCATTAAATATACAATAATAAGGCGTCCCAAATATTACATATTCAGCTGATCATGAAGCTAGTCGTTACAAAATGTCAGGACTAGCAAGAGTTTAGTCATACATGATCAACCCTAGGATCTGTTAATCATGTTACAGCCCATAGGCGGACAGTAAGTAAAAGTACAATCGAGCTAAACAGGTGCTCGTCGGCTAAACGCCTCAAAAGAATAATTTTTTTACAATAGAGTGGGAGAGCCAAAAATAACCCACTCGTTGCCAGGATTCCTTCTAGTGTTCACCATCTGGCTGGAAGGTCGGTAGATCCTCGGGAGCTGCTCCAAAATCTGGCCACACAAAACCAGCTAGGTCAGACCCCAGAAAGAGCAAGTGCCACAAAGGAGGCCACGAAATAAGAACAAAAGCCAGCACATCAGATCATAAGAAAATAATTACATCATAAAGACAATTAATAAGAAGAAACCTGGCAGGTGATATACGATGAGATACCCATGGGACTCTTCAGATAACCAGGTTACAACCCGTGAACCAAACAAGGACCGGGGTTGTAACCCTTCGTCTGAACAAAACTTGAAATTCTCACCATTTATCGGTAAATAAATACAAGCATTCTGGTCATGCAGCAATCTGGAACAGGATCAGGGCAAGACTAGACTGGTTAGATTCCATCCAATCATTTCACGGCCAAGCAAAATTACGGCTTGATACTTTAACTAACTAGGGTTGTCACAAACCTAATTACTAACAAGATGCAGTGAGATTATTCTACAGCCACAAGCCCTGCAGACCATACAGGTTACCCAGGTCGAAAGATTAGGGTTGAATTCAGGTGGGTACATCGTCCAGGAAACGTATGTACCCTTAAGTAGCTTAAAGGGTGCAACACCTGACAGTGTGCTGGAAATGTACCCTACTCGACGGCAGGCTACAGATCCCAGGCGCGCCCAGGTAACGGGATTGCCTGTAGCTGGGAAATCTCTTCATGACTACTGTGTTATTCTAGTTATTAGCCTTAGTCCATTTTAGTGGGTGCTCCTGACCGTGGTACTCAAGAGTCCCCTCCTAGACATGATGCAAGACAGGACTGGTTTATTTATACAAGCACAATCGCCCACGGTGTCCAGGTTATTATACAGGTCATATTATGTCAAGTAGCCATCGCAACAGCTTATCAAGATATAACATGTCAGGTTATCAAGTCAAGTGTACTAGTCAGGAGTGCGCCACGACGGGCCCCTATCAGGTCATGTCAGGTTACTCATGTCAGGAGTGCACCACTACGGGTCACTATCGTATCAGGCTCAGTTATCCTTTCCAAACATATTGCATAAATTCGTGATTATCAAGTTCATGACAAAAGGCGTATGGATATAAAATGGACGTAAAATATCTAATAAAATATTAATATATAGGGCTATAGAAGAGCCAAGCTCAGGGAAAATAAAACCAAATCTAACACGCTGACATGAGACCAAGTCAGCCAAAGGCCATACGCTCAGACCAGCCAACGCTCAAGCCAACCTACGCTCAGGTCAAGCCACGCTCAGGTCATATGCTTCCAAAAGGCAGCGTATGGGGTCCATACGACTCTTTGTCAAGCAAGCGAGCATATGCGAGTCATACGCTCCCAAAAGGCAGCGTATGGGGTCCATACGACTCCTTGTCAAGCAAGCGAGCGTATGCGAGTCATACGCTTCCAAAAGGCAGCGTATGGGATCCATACGACTCCTTGTCAAGCAAGCGAGCGTATGCGAGTCATACGCTCCCAAAAGGCAGCGTATGGGGTCCATACGACTCCTTGTCAAGCAAGCGAGCGTATGCGAGTCATACGCTCCCAAAAGGCAGCATATGGGGTCTGCGCTGCGCTAAAGAGCGTGCGCAACTCAGTGGCACAAGCTAAAAAGCTCGTGCACTGCTCACTGTCTTCTCCAAATTAGCAGGAACTCCATGGTTGAACCCAAAGCTTCAAAAGTCCATAACTTGGTCAAAATAAGTCCAAATCCAACTTTGTAAAGTTCTATCTTGGGTGAAATTCAATCCTCTCCAACATAAGAACATCAAAACCCATAAAATACAACTTAAATAGATCAAAATCATGCAAAAACCAAAAATAGAAGAAACTTAGATCTAGAACAATGGAGACTCCAAATCACAAAATGTCAAGTTCTAATGTTGATCACCATGGCCTATTCTAGCTAATGGACAAATAAAAAAGTGGTTCTCAAGTGGTGGCAAGGTGCACTTGCCTAGACCTCTCTCTTCTCTCTCTCTTTGGTAGGTAAGAGAGTAATGGGGAAGAAGAAGGTGAATAATGAAGAGAGAGAATGAAGAGGGCTAATAAATACAAATGGTGGTGGTAGGTAGGGGTTCACCTTGGGTTCATCATGAACCAAATCAAAACCAAGCCAAGTCGAACCAACCAACCCGAACCAGGAATAAACCAAGCCCAGAAGGAAATGCCAAGCCAGGAAATCATGCAATACAAGAATAAAATACGTACACGTATTCCAAGAATACGTAATACGAACCGCAGGCATTACAACTTAGACGTTAGCAAATAATGTTCTAGGCCGAGTTTCTTCGGCTACAAGAGGAGGCGGTTGCTGCTGCTAGTGCGCCCGCAGAGGGAGGGGCTGGTACTTCCTCCCAGCCGCCTACAGCTCCATCGTCGGACGACCTCTGGATGACCGCCGTTGGTGGTCTTCAGAAGGACACGTACTACGGTACGGGATCCAATGGTACCTATTTGGCTTCAGAGTCATCCCGGGCCCCCTCTGTCAATGTACAGTCTCCAGCTTCGCAGGCGTCATCACGAGCTTAGGATATTGGTCTTGGATCAACGAGCTGCATCGCGAGTTGCAGCAGCAGATTTCTGATCACCATACCGCAGAGCGACGATGCGACGATCCGATGATCACCAGACGATTTGATACGGTCGAGCACAGTATACAGGAGCTGATGAGTCTGCAGCAGGCTACAGCTGCCAGCTTGCACACGTTCAACGAGTCTACGGGGCGCACAGAGCGTAGACAGGTCGAGCGGGAGGGATCACAGAGGACCATGTCTGCCTCACTCACTCAGATACATACTTTGATTGAGGAGAGTTCTCAGAGGATGGTGCGTACCCTTGCTACGCATGCTGAGCGACTGCGAGAGCTGGAGCAGATACGTCCTCCCGGCGGTAGAATGATGTCACGGCCATGAAGATCAAAATCACAAATAAACCAATGCTCATTCACAGAAACTAATTTAACTTACAATGATCACAAGTTTTACATTTGTAAAAAAGATATAAACTTGTACAAATATAGAATGACCACAACTCATCTATCTAGCTAGTATCTAGGATTTTCGTCTGCAAGTATCCCCGTAACTCCCACGCTAAGTGAATCCACGACTAACCTGAAATATATTAGTTTCCAGTCAGGAATAGAATGAGCACAATTCACTGAATACAATTTCAATAAATGAAAATGACTATACAACAGAGGTTAGATATCAATTACATATTTTTGAAAATAAACAGAAAATACGAAAAACCAATAGCAAATAAATAGACACAAATACTTTTCTCAACTGTTAGAAGTACCTTTGATATGTGATCGATCTTGGGACAATTACACGACACTTTTTACACTGTCTAAAGTTACACTGCCTACACTGTCTAAAGTTACACTGTCTATATTGTATAAAGTTATACTGTCTACATCAAATAATGCAATAAAGAAACATGGTCTACTTTGCAATAATAAATTACTGTTTACACTGTCTACTTTGTAATAATAAATCACTGTTTATACTGCCTAATTGCAATAATAAATTACTGTCTACACTGTCTATTTTGTAATAATAAATCACTGTCTACACTGTCTAAGGTCAGAACACACATCGTTGGTACTTCACATTCCCGACTCAATAATTTATAATAGAATATAAAATCACATAATTAATGTCCAATCAATGAAATATAGTGAAGATCAATATCGAAATGCAGACAATAAACTGTACTCGACTGTGGTCCTTTGCTGGTGAAACCGACAATCCAAACCAATCAGTGTCACAATAGTCAAAACTCGTACAACAGTCCCCGAAAGCTGAAATAAACATTACTAATATTCTCAGAATAGTCAAATTAGCTAGGATTGCCTGTCCTTAAGTTCAATTCTGGATACAGGGGCAAAACGGTAATTTTAGGCCAAAACGGTATCCGCTATTGGATTCGTTTTGCACCGAAAAGCGTGCCAGAGTTAATAGTCTCTAAAGTGGTCAAACTATATATCAATGGATCTAGTTTTTCGATACAAACCCAACCGTATATCAAATTTTGGATTCCGGTGGACC
Organism: Iris pallida; assembly: GCA_029216955.1. Taxonomy (NCBI): domain Eukaryota; kingdom Viridiplantae; phylum Streptophyta; class Magnoliopsida; order Asparagales; family Iridaceae; genus Iris; species Iris pallida. The sequence continues at coordinate 5,528,865 of JANAVB010028397.1, read as the reverse complement.
GTGCACAAAATCGCCCGTTAAATCCGATCGTGGGGCCCAAAAAACGGCGATCCAATCAACTGTCTCAGAATTGGACCAAACTTGGCATACAGGACCAAAAAAATGATACGACTGCTGGCGCAAGTTTCATCTTGACCTGATGAGCGTGCACAAAGTAATTGAGAAATTTACACAGAGGTCGATACGGTGAATTTCGACGAATACGCATCAAATTCGTCGCGCACACATGACCAATTTGAATTTCGTTAAAGCCCACACGTCCACGAAACAGTTACACACCTTTCGATGCTTTCGGTTCGTAACCACGTCGCCCGAATTGGCGGGACGCACATCGTATCGAAGAATTTTATTGATTTTAAAACAGGTTTTCGGTCAACTTCGGGATTCGATTTCTCGACGCGTAGTCGATGATTTCCAAATCCACAAAAAGGGTTATGAAGCCCTATATGTTGTCTATAACTGTTTTCAAGTGGAAATTCTAAAAAGTTACTGGATCGATCGAAATCGATCGGTAAATATTAGGCCTGTCAATGGTTGACCGAAAATCCGTATCCGATCCGTATTCGAACCGAAAATATCCGAAATTTCGGATACGGATACAGATTCGGATATCTTATCGGATATTTATCGAATATCGGATACGGATACGGTAAGTGCCATATCCGAACCAATAAAATCCGAACCAATAATATTTAATTTTTTTAATAAATTTAAAATATATATGTGGCTTTCAGAAATTTATAATTCAGCCAGCCCATCATGGACACAACTTTGGTTTCATGGACACAACTCATCAACTCTTGAATCGAGACTGAATGTTCTAGGAAATATTGACTAGTATAAATCCATCTTGCCGTGTGTTTTGCCATTTTATGAACTAAATGTCAACTACAGTGTGTTGATTATTCTGCAGCTAGCTTGGATTTGCATACAGGAAGGGAACATAATTGCGGGGCTGCGACTGCCCAACTGGTCATCAACAGAATTGCTGCGGTTGCATGTTTTCGGCTAGGTCTTTTGGCCAGGCTGTGCAAGATTTAGGCAAGGTGACCGTGATAATGTCCGGAGGTCTAGCCTGGAATAGTTTCTGGGTTGCCATGGCATTTTTATTAGAAATCAGCCTTCCTGGAGGCAAAGCTCCTGTAAGGTGCATACCTCCAGTTTATGTATGAGCCTTGTGTGGAGAATTTCTTGTTGTATGTATTTTTTAGTAATCTTATTGGTTCGGATATTATCCGATATCCGATAAAATTATCGGTAACGGATATGGTAGCCAAAACGTATATCCGATCGGATATCGGATAGTTATCGGATATATCCGATAGTTAATGGTTCGGATATGGTATTGCCAATATCCGACCAATAAGCTACCATTGACAGGCCTAGTAAATATGGATGATTGGACTGTTAAACGTCCTGTTTTTGAACAAGTTTTGGTCGATCTTTGGATCGACTTTCTGGAAATCCTAGCAAGCGTCGATCAAAACTATTTGAAGGGAAATAATGTCGTATAGGTTAGGAACATACCCTAAAAGACCAATCGCAAAACCATTGCTCGTGCGCGACGGAATATCGCTGCGAACTTGCCTCCCGTGCGGCCTGTGCTTCTGCTGTGGGTTCCCTGTTGCGTCGCTGCGCGAGGCGGCTGTTGCTCGCCTTAGCCGACGGTCGACGGCGCGTACGACGGCGCAAGTTCACTAGGGTGGTCGTCCAAAGGCCGGGGCTAGGGTTTCGTGAATATCTTCCCTTTCGTTCGACCCTTTGCATATATATGCTGCTGCTGTGTTTTGGGTTGGCTCGGTTTCGGCCGTGGGTTACTGGCCATGCTGGGCTCGAGAATTAATCAGCTAGTGTTCGGGTTTGGGTTTGCGGGCTGGTTGGGGGATTAGGCCGGCCTTGTTTTGGCCGAGCCTTATCTACTCCTGTTTTGTTTTATTTCCTTTCTATTTCTTTTCTATATCTTTTCCTTATCTACTCCTGTTTTATTTATATATATATATATATATATATATATATATATATATATATATATATACACACACACACACACACACACATAATTATGTATAGAAATATTACTATATACATATATATATATACACATACGCACATATAGTAGATATATTTATATTTACATACACACTCACATATTTATACATATTTACACATATACACATATATAATATATTTTTATATATACATACACGTATATGTATACGTATATATATATATCTGTATATACACGTACACACGTATATCTCCATTTACTACTACATGTTATATATATCTATATATATCACAAACTCAATATAGACAATAAAACAGCTTAAATATAAATAATATTCATAATGTAGAATTTATGTACTAATAATTACAATTAGAAAACTAAACATATATATATATATATATATATATATATATATATATATATATATATATATATATATATATATATATATATATATATATATATATATATTTATATATTATATATACTATATATACACAATATATATATATAACTAGATAAATCCATAAAGCCCAAAATATTTGTTAAGAAATTTTTACTATATTATCAAACAAATACTATTTCTAATAGCAATCTTAATAATATGTGTATATATAACAATCGTTTCCAAATTGCTTTCTAAATCACTAAGGTAAAATGCCAATACAACCTGCGTCTCCATGGTCGTCTGAACATACTACGACTACGTGGGCTTGAACTTGGTTCTGGTCCGGTCCGGGCTAGTTCGGTACAACCGAGTCGTCTAGAAGTCAAATAATATAATAAATAAATAAATAAATCTTTGTTAAAGGTTAAGTCGCAACTTGGTCTGGTTTGCTAGTTAAGACATCACTATGGCTCGGCCTTCCTACCAGTGCTAATACACTAGCCAAAGCACGCCATGGTACTATCCGTGCCATGATTTCTAGTCACCTTGTACTCCAAACTCCATCATGGCTAAAGTCATCTACCATAATAATTAACTAAATAATTATTTATAAAAATATAAAAATTACCATTTAATTCAAATAAATGAATAAAAATAAATTATTAAAATTCTGAAAAGAGGGGTTACAAATCTACCAACCTTAAAAATAATTTCGTCCTCGAAATTCTAATTCATAACTATTCCTTAAATTCAAAAAGAAATCTACCATTACCTTAATCTCCTCGAATTTTTAATTCCTTAAAAACAGTTCATATCCTCCTCCTAGCCATTTTGTAACTATGGAACTCCGAGGACTTCTACCTACCTTTGGTCACACTACTCCCTCCAATCTCATGTCACTCAAACTTTATAATCATCCAACTACTTGCTAAAAATTGCTACAAATATATATCTACTGTATATGGCATCTAAAATCCTCTCTTATCTATCAAGCAACCCAAAAATTTAACAAGCAACAAATTTGTACAGGTAGCTGAGAATATTGGTAAATTCCAATAAGCATGACCATTCGTCGCTCCGAAATAGAAGGACAGGATGATAAGGAAGAATAATCAGGAGCAATATGAGGTTTTCAGAGCGGTAGAGAGTATCCAATGATATAGATAGGAAGAAAGTTTTATGAACCATTGTCTTATTTGCTAGAGTGGGCTACTCTAGTCCAGTCACTTGCTAAGTCTAAGAACCCTTCGTTTCATAGAGGAGCTTGCAATCCGTGTAATACAGGAGTTCCGTTCTCGAAATTCTAAACTAAGTTCTTTAATAGAACGAAAATTAGAGAAATCAAGATTATGATCTTTTCTGTGGTTATTTAAACACACGAGCAAGGGATAAAGTGCAATACAAGTTCGTATCGCGACTTCCAGGTAGATGGAATATTGGTTACGAATGACTTCACGTTCTAAGAGAGGGAGACTACGTAATAGGTATAGGGACCTATTTCAAAAAGTTCAGTATTATAGTCTAAATATGGTGGTATACATGGATGGATTTACGGGGTCTTAATGGGTTCCTTGATTGGATATCAATCACTGGTTGGATGAGCCTTGGATTTCAATCTATATTGACTGGACAAGATCCCAAAAACTATTTCTACTAGGTTAAGGTAACCTAGAATAAATTTCCACCCAAGTGGTTGAGCTAGTTGCCAGTCGGGTTGGTTAGCTAGGTCCCTAAAGCCCAAAATGCGTCTTCCGTGACTTTGTGTTTAAGTAGCATGAGAAGGCACAAATGAGTGACTCACTAGTGACATGTGCGTAGTGAGCTTCGAGTCGACCATGAATTGAGTCGATATTGAGTCTCTAATTGTAGTCGGAAAGTATACTAGTATTATGGAAAGGGTTATAGCTAGTCCTTTTGACCTGAAAGTCGTACCACAAGAATAGAGTACAAGGGGACGTGTTTGAGTGGGACATGATATACCTAGATTAAGATGGACTCGTCTAGATCTTGTATATAAAATTTGTTGGAAGGTAATAGCTAGTATTATGCTCCAAATATTAATGACACTGCCGAGAACACAAGATGATCTAAAGAAAAAGTGGGAGTCCATGAGGCACTAATTACCATCCTAAAGAAATTATTCTAACCAATCGGTAGTCCTCGTATATTCCAAAATTTTAGAAACCTTACAGTCTACCCACCTTAGAAGCTAGGACATGGTTTTTGGAATAATATGGTTAGAAGAATTTCAAAGTCCGGATATTGTACCTCGATTCTTGGTAATAAAGAATCAGGCTCGGTGTAACGGAATACGGTAGATATAAGTCAACTCTAGGATCGTTCCTCAATAAATGAAAAACGAGTATGTACAATGACACATGGTCGATAAAATAGAATGACCTACTCGTCCACCATATACGAGAGTTATCGACGGGGTAGCCAACTCTAAGGCACATCCTACGAAAAAATTTCTAACAACTGAGTCGTGAATTTCTATTGGGGTCAAAACTGCCAGACTATTGTCACAAGGGTCTAGTTAAAGCAAGCTTCAAGCAAATAATTAGAGGCTCATGCCATTTGGTTTCTTGCGAAGAGATAGTCTCCTAGGTTGGCATTTTGACTAAGGATAGAACCCTAATCATTCTCAAATTCAGATGGCTTGAAAGTCCCAATAGTAGTTTGAGGGTCGAGGAGAGAACGAGTAACTCAATCACATGGCTAGCCGATGGTAGCTACACTTGGGTATACAACTATCATGGCCATGGAGATACTCTGTACCTCTCTACCAATTATGAGGTTTCGAATTTCTAAATCAGTAAAAGACAAAAACAATAAGGAGTTCAAGGGAGATGTCACTGATTACAATTATGTGATTCAAAGGCGAATGTATAATTGAAGAGGAATTATCAATGCAGTCGCGAATAAGATCCTAGAGACATCTACATCTCAATCCACGTAGGTTAATCAGAGGGAGAGCGAACCAGGTGCACTACGGTTTATCAGACCGTAATACATCGATTCTGATTAGACAATATGTTAGTAGGCATCCCCACTAAACATATGTCTTGAATCTAGCTCGAGAATAGAGTGAGCTTGCAAAACTAGGCTGTAATAGCAGCATTGGTTAAGATAGTCAAAATACAAGTATGCGAAATTTTTGGGAGGAGGCAGAAGCAGTTCGAGTTTGTGAGAATCAAACTTCACCTGGTGTTCTTGCTTACTTGGTCATCCTACTATCTTCTCATCCATAATGCCTTGGTCGACTAATGGGTTATGAACCTCTAAATTCTATATTCTAGGTAACCCTATTAGTGTCAGTCAATTTCCTCATCAATAGGTCACAAGGACCGCAGAATGCCAAGTTGGGAGACATGCTACCCAACTTACAGAACTTCTACTAGTATTGGATTTGTATCTTATAGGTCACACAGGGCATTTTTATATCCTCTACGGTATCCTAAACTAGTAATCATGTTTGAAGTCATTTCACCGAGAGTTATGCCTCGCCCGTATACTCGGGCTGTGGTAAACCCTTGGATTAGTGATTTCAGGGTGATATGCTATCCGATACTCTTCCTTATATTGACACAAGGGTGACTACGATCAAAAGAGGACCACTAGCTATAGTTTAGCAATATTCTATAACCTATATTTTCTTAACCAATTTTAACTCTAGGGGTCGTGCCTTGCCAGTGCGCTGCTGGCTGCAGTGAATCCATAGTCTCCATAATTCAAATAAATGGCGACAGTGCACTGCTGTCCTGCCATTATGAGTTAACTAACATTTTTTTAACTACGTCTGTAAAAGTTTATGAGCTTCTAGAGATTCAAACAAGTTGACTATGAAATAAGGCGTAAGTAATTTGTCCTATCAGTCACAACCCTTTAAAATGAAAGATTGAACAGGGAGAAACAAACCGAGGAGAAAAGAATTACAAATATTCTAGTATCTATTTCATGTATATTCAAACCATTGAGGAAAAACTTTGAATCGAAACAATCTCGAGGTTCGTATGGGGATAACATAATCAGAATTTATACAAAATAATAATTTCTAGGGCAAATAGAAACTAAATAGGCAATTCGACTAAGATACGAGGATGATATCTTAGGAGGCAAAGAGAAGGGATTCAACAATGTATCAAGGTTAGATCATTACCTCTATGAAGCCCTGTCTTACCAAGTGAATAACCTATCCACATTGGATCATATCGCCATATCAAGAGGTAATAGTGTATCTATGGGGATCTAGCAAACTATCAAAATTAATAACTCCTCATCTAAATTGCATGACCTAGACTACCCATCGGTAAATTTGTATAGGGGACTCCTAGTCCTAGTCATTCTCTTAAATTAAATTAATCCCTAATTCGTGAATGAGCATTTCCTAGTCGCAGGCTCACAATAGTACGACTAACTAAAGTACTATCACGAGTTTATATGATTTGCGAAACCAGACCTGCATGGGCCACCACAAAACTTGTCATGACCCGCACCCATTTTTATTTATTTTTAAAACGGATACGAGACGTGTCCAAGCCAGCCTACGCCGCAGTATCGGCAGTAGAACGCTGTCACGGCCATGAAGATCAAAATCACAAATAAACCAATGCTCATTCACAGAAACTAATTTAACTTACAATGATCACAAGTTTTATATTTGTATAAAGATATAAACTTGTACAAATATGGAACGACCATAACTCATCTATCTAGCTAGTCTCTAGGCTTTTCGTCTGCAAGTATACCCGTAACTCCCACGCTAAGTGAATCCACGGCTAACCTGAAAAAAATTGGTTTCCAGTCAGGAATAGAACGAGCACAATTCACTAAATACAATTTCAATAAATAAAAATGACTATACAACAGAGGTTAGACATCAATTACATGTTTTTGAAAATAAACAGAAAATACGAAAAACCAATAGCAAATAAATAGACACAAAATACTTTTTCCAACTGTTAGAAGTACCTTTGATATGTGATCGGTCTCGGGACAATTACACGACACTATCTACACTGTCTAAAGTTACACTGTCTACACTGTCTAAAGTTACACTGTCTACATTGTATGAAGTTACACTGTCTACATCAAATAATACAATAAAGAAATATGGTCTACTTTACAATAATAAATTACTGTTTACACTGTCTATTTGTAATAATAAATTACTGTTTACACTGTCTAATTGCAATAATAAATCACTGTCGACACTGTCTACTTTGTAATAATAAATTACTGTCTACACTGTCTAAGGTCAGATCACACATCGTTAGTACTTCACATTCCCAACTCAAAAATTTATAATAGAATATAAAATCACATAATCAATGTCCAATCAATAAAATATAGTGAAGAACAATATCGAAATGCAGACAATAAACTGTACTCGCCTGTGGTCCTTTGCTGGTGAAACCGACAATCCAAACCAATCAGTGTGTCACAATAGTCAAAACTCGTACAACAGTTCCCCAAAGCTGAAATAAATATTAACAATGTTCTCAGAATAGTCAAATTAGCTAGGATTGCCTGTCCTTAAGTCTAATTCTGCACACAGGGGTAAAACGATAATTTGGGACAAAACGGTATCCGCCGTTGGACCCGCTTTGTACCGAAAAGCGTGCCAGAGTCAATGGTCTCTAAAGTCATCAAACTACATGTTTACAGATCCAGTTTTCCAATATGAACCCAATCGTATGTCAAAATTTTGGATTTCGGTGGACCGTGCACAAAATCGCCCGTTAAATCGGACCGTGGGGCCCACAAAACGGCGATCCAATCAACTGTCTCAGAATTGGACCAAATTTGGCATACAGGACCAGAAAAAACGATACGGTCCTGCTGGCTTAAGTTTCATCTCGATCTGACGAGCGTGCACAAAGTAATTAAAAATTTTGCACAAAGGCCGATATGGTAAATTTTGACGGATACGCATCAAATTCGTCGCACACACGCGACCAATTTGAATTTCGTCAAAGCCCACACGTCCACGAAACCATTACGCACCTTTTAATGCTTTCGATTCGCGACCACGTCGTCCGGATTGGCGGAATGTACGTCGTATCGAAGAATTTTATTGATCGGTGGAAATTTAAAAAAGTTACTGGATCGATCGGTAAACATGGATGATTGGACTGTTAAACGTCCTGTTTTTGAACAGGTTTTGGTCGATCTTGGATCAACTCTCTGGGAATCCTAGCAAGCGTCGATCAAAACTATTTGAAGGAAAATAATATCGTATAGGTTAGAAACATACCCTAAAAGACAAATCATAAAACCATTGCTCGTGCGCGACGGAATGTCGCTGCAAACTTGCCCCCTGCGCGGCCTGTGCTGCTGCTGTGGTCTCCCTGTTGTGCCGCTACGCGAGGCGGCTGTTGCTCGCCTTGGACGGAGGGTCGACGGCACATACGGCGGCGCGAGTTCACTGGGGTGGTCGCCTAAAGGTCGGGGCTAGGGTTTCTTGAATATCTTCCCTTTCGTTCGACCCTTTGCATATATATGCTGCTGCTGTGTTTCGGGTTGGCTCGGTTTCGGCCGTGGGTTACTGGCCATGCTGGGCTCGGGAATTAATCAGCTGGTGTTCGGGTATGGGTTTGCGGGATGGTTGGGGGATTAGGCCGGCCTTGTTTTGGCCGAGCCTTATCTACTCATGTTTTGTTTTATGTCCTTTCTATTTCTTTTCTATATAAATACATTCATATATATATATATATATATATATATATATATATATTATATAGATATATATATATATATAATATATATATATATATTATGTATAGAAATATTACTATATACATATATATATATATACACATACGCACATATAGTAGATATATTTATATTTACATACACACTCACATATTTATACATATTGTACACATATACGCATATATAATATATTTTTATATATACATACACGTATATGTATACGTATATATATATATATCTGTATATATACACATACACACGTATATCTCCATATACTACTACATGTTATATATATCTATATATATCACAACTCAATATAGACAATAAAACATGTTTAAATATAAATAATATTCATAATGTATAATTTATGTACTAATAATTACAATTAGAAAACTAAACATATATATTTATATGTAAGCCAAATTTTCATATATTATAAATATACTTATATATATATACACAAGTATATATATATATATATATATATATATATATATATATATATATATATATATATATATATATATATATATATATATATATATATATATATTTTTATATATATATATATATATATATATATATATATATATATATATATATATATATATATATATATATATAACTTAAAAAAAAATATATTATATATATATATATATATATAACTTAGATAAATCCCATAAAGCCCAAATATTTGTTAAAGAAATTTATTTACTATATTATCAAACAAATACTATTTCTAATAGCAATCTTAATAATATGTGTATATATAACAATCGTTTCCAAATTGCTTTCTAAATCACTAAGGTAAAATGCCAATACAACCTGCGTCTCCATGGTCGTCTCTGAACATACTATCAGACTACGTGGGCTTGAACTTGGTTCTGGTCCTGTCCGGGCTAGTTCGGTACAATCGGGTCGCCTAGAAGTCAAATAATATAATTAATAAATAAATAAATCTTCGGTAAAGGTTAAGTCACAACTTGGTCTGGTTTTCCTAGTTAAGACATCACTATGGCTCGGCCTTCCCTACCAGTGCTAATACACTAGCCAAAGCACGCAATGGCACTATCCGTGCCACGATTTCTAGTTACCTTGTACTCCAAACTCCATCATGGCTAAAGTCATCTACCGTAATAATTAACTAAATAATTGTTTATAAAAATCTAAAAATCACCATTTAATTCAAATAAATGAATAAAAATAAATTATCAAAATTCCGAAAAGAGGGGTTACATCCATCGACGGCGCCGACTCCAGACGTTGTACTGCCTCCTACTGTCCCTGTGGTGTAGCTCACACAGGAGCAGTATGAGTTCATGCTTTCTCAGATGCGCAGCAGGGGTCCTCAGTGATTTCATTAGTTTTTTTATGAGTTGTATGTATTGGCCCTATGGACAAATTGTTTGTTGGTACACTTGTTTATACACTTGGTGGGAGACTTTTGTTTATACACTATTGGACATGTATGTTGGTGGAAGACTTTTTATCTCCCATTTTATTTGACTCTATTGGATGTTCGTGATGATGCAATGTTTGACACTATTTGACTCTATCTCAGATGCGCAGTTTATAACTAGAATTAGGTGCAGTGATTATTGGTGTTCAGAAATTTGTAATGCAAATAGTTTCCAGATTAGTGTTTACAGTGTTTGTGAAAACTGCATTATATTTTTTAATTTTCCAGCATATTAGCGATGTTTTGCGACGTTTTGCGACGCTGAAATACGTCGCAAAGATGTATCGATACGTCGCTAAGTTTAATCGAATATGTCGCTAACTGTATTGGCACGTCGCTAAACATCGCTAAACGTGCTGACGTGGCAAACCTTGCTTGTCACTACATGCGACGAATAGACGTCGCTAAATACGTCGCTAAGTTGGCGACGTATTGTAAATGTCGCCGAACGTCGCTAAGTTTGCGACGTTTTAGCGCGTAGACAATTCATCGCAACAGCGACGATAGGCGACAAAATTTTGTTCTGCGGCTAGCTTTTCGGCGACCTGCTTTTTTTCGTCGCTAATTACGTCGCTAAATATATTTAGCGACGTATTTTTACTTATTAGCGACGTTTTTGGACGTCGCTAATTCAACCTATTCTGGTAGCCACGACGAGGTCGAGGAGGGGGACAGCGGCGAGGTCGGGGAGGGGGGCAGAGCAGCGGCGAGGTCGGAAAGGAGGGAGCGGCGAGGTCGGGGGTTTATAGTGAGGTCGGGGAGGGGGACGGAGCCGCGGCGAGGTCCGGAGGGGGGCGACGAGGTTGTGGAGGGGGGCGGAGAGAAGCGAGGTCGGGGAGGGGGGTGCGGCGAGGTCGGGGGGAGCCGCGGCGAGGTCGAGGAGGAAGACAACAGGTCGGGGAAGAAGACAATAGGTCAGGGATATTTTCGTCAAAAAATTTGGGTCAAGCCAGTTGACCGTCTATATTGGACGGAATTCGTCAAAGGTGGGAGGTAATTACAATAGTGTAAAGTGGTGGGTGTACCTTAAATAAGGATAAACAGAGTGGGGTAACACTCAAATTTTCTCAAAATATGATTATAACTACTAATATCCTTTCTTTTTAAATTTTATTCGTGCAAATAAATTTCGGGATCTCTCGTTAGTGAATTAACAAGTATGAATTGTACTGATTTAAAAGTCACTATTTAAAAACCACCCCAAATCGGACCTCTCATAACCGCTCATAAACCGTACTCTAAAACACCTCAAAATAGCTACCCATACAATTGTCGAGCATGCCCTTATTTATTTATTGTGTTTTTCTTCCAAAAATCTGATATCCATACAACACTTATACCCGCCAAAATACTTGGAACGTAAGAGTTTCTTATTCTTCTTATGAAGAAATATTTTCTAGGTAGAGGTAAAGATATAGAATGTCCAAGTTCATATATCATTATTTATTTATTTTTGCTCTTCCTTTTAATTTATTGTCCCTTCTCAACTTAGAAGTTGACACTTTGTTTATTTGATAGCTCCAAATGTCTAGTTAATCACAAATATAGAGTCATTAGGAATATTATAATCCTCCAATTCTATCCCAAGAAATGTATCATTTTGGAGACGAAAGAAACAAATACATGAATTATTTTTATATAAATATATAAATAAATTGAAATACATTATTTTTTTTAGAGCTAATGCACATTTTATTTTTATTCCGCAAAGAGTGTTAGAATTAATACGTAATATAACTTTGTATGCAATACTAAGGTGGGTTTTGGTTTGATTAGTTTTTCTTTTGTTGCTTCTGATTTTTTTTTCTCTTGAAAAGCTTTACAAAATTGTTTGATAACAGCAATCTATTAAAAATTTCGATGAGTCGGTTTAATTTTAAGATTGTTCTTAAAAATAGTTTTTAAACTGTCAAAACAACAACTATTTTCAGTATTTGAAAAGTAGTAACATTCCAAACCAAGCCTAAAATCTTCTACTATATATAAAAAGACATCAAAAACGGCTCAAAAGTGAGACGTTTAAGCCGTATGAATATCAACAACTATTTAAATAATAAAATAATAATAATACACAACTAAATAACTACTCAAATACTCTACCAATTACTAAAAAAAATATTAACTAAATATTTAACTATCTAATATGATATATTTACAATTAAATAGTCTAATTCAAGTGGTTATGGTAGGAGTTTTTTTTTTTTTGTTACTTGAATTCAAATCCTAGATTTGACAATTTTTATAATAAATTTATATTTATTTTTTAATATTTTTTTTGCACGTAGCATATTACTATTAGTACATATGTGGGCTAAACATCATTTTAGTTGCATGATATTTCCTTGTCGTTTTTTTTTTTAAATTTATAAACAAGTGGTAGTTACCTTCCAAGTTATTGACTAATGAAATCAAATACAAACCAAGATCACACTCTATAAGAATAATATTTGTTTCATCGTGTCATAACTTCAAACCAAATAACCAAACATCTATAGTCAATTTTCAGAAGGATTGCTATTTCGACTTATTTCTTAAGTGAACCCTCTTGCTTTTCAGAAGATACATACCCACGCAAGGAAGTAATCTATAACCTAGGGGTGAGTATTCGGTTTATTCGGTTCCAACCGAACCGAATAATCGAAAACCGAATTGGACCGAAACCGAATAAGCAAAATTGAAATTGAACCGAATTGGTCAATAACCGAACCGAATTAAATCGGTTCGGTTTATTCGGTTTTTGGGTTTATTTGTATTTTTTTGTTTATATTATATATATATATATATATATATATATATATATATAATATATTTTATATATATATATATATATATATATATATATTATATATATATATATATATTATATATTATATAGGTATTAATTATAACCTAAATTTATATGTGCTTGTTCGTGTCTTATATTTTCACGTCTACCGGTTATAAACATGAACACAAATAAAAATGAATCATTAGGAATTGTGTTTTTCTTGTTATAATGCTTTGTCCAATTTCTATGAAACAATTCTTATAGGGACTATTGAAACGTTCTATTTCAAATAACAAACACCAATAGTAATGGTTCATCAATTCTTATGATGAAAATGATAAAGGGGGGAACAGACTTTGGTCAAAATATTATTCCAAAAAAATGCTATTAATTCCTCCAAATATTCTTTCAAATTATTCTTCCTTACGTAGTAACTGATTATAGCAACTAACATGACAACTGACATAACAATTTTTAAAATTAAAATTAAAATTAAAATTAAAATTAAAAATTGATGGGTGATAACTTTTTGGATTAAATTTGTTCATAAGCTATCATATCAAATAGCAAATGGGTCACGTCAGCTACCACATAAGGAAAAAAATTTGGAGGAATACTTCAGAGAGATTAATAGCACTACTCTATAGAAATGGCAAATGTTACATTTCAAATCGGAATCAAAACCACAGATTTTTTTTTCGACTTTCGTCCTGTCACTTCCCGTTCCCAGAATACGTATTCTTATATATGTACTGCTTTAATATATTTATTTAATATTTATTATGTATTGTTCGGTTTAAATCCCTTTAATTTCATGTTAATTAATTTCCTGCCAATTTTATTCCTGTATTTTACTTTCTTCTTTTATACTTGCTTTAGCTTTACTTGGGTTCGGCTTGGATTGGTTCAATTATGTTGGTTCATCATGAACGAAACAAAACCCCATACCACCACCCTTCATTAAAGCCCCACTCCCTTTCTATCTCTTCATTACTTCACCATTTACTCTTCTTCTTCCTCATAAACTTTTCCCACCTACTCAGCCGCCAAGGCAAGTGCCAAACTTGCTTCATGATGGAATCCCAGTTTATTGTTCCATCATCTTCCTTATTTGGTTCTAAGTCTTTTTAGTACTTAGTATTTTCAATTTCTATGGCTCATTTCTTGAGATCTAAGTTTAATGTATTTTCGAATTTCTTAGTTTTGATCTTGTAACTTTGTTATTTTTTAAGTTTTGATGGTTCTATATTGTAGAGAATTTCTTTACCTAATTTTGACCTATGGAAGTCCAAATTTGGGCTTGGAATGAAGGATTTATGGAGCTTAGAAGCAATGGCTTCCCATGGTTCTCCTTCTCAGAAGAGTGGAGAAGATGAACAGTGCTTGGCCGCATGAGTTTCATGCGGCAAGTCTTCCTTAGCCGCATGGGCTTAGTTAGCCGCCTGGGCTTAGTTAGCCGCCTGGGCGTAGTAGTTAGTCGTATGGGCTTAGTTAGCCGCATCAGCTTAGTAGCCGCATGAGCTTAGTTAGCCGCATGGGCTTAGTTAACCGCATGAGCTGGGTCGGCCGCTTACGCTTAAAGATCAAACTCCAGCCGCAGAAAACTTTCTGGCCGCATGAGACTTACCTAGCCGCATGAGGCCTAACCTATTCAGCCGCATGGCGCTGATCATTCTCAGCCGTATGACGCTGCATGACTCTCGCCGCATATAGGCTTGCACCTATTCAGCCGCATGGAATCCAGCCCCTTTAACCGCATGAGCTTCATGACTTATCTAGCCGCATAGACGCATGTTACCCGTTGCCGCATGAGAACCCCCCTTAGTTCTAGCCGTATAAGGCTTTACTATTTTGGCCGCTAGGACTACTCTGTTCTGGCCGCATGGAATCACCCTTGTCCAGCCGCATGAAACCCAAGTCTCATGAGCCGCATGAACTCTGACCCTAATCCTTTTTGGCTGATTCTTGTTCTAAATTGACATTGATTGACATTTGTTAACATTGATTGATTGTCTCGGCATTTGTTAAACACTAATTATTGTCTTGACATTAATCAACAGGGATTGTTATCTTGATTTAGTAAATTGATCATGCGTTCCTAGTTGGAACTAAGAGGCTGGCTAGTCGTCTTATTGAATTGAATGAATGAGATACGTTCATATTATGAACTATTGTAATCGACTGGCTGATCCCAAATATTGGCATACAGACAATGCAGGCTTAAATTTATTTATTTATTTTTTACAAAGGCAGCATGTATACTTTGTGGTCAAGGCATGACTATTCCGTGGTTAGTTTTGATTGTTGCATTACGCTATATAAGACCTACAACCTAACCGCACAGGTATCGTTGTAGAGTTGGGCATATCGTACCATGTACAGAAAGTACTCATTCTGAATGACCATGATCCACGGCATGGGACTTCACTCAACGTAGAGACTATTAAGTTAAATAAAATAATGATTGTATAGAGAGAATGGATTCTCGAGTTCTTACATGGCAGCCCTCTTGGGAGTATTAAGTGCCTGACAGGCCGGCTGGTTCCCACAGATACTGCAAATCTGTCACACGGGCAGGGAGCGGTATCTGCTTATATTATTTATTGTATATTATATATTGACGACGGGCGTCCCGCTGAGACTCGTCTAATTCATGATTGGCGCAATTTATTGACTGGATAGACTAGCCTTGCTTGCACATAGTAAGAACTGAGGAATCCTTTATTGCATAATTCTAGGATAACTTGAAACTCACCGTAGCAAGCCGTAGTAGTTGCATGGCCGTTTAAGTGGATTTGTTTGTGTACTGTACCTACTCTGTTACCTAACTGAGATGATCAGAATGTCAGGACATGACGGGCCAACTTCTGTCCTTGTTTGGTTGAGATGTTGGTTCGAAGTGTCGTGATGTTATGTGAATCCTAGTAGATGGCAGAGATCTATTATCATATTCCCTTATTACTGGATTCATTTCTCATATCGTGCTTCCTTCCGGTACTTGCTATTAGAGGTCTAACCTCTCTGGTTTTGCATGGCCAGATTTAGAGTCGGTCCCCGAGGATCCAGCTTACTTCTACCTCCAAGATGGTCAATACTAGAGGGATGATCGCAGGAGGACTCGAGTGGATTCCTTTCTTCCCTGCTCATTTGTTAAATACTTTATACTTTGCCGTTTGGTACCGACATGTTAGTCGGATTGTCTTGTACCTACTTTAGCATAATTGTAACTATGTCAGGCTACAGCTGATAACAATTATGTATACTTGCTACATCATCTGGCTGTGTTTTGTAAAGCCAGATATTAAGAACATTTTGACTGAGCGTTTGGGACGCCTTACTGCTTTATCTCATATGTTCTCTATTTCTGTTTCTTGTTTGAATGATTGAGACAATATATGTGAAGTGACCATAGTAAGACTCTTATGTAGTATGCACCCTCTCGTCTTATTAGACAGCATTGATCGTATTATACGGTATTCATCTACCCGTAATACGTAGCTGGCTGAGTCATTCTCCTGCACTCCAGTATTCTGGTTCTGGGGCGTGACAAGGTTTTAGTGGTGGCCCATGCAGGTCTGATTTCAGACTTGTGGAATGCTTTAATTTATAGGATGTCTCAATCACACATGTTTTCCCTTGATCTCATGATTCGTTGTTCTAAACTCTAGCTTGACGTTCCACTATCCTTTGACTTAATTGATCTTTCCTGTCCGGTCATTTGATTGTTCTCTTGTCCCTTTTTAGGGGCACCTCGTCCGCATCTGTCAGGGCTGGACAACAGCAACATGGGCGACCTGATCAGGTTGGTCAGCTACAAGGGCCAGTACTACCCCAAGAGACTATTCAAGAAGAAGTGATAGTAGAACCAGCAGCCGAATCGCAGTATCCGGACGTTCCTACACCGCCCACAGTTCTACCTACCCCTGTGGAAGTGGACACACCGACCCTTCTGGAGATCATGAGAGGGATGATGGCCACTCAGCAACACCAGATGTTAGCCCAGCAGTGCATGCATGCTCAGTTACAGGAGCAGAATGTACTACTCAACCAAGGATTGCAGACGGCTTTGGAAAGAGGGGCAAGGCCAGATTTAGGAGCATCAACCAGATTTTGCAAGTTCAACCCCCGTATTTCGAGGGCACGGAGGATGCCATCTCAGCAGATGCATGGCTTAAGGATATTGAGGCTATTCTGACGGCAGCTACGGTGCCGGCAGAAGAACGTGTGGATGAAGTAAAGTTGTTACTTCAGGATCTCGCGCGTGATTGGTGGGAATCAGAGGAAGTGGGCATCAGACGTCCTGTTGCTTGGGACGACTTTACTGCAAGGTTCAAGACAAAGTACTATGGAGTTGTGGTACAGTTTGAGCTACAACAGAAGTTTATCAACCTCAAGCAGGCCGGCAAGACGGTAGATGCCTATGCATCGGAGTTCTGCAGATTGAGTAGGTTCGTCCCAGAGATGGTAGCAATGGAGAGCCAGAGGGCTATGAGATTTCAGCAAGGGTTTCATCTTGAGCTCTTGCAAATAATAGAGGGGCACAATTACCAGACTTTTGATGAAGTATTGACGGTAACTCGAAGGCATGAGATCACCATTCAGAGGATTACAGCAAGGACTGGAGGTCAGAAGAGATCCCACTGTCAGATCGAAGGAGGAGGGAGAACAGTGCCCCGAACAACAGCACCATCTCTTGGCATTCGCATTCACGATGTGGCAATACGAGGGCCAGCACCACCACCCAAGCAGCAGCAGCAGCAACAGAGGAAGAACCAGCAACCCGCAGCGAACTGCACTTATTATGGAAAGGTAGGGCACACTAGAGATGTGTGTCGGACATTGAACGGACTGCGTTTGATATGTGGAAATCCAGATCATCGGGTTACCACCTGTCCCATGAATTCGAGGTCAGGAGGGCCAGTGCAGCAATTTCCTGCTCTGCCAGCACCAGGGGCAGGACTGTATCGAGGACCAGCGGTAGCAGTAAGACCGCTGGCACAGCGCCCGTTAATACCACAAGCTCAGATGTTTTGACACCAGGGACCGCCGATGCAACACCAACACAGACAACCCCAGCATCATCAAGACAGGGGCCAGCAGCAGCACCATGCTAGGCCGCAATATGGGAACCAACAAGGAGGTCGAGGGCAGGCATTTACACTGTCCTTGGAGGAGGCATTAGCATCGGGAGATATTGTGGCAGGTAACATTTTCGTCGCCTCATATTCCGCAGTAGCATTATTTGATTCGGGAGCATCACACTCATTTATATCTGCACAATTTACGACACGGCTAGGAATGGAATTCGAGGCATTGCCAGGGAGGTTGAATATACTCACTGGTAATGGGCTCGTAGGAGTTAGTAGAGTTATTCTAGCATGTAGCGTTGTAGTTTGCGGGCATTCCTTACCCGCCCGGTTGATAGAATTTCCTGTTGAAAATTTCGACGTTATCTTAGGCATGGACTGGCTGAAAGACAGTCATGCGACAATAGATTGTCGAAGAGGGAGTGTATCTTTTAATATTCCAGGCATGAAGTGGTTCACCTTAGTCAGATCAGTGGCAACTTAACAAGAGCAGGAAGTAGTAACAGCAATGGAAGAAGTTCAAGTCCCGGAGGTAGTTGAAGAGTTTCTAGACGTATTTCTTGAAGAACTTCCAGGTCTACCACCGGTTAAAGATATTGAGTTCAGTATAGAATTGGCACCTGGAACTAACCTGATATCAGGTCGAGTTTATAGAATGGCGGATTCAGAGCAGGCCAAGGTATATCAGCACATAGAGGAACTGAAGGAGAAGAAGTTCATCTAAGCTAGCATATCACCATGGGCAGCACCAGTAGTACTTGTGGAGAAGAAGGATGGGTCATCCAGATTATGCATCGATTACAGAAAGCTTAACACGGCAACAGTAAAGAACAAGTATCCACTACCAAGGATCGACGACTTGTTTAATCAGTTGAGCAGAGCTAGAGTTTTCTCCAAGATAGATCTTCGTTCAGGGTACCATCAAGTGAGGGTTCGGAAGGAAGATATTCCCAAGACAGCGTTCAGGTCGAAGTATGGGCATTACGAATTCTTGGTAATGTCGTTTGGTTTGGCCAATGCTCCAGCAATATTTATGGATTTGATGAACCGCATCTTTATGCCATTCTTAGATCAGTTTGTCGTTGTGTTTCTTGACGACATTCTCGTATACTCTGCCAGTGAAGAGGAGCATGAAGACCACCTCAGGAAAGTATTGCATGTTCTGAGAGAGAACCAGTTGTATGCCAAGCTCAGCAAGTGTGAGTTCTGGATGGACCATATTTTATTTTTGGATCACATCATATCAGGAGCTGGAGTAGCAGTGGATCCCAAGAAGATAGAAGCAGTAGAGAGTTGGCCAGAACCCAAGACCGTAGCTGATGTACGAAGTTTCTTGGGATTGGCAGGATATTACAGGAGATTCGTATCAGACTTTGCAAGACTTTCAGCACCCATGACCCGCTTGACACGAAAGGATATACCATTCGTCTGGTCGGCAGAATGCCAGGCATCATTTGAGAATCTGAAGCAAAAGTTGATATCAGCGCCTATTTTTACATTGTCAGTTAGACCCAGAGGTTTTACTGTATATTGTGATGCGTTAGGTAAAGGACTTGGATGTGTCCTAATGTAACATGGGAAGGTGATAGCCTATGCTTCTCGGCAACTTCGAGACCACGAGAAGAATTATCCAACTCATGACTTAGAGTTGGCAGCAGTAGTATTTGTTTTGAAGCTATGGAGGCATTACTTATATGGTGATCGAGTGGACATGTACACAGACCATAAAAGTCTGAAGTACATCTTTACTCAGAAGGAGCTGAACATGAGACAGAGAAGATGGTTGGAGTTGATCAAGGATTACGACGTGGAGCTTCAGTATCATCCAGGCAAGGCTAATGTGGTAGCAGACGCTCTTAGCAGGAGAGGCGGCACATTTATGTTGACAACCTAGAAGCATATCTTAAAAGACCTTCAGGAGATGGGCATCGAAGTTATACTTCCTAGTGATGTAAGAATTCTGGCAAGTCTACAAGTTCAATCCGACCTGGTAAACAGGATCAAGGCAGCTCAGGCACAGGACCCAAGGATTCAGAAGCTTAGGACAGAATGTGAATCAGGACTCAGAAAGGAGATGAGAATTCATGAAAATGGTACATTTAGGTTTGGATCACGTCTATGTATGCCTAGTGGAGATATCAGACATGAGGTTATGGCAGAAGCTCACAGTTCCCAGTATTCTATACACCCTGGAGGGACCAAGATGTACCAAGATATCAAGCAGCACTTCTGGTAGAATGGAATAAAGAGAGAGATAGTTAGATTTGTTTCTCGTTCCTTGGTATGTCAGCAAGTGAAGGCAGAACAGCAGAGGCCAGCTGGGTTATTGCAACCGCTTTCTATTCCGGAATGGAAGTGAGAACACATCACAATAGACTTTGTGACCGGTTTACCGAGATCGCCAAGTGGTAAAGATGCCATTTAGGTGATAGTGGACCGACTTACAAAGGTAGCACACTTTCTTCCTTTCAGAGTAGGACAATCAACAGAAAAGTTAGCAGAATTGTATATGCAACAGATAGTCAGGCAGCATGGAGTCCCTGTCAGTATTGTGTCCGATAGAGATATCCGTTTTACATCACATTTTTGGAAGAGTCTACATCATAGTCTGGGCACCAAGTTGAGATTTAGCACGTCTTACGATCCACAGACAGACGGACAATCAGAAAGAATAATTCTGACTTTAGAAGATATGTTGTGCGCTTGTACCCTAGATTTTGGAGGATCTTGGGAGAGCCACCTGCACTTAGTTGAGTTTTCATATAACAACAGTTATCAAGCCAGTATCCAGATGGCGCCATTTGAAGCACTATATGGTAAGAAGTATAGGTCGCCACTAGCATGGGATGATATCGGGGAGAGAAAGATATTAGGCCCAGAAATGATTGTCCAGACAGTTGAATTGGTTAAAGGAATTAGAGAGCGACTTCGAGTTGTGCAGGATCGGCATCGTCATTGGGCGGACCAATATCGTAGGCCGCTAGAGTTTTCTGTTGGGGACCACGTGTTCTTGCGGATCTCACCTACCCGTAGGGTCATTAGATTTGGCGTTCGCGGGAAGCTGAGTCCGCGATACGTGGGCCCATTTGCTATCCTTGATAGGATAGGCGATGTTGCTTATCGTTTATCTCTTCCACCTTCGTTACGAGAGGTGCATGACGTGTTTCATGTATCTCAGTTGCGAAGGTATGTATCGAACCTAAGCCATATTCTTGATCATTAAGCCATATTCTTGATCATTCTGAGCTGGTTGTTGGTACCAACCTATCTTACGAGGAGCAGCCTGTGTCCATCATGGACCGAAGAGAGAAGATACTCAAGAACCGAACAATTAGCCTTGTCCGGATTGCTTGGGATCATCACTCTTTAGGAGAGTCAATGTGAAAATGTGAGGATGATATCCGATCACGGTATCCGCACCTATTTGACTCACAAGGTATATCTCTTTCTGTATACCTTGATTGTTTTAAACTCCTCATGTATGTCACCTTATGAGTAAATTGCTTGGTGTCGTCGATGATTAAACATAGATATGTTACTTGCTACTTGACATTGTGAAATGATTGCTTACTCAATTACTTATGCTTAGATTAAGTTTAGCTTTGATGTTCCTATCCTGCTTGGATTTGAAATTCCGATGACGGAATTTTTCTAAGGAGGGTAGAGATGTCACTTTCCGTTCCCAGAATACGTATTCTTATACATGTACTGCTTCAATATATTTATTTAATATTTATCATGTATTGTTCGGTATTTAAATTCTTTTAATTTCACGTTAATTACTTTCCTACAATTTTATTCCTGCATTTTACTTTCTGCTTTTATACTCTGCTTTAGCTTTGCTTTGGGTTCGGCTTGGATTGGTTCAATTATGTTGGTTCATCATGAACCGAAACAAACCCCCACCTACCACCACCCTTTCATTTAAATCCCCACTCCCTTTCTATCTCTTCATTACTTCACCATTACTCTTCTTCTTCCTCATAAACTCTTCCCCACCTACTCAGCCGCCAAGGCAAGTGCCAAACTTGTTTCATGATAGAAATCGAGTTTTATTGTTCCATCATCTTCCTTATTTGGTTCTAAGTCTTTTTAGTACTTAGCATTTTCAATTTTCATGGCTTATTTCTTGTAGATCTAAGTTTAATGTATTTTCAAATTTCTTAAGTTTTGATCTTATAACTTTGTTATTTTTTAAGTTCTGATGGTTCTATGGTTCTATGGCCGCATGAGACTAACCTAGCCGCATGAGGCCTAACATATTCAGTCGTACGGCGCTGATCATTCTCAGCCGTATGACGCTGCATGACTTCTCAGCCGCATATAGGCTTGTACCTATTCAGCCGCATGGAACCCAGCCCCTTTAACCGCATGAGCTTCATGACTTATCTAGCCGCATAGACGCATGTTACCCGTAGCCGCATGAGAACCCCCCTTAGTTCTAGCCACATAAGGCTTTGCTAATTTGGCCGCATAGGACTACTCTGTTCTGGCCGCATGGAATCACCCTTGTCCAGCCGCATGAAACCTGTAGTATCCTAAATTCGAGATACGTATTTAGTGTACGTATTCATATTTTGGACCCGTATTTTTGTTAATCATGATTAGTTAATTTTGGTTAATTTTGTTTGATTAGCTTAATTGGCTTATGGTTCATCATGGTAATTGCATTGGCTTGGTTCGGTTCGGTTTATTTGACCTTGCTTGTTTTGGTTTATCATGTGGAGAACCACTTCTACCTACCACCACATTCATTAAATATCCCACCTACCACCATCCTCTTCATTAAATATCCCACTAACATTTTTCTCTCTTCCATTATTACTCATTACTCATTTCTTCTTCTCCATCTTTACTCCTCACCAACCTGAGAGAGAGTAGAGAGCTTGGGCAAGTGCATCTTGCTTCATGGTGGAATCCCACTTTTATTGTTTTATTGTCTTCCTTATTTGTTTCTAACCCACTTTAGTACTTAGCATTTTTCTTTTCCATGGTTAAATTCTTGCAGATCTAGTTTTGTGATATTTTCGGTTTCCATGAATTTTCTCTAACAACTTGCATATTTTTGCTAGTTGATGGTTCCATGTTGTAGAGAATTTTATTTTATCCAAATTTGACCTATTGAAGTCTGGATTTGGGTTCCCACTGTCGTTTGGAGGAGTGGAGGCCATGATATTTTTCATGGACATGTTCTCTGTGGGAGCCATTAATATTCTTGGCCGCATATGGGAACCTTGTAGCCGCATGAGAATTTTAAAGCCTGGCCGCATGGCTTCTATTGTAACTTAGTAATATTAGTAGCCGCATGGCTACTAATTGTTGTAGCCGCATGGATTGAAAGCATTTTCATGCTTACAGCATTAAGCATTAAATGCTTCCAAGACTTAAAGCATTTCCATGATTTATTGTAATAAGCATTAAATGCTCCTGGAGTTAAAGCATTTCCATGCTTTATTATAATAAGCATTAAATGTTATTGGATTGAAAGCATTTCCATAATTATATTAATGGCATTAAATGTTGCAAGGACTTGGTAATATTTATAAGGCCTGAGCAAGCATTTAGCTTGCAGGATATTTATTTGATGAATGCTTATGTATAAGCATTTGTATGCTTATGTACCAATAGCCGCATGGCCTTTAAACATTTCATGCTGATGTACTAGTGGCCGCATGCATGGCTTTTCAATCATTAATGCATGCATTAGCTAATACATAAATATAGGCCTTAGCAATTAATGCACCACCTTGTAGCCGCATATGGAACTTATGGCCACATGGGAGCTAAGGCTCAGCCGCATGCCATCTTATATTTAATATATTATATTATTAATGCATGCTTGCATTGTAATCCACGTGGCTTGCTTGCATTATATTAATGCAGGGCCAATTAAGTATCAACTTTGTATGCTTTTAGCTTGCATTTCCAAGCATTAAATAATTAGTGATACACGTAGCCATGCATTGTTAGCATTACTTTGCATGCATGACCAATTCTTGTAGTCGCATGAATATTAGTGAGCCGCATATGGCTTGCTGCCATGATATATTCAATTTGCATGCATGCAAACCTTGCTTGCATTTCTTGGCCGCATGCATTGTTTGAGTGGCCACGTGCCATATTTTGCCACATACACCATGGTGTGCTGGCCTCATTAGTATGAAGCATTAATTGTAATAGGGTCCCATAAGGTTTGTATCTATGTAATTTTAGACCACATGGCCCCAGTACTTGAGTGGCCACGTGTCCTTTTCTTTTACTTGAGTGGAAGCTTACATTTATTGCGGGTTCCTCTCTCATTATCTTTTCTGGTTGCATGAATATTTTTTATTGGCCGCATAGCCCCCCTTCAGTTATTTTCTGGCCGCATAAGCTTTGGCTGGCCGCATGGGTGGCCTCCCACTCTCTTTGGCCGCATGTATGTTCTCCCACTTTTGGGCCGCATGGGGTCCACTTTGATTGTTTAAATATTTTATTTGCCTGAATTGTGGTCAGAATTTCTTTCCACTCCCAACATGAAAGTTGTAGAGTTTCTCCTTAGCTTCAAGAGTATATATTATAAATATATTATTATTTAATTGCACAAGTTTCTCCCATCCTTGATAAATGGCATGACTGGATAGTGATCCGCCGTGGTGCACTCCTGACAAGATAGCTTGACCTGATAAATTTGACATGATAACTTGACATGATAATTCTTGATAGTGGCCCGTCGTGGCGCACTCTTGACATGACAAACCTGAAATGATATTTCTCAAAAGACTGTTGCGATGGCCAACATGACACGATAAAATTGAATGACCTGGACACCGTAGACGATTGTGCTTGTACGAATGAACAAGTATTGTCTTACAACATGTCTAGGATTGGGACCCCTGAGTACCACAGTCAGAGGTACCCACTGTAATTGGCTAAGGCTAATAACTAGAATAATTCAGTAGTCATGAGAGATTTTTCCAGTTACAGGCGATCCCGTTATCCCGGCCACAATTGTTTGGACTTGTAGCCTGCCGTCGAGTAGGGCACATTTTCAGCCCACTGTCATGTGGGATACTTCATGAAACAATTTCTACGCACACTGTCATGTGTTGCACACCAAGCTACCTAACAATTCTTGATAATTGCTTAATGAATCCCAGTCGCCTGGATAAGCTGCAGGGCATGTGGCTGGAGGAACATCTCATTGTATATTGCTAGTAACTAGGCCTGTGATAACCCTAGTTAGTTAAAGTATCAAGCCGTACTTATTGCTTGGCCGTAAATGATTGGATGGAGTCTAGTCTTGTCTTGATCATGTACAAGATTGTTACATGTCCTGATTTCTTATATTATCTTACCGATAAATGGTGGGAGAAACCAAGTTCTGTTCAGACGAAGGGTTACAACCCCGATCCTTGTTTGGTTTACGGGTTGTAACCTGGTTATCTGAATAGTCCCATGGTTATCTCATCGTATATCACCTGTCATTGCTTGATACGTTTTACCTTACCAACAAGTACTTGAATGGTTTCTTCGTGCTCAATATATTATTGTCATCTCAGTTATTATCAGTATCTTTTAATTACCCTTGCTATACATTTGTGATATGCTGGTTTTAGTTCCTAAGTGAAGCCTCCTTTGTGGTACTTGCTCTTTCTGGGGTCTGACCCAGCTGGCTTTGTATGGCCAGATACCGGAGCAGCACCAGAGGATCTACCGACCTTCCAGCCACATGGTGACCACTAGAGGGAATCCTGGCAACGAGTGGGTTTATTTTGGCTCTTCCAATCTATTGTAAAATTATTCTTTTGAGGCGTTTAGCCGCCGAGCAAGTGTTAGCTCGTGTACATTTTACTTACTGTCTGTCTACGGGCTGTAACATGATTGGCAACCTAGGGTTGATCATGTATGACTAAAACTCTTGCTAGTTCTCACATTTTGTAACGATTAGCTTCATGATCAGTTGAATATGTAATGTTTGGGATGCCTTACTATTGTATATTTGGTGATCTTACATCTTACAACATTTTCTTACTTGCTTGTGATTGAGACACTAGGCTTGTCATTGACCATAAGAGACTGATGGATTGTAGTTAAACCTCATATATCTAGACAGTCGTGACTGTATAGTGGAGTAGATCCTATTTCATTATACGTAACTGGCTATGTCTGCCCCCGCTCTCCAGTGTTCTGGTTCTGGAACGTGACATGATTTAAGTGGTGGCCCATGCAGGTCTTGTAAATCAAGATATGTGAGGGTTTACCGAATAGATGTCTTAATCAGTACTCGTCCTTGATCTCTGCCCAACTTTTCTAATCCCTGAGATTCTCGATCTGATCACATGTTTGTATCGTTGATCTGTCTTGGTCCGTCCTTATTGTTCCCTATGTCGTCTTCTTCAGCGACATTATTTCTGGACCTACCGATCAGCAAGACGGAGCGCCTCCCGTGGACCAGTAGCAACCAGAAGATCAGGTCCAGTACTCAGGAGCAGCCTCCCGAGTCATGCCTACCGGGGATCCCGAGCCACCAGTTCAGCCCGTCCAGCCTGCAGAGCCCGATGATGGCACCTTGGTGGGTCTCATCAGGACCTTGTTAGCTTTCCAGGATCGTAGAGGTGATGCCTTGTACCAGGCAGTGGAAGATGCTCTGAACAGAGGCGGTAGTCATAGGAACAGTACAGCAAACAGCTTCAAGCGCCTGAACCCTCCATTCTTCGATGGCAGTGAAGATGCTATCGCCGCAGATGCTTGGCTTCAGGACACAGAGGTGATTCTAGAAGCAGCCAGGACCCCAGAAGACGAGAAGGTGGCCGTAGTGCGCCTGCAGTTATCGGATCTTGCCCGTAGCTGGTGGGCGGCGCAGGCCGTAGGGTTAGTGGCACCCATTGTTTGGGCAGTATTCAGGAAGAGATTCTAGACCAAATATTTTGATGCTGTAGCTCGGTACGATCTACAGACGAGATTTACCAATCTGAAGCAGATGGGCAGAACGGTCGACGGATATGCGGCCGAGTTCTCTAGACTTAGTCGGTTTGCTCCCACCTTGGTGGCGACCGAGTTCGATAGAGCCCAGCGGTTCCAGCAGGGGCTCCATCTCGAGATTTTGCTGGCAGTGGAGCAGTTTGAGCATCAGACCTTTGATACAGTATTGAGAACAGCCAGGAGGCACGAGTATACCTCCCACAGGATCGTGGACAGGATCGGAGGTCGGAAGCGATCTCACGGCCAGATGACCCAATCGACAGCACCAGCCCCGGCAGTCAGGGCTTTGACAATTGGAACTCCGAGGCAGGCAGCCTCAGTGACGTCAGTCACGTCCCCTCAGCAACAGAAGCAGAAGCAGTCTTCTGCACTGGGCTGTACTCATTGTGGGAAGCCAGGACACGTTGTTTCGGAGTGTCGCAGAGCACAGGGATTATGCTTGGCTTGTGGAGCACCAGACCACAAGATAGGGTCCTGTCCGAATAGGGCCAGTTCATCATCAGCCCAGACTAGTCCCTCGGTAAGGGGACCGGCACCAGCACCAGTGCAGCAGCAGCAGTATCAGCCTCCGAGGCCATTACCGCCTCAGACACAAGTCTTTCAGCAGCAGAGACCCCAACAGTATGCCCTGGTCCAAGCTCAGATTCATAACCGGCAGAGAGGTTCCTATCAGATGTCTTTCTTCTTTCTCGTGCCTTCAATTTCCTTGCTTACATACATGATTGCATGATTGATTGCTTAGTATAGCTTGTCCTTGCATCTCTAGCCACTTGATTAAATTCCGAGAAAGAAATTCTTTTAAGGTGGGTAGGATGTAGTGTCCTAAATTTGTGATACGTATTTAGTGTACGTATACGTATTTTAGACCCGTATTTTTGTTAATCATGATTAGTTAATTTTGGTTAATTTTGTTGGATTGGCTTAATTGGCTTATGGTTCATCATGGTAATTGCATTGGCTTGGTTCGGTTCAGTTTATTTGACCTTGCTTGTTTTGGTTTATCATGTGGAGAACCACTCCTACCTACCACCACATTCATTAAATATCCCACCTACCACCATCCTCTTCATTAAATATCCTACTAACATTTCTCTCTCTTCCATTATTACTCGTTACTCATTTTTTCTTCTCCATCTTTACTCCTCACCAACCTGAGAGAGAGTAGAGAGCTTAGGCAAGTGCATCTTGCTTCATGGTGGAATCTCACTTTTATTGTTTTATTGTCTTCCTTATGTGTTTCTAATCCACTTTAGTACTTAGCATTTTTCTTTTCCATGGTTAAATTCTTGCAGATCTAGTTTTGTGGTATTTTCGGTTTCCATGAATTTTTCTCTAACAACTTGCATATTTTTGCTAGTTGATGGTTCCATGTTGTATAGAATTTTAATTTATCCAAATTTGACCTATGGAAGTCTGGATTTGGGTTCCCACTGTCGTTTGGAGGAGCATGGAGGCCATGGTATTTTTTATGGACATGTTCTCTGTGGGAGCCATTAATATTCTTGGCCGTATATGGGAACCTTGTAGCCGCATGAGAATTTTAAAGCCTGACCGCATGGCTTCTATTGTAACTTAGTAATATTAGTAGCCGCATGGCTACTAATTGTTGTAGCCGCATGGATTGAAAGCATTTTCATGCTTACAACATTAAGCATTAAATGCTTCCTAGACTTAAAGCATTTCCATACTTTATTGTAATAAGCATTAAATGCTCCTGGAGTTAAAGCATTTCCATGCTTTATTATAATAAGCATTAAATGTTATTGGATTGAAAGCATTTCCATAATTAGATTAATGGCATTAAATGTTGCATGGACTTGGTAATATTTATAAGGCCTGAGCAAGCATTTAGCTTGCAGGCTATTTATTTGATGAATGCTTATGTATAAGCATTTGTATGCTTATGTACCAATAGCCGCATGGCCTTTAAACATTTCATGCTGATGTACTAGTGGCCGCATGCATGGCTTTTCAATCATTAATACATGCATTAGCTAATACATAAATATAAGCCTTAGCAATTAATGCACCACCTTGTAGCCGCATATGGAACTTATGGCCACATGGGACCTAAGGCTCAGCCGCATGCCATCTTAGATTTAATATATTATATTATTAATGCATGCTTGCATTGTAACCCACGTGGCTTGCTTGCATTATATTAATACAGGGCCAATTAAGTATCAACTTTGCATGTTTTTAGCTTGCATTCCCAAGCATTAAATAATTAGTGATACACGTAGCCATGCATTGTTAGCATTACTTTGCATGCATGACCAATTCTTGTAGCCGCATGAATATTAGTGAGCCGCAAATGGCCTGCTGCCATGATATATTCAATTTGCATGCATGCAAGCCTTACTTGTATTTCTTGGCTGTATGCATTGTTTGAGTGGCCACGTGCCACATTTTGCCACATACACCATGGTATGCTGGCCTCATTAGTATGAAGCATTAATTGTAATAGGGTCCCACAAGGTTTGTATCTATGTAATTTTAGGCCACATGGCCCCAGTACTTGAGTGGCCACGTGTCCTTTTTTTTTGCTTGAGTGGAAGCTTGCATTTATTGCGGGTTCCTCTATCATTATCTTTTCTGGTTGCATGAATATTTTTTGCTGGCCGCATGGCTCCCCTTCAGTTATTTTCTGGCCGCATAAGCTTTGGTTGGCCGCATGGGTGGCCTCCCACTCTCTTTGGCCGCATGTATGTTCTCCCACTTTTGGGCCGCATGGGGTCCACTTTGATTGTTTTAATATTTTATTTGCCTGAATTGTGGTTAGAATTTCTTCCCACTCCCAACATGAAAGTTGTAGAGTTTCTCCTTGGCTTCAAGAATATATATATTATAAATATATTATTATTTAATTGCACAAGTTTCTCCTATCCTTGAT
The DNA here is from genome assembly GCA_029216955.1 of Iris pallida. NCBI lineage: Eukaryota > Viridiplantae > Streptophyta > Magnoliopsida > Asparagales > Iridaceae > Iris > Iris pallida. The sequence continues at coordinate 5,498,585 of JANAVB010028397.1, read as the reverse complement.
AAATGGTATGACTGGATAGTGACCCGCCGTGGTGCACTCCTGACAAGATAGCTTGACCTGATAAATTTGACATGATAACTGGACATGATAATTCTTGATAGTGGCCCTTTGTGGCGCACTCTTGACATGACAAACCTGATATGATATTTCTCGAAAGACTGTTGCGACGGCCAACATGACACGATAAAATTGAATGACCTGGACACCGTGGACGATTGTGCTTGTACGAATGAACCAGTGTTGTCTTTTATCATGTCTAGGACTGGGACCCTTTAGTACCACGGTCAGGGGTACCCACTGTAATTGGTTAAGGCTAATAACTAGAATAATTCAGTAGTCATGAGAGATTTTCCCAGTTACAGGCGATCCCGTTATCCCGGCCACAATTGTTTGGACTTGTAGCCTGCCGTCGAGTAGGGCACATTTCCAGCCCACTGTCATATGGGGCACTTCATAAAACAATTTCTACGCACACTGTCATGTGTTGCACACCAAGCTATCTAATAATTCTTGATAATTGCTTAATGAATTCCAGTCGTCTGGATAACCTGGATTAGCTGCAGGGCTTGTGGCTGGAGGAACATCTCATTGCATATTGATAGTAACTAGGCATGTGATAACCCTAGTTAGTTAAAGTATCAAGCCGTACTTATTGCTTGGTCGTGAATGATTGGATAGAGTCTAGTCTTGTCTTGATCCTGTACAAAATTGTTACATGTCCTGATTTCTTATATTATCTTGCCAATAAATGGTGGAAGAAACCAAGTTCTGTTCAGACGAAGGGTTACAACCCCGGTCCTTGTTTGCTTTACGGGTTGTAATCTGGTTATCTGAATAGTCCCATGGTTATCTCATCGTATATCACCTGTCATTGCTTGATACGTTTTACCTTACCAACAAGTACTTGAATGGTTTCTTCGTGCTCAATATATTATTGTCATCTCAGTTATTATCAGTATCTTTTAATTACCCTTGCTATACATTTGTGATATGCTGGTTTTAGTTCCTAAGTGAAGCCTCCTTTGTGGCACTTGCTCTTTCTGGGGTCTGACCCAGCTGGCTTTGTATGGTCAAATACCAGAGCAGCACCAGAGGATCTACCGACCTTCCAGCCATATGGTGACCACTAGAGGGAATCCTGGCAACGAGTGGGTTTATTTTGGCTCTCCTACTCTATTGTAAAATTATTCTTTTGAGGCGTTTAGCCGCCGAGCAAGTGTTAGCTCATGTACATTTTACTTACTGTCTGCCTACGGGCTGTAACATGATTGGCAACCTAGGGTTGATCATGTATGACTAAAACTCTTGCTAGTCCTCACATTTTGTAACGACTAGCTTCATGATCAGCTGAATATGTAATGTTTGGGACGCTTTACTATTGTATATTTGGTGATCTTACATCTTGCAATATTTTCTTACTTGCTTGTGATTGAGACACTAGGCTTGTCATTGACCATAAGAGACTGATGGATTGTAGTTAAACCCTCATATATCTAGACAGCCGTGACCGTATAGTGGAGTGGATCCCATTTTATTATACGTAGCTGGCTATGTCTGCCCCCGCTCTCCAGTATTCTGGTTCTGGGGCATGACAAAACCCAAGTCTCACAAGCCGCATGAACTCTGACCCAAATGCCTTTTTGGCTGATTCTTATTCCAAATTGACATTGATTGACATTTATTAACATTGATTGATTGTCCTGGCATTTGTTAAACACTAATTATTGTCTTGACATTAATCAACAGGGATTGTTATCTTGATTTAGTAAATTGATCATGCGTTTCTAGTTGGAACTAAGAGGCTGGCTAGTCGTCTTATTGAATTGAATGAATGAGACACGTTCATATTATGAACTATTGTAATCGACTGGCTGATCCCAAATATTGGCATACAGACACATGCAGGCTTTAATTTATTTATTTATTTTCTACAAAGGCAGCATGTGTACTTTATGGTCAAGGCATGATTATTCCGTGGTTAGTTTTGATTGTTGCATTACGCTATGTAAGACCTATAATCTAACCGTACAGGTATCGTTGTAGAGTTGGGCATACCGTACCATGTACAGAAAGTACTCATTCTGAATGACCATGATCCACGGCATGGGACTTCACTCAAAGTAGAGACTATTAATGTAACACCCAGTTTTCCAGAAGAGGGTAATTTTGAAATTTTTGTAATTATAATTATTATATAATTATATTTATTTCATATTATGATTTTTAGTGATTTTTAATTATTTTTTAAACTATTTAAATTCATGACTTGTGATTTTTGGTGATTTACTAGTGAACAGTAGAGACTGCCTACCCTAGAGCCTAGCCATGTGATTAGGGTATTTTTGACATTTTAAGGGTTATTTGAAATTATTAGAATTTATTTGAATTTATGGAAATTTTTAGGAATTATTTTAGAATTGTTTGGACTAGGTTGACTTTGACTAGTTTGGACCCTTGTAGACCAACCTAGGAGCTAACCCTAGTTAGTATGAGCTTGGTTAGAATATATGACTCTGGTCTAACCTAGCCTAATCAATGGTTTAGTCATTAGACTCTAGTTAGCATTAGGATTTAGAAAGTCATAAGTCATGGCTTATGATTTAGAGCCATTAATAAAACAACTTAGCCATAGCCTATGTAAATTGGCCCAAAGCCCAAGAATTTCAAAACCCTAAGCCCTAGATATTATTGGCCAGCCACCATATCCTCCTTGGGAGCACCACCCTATTTATACTCTCCTATTTTTAGGGTTGCCTCTTTCTTAAGAAGGCTCAAGTTTTAGAAAGGTTAGTTTCCTATGGTATTTTAATTCCTAGAACTCCATTCCTCTTCCTTTTTCATTCTAATTTATTCCATTAGGTCCTAATATACCCATTCTTGCTGTTGTTAAGGTTCCATCTCAGTTTGATGTGTTTTGAGTGAATTGGGACATCAAGAGGAGAGCTATCAAAGAGGGGTTTTTCTTGAAAGTTCAACAATAGGTAACTTTCTCATTTCTCCATAGATTTTCGATTTCTCTTCATGGTTAGGAAATCCTAGGAGTCCCCTAAGTGTCTGTGTAGGTTTCGTGTCAGGTATCATAGGTTTCGTGTCCGTTCTGGACACATATCAGAGCCTAGGCTGTAGTGTTTGTCGAAATGCCTCAAAGGGCATTTCGATTTTATTCGTGCAATATTTTTGAATGAAAAATTGTAATTAGGTGTAGCTTGCATGTTCCTGTTGATTTGGTACTGATTTGGGGTCGTGTCGAGCTGTTTTGGACACGTGCACACGCTGACACGCACACGCGCGCACTGCTATAGGGATGCCCTGCCACTCGGGCTTCCTACAGGACACGACACGACGAGTTTTGACACGAAATTTTATGGGATTGTTGGGGCATGTTCTGTCACCATGCTCCCCAAATTTCACTAGGTTTCGTGCACTGGTTAGGGAGAAATCAGTCATGCACTGATTTCTCACTGTTCTGCGCTCAGTGCGAATTAGTCACTGATACGACCCTTTTTCTCCTGACACGACTCACGTGGACACGATACAGACACATGTACACGTCCCCCTAGTCTAGGCGTACACGTGTGCACACCCACGTGTTGTGTCGTGTCGTGTGTCGTGTTCTACAGACACGTGCACGCGTGCACGACACTGTTTTCCTGTGTTTAGTTTCTGTTAATTTCACTGTGTTTAATCCTAGTTTAAATTGTTTAATTCATGTTTAAATTACTAATTAAGATCCTAGACATGTTTAATGATCCCTGTTAATTGAAATTTCATATTAGTTTGGGTTGTTTGTGTATTGATTGGGGAATTCCCTCAATCTCTGATACACAGTATTCTCAAATTGAATCCCTGAGTTTAAGTTACATTCAAACCATTGCAAATGATCAATTTCTATGTTTAAACTCACTTACACATGAATTAGATCACTTTTAATTTAGTAGCATGATAGGTTGTGATGATTTCATTGATCCAAGTTTTGAGTTGCTACTGATTTCCTTTTTAACTGTCAAGGGAATACCTGAGACTGTCGAATAGGTTGGTTTTTTTTTCCTGTGTTTAACTCATATTTTTTGATTTGGTGATTGCTTAAATGTTAGATAGTTCATCTGCTTATGTATTAATCTATGGGACACTGGTTTAAGGATTTGGTGTTTGGCAATAGGTGTTGGGATAGGAGAGGGATATCGAAATTTGGTTGGTTGTGAACTGTCATGTTGATACTCAAATCCTGATTTCTAATTCCTGCTCTACAACCGATTTTGATACTTGAAATTCCATGTTAGACTCATTCACTTTGTGTCAATTCACTGTTGGCTGTTAATTGTGTTAGAAATAGGATGATGTGGTTTCAATTTTGGTTGAAGTTTTGTCATGAAGCCGTTCATTCACTGATTAACCCAGATAACAGTGCTATGCATTTATTTTCCTGGGTTCATTACACAGGAATCCTGATACACCCATTTCAGTGTTTTCCAGTTTTATTAACCGAATTTTGGCAGTCAAATTTACCTATTTAAATACTGTTAAATGCTGGTTTTAAACCTTTATATAGTTCTCCTACTTATAGTCCAACTATGGGTCGATTTTAGGGTGTTTTGGTTTTGTTTTGGACTCAAAATGAGACTCGAAATCTAGGGACTGAACTGGTTGTCAATGATGAATTGGTTTCTTTTTCCTGTTTACTGAACATTACATATTACACTATCAGTCCACTTTATACACACATTATGAAAGCTGAGACACAATGTCATACACACACACACAAACACATTTACACAAGACTGTTAACTAGCTGAAGTTGTTCCCTGTTTTCCTTTATTTTCCACACTCACATACACCCATGTATCACACATACATGTTTTCACTCACATTCACACACACATTACATGCTTGTTCTCACACACACACTCACATGCTTTCCTCTCTCTTTGTACACAATGTATGTATATATTATCTATATGTATATAATGTATGTATATATATTCTATATGTATATAATGTATGTATATATTATCTATATGAATATATATTCTATGTTTTAGCTTAAGGTTTTGTGGGTTATACTTTAGCCTAGGCTGATATTATAGGTTGATATATAGGTTTGTTTACAAAACATAATGTATGTATATATATATATAGCCATGATATGTGTTGTGCCTATACCTATGTATAGGTATATGGGCACCTAGCTAGGGTATTTTACATATGGTGTTGGATAACACATAACTTGTAGTTAGTCTAGATAGCCTAGTAGTGGGTGTACTAGCTAGTATTGTTTGAGTGACCTAGTATTAGGCTAATATAGTCTAGTGTAGACTAGTTGACCTAGTTTAGACTTGGTTGACCTAGTTTGACTTCTAGGGTTGACCAGAGTTGACCAAGAGTTGACTTTGGCCTAGATTGACCTAGAATCATGTAGAATGTATAGTAGGACTTCATTATGCCATTTTGGACTTGTTGTGACTTGTGTTGTTCTGATTAGGAGCCAGATACCACTCCTCGGACAGTGCTTTCATATCGGACACTCAGATACCAGGCGAGTACATTCTCTGATCGTTTCATACTTGTCACGATTTATATTCTCGCTCTAGATTACTTTTACTTGATGCTGTCACGTTATCATCACGGATTGGTACTATATGGATCTCTTCTTGGGATGTTATCCCCCTTAGCGGGCGCATCGAATACTTTATGACATGTGTTTCATGTACATCATGTATTCCTTGCTCTTGCGTTACTCATGTACACTCATGTTCTCTCATGTTCTTTCATGTATGCTCATGTACTTTCATGTGCTCTCATGTACGTTCATGTTTCCTCATGTGTTTCCCTGTGTAACCAAAATATCATGTCCGTAACATAACTTGAATAGATCCTTGTGTATTGATTGTGGGTAGGGGTGAGTATAAATGGTCATGTGATTTACCCATCATGTACACTCTGTTACTTCTATGTTTTATCATGTACAACCTAAGCCAATTACATGCCATCTCGTACTCTAAATCACTAGTCACTTACAGTTCTTACTTATCATGTATATATTTCCAGTTATCAAATATCTGTCCTATTTTTATGTACATCTTTTTACAGCGTTTCATGTATCTTACTCTATTGCCTGCTTTATATTTCCTGACATGATATGAACTGTATGAGATGTATTGTGCTCGCTCCTGTCCTGACTGGACCTGTTGAAAATATTACAGAGGACGAGGAGGAGGCTGGTCTGGATACTTACTACGGGGCAGCCTTAGATGACACCTATGAGCTGGACCCTCAGGAGGACCCAGCTCTAGCTGAGGATATCACCCCGATTGCCTAGTCTAGATTAGTTAGGTTTATCTTCTTTTTGTAGTCATGAGACATGTTTTAGCTAGACTATATTTGGAGTTCAGAGTTGTATATATTCTTTCTTGCTGTAGCTGAGTTTATATTTCTCTGGACATTGCTGGGATTATCTTAGACTACTTTTTATCTATTTATTTCCTCGAGTTCTATTTTATATTGTGCTGTCTCTTCCTTAGTTGTGATTGAGTTTTACTGCTATGTCACCCCCATTCGGGGAGTATAAACTGTTTAGAGATATTTTGTTAGATGTATGTTGACCTAGGACAGCGTTCTACTGCCGACACTGCGGCGTAGGCTGGGCGTTGTTACGTTCTCGTACCCTCAAAGTGGGTGCGGATCGTGACACGTTTTTAGTGGTGGCCCATGCAGGTCGAGTTTATGTAGTGGTATTCGAACTAGAGTATCACTACAGCCTGCAGTAGGATTAGGATATAATTTTTTTTGAGGTACTCAATCACATTAGGAAAAACTCTTATCTAATTCATACCATCTCAGTTCTTGCTGATATTGTTTTCCTTTGAATATAACTGTCCTCCTTTGCTATTTTGACTCGTTCTCAGCAATTGTTTCTTTTGATCTGTCTCCAGGATGGTTGAGATAGGATCACCTCGCCAGGGCCAGGGGGACATCGATGGGAGGACTGCCATCTCTCATACCCAGCAGCTAGTCCCTGGTACAGCAGCCCGACTCATGCCAGCTGGGGTAGACATTTCAGCTGCGATCGGAGGAGCCCCTCCACCAGCAGCAGGGGGTATGCCTCCACCAGATCGGAGGCAGGACCCGGTCATTCCAGAGGATCCCTTCCAGCAGCCGCCTCCAGGATACGTGGACGCAGCTCAGATGTTCGCATATTTCCAGCAGTTCATGGACCGACAGCAAGCTCGACAGGACAAAGGCATGGAGTTGGCCGTCACGACAGCCGCAGCTCGACCAGTAGTGAATCAGCCGAAGACACCGGGGATCGAGCAGTTTCAGAAGATGAGCCCCAGAGACTTCCTGGGGACAGAGGGGATTATATACGCTGACGAGTGGATCGAGCATATAGAGGAGATCTTCCGCCTGGCCAGGGTACCAGCAGATCTTCAGATCGAGGCCGCAGCTAGTCGGATGCGAGATCTTGCTCGCACCTGGTATCAGTCAGACCCCAGGGTGGGGGTAGCTGGGCAGACTTGGGAGCAGTTCAAGGGCTTCTTCAAGAAGAAGTTCTTTCCAGATTCAGCACTCAGAGCCTTGGAGACGCAGTTCGAGAGCCTAGTCCAGGGGAGTCTATCAGTGGAGGAGTATGCGGGGGAGTTTGGTCGCCTCGGAAGGTTCATAGAGGGCCTGAGCGAGACGGCGAAGGCCCAGAGGTTCCGAAAGGGTCTAGTCAAGGAGGTCAAGTCCTTGACCAAGGGCAACCGGGATGCCACGTTCGAGGAGATCTTGACGGGAGCCTTATTGGCAGAGGATGATCTTAAGCTTAGGCTCAAGAGGAGGCGAGACCCAGTTGGAGGCAGCAGCAGCGGAGGCCAGGCCAAGAGGCCTCACCTTCAGCACCAACAGCCGAGGCAGTTCCAGCCGCAGTCGTTCCAGCAGAGACAGCAACAGCAGCAGAGACAGCAGCATGTTATCTTTTGCCCCTTCTGTAAGAAACCAGGGCATGATTGGGGTGAGTGCCGGCTGAGGCTAGGCAAGTACCTACTCTGCGGATCATCAGATCATCAGTTGAGAGAGTGTCCCAAGTCTGCGGGATGGACAGCTCAGGGAGCAGGAGCTAGGGCTCCGGCAGTACAACAGAGAGGACCAGCATTGCAGACTTAGCAACAGAGGTTCGTACAGCATCAGCAGCAGGCCAGGGGAGACCAGCAAGGGCGAGCTTACGCCATGACACTTGAGGATGCTCAGGCAGTAGGAGAGGTGCTTGCAGGTTCTGATCTTCTCGATTCTATTTCCACCTTATCTCATTATACCTATCTTGAAATTCAGTTCCATCTATTCCTATCTGTCTCCTCACTGTTGATAAGTTTGATCTGGTGTTTCATTATAATTTAATTTTCTTCTGAGATAAATCGTATGGGCTAGGTCACCTCGATTATGAGATTTTAGAATCCTCTAGGGTCATGCTAGCAGGCATAGTGAGGACATATAGTCGGATTATGGACGTATTTCTCGGGTGTGGGAATTTAAGGTTTTCGCTGCCAAGCGCGCGACAATGCAAAAATTTTAAATACCATAATTCTAGAGGTATGTACCATAGTTGAGGACCCTGTGATTATTGTAGCCTTACTCACTGGCATGACAGAGATTCTGAGAATCATGGTTTTGGACAAACGCATATGATTATCTGACGGTATGTTTGAGACTCTGATTGTGGGGTGTTTGACCTAGAAGGACTACTACCATTTTTATTTCGAGGACGAAATTTTTATAAGGTGGGTAGGATTGTAACACCCAGTTTTCCAGAAGAGGGTAATTTTGAAATTCTTGTAATTATAATTATTATATAATGATATTTATTTCATATTATAATTTTTAGTGATTTTTAATTATTTTTTAAACTATTTAAATTCATGACTTGTGATTTTTGGTAATTTACTAGTGAACAGTAAAGACTGCCTATCCTAGAGCCTAGCTATGTAATTAGGGTATTTTTGAAATTTTTAGGGTTATTTGAAATTATTAGAATTTATTTGAATTTATGGAAATTTTTAGGAATTATTTTAGAATTGTTTGGACTATGTTGACTTTGACTAGTTTGGACCCTTGTAGACCAACCTAGGAGCTAACCCTAGTTAGTATGAGCTTGGTTAGAATATATGACTCTGGTCTAACCTAGCCTAATCAATGGTTTAGTCATTAGACTCTAGTTAGCATTAGGATTTAGAAAGTCATAAGTCATGGCTTATGATTTAGAGCCATTAATAAAACAACTTAGCCATAGCCTATGTAACTTGGCCCAAAGCCCAAGAATTTCAAAACCCTAAGCCCTAGACATTATTGGCCAGCCACCATATCCTCCTTGGGAGCACCACCCTATTTATACTCTCCTATTTTTAGGGTTGCCTCTTTCTTAAGAAGGCTCAAGTTTTAGAAAGGTTAGTTTCCTATGGTATTTCAATTCCTAGAACTCCATTCCTCTTCCTTTTTCATTCTAATTTATTCCATTAGGTCCTAATATACCCATTCTTTCTGTTATTAAGGTTCCATCTCAGTTTGATGTGATTTGAGTGGATTGGGACATCAAGAGGAGAGCTATCAAAGAGGGGTTTTTCTTGAAAGTTCAACAATAGGTAACTTTCTCATTTCTCCATGGATTTTCGATTTCTCTTCATGGTTAGGAAATCCTAGGATCCCCTAAGTGTCTGTGTAGGTTTCGTGTCAGGTATCATAGGTTTCGTGTCCGTTCTGGACACATATCAGAGCCTAGGCTGTAGTGTTTGTCGAAATGCCTCAAAGGGCATTTCGATTTTATTCGTGCAATATTTTTGAATGAAAAATTGTAATTAGGTGTTGCTTGCATGTTCCTGTTGATTTGGTATTGATTTGGGGTCGTGTCGAGCTGTTATGGACACGTGCACACGCTGACACGCACACGTGCGCACTGCTACAGGGATGCCCGGCCACTCGGGCTTCCTACAGGACACGACACGGCGAGTTTTGACACAAAATTTTGTGGGATTGTTGGGGCATGTTCTGTCACCATGCTCCCCAAATTTCACTAGGTTTCGTGCACTGGTTAGGGAGAAATCAGTCGTGCACTGATTTCTCACTGTTCTGTGCTCAGTGCGAATTAGTCACTGATACGACCCTTTTTCTCCTGACACGACTCACGTGGACACGATACAGACACATGTACACGTCCCCCTAGTCTAGGCGTACACGTATACACACCCACGTGTTGTGTCATGTCGTGTGTCGTGTTCTACAGAAACGTGCACGCGTGCACGACACTGTTTTCCTGTGTTTAGTTTCTGTTAATTTCACTGTGTTTAATCCTAGTTTAAATTGTTTAGTTCATGTTTAAATTACTAATTAAGATCCTAGACATGTTTAATGATCCCTGTTAATTGAAATTTCACATTAGTTTGGGTTGTTTGTGTATTGATTGGGGAATTCCCTCAATCTCTGATACACAGTATTCTCAAATTGAATCCCTGAGTTTAAGTTACATTCAAACCATTGCAAATGATCAATTTCTATGTTTAAACTCACTTACACATGAATTAGATCACTGTTAATTTAGTAGCATGATAGGTTGTGATGATTTCATTGATCCAAGTTTTGAGTTGCTATTGATTTCCTTTTTAACTGTCAAGGGAATACCTGAGACTGTCGAATAGGTTGTTTTTTTTTCCTGTGTTTAACTCACATTTTCTGATTTGGTGATTGCTTAAATGTTAGATAGTTCACCTGCTTATGTATTAATCTATGGGACACTGGTTTAAGGATTTGGTGTTTGGCAATAGGTGTTGGGATAGGAGAGGGATATCGAAATTTGGTTGGTTGTGAACTGTCATGTTGATACTCAAATCCTGATTTCTAATTCCTGCTCTACAACCGATTTTGATACTTGAAATTCCATGTTAGACTCATACACTTTGTGTCAATTCACTGTTGGCTGTTAATTGTGTTAGAAATGGGATGATGTGGTTTCAATTTTGGTTGAAGTTTTGTCATGAAGCTGTTCATTCACTGATTAACCCAGATAACAGTGCTATGCATTTATTTTCCTGGGTTCATTACACAGGAATCCTGATACACCCATTTTAGTATTTTCCAGTTTTATTAACCGAATTTTGGCAATCAAATTTACCTATTTAAATACTGTTAAATGCTGGTTTTAAACCCTTATATAGTTCTCCTACTTATAGTCCAACTATGGGTCGATTTTAGGGTGTTTTGGTTTTGTTTTGGACTCAAAATGAGACTCAAAATCTAGGGACTGAACTGGTTGTCAATGATGAATTGGTTTCTTTTTCCTGTTTACTGAACATTACACATTACACTATCAGTCCACTTTATACACACATTATTTTGAAAGCTGAGACACAATGTCATACACACACACACAAACACATTTACACAAGACTGTTAACTAGCTGAAGTTGTTCCCTGTTTTCCTTTATTTTCCACACTCACATACACCCATGTATCACACATACATGTTTTCACTCACATTCACACACACATTACATGCTTGTTCTCACACACACACTCACATGCTTCCCTCTCTCTTTGTACACAATGTATGTATATATTATCTATATGTATATAATGTATGTATATATATTCTATATGTATATAATGTATGTATATATTATCTATATGAATATATGTATGAATATATATTCTATGTTTTAGCTTAAGGTTTTGTGGGTTATACTTTAGCCTAGGGTGATATAGGTTGATATATAGGTTTGTTTACAAAACATAATGTATGTATATATATATATATAGCCATGATATATGTGTTGTGCCTATAGCTATGTATAGGTATATGGGCACCTAGCTAGGGTATTTTACATATGGTGTTGGATGACACATAACTTGTAGTTAGTCTAGATAGCCTAGTAGTAGGTGTACTAGCTAGTGTTGTTTGAGTGACCTAGTATTAGGCTAATATAGTCTAGTGTAGACTAGTTGACCTAGTTTAGACTTGGTTGACCTAGTTTGACTTCTAGGGTTGACCAGAGTTGACCAAGAGTTGACTTTGGCCTAGATTGACCTAGAATCATGTAGAATGCATAGTAGGACTTCATTATACCATTTTGGACTTATTGTGACTTGTGCTGTTCTGATTAGGAGCCAGACACCACTCCTCGGACAGTGCTTTCATATCGGACACTCAGATACCAGGCGAGTACATTCTCTGATCGTTTCATACTTGTCACGATTTATATTCTCGCTCTAGATTACTTTTACTTGATGCTGTCACGTTATCATCACGGATTGGTACTATATGGATCTCTTCTTGGGATGTTATCTCCCTTGGCGGGCGCATCGGATACTTTATGACATGTGTTTCATGTACATCATGTATTCCTTGCTCTTGCGTTACTCATGTACACTCATGTTCTCTCATGTACGCTCATGTACTTTCATGTGCTCTCATGTACGTTCATGTTTTCTCATGTGTTTTCCTGTGTAACCAAAACATCATGTCCGTAATGTAACTTGAATAGATCCCTGTGTATTGATTGTGGGTAGGGATGAGTATAAATGGTCATGTGATTTACCCATCATGTACACTCTGTTACTTCCATGTTTTATCATGTACAACCTAAGCCAATTACATGCCATCTCGTACTCTAAATTACTAGTCACTTACAGTTCTTACTTATCATGTATATATTTCCAGTTATCAAATATCTCTCCTATTTTCATGTACATCTTTTTACAGCATTTCATGTATCTTACTCTATTGCCTGCTTTATATTTCCTGACATGATATGAACTGTATGAGATGTATTGTGCTCGCTCCTGTCCTGACTGTACCTGTTGAAAATATTACAGAGGACGAGGAGGAGGCTGGTCTGGATACTTACTACGGGGCAGCCTTAGATGACACCTATGAGCTGGACCCTCAGAAGGACCCAGCTCTAGCTGAGGATATCACCCCGATTGCCTAGTCTAGATTAGTTAGGTTTATCTTCTTTTTGTAGTCATGAGACATGTTTTAGCTAGACTATATTTGGAGTTCAGAGTTGTATATATTCTTTCTTGCTGTAGCTGAGTTTGTATTTCTCTGGACATTGCTGGGATTATCTTAGACTACTTTTCATCTATTTATTTCCTCGAGTTCTATTTCATTTCGTGCTGTCTCTTCCTTAGTTGTGATTGAGTTTTACTGCTATGTCACCCCCATTCGGGGAGTATAAACTGTTTAGAGATATTTTGTTAGATGTATGTTGACCTAGGACAGCGTTCTACCGTCGACACTGCGGCGTAGGCTGGGCATTGTTACGTTCTCGTACCCTCACAGTGGGTGCGGGTCGTGACAATTAAGTTAGATAAAATAATGATTGCATGGAGAGAATGGATTCCTGAGTTCTTACATGGCAGCCCTCTTGGGACGATTAAGTGCCCGACAGGCCGGCTGGTTCCCACAGATACTGCAAATCTGCCACACGGGCAGGGAGCGGTATCTGCTTATATTATTTATTGTATATTGTATATTGACGACGGATGTCCCGCTGGGACTCGTCTAATTCATGATTGGCGCAATTGATTGACTGGATAGACTAGCTTGCTTGCACATAGTAAGAACTGAGGAATCCTTTATTGCATAATTTCAGGATAACTTGGAACTCACCGTAGCAAGCCGTAGTAGTTGCATGGCCGTTTAAGTAAATTTGTTTGTGTACTGTACCTACTCTGTTGCCTAACTGAGATGATCAGAATGTCAAGACATGACGGGCCAACTTCTGTCCTTGTTTGGTTGGGAGGTTGGTTCGAAGTGTCGTGATGTTATGCGAATCCTAGTAGATAGCAGAGATCTATTATCATATTTCCTTATTACTGGCTTCATTCCTCATATCGTGCTTCCTTGCGGTACTTGCTATTAGAGGTCTAACCTCTCTGGTTTTGCATGGCCAGATTTAGAGCCGGTCCCCGAGGATCCAGCTTACTTCTACCTCCAAGATGGTCAATACTAGAGGGATGATCGCAGGAGGACTCGAGTGGGTTCCTTTCTTCCCCGCTCGTTTTGTTAAATACTTTATACTTTACCGTTTGGTACCGACATGTTAGTCGGATTGTCTTGTACCTACTTTTGCATAATTGTAACTAAGTCAGGCTGCAGCTGATGACAATTGTGTATACTTGCTACATCATCTGGCTGTATTTTGTAAAGCCAGATATCAAGAACATTTTGACTGAGCGTTTGGGACGCCTTGCTGCTTTATCTCACATGTTCTCTATTTCTGTTTCTTGTTTGAATGATTGAGACAATATATGTGAAGTGACCATAATAAGACTCTTATGTAGTATGCACCCCCTCGTCTTATTTGACAGCATTGATCGTATTATACGATATTCATCTACCCGTAATACGTAGCTGGCTGAGTCATTTCTCCGCTCTCCAGTATTCTGGTTCTGGGACGTGACAGTCCCACTTATTAATATGAATTTGTATTTACTTCCCACTTTTTGTGTCTGTTAGACTTACATTTCACTTTTTGTCACCGAAAATATTTTTATGACAAAACAAATATTTTTCGCGAGAAAAGATAGAATGTAAGTCTAATAAACATAAAATGTGAGATGTAAGTACAAATTGATCTTCTACTATATAATGAGGCTTCAAAATGGCTCAAAAGTGAGCCGTCTAAGACGCATGTATATCTTGGTCCATTTTATTTTTAAAAAATTAAATTTTGTAAAAAATTGTTAAAAAAAATTTAAATTTATTATATATATTCAACATAAAAAAATTGAACTCAACCAAACAAAAAAATACCTGATATCTTAATCACATTAGTTAGAAAAAATATTTAATTATAATTGGATAATATAAGCTCTTTTATTTACTAGTATTAATAAGTGGGACGAAAATAAAAAATTCCCATCAAAGTAAGCACATGATTGTCATTGTTGTAGTATTTAAACGGTAATGAAGGCGGGAAGCAATGCAAACCGCCAACGGTAATGAAGGCGGCTAGTTCCCATGCCTAAAAATAGTTAAAAACTCCATCCATTCCTCCCTGTCCCCGCTGATCCCTCTCTCTTCCACAAGCAAAAATAGCAAACACCAACAAACAAAACCCAACCAACCCCTCCTTTATATTCATTCCTCCACCCCCTTCTCCCTACGTACAACCCACATCCCCCTTGCAATGGCCTCCTCGGTGGTCAGAATGCCCGCCCCCGCCGACGAATGGCGCGACCCCATCCGCATCACCGCCGCCTTCGGCTCCCACATACGCCTCAAGAAAGTCCTGCTGCGCGAGCCCCCCTGGAACAACTCATACTCCCCCTCCGACCCCCGGGCGGCCGAGACGTCCACCTCGGACCATCCCGACACGCCCTCCTCCGAGACGCGCCGCAGGCAGTCCCATATTCTCGACCTCTGGGCGGCGCGTCAGGCGCCCGAGATGGTCACCATGATCGAGCGGCAGGCGTACAGGCCCGAGCTCGCTATCACCGCGCAGCCGCCCGTGCCGGCCCGGGCGGCTACTCTCCTGAGGGAGGGCTCGCCTGTGGCGTCCTCCTCCTCCTCTTCCTCCTCCTCCGTCGGCAACCACCCGCAGAACGTCCGCGCCTCCTCGCTGATACAGATGTGGAGGGAGCTGGAGGCGGAGGCGGGGGTCGTGCGCACCCCGCGCACGCTCAGCGGGGGGACGGCCGCGTCGAGCCTCACCAATGCTTCGGACGATTCCGAGGCTTCGGGTTCGGGGGATTCGGAGCCCGAAGTGACTACGGCGGCCAGCAGCTCTTCCTCCATGGCCGACAGCGAGAAGGGCCGGGTGGGGAGCATTGTGAGGATGATTAGCGTCAAGGGGAGCACGAGGAAAGACGCGGTGAGCGGCAAAGAGACCAACGAGCTGGCATCGATCCGAGAGCAGCCGGTGGCCTCTGCCGATCGTCAGGAGGGGTTCGGGCTTCCCTGTGGGGGTCCGGTGCGCTTGCGGAGCCGGCGAGACATAGAGGATATGGTGGAGAG
Source organism: Iris pallida (assembly GCA_029216955.1). Lineage (NCBI taxonomy): Eukaryota > Viridiplantae > Streptophyta > Magnoliopsida > Asparagales > Iridaceae > Iris > Iris pallida. Next base: position 5,482,603 of record JANAVB010028397.1, on the reverse strand, counting down.
GATGCAGAAGGAGAGGCAAAGGGATGTCGAGGCCGTGGGAGAGAGGCGTGTCGTGTCACGGTTCTCACATCGCGGTCGGATTCAGGTGACTGAGAACTTTTATGCTTATTGCTTGTTTTTCACTATTCATCGTCTCCCCAAGGGAACGGACACGAATACGACAACGACATGGTACGGACACGGTGGCACTGCTCTCCTAATATAATTTGTGAGTTCCACGTTGTGTCCAATACGTGCGTCTGGTGCATGTCCGACATGGCATGGCCCACGTTTTACGAGTGTCCGTGCTTTTCTTTGGATTTCACAGAGGAAATCATCTGAATGAGTTAATCGTAATCGCAATCGCAATGTAGTCAAATGAAAAAAAGAAATCTATTTGATTACATTACGATTACGATTACGATTACGATTACGATTACAATTACACTACAGTGTACTAAACAAGGCCTTACTTAGATCAATGTTGTAAAAACCGGACCGGACCGGCGGTTGGACCAGGTTCAAAAGGTTTAAGCAAAAAAATTGGTCCGGTTTGACTAAAATTGGGTCTTTTAAAGAACTGTCGATTTTTTGTCAAAATCGGGTTTAACCGGTGAACCGGCCGAACCGGTTCACAATTGAACCGACCAATTTTGATTATTTTTTCATTGTAAAAAAATTCAAAATAAATTATTATGAGAAATTTGGACCATTTGATTCTTTATTTGGTTTTAATCGACCTGGTAAAATTTAACCGAACTAATATACTTATGATCAAACCAAACTAAACCAAGAAGTAAATATAGATATTTTACCTATTTGAACCAAACTAAACCAAGTCTATTGAACTCCAATTGAACCCCGATCTGACTTATACCAAAAAAATTCGGTTCGATCATCGGTCCGGTGTAAAACATTGACTTTGATAGATTATCCATTAGTGGCTAGTCCATCAGTGGAATGGAAAGATTTCTTCAGGGACAATATTTCTTTGTAAGAACAAACCATAGCCGTCAAACGTATTATCAAAAAAATCAAACATAGGCAACAAGTTTTTACTTGTTTATGTGCACAGTATTCCTAAAAATAAATACAGTGACCCTCCTATGTTTTATGAGTATTACATAGACTATTCATATTCCGAAAATAATTATACTAACCACTCCTATTTCGTATAATTAGTTTCAAAGTGAAGGTGGTTTCTGTAATAAGTGTAAAACATAGAAATAGTTAACGCAATTTGCCATTATTCCTAAATACAGTTTATTAGTTGCTTACAAGAAGCCTCTTCCACAAGGCCGGTCCAGTGGTAAGTCTGACGAGACTTTGGACTTGGACAACCCTTCTCTGTTTAGGACAACCCCTCAGACACAGCGTGACCTGCAAGAGGTCGGGGTCACAGGTGACCCCCAAGGACATATAGAAGTGTTTGACAAGAGGCCGCGTCAAGGGACAACTAAAATTAGCTCGGCTAGGACAACCCAACCTCTTGGGCCGGCCTTGCTCTTCCTATATATGTTTATCTTAGATGAGCATTTGAGAAGAGAGACTCTTTCACTATGTGCATAATAATTAACATTCATATCAAGCGGATACTCTTAGGCCTTGTTTGGTTCACGGAAGGGAAATTGATTCCTTGTACTTTCCATGGGAATGGAAAACTAAAATTCTTGCCACATTTCCTTTCCGTTGTTTGGTAAAATAAGGAAACCACCTAAGAAAGACCATTTGTTTTCCTTTCCAGTATTTGGTTGGTGCAGGAAAGGAAAGCAAAAATATATCAATGTTCCAATAATATCCTTACATTTTCAAATAAAAATGACATTATGAAAATCCAAAGGGACCCAACATACGAGGAGTTAATAGTAAAGTAAGCAATAACACATGGTTAGTTTTGTCATAATTTTTTGTAATAAATGTTGGAAAAGGAGGAGTGAAAATCAATCCCATGGATCATGAGTAGAACCATATTCCTTACCATTTTCCCTCTTGTCAAGAAATTGATTTCCAAGTTTGTGGCTACCAAACAAAGAAAAGGAACAACTTTTTTTTTCTGGTTCCTTAAATCTGTGAACCAAACAAGGCCCTAGTATATGCTTATGTTTGGTTGAAATATGTAGAATTCATTAACTCTGAAATTGCAGACACTATACTGTTGAGTGCGCGCTATCAGGAGTTTTTCTTCATAAACTCTGAAATTACAGATACTATACTGTTGGTGCGCGCTATCAAGAGTTTTTCTTCGCAAACTCTGAAATTACAGACACTATACTGTTGAATGCGCACTATCAAGAGTTTTTCTTCATAAACTCTGAAATTACACACACTATACTATTGAGTGCTAGCTATTAAGAGTTTTTCTTCATAAACTCCGAAATTACACATTATACTGTTGAGTGCGTGCTATCAAGAAATTTTTTTTTTCCATAAAACTCCGAAATTACTGGCATTATACTGTTGAATGCTATCAAGGGTTTTTTCTTTATAAACTCCGAAACTACAGACACTACTATACTGTTGAGTGCTATCAAGAGTTTATACAAACACAAGAAATGGTATCAATAGTTGCAGTTCCACAAGTGACCACATATCCGCAGTAAAAGGAGGGATCAGTAGCCAGTAGGATACAGCTGAAGAATGATAGGGAAGGACAAAAATTAAGGAAATATATAGATGACGGAACTCTTTTCTTTTGCGAAAAAATGTGATTTGTTAAGCAATTTTCTTTTTAAGATAACAAAGTTATAGTGGATATGCTTGTAACTAAAATAGTTCCTTTCTTCTATCAAAATTCTGTGAGGCTAAAACCTGCATTATGTACAGGCAGTGCTGAAGCTCAGGTTCCTACGGAGAGAATCAGCAGTCCGAGATCACCCGCGGCCTTCTTTGAAGAAGAGAGGATCAGACAGATCGCAGAGTGGACCGAGTATCTTACTGTTAAGGTAAAATTTCAAGCGACTAGACGGAATTCCTTGCTTTTATGTAGGTAATTTCTAAAGGCACTCCACATTTTACTCCAGGATAGTCCAGTCCTAAAGAATTTGAATATTAAGATAGACTGTGAACGAAGTTGGCAGTCCTCCTTAATGCTGGGCTGCCCTGGAGTAAAATGTGGAGTGCCTTTAGAAATTACCATGTTGTTCTTGAAACTTAACGCGATTGCTAATCCGATTGCTTTTATTCAACATCAGGGAGATATTCGACAATGCAACCCAGCACAGCGGCAACGAAGCCCAACTTGTGGAAATCTCAAGAAATGGCGGCTCTCAGTTTCCTTTCACTCCTCGGGGGGGTTCTGCGCATTCTGCAAGCCAGCTCGGTGTCAGTGACAATCGATATCGGGAAGCAGTCTCCTCGGGAGATCAAGAAATCAGCTCGCAGCCTGAAATGGACTCGTCACGCGCATTTGAACTCAATTCGGCCCGTTCTAGAACCGAAGACAGGATCGAACTCGATTCAATAAAGAGTACCAGAGCTGAAGATACGGATTCTAGGAACGAAGGCGTGTGTGAACTCAACTTATCCCTCTGTAGAAGTGAGGATACGGCCGAACTGAACTCACCGGATTCTGTAAGTGAAGACACACCCCGACTCAGCTTGCCTGTTTCTGGAGGCCGCGAAGACCTGCAGGAAATCCAGAATCCTGACGCTTCGTGGGACGAGAGGAGCTTGTGGGCGAGCAATCTTGACTGGCAGAGATCTACAGAGTCCTCTCCCTCGCAAGGTTGGCAATGTGAAGTTGAGTGCGAGGAAATCGAACCTTACGCTCCGCAGCATGTCGCTGACATTAATGGCCATATCTGGATAGGTAGTTGTTCTCCTTCGTGGAGAGGATGGGGTGTCGAGGGACGAGATTACCATGATTTCCTTGATAATTTCTCGGATAATACAGAAATCCGCGAACTTCTGGAGAGGTACTGACCATTCAAGCATCTTGTAACATTGGTTAAAATCTTGTATATGTATCTATATTTCATGTTTAGAGGCCTTCATTTTGCCATTGTTCATGACATTATGTAAGATAATTTCTACGTGCACTCCACAATTTACTCTATGGCAGTCCTAACATTAAGGAGGACTGCCGACTACGTTGACAATCTATCTTAATATTTAAATTCTTTAGGACTGCCAACTTTGTTGGCAGTTCTACTTTATGTTAGGACTACGGCAGTCCTAGGACTGAGCTCTACTTTATGTTAGGACTGCCAAGACTGGGCTGTCCTAGAGTAAAATGTGGAGTGTGTTTAGAAAGAATTAAAATTGTCTTTCTAATGCTTAACTATTTCTATGCAGGAGAATGGTTTCAACATCCCTTGCAAGCGACTTCTGCGGCAAGATGAACCAATTGATCCTGACATTTTTGGGCAGACAAGATCAACAACTTATACGTGATGAGGGCTACTCCGACGAGTACGAAGAGAAACCTCTCTGGAGACAGAACTGCGAACTCGAACTCGACGGTGCTGATCAAGTTGCATCTGGATCTTCTCTAGTTCCGTCGTCATCTTACCAGTCTGAGCAGTACCCGGAAAGTTGGCAATGTACATCGTTCACCCACAATCTGTCGCTCGAGTCACGAGTAAGATTTACTGCTGCTTACTAGAACTCTCATATACATTATATCACAATTTCTGTGATCGTCATTCCGAAAATGTGGTATTGATGTAGGAACCGGAAAACACGAACGATCTGAGAACTGAAATGGCACAGATGCGTGAAGAAATCAGCCAGCTGAGGAAGTTGGTAGAGAGTTGCGTGGAGTGGCAGAGGAAATTGCAGTATTCCATCAAGGATGAGGTTGCTCGCGCAGTTAGCCAAACAGGTGGGGGGGCTTGAGAATGTTCAATCAGTATAGGTGTTTAGTTTAATACTTGATCTACACCATTCTAATTAGGGCCGGCCCTGGGATAAGCCAGACAAGCCATCGGGCTTCGGCAACCCTCCTGGTTAGGGCACCCCCCCAGGCCCCTAAGTCTCCAGTTCTCAGCCAGTAGAACCTTTGCGGTCAACCCCAACTCCTTCTTGTTAGTTGAACTGGCATGTCCATATTTTGATTTAACATTGGAATGGTCTCGAGTAGCTCAAGGATCATGAGAGAAACTCGAAACCCGAGCTCACTTGCTGTCAAATACAGGGACAAACACTCCCGATCAACATAGTATCCTTTCTTTTTGGAGTCAAGGGCAAGGAGCAACCAAAATTAGCTCTGACTAGGGCAACCCAAACCTCCGGGCCGGCCCTGATTCTAATGAACAATTTGACCACAAAACATCTCTGAGGACATGAACTTCCTTGGAAAGTTAGGATTCATGAGTGTTTATATAGCCTACTTTATGTTCTGTTCATTTGAATTCCATATGTTTTCTTGTCTTGAAGTTGCTAAGAAAAGAGACATTTACATATATTGGTCGTTTTATTGATCACAGTTACGGTAGCAAACGCGCCAGACTGTTCCAAGTGGACACCAAATCGGAAAGACACTTGTTGTATCTGCTACGAAGCGCAGATTGATTCGTTACTTTACAGGTATTGAGATTTTTCCTGTGTACATCTTTTAGCTCTATGAATTGGAAGTTCTCTTATGAGTGTTGATGACACTTCCTATCTAGATGTGGGCATATGTGCACCTGTTTCAAGTGTGCCCAGGAGTTGCAATGGAGCAGCGGCAGGTGCCCAATCTGCCGCTCCGCAATTGCGGATGTAGTTCGCACGTATCCTAACTCTTGAGGTCGATGAGTCCGACACCGATACCTAATGTTCAGGTTCTGGCACTTTTTTTTTTGGGCAACAAACATCTCAGTAACCTTGTTAAGTATCAACATATTTGTACCACTTCAACGTGTACTTGTAATTCTTTTTGAGCTGAAATCTTGTCAGTGGTAGCAGATGTTGTCAATGAGATGTTATCAATCATCAAAAGAAAAGAAAAAATCTTTCCAATCCTCCTATTCTTTGATCAGAATGCTGTTGTGTGCAGTGTTGTGCATTTGATTAGATTTACATTGCATCTTTTTGATACTCTGTTCTGCTGTAATATTAGAGGTAAGTTCATCACAGACATATTAACTCAATCTCGTTCAACATGTAAATAAAACACAAAACAATCATTTATAGTCATATGACACTCAAAAGGTGCCCATCCACTCAATGTAATAGAACTCAAGTATCGGCGGTATCGGTGGTTTTGGTGGTTTCGGATCGGAGTATCAGATTTTTGTTATCGGAAAGAAAATAATTATTAATAAATTATCAATGTTTTAGAAAGTATATTTTATATATTTCGATATAATTTTAAGTATCTTCAATGTTGTTTCTTAAGTTTTGAAATTGAATTAAATAGTAGTCACCCTTCCAAATTGATTTATATGCGATAGCTAAATTTCCTTCTTTTACATGCTTTTACAACATTACTATACTTTTAAACCATTGTTGATTGTTCTTTTTCGTTCAATTTTCTTTGTCGAATTGACCGGAAAAGAGACCCCCAATGTGGGTATCGGTCAGTATCGGATCGGGACATGCCAAATCGTATCAGTATCGGCCGTATCGGAGTGGTATCGGCCGATACTACAAACTATGAATAGGAGGGGCAGTTGGTCCTTCGAAGATGCAGTGCTTCAAAGATCAACAAAGTTGCAGTTGGTCCTTATCTCCCCTTCATCCTCACCAGTCAGCACCTGTGCATTCCCCAAGTTCACCATAGACACCGCGAACTTCTGGTAGAACAGTGAAGGCTAGCTGCCTCGCCAGTGCAGCGACCACGGGTTTGGTTCTCGAGTCGGAGCAGAGCAATTGGTCAGTGGACAGCAGACCCATCTTCCTCTGGAGGTTGTCATAGTACACCGAGTCGAACTTGGTTGGCGTCGTTGGGTCGAAATCAACATATTCCGAGGCCCCCGTTGGCCCCTCAGGAAGTTAAGATACTTGCTATCAATGGAGGGGTCAGGCTCGCCAGTGCCCTTAAAATTGTAGAGCCTGTCTTGGATTGTGCTGCATGTTCTTCCCTCAATGGTGTGAGCTCCTGAGTTCTATTGGAAGGAACATCATAGAAAGGAGACATAAGAAATCAAGCATGACAATGTTTGGAGATATTCTATATATTAGGAACAAAGCAACAATGTAAGATTGTATCTAGTACTTGGAAAATTTTGCAACATATGGATTCTTAGTAGATGATGGGTTACGAATTTTGCAATAAATTTTCAAGTTCCATGGCATATTTTTTTTAAAAGATCAATTAAATCATTAGTACAAAAATTATACTAAACCACCATTTATGTCTATTGGGTCATAGCAAGTAAGCTTGCGTCAATGGGGAGAAAAGACTACATAAGGGGAGGGAAGCATTCAACCCCATGAATCAGAGAGGGAACCATATGGGTGCGAGTCATTTTATAGAATCCTCGAATCAAACCCCTAAGGCTCCTAATATAATTCAAGGTCTATAGAGGATCAAGATATACAAAATTTTAACAAAGATTTAGAGTATTGGTATTGGAGCATTGCAAATACCGATACCAATAATATCGGTGGTTTTGGATCCAAGTATCGAATTTTTTGGTATCGAAAAGTAAATAATTATTAATAAATTATTAAACTTTTAGAAGAACTCGTACTTTTAGGCATAAAAGTATTTCTTGTGTTGTTTCTTACTAATTTTGGATAATTGAAATAGTAGTCACCTTTGCCGATTGGATTAACTGTGATAGGTCAGTTTTCTTTTTCTTTTGCATGCTTTTACAACTGTACTATCATTTTACACCATTGCTGATTGTTTATCATTCAATTTTCTTTGTCGAACTGCCCCAATGTCGGTATCAACCTGTTGGGTATCAGACGAAAACGCTCGCTCTAATACCGATTGTTTGGCGGCGGAAGCGTTTCCCAACCCACCTGATCTAAGCCAACCCGTCTAACGGACACCAAACACAAGATGAAGACAAGTATATGGCGGTGACGTACGTCGCCTGGACAAATTTCAACCTTTAATAACTCAGATAAAATTACAAGATTGACAGAACTCATGTTGAACCCTTTGCCCTAATAGGTTCAACCCCATCACCACTCTCAAGAAACCAAGTTGACGACTCGATCTTCTTCCTTCTGTCTTGGATGGCGAAGTCCTAAGAGTAAAGTACGGACTTTCTCTTAGATTTTATTGTGGACGAGCACCCGAAATTTCCACTTTGTGTTGTGCTTTATGCCTCCACCCTCACCCCATATATAGAGGATGGAAAAAAAAAATCCTATTTTAGGTCATAATATGATTTCTTAAATAGGAAGCCCTCAAATAAGAATCCTATTACACCTAAAATAGCCCATCAATATCCTATTTTAGATCATAATATGATTTTCTAAAATAAGAATCATATCATATCTAAAATAGCACAACACCTACTATGGACATCCAAATCTAATCAAATCAAATATTTAACTAGATTTGGATTCCACAAATATGTTGTTACCAAATCCAGGCTGGACTCCAATAATCTCTCCCTCCAGTCCGATGAGAGGGTATTGACCCCATGCGTCCTCAACTGGACTCAATGCCCCTATTGTCCCGCGACAAAGTTCCTGCTCCCCCATGCCACTGATCTCCGATCCCCCGAGTTGCTTTGCATCTTCCTTTATCTCTAGCTCCTCGACTATCACGTTGACACTAGCTGCCATGCGTAGCACCTCCTGCACTACTGGAATCCTGCCGATATCAATGACACGACCAAGACCAAAGTCCTTGACGATCAGCCTCACCGTAAGTCTCGGTTGCCTATCCCCGACTTCTGTCTTCCACCGGAAAGTGTTAACTTTTCGACGAGCTTCTTCACCCTTGGCTGGTCCATCCAAGCAGACGGTGCGCTTCTCCCGAGATTCAAACTCCTAAACCTGCCCACCTTCGTGTCCGAACTTGAAGCTCTTCCATACACATGCGTCCTCGAGCAGAACATCACGCGTTGTGCATGCCGTCAATGATCCACAACTCCCTCTGAACTGTGTGAATGATGATACTCCCACTGAACTGTGTGAATGATGATACTCCCACCTCAGATTGAGTTTGCTGCAAACTTTGATCTCCTCCCTGGCTTCGAACTGCTGAAACCAATGTCGCTCCGTGAAGCTTTGGCAAACCACCTGTCGCCAAAACTGGATCCATAGAGCAACCCCCACCTGGAGACCGATCAGTTGTCATGGGACCGATAAACTGGCCCTCAATCTTTGACTCATCACCATTCGTCGCTTTGTCTCGACGATCCGAACCTTCCGTATCCCACAAAGCATCTAGAAACCCCGTTTCAGCAAGTTCTCGACGATCCACCTCCTGTCGAACACCCCACGAGCAACCATTCGGTGTCTGTGGTCTGCTTGTACAGTTCAGCGGCTTGAGCCTGTACATGCCACAACACAAAATTTTCCGAGCCAGCTGTTGGAAACCCTTCGCAAGCATCCAATTTTTGCTCCCAAAAAGACTGCGACAGCCATCACCTGCCAACGTCCCTACCGAAACCAAGTTGTAGCGCAAACTCGGTACATGTCGCACACCCCTAAGAATGAGCTGCTCACCAAACTTCATTGTCAAGTGCACATCCCCGATGCCTACAACTGCAGTCGTCCCCTTGTCGCCCATCTTCACACGTCCAAACCTGCCACCATGGTATGACGTGAAGATTCTCATATGTGGAGTGGCGTAGTACGACGCCCCCGTGTCCATGACCCAGTCGTCATCATGACACATGCTACAAGGTTCCTCTGCGTCGGTCGCTGCGATGATGATATCTCAAAACGCAGTGAGATCCTCCTGATCGTCCTTGCCTTTGGCCTTCTCAGCTTTGAGCTTCATGCAATTTCTCTTGATATAACCCCTTCCGCCACAGTTATAACATCCCTCCTTGCGGTCCACAATCATAAGATTTTGAGAACTCCCTCCTGTCCTCACCTGTGACTTGGGTCTTCCCTTCCCGTAGAAAGCCACCAGAGCTGCGATGATTCCACTTGCTTGCGTTGGACCTCCTCATTCAACAAGCTACTTTTGACTGCCTCCATCGTGACAACTCCATCAGACGCGGAGTTGCTCACCGACACCACCAACGTCTCCCAGCTTTCCGACAGAGAACTCAAGAGCAGTAGGGCCTGAAGTCATCATCAATCACCATCTTCGTCGCAGATAGCTGATTGATGATACCCTGAACCTCCTTCAGATGTTGTGTCACCGAGGCACCCTCCGTGTACTTCGAGTTGACGAGTTAGCGAATAAGAAATGCCTTGTTGCCAGCCATCTTCCTTTCGTACAACGAATGCAGCTTCTTCCACAATGCTTTTGCAACATATGAATTCTTAATAGATGATGGGTTACGAATTTTTCAATAAATTTTCAAGTTCCATGGCATATTTATTTTAAATATCAATTAAATCATTAGTAAAAAAATTATACTAAACCTCCATTTATGTATATTGGGTCATAGCAAGCAAGCTTGTGCCAATGGGGAGAAAATTAGTCCCGAGGCTTAAGCTAAGATGGTAGAACTGTCAGAAACAAAGATTTAATGTAAACAAGTTTGCTGCTCTGTTCTGAGTTTTAGGACTTCAGAGATTTGTGCAAACAAGTTTGATCTCTAAAGAACTTGAAGCCACTGAGCCGCTATGTCAAGCCCCGCTCCCGTAGGAGCGATCGTCCTCGCTAAGACGTGATGCCGCACGAGCCTAGATTGCGCTCGTGCAAGGCGGGTTCCATAACGGCCGATTTCAGCGGCTGCGACGGGGTCGTCGCACAGAAGTCCCATGCAGAGACATTGAATAATAGCAGCAGAATTTGAAGCAAAACACAAGTTATTTCAAAATACTCTTTTATTGATATTGAAACAAAGGTTACAATGCGGCGCAAGGCCAAGATTACAATCTCTCATGCTCACTCATCTCACATTACAAGTCATTCAGCTCTCTCTCATCTCTCAAATACAAGTCTTGAGCCAGCGGATGCTTCGGAAGACGATGCCCATATATTATGTTCCGTATAAGTCTTTACTCCATACGGCCGCACGCTTCGAATCGCCAAGGAACTCCGTGTCTTGACGCATCCAAGCGAGCTCCGCGCCACGAGCTTCTACCTGTGCCTGCACATGGAAACTATGTGGGTGTCAGTACTCAACTGTACTGGTGGAATGAGCTCCTCGCCCACCCATACAAAACCAACACGTTAGATTTACTTTGTGCAACTTAGTCCCCTTTATGATTGTCTTTCTACTCTTGCCTTAGGATCCGTTTTAGGACCGACGTCTTGGCCTATTCTGTGTCTCTAGACCATCTCGTGCTTGTAACGACAACGTTAACTCATACTTTTCCTTAGACCCTTCTCGTGCCAATAATGTTAACCTATCAAGTCGTGTTTGCCTTATGGCCATAATCAGAGACGCAACTACACGATAAGGCTTCATTTTCGTGTGACCTTGCTATAAGTCCTTGTTGAGGCCGTGCCTCACAACTCAAAAGAGACTCAATCCTATTGCCGCCTCGCGGCCCTTGCCGCCACGCGGCCCTTTTGCTACTTTGATCACCAACTAACCCACTCAAGACCTGAGGGCTAAGTATCACTCGATCGACTTTGCCTTGCGGCATTTCCTGACTTAAACTCAAGACAACTCAATTCCAACTTATGCAAACTTATATGTCGACAACATAAGACTCAACGCCACATCCCGTGCCGAAGTACGTCGCCTATGTTGTAGCCATTCTTAGGCCCAAACACTTGTGTTCCAACCATATACACATTCAACTAGACTAAATCCAAAGGCACACACGCGGATTGCCGTTCGTGCCGACCCATCTATATGAATTGGTCACTAACACCACAAGCTATCGTGGAGTTATAGCCTTGCCATTCGGCGACCTTTTCAACGCAAGTAGCTAGCCCCACTGAAAGTTTCCGAATGACCCGAACGGTTCGTCCAGCTACGGCTATACCGTGTTTCCCTCCAGAACGACGCGGTCCCTCGGCGCCCAGGGTTGCCGCTCGTGGAAACTTTTTCTTGTCGACAAGTTATCCAATGACCATGCAAGACTCGACACAAACTGACGTCTCACACAGTCATTCCTCTTCCAATGTTACTATCTCTTTCAAACTAATATCAAGACTTTTATCATTTGAGACCTCTCGAATCTTGCCACGCTCGTGCTACCCTCAATCTTTTCTTCAAAACTCACGATCTCTAAATCCTCGACACTTTCCCGTTCCTCAAGTCTCACTTGATTCAGTATATCACTTAGTTTGGATCGTGCACACATTCCAGGGGTCCCCGAAATACATGCATTTCAACCAAGCCTTGTGATAGTGAATCCAATTCCACCTATCGATCCATCCACTCAATCCTGAAAATCAATCCTACCGATGCTAACTCTCGCAACATGGACATCTCGCCTAGCCGCTAGGCCATCTCTCCAGGCTAAGGTCAATTATCAGTATTGGAATCATAGTTCCCAAACAACAATATCAACACTGACCCCATCCTAAGGTCAAACCAAGTTGATAGTACGGGACTTTCTACCCAAGCTCGCATCACTCCGATTTCTAAACATCGAGCATCGATTCCTTACACACATCCCAACATTCGTTGTACGGGGTCTGATTCATTCAGCAAAGCCATCCTACGACAACTCATGTTCAACCAATTTCACGACGTATCAAAATCGCTCATTCAATAAGTCATCTTGTATAGTCTATCCTTTCAAACACGTTCGATATAGTTCGCCTATCAATCATTTTCAATTCAAGCACGCTATGACGCAATTTCGACGTTAACCAAAATTTCACATTCTACATTTCCTAAGTCATCTATTCCAATTCACGTAATCGATCATGAGATTGTTTAGCTTAACAATATGTTGCGCCCTGATCTCATGCGAGTCAGATTATCTACGGTGGACACGAATCACCATGCACGCTCCCACGGGATAATTATCCTCATCGGGACGTAACTCTTGTCTTGCGTCTAGACTAAATTATTCTCAATGCGCGGATTGGACCTACTCAATCCTCAAGTTTTATTCATTCATCAATCGCAAGTCCTAACATCCTCGAATTCTCCTTCGCATCAAACCGACAAGTCGAGACAATCAAAGTTGCCGTATCCTGATTTTTCCGAGTTCGATCATTCCCGCGACATGAATCACCATGTCAGCGCTCACGCGAAACAATCACCCCAAACCCGATGCGACGCAGGTGCGAGACTGGAGTTGCGCTCGCACGAGACAAGACCGTCGATGTTGTGGTTATCCGCGTAACCATCAAGACACAATCATTTTCATCCAACATTCATCTCAATCAAAACCCTACGTATAGCATCCAACCGAACAATAACACTTGCACGATCGTCATTTGCCGAGTCAGAGTACCCCCGAGTTATCGTACATCGATCTTTGATACGCCTCAATACCAGCGACGATATGTGTAACCTGACGATCTTCCTTTGTAACCAATTTCGAGTCGTGCGAATGATGCTATCGTCTGACTGGATAATCTCCTCGACATTCAAAATCAATTTCGATCAGTATCGCTCGAATCATTCATAACATCAATTTCCTCCATCAATCAATCGACATTCCTGAAGCTATCGTATACACCACTCAGGGATGAAGTCATTCAAGAAATCTTCAAAACTATCATTCGAATCCAAATCGACTTCTTCAAATTTTTCGTTCGAACCATTCCTCAATTTCCAAGCACGCTCATCTTATATCGCACCGACGATAATATCGTCATTCGATAGCACCCATATCGATAGTCATCTCAATTTACTCAATCGAGTTCAACTCATTCTTTTTCGATACTATTCAATTCCCGTACTCGACTTTCCTAAGGTCGACGCAACTTTGATGTATATGCCCAGCCCGACTTAGCCAACCGTGCTTACACAGACCACCTTTTTGTTTTATCAAAAACTGTTCTCCTATGTTTTGTAAAATAGTTAGACTTATTGTATGGACATTTCGTGGGACATTTGAGAGAGAGCGCACCAACGAGTTCAACTTTATGGAAGCAACACTTCAGAGTTTTATGGAAACAACAGAGTTAAAGAATTCAATTGATAGTCCAAGGACGTAAAGCCGTGCTCTGATACCATTATGTCACGTCCCGCTCCCGTAGGAGCGATCGTCCTCGCTAAGACGTGATGCCGCACGAGCCTAGATTGCGCTCGTGCAAGACGGGTTCCATAATGGCCGATTTCAGCGGCTGCGACGGGATCGTCGCACAGAAGTCCCATACAGAGACATTGAATAATAGCAGCGAAATTTGAAGCAAAAGACAAGTCATTTCAAAATACTCTTTTATTGATATTGAAACAAAGGTTACAATGCGGCGCAAGGCCAAGATTACAATCTCTTAAGCTCACACATCTCACATTACAAGTCACTCAGCTCTCTCTCATCTCTCAAATACAAGTCTTGAGCCAGCGGATGCTTCGGAAGGCGATGCCCATACATTATTAAGTCTTTACTCCATGCGGCCGTACACTTCAAATCGCCAAGGAACTCCGTGCCTCGACGTATCCAAGCGAGCTTCGCACCACGAGCTTCTACCTGTGCCTGCACATGGAAACTATGTGGGTGTCAGTACTCAACTGTACTGGTGGAATGAGCTCCTCGCCCACCCATACAAAACCAACACGTTAGATTTACTTTGTGCAACTTAGTCCCCTTTATGATTGTCTTTCTACTCTTGCCTTAGGATCAGTTTTAGGACCGACGCCTTGGCCTATTCTGTGTCTCTAGACCATTTCGTGCTTGTAACGATAACGTTAACTCATACTTTGCCTTTGACCCTTCTCGTGCCAATAACGTTAACCTATCAAGTCGTGTTTGCCTTACGGCCATAATCAGAGACGCAACTACACGATAAGGCTCCATTTCCGTGTGACCTTGCTATAAGTCCTTGTTGAGGCCGTGCCTTGCAACTCAAAAGAGACTCAATCCTATTGCCACCTCGCGGCCCTTGCCGCCACGTGGCCCTTTTGCTACTTTGATCACCAACTAACCCACTCAAGACCTGAGGGCTAAGTGTCACTCGACCGACTTTGCCTTGCGGCATTTCCTGACTTAAACTCAAGACAACTCAATTCCAACTTATACAAACTTATATGCCGACAACATAAGACTCAACGCCACATTCCGTGCCGAAGCACGTCGTCTATGTTGTAGCCATTCTTAGGCCCAAACACTTGTGTTCCAACCATACACACATTCAACTAGACTAAATCCAAAGGCACACACGCGGATTGTCGCTCGTGCCGACCCATCTATATGAATTTATCACTAACACCACAAGCTATCGTGGACTTATAGTCTTGCCATTCGGCGACCCTTTCAACGCAAGTAGCTAGCTCCGCTGAAAGTTCCCGAATGATCCGAGCGGTTCGTCCAGCTACGGCTATACCGTGTTTCCCTCCGGAATGACGCGGTCCCTCGGTGCCCAGGGTTGCCGTTCATGGAAACTTTTCCTTGTCGACAAGTTGTCCAATGACCATGTAAGACTCGACATAAACTGACGTCTCACACAGTCATTCCTCTTCCAATGTTACCATCTCTTTCAAACCAATATCAAGACGTTTATCATTTGAGACCTCTCGACGACCCACGATCGCGAGCATTCTTTCTATCATTTGAGACCCCTCGACGACCCACGGTCGCGAGCATTCTTTCTATCATTTGAGACCCCTCGACGACCCACGATCGCGAGCATTCTTTCCATGTTACCATATCATTAAGTCCTTTCTCCAAAACTCATTAAATCAACCGTGGTTCATGCCTTAAACACTAAGTCCGTGCATCGTGCCTCAAACTGACTTCCGATCTACGCGATGCTATCGCCCAAGTCATACTTTATATAACGGGCCTTGATACCGTAAGACTATGTGGCTATACCCAACCGTAGAACTCGTAGGACCGTGCTTGCTACCACTCTGATAGCCTAATATAACTTGCCTGACTTAAACGCACCATGACTCGACGAGCAAAGGCTGCGTCAAGCCTCGCATTGCGGAAACGTGCCGCACATGCGTTCGACTTCTGAACGACCAAGTCATTTGGGTACCTAGACTTATATCATAAGCCGTACAACGCAACTTAACTCATGGGACAAGCCAAGGCTATGCCAAGCCTTGGACGATAGGACCGTACATGCTTTATGAAGCATTTATACGGGCGACGCCTATGACTTAGGCTACATTCATAAATTCGCCTACACAAACCAACTTTTCTTCTCCCAAGCCACGGGACGAAGGATCGAGTGTCATTTTCAAAGCACGCCGTGCACCAACTCTAAGCCGACCATTGGACCTTTCCATATTCTAACTCAATTCGATCCGTCGGGATTATTCCCTTTTCTATGTGGATTCGTCTCTTTTATTATCAAGCCTACTTGTGCAAGTTGAAAATATACGATTTATTATGTGAAGGCAAAGATGAGGCGAGTTCACCGAACTATTCCACCTGAGCGAGCGGTCGCCTTGACCGAGCGATGTCTCCGAGTAGCCGTTGCATGCTAAGTTCGAACGCCGTCGGCATTTCGATTCCTCCGATTGACTGAGCAGGACGGGGCACTACACGCTACAAACTTCTGATTACAGTTCTGTTACAAGCTGACAGAATTCACTTCACGTTCTACAGTTGCAAACAGACAGAATGGTGATGAAGATCACCGTTGCTTAAAGCAAAATTCATCCCACGCGAGTTCGAGTCCGAGTCGCTAAGCCCTTAGCTCCTAATGGACATAAAAATGACCAAAAAAACATAAATGCTTTCTTTGAAGAGTTAATTATTTTTTCTCCTAGAAAAATATTCCCTCATGAGGTTGGGAATGAAGCACAGAAACCGTTCCCCCAAACCAGAGAGTCCTGTGAGAGAACCGAGCAAAAGAACACAAACCAAAAATGCCAAACACAATCGCAGACACAAAAAATTTTGACGTGGAAAACCCTTGCGAAAAAAATCACGGGACGATCGGAGTCCGACCCTGAAGGACCTCCACTAAAGAAATAAAAAAATAACCCTCTACAAGCTCCTTCCGATCCAAATGGATCACCACAACTCACTTGAAAGGAGAAATTTTAATTGTAGACTCCGAAGAACAAGATATGTCAAAAAATTATTCGAAACAATCTTTCCATCACAATAGTCTTCAATCATTTCTCTCTCTAAAAAGTTGTAAAGTACAATTGCTCACTTTTTGTGATATATTTTATGGTGAGGAAACACCTAGTATATATAGTCTCAAATACGTAACTAATTGAGGTATTCTACTATAAGTAGGAATACTCAATCTAAGCCATTAATATATTCCTATTATATATAGGAATACCCAATCCAACTCCATTGGGATATTCCTACTATATATAGAAATACACAATCCAAATCTATTGAAATATTTCTATTATATATATAGGAATACACAATCCTACTCCGGGGTATTTTCTGCATAGGTTGGGAACCCACACACTCCAACAAATCTCCTCCTTCAAAACTATTTGGAGGGGGTCGTTATCCCGACGATCCTCCTGCATTACTCAAATTTTTCCTTTGGTAGAACCTTCGTAAGCATGTCCGCTCCATTGTCATCAGTATGGACCTTCTCAAGCGTCGCATCCTTCTTCTCAACCACATCCCGTATCCAATGATACCGAATCTCAATGTGCTTGGATAGACTATAAAATGTCTGGTTCTTCACAAGGTGAATGGCACTCTGGCTATCGCAAAGCAAAGTATACTGCTATTGCTTTAACCCCACTTCCTACAGCAACTTCTTCATCTATAACAACTCCTTGCAAGCCTCTGTTGCCGTAATATACTCTGCCTCTGTCGTCGACAAGGCAACACATTTCTGTAACCGCGACTGCCACAATACCGCTCCACCAGCAAACTTCATCACATAGCCCAAAGTCGAGCGTCTCGTGTCTATATCTCCAGCCATATCAGTATCAGTATACCCAGCGAGCTTTGGCTCGTCACCACCAAAGAAAAGTCTCCAATCGGCAGTGCCCTGAAGGTACCGTAGAACCCACTTGATCATACTCCAATGTACCCTTCCAGGATTGGAAAGATACCTGCTAACTGTACCAACTGCGTGAGCGATGTCTGGCCTCGTACACACCATAGCATAAATGAGGCTTCCTACAACTGAAGAATATGGAACCTCCTCCATATCGTCCTTCTCGTCCTCGGTAGATGGAGACTGATCCTCAATGAACTTAAAGTGAGCAGCAAGGGAGTTACTCACTTTTTCTACCCGTCCATCCCGAAATGCTGAAGTATCCGGTGAATGTACTTCTTTTGGGACAAGTATAGCAGCTTGGACTCTCTCTCTCGGCTGATCTACATCCCAAGAATAGTCTTTATTGTGCCCAAATCCTTCATAGAGGTCGTACCCAGTTGGCGCTTCAACTCCGCTATCCGAGTGGTATTTCGACCCACCAGTAGCATATCATCAACATAAAGTAGTAAAATGATGAAATCATCATCGGCAAAGTGCCTCACAAATATACAGTGGTCCGACGTCATCCGTGCATAACCATGCTCCACCATAAACGACACGAACTTTTTGTACCACTGCCTCGGAGCCTGCTTCAGACCATACAAGCTCTTCCTCAACCGACAGACCAAGTGTGACTTGTCCTTCTCACAGAATCTCTCTGGTTGTTCCATGTACAACTCCTCCTCAAGATCACCATGAAGGAATGACGTCTTCACGTCCATCTGCTCGACCCCCAAGTCGAAACTGGTTGCCAATGCTAGCACCACCCGAATAGATAACTATTTATTGACTGGCGAAAAGATCTCATCATAATCTACGTCCTTCCGCTGACCATAGCCTTTAACTACCAGCCTGACTTTGTATGAGGGCGAGTAGCATCATCTGTCTGCTTCATTCTGAACACCCATAAATTTTTCAAAGCCTTCTTGCCCTTTGGCAATCGCACCAGATCATAAGTGGTGTTGGTATATAAGAAACTCATCTCCTCCAGTATAGCCTCCATCCACTCCTGCCTTGTTCGTCGCCCATAACCTCTACGAAACTTTCGGGCCCTTCTCCGTCAGTTAGTAGCACATACTCATTTGGTGAGTATCTCGTAGATGGTCGACGCTCTCTGTCGTTTATCCTCAACGAAACCATAGGTGCTGGCTGTATATCAACAACCTCCTCCCCTTTAGAAACTACCTTTCCGGCATGCTCATCCTCCTGAGGGTTACCTTGAGCACCATTAGCAGGCTGATGATCAAGGTTGGGAGCAACTCCATGTACTGGCTCCCCCATAACTGGATCCTCTACGATATCCTCTGGGAACTGCTCGAAGCGAAATGACTCTAACTCAGGCAATTCCTCAGCCTCAGAAGGCATCTCGGAATCCTGAGTGTTGGTCATGGTTTGATTCTCGACGAATACCACATCCCTGCTTCTGTAGAGCTTTCTTCCTACAGGGTCGTAGAGTCTATAGCCAAACTCATCCCGGCCATAGCCGACAAAGATGCATCGCCTTATCTTCGGCTCAAGTTTGGATCTTTCGTCCTTCAGTACATGCACGAAGGTTTTACAACCAAACACTCGTAGGTGATTGTATGACGGCTCTTTACCGTACCATACTTTGTCAGGCACATCATCCTGCAAAGGAGCACTAGCAGATAAGTTAATAACATAAGCAGCTGTATAAAGTGCCTCATCCAATAGCTGTCCGATAAGTTTGCCTCTGATAGCAAATACCGTACCCTCTCTATCAGTATCATGTTCATTCACTCCGCTACACCATTGAGATGAGGTGTCTTGGGAAGAGTCTTCTGGTGTCGTATCCCTTGCTCTCAGCAATAAGCATCAAGGGGACCAATGTATTCGCCGCCATTGTCGAACCGAACACATTGCAGCTTCTTGTCCGTCTCCCCTTCAACAGAGGCCTGAAACTCTTTGAAAGTGGACAGCACCTGATCCTTGGTCTTTAAGGCATAGACCCAAACCTTCCTGGAACAATCATCAATAAACGTTATAAAATAAGAAGCATCACTAATAGATTTTACCTTCATAGGACCGCAGACATCCGAGTGAATCAACTCGAGCAACGTCGGCTTTCTCAAACTTGGGTGACTTTGGAAAGACACCCTATTTTGCTTTTGCGCTAAACAGTGCGTGCATCTCTCTAATTTTGTAGACTTTAGCCCAAGAATCACCTTCCTGTTCAGCAAATAGATCATCCCCTTCTCACTCATATGGCCGAGCTGCCTGTGCCACAACTCGGTAGACGCATCACTGACTGCGTTCACCTCCTGTGCTCCCTCCATATAGTAGAGTCCGGACTTGTCACCACCACTTTTTTAAAATGAGGGTAATTTTAAACTTTTATAAAAATGATCAAGTTAGTGATAAATTGGTGAATTTTTTATTATTTTAATATTATTTAAATTAATGTATTATGATTTTATTATTTTTCTAGTAAAACCTTAGAATAACTTGGCCCACAGGTCAGCCATGACCATAGAAATTTAGTAGAGGGATTAGATAACTTAAGTGAGGCTCTAATATGGCTAGATTAGTATTTTGAAACCAATTAGTGATTTAGAACATAAGTCAAGTTGGGACTTTTTCCTAAAGGGCCTTAAATTGCATGTTAGGAAGGCCTTTTAGTCAATTTCACCAAATCCAAACCTTAGCCACTCACTTGGCCGGCCATATAGAGCCTCCCCCTTCCTATTTAAAGCCATATTAGCCCCTTGCCTCTTATCATTTGTAAACCCTAACCCTAAATTGGTGTTCTTTCCCAAATTTGTCCCCTTTCACCAAATTAACTCCAAATTCAACCAAACAAATTGCAAATCACTCCCCTTGTGTAGATGAGGTCTCTATTGGCTAGCTAGGAAGGATTTGAGGCAATTTGACCATTGGATTTGGTGGAAAGGCTTGCAAGAGAATTTTTCATTGAGATTCCAACTCTCAATTTGTAAGAGCCTCTAAACCTATTGAATTTCGATTTTCTTTCCACAAATGCATTCATTTAGAGTCCCCCTAGCATTAGGTCAAGTTTGGTTCGAAATTGAATCCATTTAGGGTGCGTATCGGAGGAGTATCGGATGCGTATCTAAGGTGTTCGATGAAATGCTTCTTAGAACTTTTTGTTCTCTAATTTCTAAACAAATTATATAACTAGGTAGCTAATTATGTGTAGATTACAATGGTCTTGGACTGAGTTGATTTTGGTTTGATTTTGTGTGTCGAACCGGACACGGGGATGCTTGGCCAGGAAATACACTGTGAACAGTGTATCACATGCTGCCACGAGCCTTGTTCTCCTAGGATATGACTCGATTTCACTTGCTAGTGACAAAATTGAGTAGAGGCAGTGATTGACATGTAGTTTTGGGCATGGGGCTTCGATCCATGGCCAGTTCGTGCTGTGGCATGGCCTGCAGATCCCCTTTTCTGTGCAGTCGAAGCCCTCTACTGTTGTGCTTTGCTTTGCTTGAACATTTGGTCATATGGTTAGATGAGAGTGTGTGGATGAGTTATTAGACTTGTGTGTGTCGAGTGTATGGTATCAATCCCTATAGATGGGTTTTGGTGTTTTATCTACTACATCAGTTTATGAAGGGTCAAGGGGATTCCTGCATAAAACATCAGTCAGTAGGTAGCTACTGTAATTCCCCGCTCCGCACGGTACATTACGCTGAAGCGTTGACTCAACGAGTCGCGTTGACCGAATGAAATGTATCGATGCGAATCGATACGAGAGTTACGTTGTCCCGAGCATGCGAAGAGTTAAGTTGTCCCGAGCAACGCATCGAACTAAGTCGATGCGAAGAGTTGCCTTGCCCCGAAAGAATGCATCGAGTTGAATCGATGCGAAGCGCCGCGTTGTCCCGAAGGATGAGTGCGTTGAATCGGCTCGAAGATTCTAAGAAATCGAATCGACCAAGGCGCAAGTCCGAATCGATGCAAGTATTGATTTTAGTTGGTTTCGTGTGCAGGTTATACTTTGACGCAAAAATATTAGAGGTCGATCTTTTGCCATATTTAGTAAGGGGTCCGCGAAATCAAATCGACGCCTTGCGACGGGCTGAGACTTGGACGCGCTAAGGCAAATCGGACGTATGATTCAATGAAGCACGAAATGCTCGAATGGCTAAGTCAGAAGAGTGGTCGTGCAACAAAGTTATAAAATTGAGCCGCAACGGCTCGGCGAAACGACAAAGGCGAATCGACTCAAGGTGGGAGGATTGACTTCTTTTTACTCCTTCATTCGATAAGTCAAATATATCATTGTATGCTAAGTTAACCTATCGACGCCACGGGCGTGGTCCGATCGGAGATAAATTATAGTGTGAGTCGAACACTAAGTTAGAACAATTGAAATGAAACGTGCATCAAATGCACGAGTCACTATAGAACATTGGATATCGCAAAGGCGAGCGCCTCGGTGCGCAAGCCGCAAGAACATAAGATAACTGTACTCGACGAGTGCCTTAGTGCACGAACCATACCGTGCCTTTGTGCACGAGTTAGAACGGCTAGAACATTGAAAGACAATAGGCGAGCGCCCTAGTGCGCAAGCCCGAACATTGAATGCTAAGTTATAGAACATGGGGATACGGTCGAAATGTGCCTACGTACACGGGATAATAAAAAATGGCTTCGTTGCGAGAGAAACAGTTGTGGCATGAATATGGCGGAACTGTCGGATATGACATGGTGGCTCGAAAGGTGTTCGAGACCTTCGGGTCGTTCGGTTGACGAGCATTTAGTTGAGGCACGATACCATTGAATCATTGAAACGAAGTATGAAACGTAAGAACACAGAAAATTAACGAAAGAGACGCGAAATGATAAAGTCTGAGTCGCGGACTCAAGACTATGTTTGGTTGTTTGAATTTGATTGCTTGAATGTTACGGGCGTTGCATGATCGAATGGAATGGACGAGAGATAAAATATGATATCTCCCGTGCACGGGTGTTTCCCCCAAACGGTTAAATGTCGGATGCGCCCCGGAACCGCTTGGCCTAGGAGGGAATCGAATAATCTTTGTAGGCGCACATCCTTAAACAAGATGGAAAAAGCTGCAAATGATGGTATGCAGCAGAAACGTTTCGGTTGTTGGGATGTGACCCAACCCGTGAAACGCCGGGCAGCCCGACCAAATATTGAGAAAAAAAGGAGAGAAAAGAAAGGAACTCCTTTAGTCCATTCCGGCGCGGATATGCCAACGGCCCTCATATAGTTAAGGAACGATGGATTGAAAGTGTAGGCGCATATGCGTCCCGTATATAGATCCTGCTTAGAGATACACATATAACAAGACAGGAAAGGAATGGGGCGTATTCACCTTGCGTCAGTGCAAGGGACGCAAGGGTGAGTGCGTCGACTTGGTAAGAAGTCGTGCCACGAATCAAATACGAGATTGTTTGTTTTGCTTGTACATTCAATTCGATAACATGTTGCTATAATAACATGCTTTACGCTTTCGAAGATGCCATGAAATTGACCCTAAGGAGAACATAGCAAGATCATAAGCTAAGTTGCATGATTCAACGTAAATATTACAATGTTGGTTTGGAAAGAAGATCTTTGCTTCAGTACATGCGAGGACGAACGTACTGATCCCCCACTAGCTTCATGCAGGGTGCAGGGAATGGATGGCTCGCGGCGAAGCGTTGCTTGAACGCATTGAGGCTTGGAATGCCGAAGCGTATTGAAGCGTGCGATCGCTTGACGCTCGAACTATGCGACTGGATTGATGCGGTCGAGATATAGAAGGCATGATGTATGGAACGGTAAAATCCTTTGTGGACAAGAGAGAACCTGAGTGTTGTAGCCAATCTGGCATATATTGTTAGGCTATCGAAAGCCTTTGTAATCTCAGTTTTGATTATCAATAAAGAGAATTGTTTCGTATACTCTATTTTTTTCTATCGTTGTAAATATCGAATCAAAAGATAACCATTTGAGAACTTGTCATCTTGCCTTGCACGAGCGCAACTCCAGGCTCGTACGGCATCACGCCCCCTGCGAGGACGATGATTCGGGTGATTCCGGGTCGGGGCGTGACAGCTACTGTCGGGTTATGAGGGAATATGGGTGTGTCTATACCTGTATAGATGGATCCATGTAGCAGGAATAGATGAGAGGGAGGGAAAGGTTTCCTTCTCTGCTGCTAGTATTTTGTCCAGTGCTATTTCAGGCCAGTAGGTGTGTGCTCTTTGGCAGCAAGGAGCAGGAGGGGATATGGATTTTGATTAAGTATCAGTACATGAAAGAATGTGGCTTGGATAGGCTCTGACCAATGCAATAGGCATATGGCAGCAGTGGTTAGTGCTTTGAGTGTGTCACTACCACTTTTCTAGCTTGAGGGTATTTTGGTCATTTTCAAAATTTTAGAATTTAATTTGGAATTATTATTATTATTTATAATTAATCTGATTTTTAAGTGATTTTAGAATAATTGATTTTGGTGTTTTAGTGACTATGACTTATGTTGACCTTGGAGACTAACCTAGTGGCTAACCTAGGGCATGACTAAGTGACTAGGATAAGGAAACCTAGGTTGACTTAAGTTAGTGAGGTTTAGCTCATTGGAATTAATTTGGAGAAATTAGGAGCTAGATTGATTAAGGATGGCTTGTGAAATCACAAGTCATTTTATGACTTAAAGGCTTAATGGCCCATAGGCCCACACCCTTTGAAACAAGCCCTAACCCTAAAAATCTGGCCAGCCATAGTGTGTCCCCTTTCCCTATTTATATCACCTTAAAATTAGGGCTTGCCTCTTTAGGAAATCATTGCCATTTGGAAGAGGTGAGTCTCCATCTTTGTAAATTCTTAGAAAATCCATTTTTAGTCCAAATTCCTCCAAACAAATTGCAATAGGGCATAATATTAGTTTTTTGCTGTTAATGTTGAGTATTTTCAGGAAGAACACAATTTGAGGGAGTTTGGGGGCTTGTGAAACTCTTTCCAATTGAGAATTTTAACCCATTGTTCACCTATAGGTATAATCCTTTCTATTGCATTTAAATTCTATTAAAATTCATTTCTAGGAGGTCCTAACCCTAACCTAACAGTAGGATAGGCTAACCCTAGAATTTGGACCCATTACGTGTCTGTATCGGACACGTACCAGTGTGGTTAGGATTGTGTTCGACGAAATGCCTCAAAGGGCATTTCGATCGATTTTGCGATTTGTGTTTGAATAGAAAAATCCATTATCACCTCGCTTATGCATTTCTTGGACACTGAGCACATTTTCGTGTCGGGTTGAGTCGACACGAGCGCGTGGACACGCGGTCGCACGCGCGTGCACACTGACAGGATTTTCCCCTGCTACTCGTGCGCGTTTTCTCTGTGCACACAGGGTTTCAACCCTCGAAACTCGATGTGTGTGTCGTGTCCATAACTGACACGAGATCCCTAGGTTTTTAGGAACTCTCGTGTCGTGTCGGACACGGATTCGTGCCTGCACGTGTGGTACACTGTGTATATCAGTGTGCAGTGTTGTGTTCTGTGATTAGGTTGATTTAAATAGTTTTTAATTGTGTTTTATTTATCAAATAGATCCTAGGTATGTTATATAACCTCTGTTATAATTGTTACATGATTAACTTAGGTTTTTGGGATGAGGAATATGGATTCGAACATAGGTTTTTGTTATTTCTGATACTCTTTGACACTGTGAGATTCCAATTTTCAAAACCCATCTATTTTCCTGTTGTTATGTTGTTTTTCAACTAATGATGATTCCCACATGTTACATTTCTTGTTAGCTAAGCTTTTACTTTCGATTATAGGCTTGTAGTTGTGAGTATGAGTTTTTGGCTATTGGATTCATTTTCGAAATAGTTGAACTGGGTTGTGTTCAGTTTGTGTAACCTGAGAATAGTTTAAACCATCTAGAATGTTTTGTACTGATTATGATTCATGATTTATTTTAAACTGAGAATTCTATACCTGAGTTTTTCTGTACATTGATTTCAATACCGTCCTTCTTTAAAACCTGTTATGGATGTGTTTAAACTGTGTTTAGGTTCAACAAAACCTGAGATGTATATTATGAACTGATTTTTGGGGTTTAGTTGAACTGGAAATGAGGCTACAACCTGGGATTACTTCCTTAGCTAGTTGTATGGCCTGTGGTAATCAATTTTGAGTTCTGTATTGAACTGAGAATTGATTCCCAGTTTTCTTTCCTCTTTAACTGTCATATTCTGTGAATTCAATGTGTACACTGTTTCTTCCTTTTTGAACTGAAATGAACTTCAAACATGAGTTTGTTTTTCCCCTAAATAACTGAGATTCAATTATAGGACTGTTTTTGAACTATTGTTTTGGTTTTTATGTCAATATGATTACTGATATTGTGAACTGAATTATGTGTTCTTTTCAATGTATTAATCTGAGTTTAAACTGTTAACTGATGTTGTTTCCTATAATTTCAACTGAAATGAAGTTGAGTTTTTAAACTGTTAACTGTAAATCTGAGATTGGGGTTTTAACTGAGTCTTAAATGTTTGTGTTCCTTTTGAACTGAGGTTTGGGGCATGTGTAATCTGAGTTGATTTGTTAGAATCCTAAGTTCTATGGCACTGTTACACTGTCAACACACACAGGCCCATGCTCTTGTTCTCACTGTTTTTTTTGCCACTGTTTGTTCCTCACCATCACTCACACACAAGCTAACATACCATATGACACATACACCCTCTATCTATCACTCACATGCCTATGTCACGAACACACACTCTATTCTCACACACACATGCTAGCCTAGGTTTCATGTTACACACATGTCTCCCCTCACATGCTTCACTAGTACACACACACACACACACTTGTATCCATGTGTTCCCTCTCTCTTTCATATGTATATATATATGAATTGAGTTTTGTATATACATAGGATTCCTATATATATATATATATATGAATGTGTGCTTTTATATATATATTAGATATATAGTGTATGTGATACCATATGATATTGTGTATTGTATATATGTATATATGTGTATGGTTTAGATATGGATATTGAATATGGTTTTGCCTAGTCTTTTAGCCTATGGCATGGTATGCCTAGTGGGCCTAGATTTGACTTGTGTAGCCTAGTTAGACTTAGAATAGCCTTGATAGACTAGTTTGACTAGTTTGACTTAGGTTTGACTTGGTTGACCTAGTTTGACTTCTAGGGTTGACCAAAGTTGACCAAGAGTTGACTTTGGTCTAGATTGACCTAGATTCATGTAGAATGCATTGATTGTATCTTATTATCATTGTAGACTTATAGTGACTTGTACTTTTCTATAGGAGACAGACACCACTCCTCGGACAGTATATATTCTCCAGATTTACCGGTTACAGGTGAGTACATTCTCTGATCATTTCATATCCTGCATTAGGAGTATATTTTCTGCTTTAGATTACTTTACATGATGCTGACACGTTGAAAACACGGATTAGTACTATATGGATCTTGTTGGGCGATGTTATCCCCTTAGCGGATACATCGGGTATTTCGTGTTCGTGTACTTTATCGTGAACATCGTGTACTCCTTGTATTTGTGATATTAGTGTACGAAACGTGTGAAATCGTGTATAATCATGTATTCACATGACCTTCGTGTACAATAACATAACTTAGCCAGATCCTTGTGTATTGATTGGGGCGGGGGAGTAGAAGTGGTTATGTATTCAATCCAGTAGATTACTCGTGTACAACCTCTGTAGATTACTCGTGTACAACATCGTGCCGTCTACATAACCATCTTGTGCTCTGAATCACTAGCACTGTTAGTTCTCTATATACTGTAGCTATTTATTTACAGTCTCTCTCTTTTATCATGTATTCTTTCAGTTTCTTGTATCTTACTCTATAGCATGATTATATATCCTGACCTGCTATGATTTGATGAGATGTACTGTGCTCGCTCCTGTCCTGACTGGACCTGTTGAAAGTTTTACAGAGGACGAGGCTGAGGCGTTCTGCCCTACCTACTATGGTGCTACATTAGATGAGTGCCTGGACTTGGACCAGCAGCAGGATCCACTAGCAGTAGATGACACTCCCTTAGATTAGGATTGTCTTTACTTTACTTGGATTACTGTATTTAGATTCTGGGATATTTCTGAGATATGTACTTATTTTAGACACTTAGAATTCTGGTTTGTACCTCTGTGATATTTCTTTCCTGGATATTATCATCTATTATCATTCTATCTTATTCCTGTTCTACCTTAGCTGTGATTGAGTTATATTCTGTTATGTCACCCCTATTCGGGGAGTATAACTGTTTTTACCTTCAACTGTTAGATGTTGTGACCTAGGACATCGTTCTACCGCCGACACTGCGGCGTAGGCTGGACGTACCCACGTCTCGTGCCCTTACTCTAGGGTGCGGGTCGTGACACGTTTTTAGTGGTGGCCCATGCAGGTCCAGATTAGAAGTGTAGTGGTGTTCGAACTAGAATATCACTGCAGCCTGCAGTAGGAATTAGTATATTTTTGAAGGTACTCAATCACACTAGGAAAATCCTATCAGATTCCGTATATCTACAATTTGTAGCTTATTGTCTTCCCTTGAGTATAAACTGTCCTCCTTTGAAATTTTCGCTTCATTCTCAGAAATTGCTTTTTGTTTTGATCTGTCTTCATGATGGTTATGAAGACACGATCTCATCGCTCCAGTTCGGGGGGTACTATCGAGAGGCTGGCCACCTCTCGTCCTGTTCATCAGGGCCTCGAGACCGCAGCTCCTGTTGTGCTGACTCAGGTTGGTATTTCTGCTACATTGGAGGTGCACCTCCGTCTGTACAGAGACTTTTCCCCGTCATTCCAGATTTCTTCCAGCAGCATTATCAGCAGCAGAGGCCAGCTCAGCAATATCAGTAGCAGGGTCGCGCACCTTTTCAGCAGGTGCAACAGCAGCAGAGGCATCAGCAGCAGGCACCCCGTCAGCAGCAGGTGGTCATTTGTGTCTTCTGTAAGAAGCCGGGGCACATGATCCATGAGTGCAGGAAGAAGCTAGGCAAGTGCCTACTTTGTGGTGCGGGAGATCACCATTTGAGGGACTGCCCAAGGGCTTTTGGGCGAGGACAGCAGGGAGGTGGAGCCAAGGCTCCAACAGGCCAGCAGAGGGGACCTGCCCTGCAGACCCAGCAGCAGAGATTCCAGCAGCACCAGCAGCAGGCAGGAGGTGGACAGCAGGGACGAGCTTTCGCCATGGCAGCTGAGGATGCCGAGGCCATCGGAGAGCTGATAGCAGGTTCGGTTCTCCTAGATTCCCTTCCGGCATTTGCACTCTTTGATTCCGGGGCTTCCCACAGCTTTGTGTCAGTATCGTATGCTATTAGACACAGTTTGGTTTCTGAACCCTTGCCTAGGACCTGTAAGATCATGATCGGGGGTGGGGTCATCCTCGTGAGTGATGTTTGCAGAGGGCGGAGCGTCTTATTGGGAGGCCGAGAGTTGGAAGTGAGTTTACTCGTCATGCCATTACCGAACTACGATATAGTATTAGGTATGGACTGGCTGAGTAGACACCACGCCCACATTGATTGCCGAGGGGGTAGAGTTTTATTCGGGGCACCAGGAGAGCCAGAGTTTGAGTATTCCCGGCGGCAGGCAGAGCAGGACGGCGGAGTCTTCTATGGAGCTTCAGTTGAGGAGAAGGTGGCTCCGCATCCCTTGATCGCAGAGTTAATGGACGTGTTTCCAGAGGAGTTGCCAGGGCTTCCACCGGACAGAGATTTAGAGTTCTCGATAGACTTGGTTTTCGGCGCGGAACCGATCTTCCAGCATGTCTATCGAGTGAACAACAGCGAGTTAGTGGAGCTGAAGAAGCAGATGGATGAGCTGCAGGACAAGGGCTTCATTCGCTCGAGTTCTTCACCTTGGGGTGCACCGGTACTCTTCGTACCCAAGAAGGATGGATCGGTACGGATGTGTATCGACTACAGGGCACTTAACAACCTGACGATCAAGAACAGGTACCCACTGCCGCGGATCGATGATCTGTTTGATCAGTTGAGCGGAGTTCGGGTGTTCTCGAAGATTAATTTGAGGTCAGGTTATCACCAGGTGAAGGTGAAGAGGGAGGATATTTCCAAGACCGCTTTCAGGATGCGGTACGGGCAGTTTGAGTTTTTGGTTATGCCGTTTGGACTAACCAATGCACCAGCAGTGTTTATGAATCTAATGAACAAGGTGTTCCACCAGTACTTGGACAAGTTCGTGGTGGTATTCATTGATGATATCTTGGTATATTCTAAGACAGAGGAGGAGCACGAGGAGCATCTGCGGATAGTGCTAGAGACTCTCAGAAGGGAGCAGCTTTATGGGAAACTCTCCAAGTGTGAGTTTTTCTTGGACCGGGTGGACTTCTTGGGGCATATGGTGACTGGAGATGGTATCTCAGTTGACCCCAAGAAGATTGTAGCAGTTGAGGCTTGGACAACACCGACTTCAGTAGCAGAGATCAGGAGTTTTCTGGGGCTGGCAGGATATTATAGGAGATTTGTACAGGATTTCTCCCAGGTTGTAGAGCCGTTGACACGGTTGACCCGGAAGGATACTGAGTTTGTTTGGTCAGAGGAGTGTCAGGCAGCTTTTGATGAGTTGAAGAAGCGGCTTACAACAGCTCCGATTCTGACATTGCCTTCAGGATCAGGTGGTTTCACTATTTATAGTGATGCTTCAGGGAAGGGGCTGGGTTGCGTCTTGCAACAGCATGGAAAGGTGATTGCCTATGCTTCCAGGCAATTACGTCCCCATGAGAAGAACTACCCTACCCATGACCTGGAGCTGGCGGCGGTAATTTTTGCTTTGAAGTTGTGGAAGCACTATCTGTATGGCAAGAGGGTGGAGATTTCACAGATCACAAGAGCTTGAAGTATGTGTTTACACAGAAGGAGCTCAACATGAGGCAGCGCAGGTGGCTTGAGTTGATGAAGGACTTTGACATCGTACTTCAGTATCACCCGGGAAAGGCTAACGTGGTTGCCGATGCCTTGAGTAGGTATCCGACAGCCATGTGATTGACTATGGATCGGTACCTGCTTGCAGACTTGGAGAGCCTTGGGATAGAGGTGATTGTGCCCGGAGTGCAGATACAGTTATGGGGCCTTCAGATACTGTCGGACTTGATAGACAGGATCAAGGCGACACAGTTCGATGATGTGGCTCTGCGGTGTATCCGAGAGCAGATCAGTACAGGAGTGGAGGATGTTGAGTTCTCACTTACAGAGGATGCTGCCCTGAGGCACGGTTCCCGGTTATGTGTGCCTAGCGGAGAGCTCAGAGAGCAGATTATGCAGGAGGCTCACAGATCGCAGTACTCTATACATCCTGGTGCCAACAAGATGTACAGGAATCTGCGAGAGCATGTCTGGTGGTACGGGATGAAGAGGGAGGTGTCCCACTTCGTAGCTAGATGCTTGGTCTGTCAGCAAGTCAAGGAAGAGAGGTAAAGGCCCGGAGGATTATTGCAGCCGTTGCCTATTCCAGAGTGGAAGTGGGAACATATTACCATGGACTCTGTATCGGGGTTGCCGCGTATGCCAGGAGGAAAAGACGCGATTTGGGTCATCGTTGACAAGTTGACCAAATCGGCCCACTTCTTGCCATTCAAGGTGGGTACGTCTACAGAGAGGCTTGCGGAGCTGTATATGAGACAGATAGTCAGGATTCACGGAGTTCCCGTCAGCATAGTCTCAGATCGGGATAGTCGCTTTACTTCTCATTTCTGGAGGAGTCTGTAGACTAGCTTGGGCACTCAGCTCAAGTTTAGTACTGCATACCACCCCCAGACGGACGGACAGTCAGAGAGGACTATTCAGACCCTTGAGGATATGCTGCGGACGTGCGTCCTGGATTTTGGAGGTTCCTGGGAGGATCATCTGCATTTGGTGGAGTTTGCTTACAACAACAGTTATCAGGCCAGCATAGAGATGTCACCGTTTGAGGCTCTGTACGGGCGTAGGTGTCGTACACCCTTATCTTGGGATGATGTTGGAGAGCGAGCTTTACTGGAACCAGAGATGGTTGTTGACGCAGCCGAAAAGGTGAAGCTCATCAGGGACAAACTTTGCGTGGCGCAGGACAGACATCGGCACTGGGCCGATAGCCACTGGAGGCCGTTGGAGTTTGAGGTACAGATTTAGAGATAGGGTTAGAATTAGGTTGTATTTTGTTTTGTTTTGTTTGATTGATCGTGTTTGATTTTTAGTAATTTGAGACCTTGCTTGTGATTAGGTTGGAGACATGGTTTTTTTGCGGATATCTTCGATGCATGGTACGATATGTTTTGGTGGAGGTGGGAAGCTTAGCCGCGCTTCATCGGCCCTTTCGTTATCAGCGGGAGAGTCGGTGACGTGGCATACAGGCTAGACTTGCCACCTACACTAGTAGGAGTTCACAACGTATTCCACGTATCACAGTTGAGACGGTACGTGGCTGACCCCAGCCATGTGCTCGATCATTCGGAGATTGAGGTTGGACCTACTCTCAGTTATCCAGAGCAGCCTGTGGAGATTCTGGATCGCCGAGAGAAGGTATTGAGGAACCAGGTGATACCCTTGGTACGCGTCGCATGGAGGCATCATTCTCCAGGAGAGTCTACCTGGGAGCGGGAGGATGAGATGCGCGAGCGGTACCCCTATATTTTTGGACCTTGAGGTATACTTTTCTATCCTTCTTAGCAGTTAGTTTCGTCTTTAAATTTCGAGGACGAAATTATTTTAAGGGGGGTAGATTTGTCACTACAACTTTTCTAGCTTGAGGGTATTTTGGTCATTTTCAAAATTTTAGAATTTAATTTGGAATTATTATTATTATTTATAATTAATATGATTTTTAAGTGATTTTAGAATAATTGATTTTGGTGTTTTAGTGACTATGACTTATGTTGACCTTGGAGACTAACCTGGTGGCTAACCTAGGTCATGACTAAGTGACTAGGATAAGGAAACCTAGGTTGACTTAAGTTAGTGAGGTTTAGTTCATTGGAATTAATTTGGGGAAATTAGGAGCTAGATTGATTAAGGATGGCTTGTGAAATCACAAGTCATTTTATGACTTAAAGGCTTAATGGCCCATAGGCCCACACCCTTTGAACCAAGCCCTAACCCTAAAAATCTGGCCAGCCATAGTGTGTCCCCTTTCCCTATTTATATCACCTTGAAATTAGGGCTTGCCTCTTTAGGAAATCATTGCCATTTGGAAGAGGTGAGTCTCCATCTTTGTAAATTCTTAGAAAATCCATTTTTACTCCAAATTCCTCCAAACAAATTGCAATAGGACCTAATATTAGTTTTCTTGCTGTTAATGTTGAGTATTTTCAGGAAGAACACAATTTGAGGGAGTTTGGTGGCTTGTGAAACTCTTTCCATTTGGGGATTTTAACCCATTGTTCACCTATAGGTATAATCCTTTCTATTGCACTTAAATTCTGTTAAAATTCATTTCTAGGAGGTCCTAACCCTAACCTAACAGTAGGATAGGCTAACCCTAGAATTTGGACCCATTATGTGTCCGTATCGGACACGTACCAGTGTGGTTAGGATTGTGTTCGACGAAATGCCTCAAAGGCAATTTCGATCGATTTTGCGATTTGTGTTTGAATAGAAAAATCCATTATCACCTCGCTTATGCATTTCTTGGACACTGAGCACGTTTTTGTGTCGGGTTGAGTCGACACGAGCGTGTGGACACGCGATCGCGCCCGCGTGCACACTGGCAGGATTTTCCCCTGCTACTCGTGCGTATTTTCTCTGTGCACACAGGGTTTCAACCCTCGAAACTCGACGTGTGTGTCGTGTCCATGACTAACACGAGATCCCTAGGGTTTCAGGAACTCTCGTGTCGTGTCGGACACGGATTCGTGCCTGCACGTGTGGTACACTGTGTATATCAGTGTGCAGTGTTGTGTTCTGTGATTAGGTTGATTTAAATAGTTTTTAATTGTGTTTTATTTATCAAATAGATCCTAGGTATGTTATATAACCTCTGTTATAATTGTTACATGATTAACTTAGGTTTTTGGGATGAGGAATATGGATTCGAACATAGGTTTTTGTTATTTCTGATACTCTTTGACACTGTGAGATTCCAGTTTTCAAAACCCATATATTTCCCTGTTGTTATGTTGTTTTTCAACTAATGATGATTCCCACATGTTACATTTCTTGTTAGCTAAGCTTTTACTTTCGATTATAGGCTTGTAGTTGTGAGTATGAGTTTTTGGCTATTGGATTCATTTTCGAAATAGTTGAACTGGGTTGTGTTCAGTTTGTGTAACCTGAGAATAGTTTAAACCATCTAGAATGTTTTGTACTGATTATGATTCATGATTTATTTTAAACTGAGAATTCTATACCTGAGTTTTCCTGTACATTGATTTCAATACCGTCCTTCTTTAAAACCTGTTATGGATGTGTTTAAACTGTGTTTAGGTTCAACAAAACTGAGATGTATATTATGAACTGATTTTTGGGGTTTAGTTGAACTGGGAATGAGGCTACTACCTGGGATTACTTCCTTAGCTAGTTGTATGGCCTGTGGTAATCAATTTTGAGTTCTGTATTGAACTGAGAATTGATTCCCAGTTTTCTTTCCTCTTTAACTGTCATATTCTGTGAATTCAATGTGTACACTGTTTCTTCCTTTTTGAACTGAAATGAACTTCAAACCTGAGTTTGTTTTTCCCCTAAATAACTGAGATTCAATTATAGGACTGTTTTTGAACTATTGTTTTGGGTTTTATGTCAATATGATTACTGATATTGTGAACAGAATTATGTGTTCTTTTCAATGTATTAATCTGAGTTTAAACTGTTAACTGATGTTGTTTCCTACAATTTCAACTGAAATAAAGTTGAGTTTTTAAACTGTTAACTGTAAATCTGAGATTGGGGTTTTAACTGAGTCTTAAATGTTTGTGTTCCTTTCGAACTGAGGTTTGGGGCATGTGTAATCTGAGTTGATTTGTTAGAATCCTGAGTTCTATGGCACTGTTACACTGTCAACACACAGGCCCATGCTCTTGTTCTCACTGTTTTTCTTGCCACTATTTGTTCCTCACCATCACTCACACACAAGCTAACATACCATATGACACATACACCCTCTATCTATCACTCACATGCCTATGTCACTAACACACACTCTAGTCTCACACACACATGCTAGCCTAGGTTTCATGTTACACACATGTCTTCCCTCACATGCTTCACTAGTACACACACACACACACTTGTATCCATGTGTTCCCTCTCTCTTTCATATGTATATATATATATGAATTGAGTTTTGTATATACATAGGATTCCTATATATATATATGAATGTGTGCTTTTATATATATATATTAGATATATATAGTGTATGTGATAGCATATGATATTGTGTATTGTATATATGTATATATGTGTATGGTTTAGATATGGATATTGAATATGGTTTTGCCTAGTCTTTTAGCCTATGGCATGGTATGCCTAGTGGGCCTAGATTTGACTTATGTAGCCTAGTTAGACTTAGAATAGCCTTGATATACTAGTTTGACTAGTTTGACTTAGGTTTGACTTGGTTGACCTAGTTTGACTTCTAGGGTTGACCAGAGTTGACCAAGAGTTGACTTTGGTCTAGATTGACCTAGATTCATGTAGAATGCATTGATTGCATCTTATTATCATTGTAGACTTATAGTGACTTGTACTGTTCTATAGGAGACAGACACCACTCCTCGGACAGTATATATTCTCCAGATTTACCGGTTACAGGCGAGTACATTCTCTGATCATTTCATATCCTGTATTAGGAGTATATTTCCTGCTTTAGATTACTTTTCATGATGCTGACACGTTAGAAATACGGATTAGTACTATATGGATCTTGTTGGGCGATGTTATCCCCTTAGCGGATACATCGGGTATTTCGTGTTCGTGTACTTTATCGTGAACATCGTGTACTCCTTGTATTTGTGACATTCGTGTACGAAACGTGTGAAATCGTGTATAATCATGTATTCACATGACCTTCGTGTACAATAACATAACTTAGCCAGATCCTTGTCTATTGATTAGGGCGGAGGAGTAGAAGTAGTTATATATTCAATCCAGTAGATTACTCGTGTACAACCTCTGTAGATTACTCGTGTACAACATCGTGCCGTCTACATAACCATCTTGTGCTCTGAATCACTAGCACTGTTAGTTCTCTATATACTGTAGCTATTTATTTACAGTCTCTCTCTTTTATCATGTATTCTTTCAGTTTCTTGTATCTTACTCTATAGCATGATTATATATCCTGACCTGCTATGATTTGATGAGATGTACTGTGCTCGCTCCTGTCCTGACTGGACCTGTTGAAAATTTTACAGAGGACGAGGCTGAGGCGTTCTGCCCTACCTACTATGGTGCTACATTAGATGAGTGCCTGGACTTGGACCAGCAGCAGGATCCACTAGCAGTAGATGACACTCCCTTAGATTAGGATTGTCTTTACTTTACTTGGATTACTGTATTTAGATTCTGGGATATTTCTGAGATATGTACTTATTTTAGACACTTATAATTCTGGTTTGTACCTCTGTGATGTTTCTTTCCTGGATATTATCATCTATTATCATTCTATCTTATTCCTGTTCCACCTTAGCTGTGATTGAGTTATATTCTGTTATGTCACCCCCATTCGGGGAGTATAACTGTTTTTACCTTCAACTGTTAGATGTTGTGACCTAGGACAGCGTTCTACCGCCGACACTGCGGCGTAGGCTGGACGTACCCACGTCTCGTGTCCTTACTCTAGGGTGCGGGTCGTGACAGAGTGTATGTGTGTATCTTGAGTTAATTAGAGAGTGAGGAAGGATGGGGCTACAGTCATGTGATGAGAGGTGAGTTAGTATCCTATAAGAGAGTTAGAGTTCAGTTAGGGTACAATATGGTGTCAGTAGAGATTTGGGAATGTGAGGGATTATTCAGTGATTGATGCATATGAGTGTGTGAGAGTATATATATATATATATATATATATATATATATATATATATATATATATATATATATATATATATATACATGGGAGGGGGTTGTGAATATTGAATGTTTGAAGTATAGAGGGTGTCTTGGGTGTCCAAAACCTGGGAATATATGGGAGTATCAGAGGTGGTATCTAATGTTGAGTTAGGATACTTAATGTATCCTTAGAGTTAGTTCCTTGGCTTGTGCCATTGGCCAAGATTTGGTCGAGGGTTGGCCAGATTGTGAGTGTCTAGAGTCAGTCCTATGTTTAGTCCTCTAGAACATATCAGTCTTCTAAGTCAAAACATATTAATGGATAGCTTATATGTTTTGCCTTGAGCCTTTGTATCAGTTAGGATACTTCAGTAAGGGTGAACACACACGTATGTGAAGGATTTTGGATGTATTGGTAAGATTAGAGCATCATGGTGTGAGTGAGAACATTTAGGATTAGAGGCTAGAATGTTAATATTTGAGTGTTGGCCAATAAGCCATAGGCATGCCTAAGTATTCAGTTAGCATGTGAGAATGAGGATTGGGTTAGGATGTTAGAGTGTTGGCCATTTAATGGTTAGGAAAGCTTGTTTGGTTATCGGAATAATAGCAAGCCTTTGCAACAGGCAGCAAGCCTTGCTTGCTCTGCAGAGGTTTGGCTTAGCTTGGCCTTGCACTGGCCCTTGTTGCAGCAGCAGCAATGCATTGCTACATTGCAGCAGGGCAGAGGCACTTGGCTGCATGGCAGCATTTGCTGCAGGGAGGTAGGGCAGTACTTGGCCCATAGGGCAATGGCATCACTTGGCCATCCAACCTAATCTAGGTGAGTATCCTAGTAGTCTTGTTATAGTGTTAGTTGTAGAGTTAGTGTGTGTGTCTAGTGTTCAGATGATGTGGGTTAGGATGTTAAGGTACCAGTTATGATTTGGGAATTAGGTTTTGGCCACTTGGATTATGAGATGAGTAAGGGGGTATTGGTTAGGAATTACATGTGTGTGTGTGTGCGTGTGTGTGTGTGTGTGTGTGTGTGTGTGTGTGTGTGTGTGTGTGTGCATAGAGTATAGTTAGACTAGGAATGTAGCCTAAGGATATATATATATATATATATTTAGTGCACATGTGGTTAAGGGTAGGTGAGTGATGTGGATAACTCAAGAATATGGTATAGGGTGAATATTATATATATATGAGTATTGTATAGATAAGTAGGAAATAACTTGTAATAGATTAGGTTTTGACCATGTTTGACTAGACATTAACCATAGACAAATATGCCTGGAGGTTGACTAGATTGACCAGTTTGACTAGATATTGACTAGCTTGACTAGAAATTGACCTAGATTACATATCACATACTAGAGAACCATGTTTAACTCCATTAAACACCATTTAACTTGTACATCTCATATTTAGGTTCTTGTGACTCCACTTCGGACCTCGAATTACATTTACTGCTCAGGACGACAGGCGAGTACATTCTCTGATAATTTTTATTATTGATTACCACTATAATTCAAGTATTTAAAAATGTTACTTATGATTCTTGACATGATTGTACACAGATTGGTATAGTCATTGGATCTTCAATCATGAGATGTTACCTTAACTCATTGCAATAGTATCGAATACTGTTCTCGTTGGTATTGGATATATATTGGATAACATTGGCTAGTAATATGTCATGGTTGGATCCATCGTATCAGTCGAGGTGGGGGGTAATACTAGTTAGATATGTGATCAAGAACTATCGACAAGTAGTGTAAAATATTGACTACTAGCTATCATACATTGCACGTATGGTTGAGCTAGCCTTCCTTAGTGTAAATCATTGAATCTTCCAAGCCGATCACATATCTAATTGGTATTCCAAACACATGGTCTATTACAGCTTTATACATTCAGTTCACCATTACATTACTCTATCTTGATATGGTAGTTCTCTTCCATTACATGCTCTCGCAGATTTCTCTCCAGTTTATATTGTCTCAGACATGTTTTCCTTCATCGTATATAGCATTCTCTATTTCACTGCTTTACAGTTTTTGTCAATTTAAATGGAACTGCTGTTAGTTTATGTATTCTCTCCATCCTGACTGGGTACGTTGACAAAAAATATTACAGATGATTGTCCTACCCACTACGAGGCATACGAGGGTGGCACGAGGCTGAGGAGGATCCTCTTAGTAGATAGTGCCCTAGATATAGTTTAGAACTATTATTATTCATGTTGTATCGGATTGTTCCGATTGTTAGTTGTGACTTATTTATATTCAGGTTATGTACTTATTTGTCTTGAACTTCTAAACTCTTGTGTGGACGACTATACTAATTATTCAGTTATCTCCTTATCTTTATTTCAAATATCGTGCTCTATCTTCCTTTAGAATTGTGATTGAGATTATACAATTGGTGTAATGACCCGCTCCGCCCTAGCGGAACGTCGATTCAAACGGCAAGTGCAACGACTCGAACGAGCCGTCGACCCGAAGAGTTGGCATCGACCTGATGAAGAATCGATGCAAGGCTTGCATTGGCCCGTCAAGAGGAATCCAGACTTAGACTTTCAAAGGCGCACTCGGAGTATCGCTCGGCCGATGCGAACATCGCTAAGGTGGGTGGCTCCGATGAACCCGTCTTTACTTAGCCTAGACACATAACAATACGGACACTAATGCTAGAATCGCTAGGCGATAACACCGCGCATGCTAATAAATGACTCAACGCACCTAGCTAAGGAAATAATCCCATCTTGTATGCTTGTATAGAATATGGAAAAGAACATAAAAAATGTGAGAACTCTCGTACCGCGCTCCACGCTCGTGCTAAGGCACAAGCCTACGTGCAAGTCCCTTATGCGTTCAACAATGAAACAATGAATGGTTTACAACAATGAAATAGAAGACTATCAACATAGTCGTTCCAAGTAGAGTATAGCAACATTGAAAGACTATAAGACCGATGGGTCGCCAAGGCGACTCCCGCAAGGAGAGTTACAAAAATGTATGAATGAATGAATGAACGAATAAGTGAATGAATGAATCGACGAATGAATAAATGAATATGTGAATGAATCAATGAACGAACGGACAAGTGAAAGAAAGAAAAGAAAGAATGAATAAAAGATAAGAAAGAAAGGAATGGTTAGCGACAGGTATGACGGGCACGTGCAACGGGACTCGCTATCCGCGCTCCACGGACGCCAACCTGGTCGATAACGCATTATGGCTAAGGGTTAGCCTACGGCTCGGAGACAGCCGTTAAGTTAAAAAGGACAAATAATACGAAATAGTCGTGGACAATCCCCTCGTATATGGGAGGCGGAAGATATAAGGGATTTTCGCGGCATGATCAAAGGGAGGATCGTGGCCGGCCTAGGCGGAAATCAAAGGGGGCTTACGGGTTGCCTGGGTGTAGGCTTGGTCACCCGGGGGACGTAAGTACAGGGTATTTCAAGACACTATCAACGTGTACCAGCCCGCACGCTCTGAATAGTTGCGAAATACCAAGGGAAAAAGGGTCCAAAATGGCTTGTGATGCCAGCGACCGGTACATATAGAGTTAAGTGGGCTTTGCTGGTGGCAATCCACGTGCAAGTCCTTGCATTGAACAAAGTGGTCTAAGTTAACTAAATGAAGTGCCTTCTGAACTGGCTTGAAATATAACACACCAAAGGATAAAGACTACTTCATGAAACTGAGTTAGGAAACACGCCTACGTCGTGCTAGGACCTGAGGCAGGGACACGCACTGACATTGAAAGTTTATATGAATTGTTGACTAACTTGGTTTACTTTGGACAGGGAAGGCTGGACGGTAAGTATGGGTAAGTCGTGCATGTATTTTCATGCGACACTCGAATTCGGTAACACGAGATAGGTTATGATATGTGCCATGAAATTGACCCTAAGGTAAGATTAGTAAGACAATGAATGATAGACGGTGCACAAATGTAAATAGAACGTGTTGGATAATGATAGCATTATGGGCGAGCTAGCCTCCCCACCAGTGCATAACAATGTACTGATAACCCCATAGTCTGCTTGCAGGATGCAGGAGACGTCGCCGGGTGCGAAGCTTCCCTCGAACGTGCTAAGGCACGGAGCTAACTCTGGGGCCTTGGAGCATTTCAAGGAGCTGAAGCACCCTATACAGGACATAATGTATCGAAATATCGCCATGAATCATTCTATCATGTAAGCCACTTGGCACGCCTTTTATGTTTCAGAGAGAGAGAGAGCTTGAGCGATTTGTAAACTCGGCCTAGCGCAGCTTGTAAACTTCTTGAATGACAATAAAGAGTTTGAATTCGCTTCAACTTGCGTTCATTTACTTTCTGCTACAAATAGGGACACTCTGTGCGACTCTGTGGCCTAGCTCGAATCGGCCGTTTCTGGACATAGCCTTGCACGGGCGCAACCTAGGCCCGTGCGGCATCACGCCTTAGCGAGGACGATCGCTCCTGCGGGAGCGGGGCATGACAGATTGGTATCAGAGCACGGCTTTACGTCCTTGGACTTCATTTTGATTCTCTCAGTTTTGAAAGCTCGTTTTGAAATAGAAGAAGTATACGCTCTCTCTCGTTGTACCTCGGGATGTTCCATACAATAAGTCTAATATTTTCAAAAGCTCGTACGAGTACTCGATTGAACGGAATCGGTAGGCGAAGGCCTTGTGCCAAACCGCGAAGGACTCGAGTTGGATGGAACGCATGCTAAAAGTTAGCAAATGCAGTGCGTACTTGAATAACCTTATGCTGAAAATAGCGAACGAGTATGCGAGACCGAAGTATAGTTCAAATGGGATGGTTATGCACGCAGTCTTTCGGCTAAGTTGTGCCGAGTATCGCGCTCCTAGACCTTTTGGTGCAATCGAGTTGCGAGCGATATCAAGTACCTCTCGTTAGGGAACGAAGCTACACTTAGAGTGTATATCGATAGGAACGCTATCAAACTAACGTTTAGGCATGGAAGATTGATTTGGATTTTGAGGAACGGGCGAACGCGCGACTGAACACATCAAGAGGGAATCGAATGATCATTTGAGGATTTATAGAATGACTTGACCCCGAGTGGCATATGTGATAGCTTCGGAAAGGAATAAGAATGAGTGTCGATGACTAGTCGAGTGGCTCGAACCCTGACTGGTGTATGGAAGTTATAGAAATTGTTCGAGCGAGACTAAAGGATTTACGGATAGAACGAGTATGTTGGCAAGCGATGATATCGCGCAAAGCCTTAGAACGAGTAACACTTAGTTGGTTTTGACTTCGATAGTCTTAAACGAGATATCGTTCGGACGAATTAAGAATGCGTAGTACGAAATATGAAACGATCGAATAGAGAGTCGGAACGATAAAATGAATGGAGGTCTTGGTCGAGGAAACATAGAAGATCGTGCATGCGATTTTGAATTTAGTCGAAGGGATTAAAACTTGAGTTAAGGTG
This sequence comes from Iris pallida, assembly GCA_029216955.1. NCBI lineage: Eukaryota > Viridiplantae > Streptophyta > Magnoliopsida > Asparagales > Iridaceae > Iris > Iris pallida. The sequence continues at coordinate 5,440,171 of JANAVB010028397.1, read as the reverse complement.
AAATACGCATGGGCGAGATCGAAGATAGTACGATCGAAAGATAACGTACATAGAAAATATTGGTTTAAAGATACGAGAATGACTAAGGATTTGGAATAGATATTGCTTAATGAAGAGTTAGCACGAGACAATGCGAATTGAGGAATTAAGTTGCACGATTCGGAATTCGTTGCAAAAGGAAGATCGTCAGGTTATGTACATTATCGATGGTATTGAGGCGTATCAAAGATCGATGTACGATAACTCAGGGGTACTCTGATTCAATGAATGATGATCGTGTTAGAAGTTATTGTTTTGAAGGATACTATGTTGGGGAATTTTGATAGAGATGAATGTTTGGAATGGGGAAGGGAAGTAACTTGATTGTTCGGTGATAACCACAACGACAACGATCTTGTCTTGTGCGAGCGCAACTCCAGCCTCGTATATGCGTCACGTCGGACTTCGGACGATCGTTTCGCATGAGCGTTGGTATGGTGATTCATGTCCAGCGGGAATGATCAAACTCGAAATACCTTGACATGGCAATTCTGATTTCTACGACTTGTGGTTTGAAGCGAAGGCAAATTTGAGGATTGATCGGACGTATGATAGACGGCAAAGTAAACTTGAGGATTGAGCAGACCCAATCCGCGTATCGAAAATGAGCGAGTCTAGATTCAACGCAAGAGTTACGTCCCGATGAGGACGATTATTCCGCGGGAACATTGATATGGTGATTCATATCCGCCGTGGATAATCAGACTTGCGTGAGATCGGGGCGCAACATATTGCAAGGCTAGACGACCTTGTGATCGACTACGTGAATTGGGTAGACAAACTGTATCAAAACATACTTGAAGAGATAGATTACGATAATTGTTAGTACGGACGCACAATATTAACATGTCGAGGATTTGGTTGAGGATAACCTATCATAGAATGACTTTTCTAACGAGCTCGGACTTGGAACGGAGAATGTGTTGAGGCGAATAGGGTGAACGATGCTTGATGTTTAGAAGTTTGAGTTGAGCGAACTTGGGTAGAAACTCCCGTACAAACGAACAAATGGTTTGACCATAGGATTTGGGGCGAGCGTCGTGCAACGACCTTGCACGATAAGCCACGGACTTGACTTGTAACTATGACCTGTGAGCTGACCTAACGGATAGGCGGACGACCCTATGCCGAGTGATTGAACCTGTGCGATTGACGTTACAATATCGTCTGGACGGACGATAGACTTGGGGCAACAAGACTTAGAGTAGGACGGGGAACTGGGAGTGTGCGTGAACGACGACGATATTGACCCCAAACGAAGGGAATAATAGGAATGGATGATGCACAAGTAAAGTTGGGATAACTAATGGAATCGTTAATAGGAAGATATACTCGATGATGGTGCAATACTTGGTCTTAAATCGGACGGAAATTACTTAGACTTGGTCGACCCCGCTAAGAAGAAATCATACTGATTTCGTGGACAAGAACACTTGAAAAACGAATCGGATCGTCTCGAGGATCAAGATAAACGATAGTGAGATGCACGCGAGTTCGGTTTTAAATCGAAGTTAGTGAAACGATCGGCAAATCAAAACTATCACGAGTAGCTTGTCCGACTTCGTTAATCGTTAAGCCTGGTTGAAATGCACGTATTCGGGGGACGTCTTGAATATGTGCACAGTCCCCACGCAGCGATATGATGAACTCGAATGCAACTACAAGTGTGTGTTGAGATGCGCATGAACAATAATTGAATAAGCACCATCAAGTCTAAAATGAATGGACAGTCATTCCATAAAATTCACCAAACGCATGCAACATAAAAATTTGGAAGGATAACCGAGCGTAATTCGATGCCATCGAACGATAGAGCCGTTCGATAGAATTGTCTAAGAAACACGACGACACGAGCTAAAGGAATGGTAGGATGACCTGCACTCAGGAAGTCTCGAGGACGAGACTTATTTTGAGTGGTGTATTATGTAATGACCCGCTCCGCCCTAGCGGAACGTCGATTCAAACGACAAGTACAACGACTCGAACGAGCCGTCGACCCGAAGAGTTGGCATCGACCTGATGAAGAATCGATACAAGGCTTGCATTGGCCCGTCAAGAGGAATCCAGACTTAGACTTTCAAAGACGCACTCGGAGTATTGCTCGGCCGCTGCGAACATCGCTAAGGTGGGTGGCTCCGATGAACCCGTCTTTGTTTAGCCTAGACACATAACAATACGGACACTAATGCTAGAATCGCTAGGCGATAACACCGCACATGCTAATAAATGACTCAACGCACCTAGCTAAGGGAATAATCCCATCTTGTATGCTTGTATAGAATATGGAAAAGAACATGGAAAATATGAGAACTCTCGTACCGCGCTCCACGCTCGTGCTAAGGCACAAGCCTACGTGCAAGTCCCTTATGCGTTCAACAATAAAACAATGAATGGTTTACAACAATGAAACGGAAGACTATCAACATAGTCGTTCCGAGTAGAGTATAGCAACATTGAAAGACTATGGGACCGATGGGTCGCCAAGGCGACTCCTGCAAGGGGAGTTGCAAAAATGTATGAATGAATGAATGAACGAATAAGTGAATGAATGAATCGACGAATGAATAAATGAATATGTGAATGAATCATTGAACGAACGGACAAGTGAAAGAAAGAAAAGAAAGAATGAATAAAAGATAAGAAAGAAAGGAATGGTTAGCGACAGGTATGACGAGCACGTGCAACGGGGCTCGCTACCCGCGCTCCACGGACGCCAACCTGGTCGATAACGCATTATGGCTAAGGGTTAGCCTACGGCTCGGAGACAGCCGTTAAGTTAAAAAGGACAAATAATACGAAATGGTCGTGGACAATCCCCTCGTATACGGGAGGTGGGAGATATAAGGGATTTTCGCAGCATGATCAAAGGGAGGATCGTGGCCGGCCTAGGCGGAAATCTAAGGGGGCTTACGGGTTGCCTGGGTGTGGGCTTGGTCACCCGGGGGATGTAAGTGCAGGGTATTTCAAGACACTATCAACGTGTATCAGCCCGCACGCTCTGAATAGTTGCAAAATACCAAGGGAAAAAGGGTCCAAAATGGCTTGTGATGCCAGCGACCGGTGCATATAGAGTTAAGTGGGCTTTGCTAGTGGCAATCCATGTACAAGTCCTTACATTGAACAAAGTGATCTAAGTTAACTAAATGAAGTGCCTTCTGAACAGGCTTGAAATATAACACACCAAAGGATAAAGAGTACTTCGTGAAACTGAGTTAGGAAACACGCCTACGTCGCGCTAGGACCTGAGGCAGGGACACGCACTGACATTGAAAGTTTACATGAATTGTTGACAAACTTGGTTTACTTTGGACAGGGAAGGCCGGACGGTAAGTATGGGTAAGTCGTGCATGTATTTCCATGCGACACTCGAATTCGGCAACACGATATAGGTTATGATATGTGCCATGAAATTGACCCTAAGACAAGATTAGTAAGACAATGAATGATAGACGGTGCACAAAAGTAAATGTCAGGACCCGCACCCACTGTTAGGGTACGAGACGTAACAACGCCCAGCCTACGCCACAGTGTCGGCGGTAGAACGCTGTCCTAGGTCTCATTGCATCTAATAGTATAAGACTAAACAGTTTATACTCCCCGAATGGGGGTGACATAGCAAATGTAAACGCAATCACATCTAAGGTAGAGCACAATGGAAGATAGATAAAACATGAAATCCAAAAGAGGTACAACAGATAGAAGTCTAAGTGTCTAAGATACAGACTCAGAATACATCTCAAACTCAAATACAGTAATCCATAAATACAACTCAAGACGACAGAAAATAAAATATAAGCAAAACCCTAGCTATCTATGCAACCTCTACTGTCTCCTCTAGGCTAGCAGGCAACCTCCAAGCTATCTGTAAAATTTATCAACAGGTCCAGTCAGGACTGGAGCGAGCACAATACATCTCAACAAGTCATAGCAGGAAAGGAAATGTAATCATGCTAGAGAATAAAATACAGGATCTGAAGAAATAGCATAATGTAAAAGAGAGACTGTAAGTAAATATCTATGATATATATAAAGAGAGACAGTGCTAGTGATTCAGAGTACTGCATAAACATGTGAATGGCTAAGGACTGATTCATGATTACACTACTGGAAATTGATTCATGATTACACTACTTGGATTTATTCACATGTTCACTCATACTCCCCCATCCCCAATCAATACACAAGGATCCATTCAAGTTACGTTAAGATTCATGATTATACTACGTTGCCCATAAAGGGTGATTCATGAATTGATTCGTGAAGGCTCGGTGATCATGAGGGTACATGAGTCACTAGCTGATTCCTGAAGATTCATGATGATAGAAGCATATGATACGTGATGTAAGTGAAACACACATCAAAAAAGTATCCGATGCCCCCGAGAGGGATAACATCTCATGAAGGGATCCATATAGTACCAATCCGTGTTACCAACGTGTCAGCATCAAGTAAGATAGTCTAAAGCAGCAAATATAATCCTAAACATGATATGAAATGATCAGAGAATGTACTCACCTCGATTGGTTGGAGTCGACGTGCGCGACACGAACGTGTCGACACGAGGTAGGTACACTGCTATGCTCTACAGAGGGTCCCAGACGACGACACGGCAGTCCCAATGAGTCCAGAATAGTCCAAATAGCCTAGTTTGGTATATAAAAGTCTAAAATCAGGGTTTGGTACACTAATCAAATCAAGAATAGAAAATGACTATCCTAATCACGATTTATGATTTTAGAAAAATATAATTAATAAATATAATAAACTATTTGGAAATCCTTATAATGTTAAAACTATATCTGTATAAGTCAACATATTTTAGATAATACTTCAAAATCCAAAAAAATCATTTCTGTACTAATAAATGACAATAATGCAAAACAAATATATATATATATATATATATATATATATATATATATATATATATATATATATATATATATATATATATATATATATATATATTAAAATTGATATTATAAGAAAACATAGGACTAGAAGCCCAAAATCAATTAATGGTAATAATCTTAAGAATCCTAAATATTAATAGAACAATACCAGCAAGAATTTAATAATAATAATAATAAAAAAATAATATATATTATATGTAAACTAATATATTTTATCAAAATTGTTATACATTATATAAACAAATGTGCATTTATATATATAACTAATATAATTATATATAACTAATACACATTATATAATATACCATTATACATTATTATAAAACTATTGTACATAATATTATATTAACAATTTATAAACTAATATACATTTTTAAACTATTATACATTATTATAACAATAAATAAATTATCATATAATATATAACTAAATAATATAACTATTATATATAAAATAATATAACTAATATATTATAAAATAATATAACTATTAAAAATAATATAACTAATATATATTCACTGATGAACGGGGCTCTGTCCCAAGCACAGCGAAGGGGGTTACTCAAAACGGAGGGGGGGAGGCTCACAGCGGGGTTTGGGCCGGCGGCTGCGCCGGCGGAGCGCTGGCGGAGCGCGGAGGAGGGGATCGGCGGAGCAGCCGCGGTGGAGTTCCGGCGGAGCTCGCCATGGCGCCAGAGGGGAGCGGTCTGGGTCTGGGCGGCGCGGGGTCGCGGTCATGGCGGCGGACGGTCGGTCAGGTCCTCTCTCTCTCTCTCCCTCTCTCTCTCTCTCTCCATGGTGATTTTTGGGGAAAACGGTGGTGGTTTACGGTGGTGGCGGTGGAGGGTTGGATCTGGTGGCGGTGGTATTCTGATGGTGGCGAACGGGTGGTGGTGTATGATGGCCGGAGTCGTGGAGTTAGAGGCGACTATGGTGGTGGTAGAGGTTGGTCGGGCAGGATGGTGATGGCGGTGGTAGCTTGGGGTTGATAGGGCGACGACCAGGGTGGTGAACAGTAGGGTGGCGGCTGTTGACAGTGGCGTGGTTCTGACGGGGTCGGTCGGAGTGATGTTGCCGGAGAACCGGGGATGGTCGGAACCATTTGGTTCGGCCAGGACAGGGTTTGAGGGGTGGCGGCTGTGTGAATTTGGTTTTGGGGATTTGTGCAATATTCCTAGGGTTTTGGGGAATGGGTACTATTTATAGGGGAGTGGGGAGGAAACCCTAATAATTGTAAATGTAATAGAAATTAGGAATAATTAGTGGAAAACTAACATACTAACATATGCTAACTGCTAACACATTGATAGTTATTAAATTAATTAGTAATTACTGCCAGTAAAATCACTAGCTAATTTAGATTAGAAATTGCAATAGCAAAAATTGTAAATAACTGTAAGGAAAAATCAATTTCGTAAATATCGGAAAAATATGAATATGTTAAAAAGATTATTTTCTTTTAATTGAATTAAAATATTCATAACCTATTGGTTCAAGAAAAATGGCAGAAAAATTTCAATAGGATAATTCGCTTAAAATAGTAAACCCAAGCCAACAAGGACCGATAGCAATCACGGTCAAATTTGTTTTTCCAAAAATTAGAAATTGCACGTTTTTCGAGATTTAGAAAAATTCAAAGTTTTGAAAAATACGAAATAGAATAAAAATACCAATTTTTGAAATTATCCAAGAATTCAATTTACGGAGGTTACAAATCTACCCTCCTTAAAGAAATTTTGTCCTCGAAATTAAAGCTCGGCAAGGGGGTTAAAACATGCTAGAAATTTTAGGCGGTATGGCAGACCCGATCGAAGAACGACGAGTTGGCATGATCAAGATAATCAGCTTGAAATTGTTTAGGCACGATTATTGATTTGGCACGATAGAATAATGGTATGGTCGAATCAACTAGGCACGATTTAGGACGAGGATTAAGTATCTTAGGCACGACTCGAGCCGCGACTAAAATAACAAATTGTTGTTTTGGCTATGATAAGGTAGGGTCAAATCTGAGTATAGTACGACCAACAGAATCTAGGCTTGATAAGGTCGGAGTTAGAGTCACACAAGCATGATCAAAATTAAGACCTGGTATGACCAAGGATAAAATTTTGACACAATCAAGATACAAAATTAAAGTCTTATAGGCACGATCAAAATCTAATGGGCAAGATTAATTGAGTCATGAATCAGGGCTCGGTCGGATTAGAAATTGGAAAATGATTACCTTGGCACGATCAAGGATAAGTTACCCAAATAAAATCTGGGTATGATTCAGGAATGAACTCATGGCACGAGCAGTTAGAGAATTGAAATCTAGGCATCAACAGAGAAATTGTTCAGACATGATCAAAATCAAATTCGATCACGACTATGAAGTTCAAGTTTTTAGGCACAATAAAAAAAAAATTTCGATATGATCACTCAATTCATGACAAGTTCATAGTCAATCGGTAGTCGTGATCAAGGACAAAAATTTTCAAGCACGATTTAGAGGCAAAAATCGGTACGATAGTCATGATTTTAAGAATCATGACCATGGATTTCATAGTTGTCTAGTCCTGTCATGTCATTCAGGCACGAACAATCATGAGAATTTCAGATGATATTAGAAAATCAAATCATGGTCAGAAAACATTTTAGGCACGAGTGCAAAAATCCAAACAAGATAAAAATCGAAATTGGAACAGAACTTAGTCGTTTCAAGAATAATCAGAGTTTGGGCACAAGTGATATTGATATCGAAGTTCGATTACGATCAAAATTTAATATTGACACGATGAAGAATAAGGCTAATCAATATTTGAATTTAGTTTTGAAAAGTTGAAATCGAGGTTTTTGAGCACGAGCAACATATGATAGAGATCCAAGTCAATAAATTGAGTACGATCAAGGGTCAAGACTACTGGTACGATAAAGGGTACTATTCAAGGAAAATCAAAATCAAAAGTTTAAAGAACGAATGTTAATACCATTGTAATCCAACCACAATAATATTAAGAAATTTTAGTCGCGACACGTTCTAAGTTGATCAATTTGGAAACCAAGATTAGGGCAATATGGAGGACAGGTTCATCGAAGTCTGAGCACGAGCATACAAGAATGGAATTTCAGGTCACAATCAAATTTTAATTCAATTGAGTACAACCCAAGATATCAATATGATAAGAAAGATGATCAAAGTCGATTTGGTCGTGATTAAGAGAGCTAGGATTCAATGATATTGTAACAATTTAGGGAACAGGAAAAAAAAATTCATAAGAAGTCAAGTTAATCATCTCTCTCTAATACCATCCAGTTTATCATTTGCCAAATCATATTTTTATCTCACAAGTCCCAATATGAAAATTAACCTTTATATGACTATCATCGAAATTTTATAATCCTCAGTCATCTAACCTTTACCATGATCACCATAGACAAAAATTCCAAACTTTTAAAACATTTCCCATGAAACATACCCCAACTTATTTAGGAATCATCACGTATTCATTTAATCAAATTTTCAATTTCTTTCACCTCATTCCAAATTAATCCGAACCTCTAAATCCAGTTTATGAAATCCTTGTACTTGTTTAAGTCAAGTCTCGTATTTACTAAACTCCAATACCACTATGTCACACAAAACTTTTATTCTTGTTTATAAATCAACCTTCATATTTTCTTCAACGTTCACCTTCAAATGTTATCCTTTTGAATTCCACAATTTCTCCCAATCATCTAAAAATAATTCCTATAGCTTAAAATTCTTGTGTTCTCCCTGTCTCTAGTCACCCTCTTACAATATCTAGTTCAACTTTGCATGATCATAGAATACAATTAAATCCTTCTTTCCATCTCTAAATTTCTACATAGCCTTGTAATAGTTTCCAAGAATCAATAACTAAGATTTTCTAAGTTCTCAAAACTAGGTTGACCTCTGATATCCTCATTAGTTTTTTTTTTTTTTGAAATACATCCATGAATTTCTCGTAACCCAAATTTTCTACGATTGTTTCTAAATTGATAACATTTATCACTCGATTCCATTCTAAACCTTTACCACATCTCCCTCTAATTTTATTTTTTTATTTTTTTTATTTTTTTTTGACATCCAATATTCTGATTCCTACTAAATCATCCTATGATAACCAATTACGTCATTTCCGCACTAGATGATTTACGTCACTTCCTCAACATTTCTCAGGCAAAAATGATACGAAGATTCAAGAGTTTTCAAGGTATAGCTGACAGAATTATATACGAGACAGGGAATTGATATAATCAAGACAGGTATATAAGACAAGGAATGATGGTAGTAAAAATATGGGCAGGAAAAGAATGATAATAGAATCTGTTCTGCTTATCTATTTAAAAGAGGAACCCATTTCGAAATCAGAGCTATAATATCAAATCCAAAATAAGGCCTGGCAAAATCACTGATTCATTGTATTATGAAGAATCTTATAGCAAAAGTCACACAAAGGTTTTTAATAACAGCTAAAGCTACTCCTACTCCTACTCCTAAGTTAAATAATGAGAAGCAAAACAAAAATAACCAATAATTCTTTTTCTGAAAGACTGAACAAAAGTAGAGAAAACATGTTCAAAAGTTTTTAAGGTACAATCTGATAATCATATGCGTCTGTCCAAGATCATGGTACCCTAAATCCTCGTCATACTAGTAAACAAGGCTACGATAATCACAGAGTCTTTGACTTATGCACATACCTCTAGAATCGTGGTATTTAACATTTTCGCGATGCCGCTAGCTTGGCTGCAAAAATCTTAAATTCCCACACCCAAGAAATATATCCAAAGCCAGACTATGTGTCCTCACCATGCTGGCTAATGTGACTATAGAAGACTAGATTCCAAACTTAGATGACCTAGCCCATATAATTTTATCTTGACAAAAATTAATTTAATTCAACAATGAATACCCAAAAATCAAATCTATCAACGAACATCAAGATTCAAAAAAAATGAACAAAAATCCTTCAAATCATATAAATACAAACTCGGATGCTACAGCTAATATCAAGATTCAAAATTCAACAATCTTCAATCAAATCAATAATACAAACTCAAATTCAACAATAATCCATCAAATCAAATTCGACAACAGAAAATAAAGATAAATCAAATCAAGAAAAAGAGAGTTTTCAAATCGGAGTTAAATAAGATTCTCAAGGGTCGTCCCAGGAATCTCTCAAGGGATCCTAGCTGTGATTGAGTATCTTCAAAATATATCCTAATCCTACTGCAGGCTGTAGTTGTACTCTAGTTCGAATACCACTACACAAACTCGACCTGCATGGGCCACCACTAAAAACGTGTCACGACCCACACCCACTGTTAGGGTACGAGAACGTAACAACGCCCAGCCTACGTCGCAGTGTCGGCGGTAGAACGCTGTCCTAGGTCTCAATGCATCTAACAGTATAAGACTAAACAGTTTATACTCCCCGAATGGGGGTGACATAGCAAATGTAAACTCAATCACATCTAAGATAGAGCACAATAGAAGATAGATAAAACATGAAATCCAAAAGAGGTACAACAGATAGAAGTCTAAGTGTCTAAGATACAGACTCAGAATACATCTCAAACTCAAATACAGTAATCCATAAATACAACTCAAGACGACAGAAAATAAAATATAAGCAAAACCCTAGCTATCTATGCAACCTCTACTGTCTCCTCTAGGCTAGCAGGCAACCTCCAAGCTATCTGTAAAATTTATCAACAGGTCCAGTCAGGACTGGAGCGAGCACAATACATCTCAACAAGTCATAGCAGGAAAGGAAATGTAATCATGCTAGAGAATAAAATACAGGATCTGAAGAAATAGCATAATATAAAAGAGAGACTGTAAGTAAATATCTATGATATATATAAAGAGAGACAGTGCTAGTGATTCAGAGTACTGCATAAACATGTGAATGGCTAAGGACTGATTCATGATTATACTACTGGAAATTGATTCATGATTACACTACTTGGATTTATTCACATGTTCACTCATACTCCCCCATCCCCAATCAATACACAAGGATCCATTCAAGTTACGTTAAGATTCATAATTATACTACGTTGCCCATAAAGGGTGATTCATGAATTGATTCGTGAAGGCTCGGTGATCATGAGGGTACATGAGTCACTAGCTGATTCCTGAAGATTCATGATGATAGAAGCATATGATACGTGATGTAAGTGAAACACACATGACAAAAGTATCCGATGCTCCCGAGAGGGATAACATCTCATGAAGGGATCCATATAGTACCAATCCGTGTTACCAACGTGTCAGCATCAAGTAAGATAGTCTAAAGCATGAAATATAATCCTAAACATGATATGAAATGATCAGAGAATGTACTCGCCTCGATTGGTTGGAGTCGACATGCGCAACACGAACGTGTCGACACGAGTTAGGTACACTGCTATGCTCTACAGAGGGTCCCAGACGACGATACGGCAGTCCCAATGAGTCCAGAATAGTCCAAATAGCCTAGTTTGGTATATAAAAGTCTAAAATCAGGGTTTGGTACACTAATCAAATCAAGAATAGAAAATGACTATCCTAATCACGATTTATGATTTTAGAAAAATATAATTAATAAATATAATAAACTATTTGGAAATCCTTATAATGTTAAAACTATATCTGTATAAGTCAACATATTTTAGATAATACTTCAAAATCCAAAAAAATCATTTCTGTACTAATAAATGACAATAATGCAAAACAAATATATATATATATATATATATATATATATATATATATATATATATATATATTAAAATTGATATTATAAGAAAACATAGGACTAGAAGCCCAAAATCAATTAATGGTAATAATCTTAAGAATCCTAAATATTAATAGAACAATACCAGCAAGAATTTAATAATAATAATAATAAAATAATATACATTATATGTAAACTAATATATTTTATCAAAACTGTTATACATTATATAAACAAATGTGCATTTATATATATAACTAATATAATTATATATAACTAATACACATTATATAATATACCATTATACATTATTATAAAACTATTGTACATAATATTATATTAACAATTTATAAACTAATATATATTTTTAAACTATTATACATTATTATACCAATAAATAAATTATCATATAATATATAACTAAATAATATAACTATTATATATAAAATAATATAACTAATATATTATAAAATAATATAACTATTAAAAATAATATAACTAATATATATTCACTGATGAACGGGGCTCTGTCCCAAGCACAGCGAAGGGGGTTACTCAAAACGGAGGGGGAGGAGGCTCACAGCGGGGTTTGGGCGCCAGAGGGGAGCAGTCTGGGTCTGGGCGGCAGACGGAGGACTCGCGCGGCGGCGCGATCTCGTCCAGGGCAGTGCGAGGTCGCAGTCATGGCGGCGGACGGTCGGTCAGGTCCTCTCTCTCTCCCTCTCTCTCTCTCTCTCTTTCCATGGTGATTTTTGGGGGAAACGGTGGTGGTTTACGGTGGTGGCGGTGGAGGGTTGGATCTGGTGGCGGTGGTATTCTGATGATGGCGAACGGGTGATGGTGTATGAGGGCCGGAGTCGTGGAGTTAGAGGGGACTATGGTGGTGGTGGAGGTTGGTCGGGCAGGGTGGTGATGGCGGTGGTAGCTTGGGGTTGATGGGGCGACGGCCAGGGTGGTGAACAGTAGGGTGGCGGCTGTTGACAGTGGCGTGGTTCTGACGGGGTCGGTCGGAGTGATGTTGCCAGAGAGCCGGGGATGGTCGGAACCATTTGGTTCGGCTAGGACAGGGTTTGAGGGGTGGCGGCTGTGTGAATTTGGTTTTGGAGATTTGTGCAATATTCCTAGGGTTTTGGGGAATGGGTACTATTTATAGGGGAGTGGGGAGGAAACCCTAATAATTGTAAATGTAATAGAAATTAGGAATAATTAGTGGAAAACTAACATACTAACATATGCTAACTGCTAACATATTGATAGTGATTAAATTAATTAGTAATTACTGCCAGTAAAATCACTAGCTAATTTAGATTAGAAATTGCAATAGCAAAAATTGTAAATAACTGTAAGGAAAAATCAATTTCGTAAATATCGGAAAAATATGAATATGTTAAAAAGATTATTTTCTTTTAATTGAATTAAAATATTCATAACCTATTGGTTCAAGGAAAATGGCAGAAAAATTTCAATAGGATAATTCGTTTAAAATAGTAAACCCAAGCCAACAAGGACCGATAGCAATCACGGTCAAATTTGTTTTTCAAAAATAAGAAATTGCACGTTTTTCGAGATTTAGAAAAATTCAAAGTTTTGAAAAATACGAAATAGAATAAAAATACAAATTTTCAAAATTATCCAAGAATTCAATTTACGGAGGTTACAGTAAATAGAACGTGTTGGGTAACGATAGCATTGTGGGCGAGCTAGCCTCCCCACCAGTGCATAACAATGTACTGATAACCCCATAGTCTGCTTGCAGGATGCAGAAGACGTCGCCGGGTGCGGAGCTTCCCTCGAACGTGCTAAGGCGTGGAGCTAACTCTGGGGCCTTGGAGCGTTGCAAGGAGCTGAAGCACCCTACACAGGACATAATGTATCGGAATATCGCCATGAATCATTCCATCATGTAAGCCACTTGGCACGCCTTTTATATTTCAGAGCGAGAGAGAGCTTGAGCGATTTGTAAACTCGGCCTAGCGTCGCTTGTAAACTTCTTGAATGACAATAAAGAGTTTGAATTCGCTTCAACTTGCGTTCATTTACTTTTTGCTGCAAATGGGGACACTCTGTGCGACTCTGTGGCCTAGTTCGAATCGGTCGTTTCTGGACATAGCCTTGCACGGGCGTAACCTAGGCCTGTGCGGCATCACGCCTTAGCGAGGACGATCGCTCCTGCGGGAGCGGGGCGTGACAATTGGTATGTCATATTATTCCTCCGTACGGAGATGACAGGTTTATATTCATTATTGTTAGATGTTAGATGGTATAGACGACATATACAGCGTTCTACCACCGACACTGCGACGTAGGCTGGACGTACCCACGTTTTTGTGTCCCTAAACAGGGTGCGGGTCGTGACACATTTTTGTGGTAGTCCATGCAGGTCAGAGTCACAACTAGTACAATTTCGTAGTGGTGCTCGACTTAGGGCGCTGCTACGTGCCTGCTACTAGGATATAGGTTTTAGGCTGTACAGAGAGTTACTCAATCACAACTAAAAAACTTCCAAATCTTATGATTTTCATCATTCTTTGCAATTTCTTCAAAATCAACTGTCCTTCCTTGATAATATCTTATCTTATGTCATATTGATTCTTTTTTGATCTGTCTTCGGGATGCTGGAGACTAGATCACAACGCGCTAGAGCCATTGCAACGACGGAGAGGTCTGTTACTTCAGAGCCTCCTCCTCCAGCTGTAAAAGCTGCAGCTCAGGGAGTTGCTCCTACTGTTCCTCCCGTCCATATAGGAGAGTCGACAGCTCCTGGAGGTGTTCCTCCACCGGTCTAGAGGATCGACCTCATGCAGCCGGAGCCTCTTCCTACTCCTCCACCACCGACTGATACCGCGCAGATGTTTGCGCTGTTCCAGCAGATGATGGAGGCGCAGAGGGCTCAGGCCAAGACGCAACAGTGACAGGCTGATGTGTTGCACCAGAGCATTGATAGTGCCCACAGGTTGGCACTTGTTGCAGTTGAGAAGGTGGCTACTGCTCTGCCTCAGGGTGCTCCTGCCCAGGAGCAGCAACAGCAGGTGAGGCCTGGCTCTATGTTGGATTTCAAGAAGATGTACCCTCGAGTGTTCAAGGGAACCAAGGGCATCCTGTATTCCGATGACTGACTAGAGTATGTTGAGAGGAGTTTGGAGCTGGCAGAGATCCCGGAGAGACTACGGGTGGTAGCAGCAGCGAGTCAGTTCTTCGACATCGCTCTGACCTGGTACCGTACGGACCCTCGTGCGTCAGTGAGAGGCCTGACGTGGGAGAACTTCAAGAGGCTCTTCAAGGAGAAATTTTTCCCTGATGTGGCTCTTAGCGCACTAGAGGGCCAGTTTGCAGGACTGGTATAGGAGAACTCGTCGGTGGACGAGTATTCAGCAGAGTTCTTCTGCCTGAGCCAGTTCACCAAGGGCATGGTTCAGGACGCTGGAGAGAAGGCCCGTAAGTTCAGGAGGGGCCTGAACCACACCGTAAGATCTCACACGTCTGGGCGTCGTATGGCGACCTTTGAAGAGATTCTGATAGATACCCAGATTACCGCTGAGGACTTGGGTTTCAAACCCAAGAGGGCCCGTGACATCGTGGGTGGTGCTAGCAGTAGTGCAGGACCGACGAAGCATCTCCAATTTTTGCATCAATTATTCCAGCCCCCAAAACAAAATTTTCAGGTTCCAGCTAGGGCTCAGTTTCAGCAGTTTCATGGGCCGATATGAGCCCCAGTACTACATGGTCAGCAGCAGCCTCAGAGGCAGTTTTAGCCAGATCCCATCTATACCTACTGTCGGAGGTCAGGCCATACTTGGAAGGTGTGCAGAAAGTGGTTGGGAGCGTGCTTGCACTGTGGATCAACGGAGCATCTAGTGAGAGATTGTCTCTTAACCCTTCATCATCCGGGCCAAGGGCAGGGAGATGGAGTTAGGCCACCTGTGGCGCAGCCCATGCCCCGTACCAGCAGAGGGGGATACCCCAGCAGGACAGGGCTTTTGTGCTGACGGTCGAGGAGGCCGATGCTACAGGTGATGGGTTAGCAGTTATCTTTTTGTTATTTTCTGTCCATTTCTATATTAATGTGTGTTCCAGTAGTACCTCTTAGATTGTGCTTTGTGTTATGCTAGATAGCATAGTGATCCTGCTGAGACTATAAAATCATGACCAGTAGGACTATGATTTGCATGTTATTAGATATAATTTTTTTTGACCATGATTGTTGAGGGTTTTGACCTAGAAGGAGTACGAATACCTTAAATTTCGAAGACAAAATTTTTCTAAGGGGGTAGATTTGTCACCATTACTTTTTTAAATTGAGAGTAATTTTGAACTTTTGTAAAATCGATCATGTTAGTGATAGATTGGTGAATTTTTGATTATTTTAATACTATTTAAATTGATGTATTATGATTTTATCATTTTGCTAGTGAAACATTAGAATAACTTAGCTTACAGGTTAGCCACGACCATAGAAATTTAGTAGAGGTATTAGATAACTAAAGTGAGGCTCTAATCTAGCTAGATTAGTATTTTGAAACCAACTAGTGATTTAGAACATAAGTCAAGTTGGGGCTTTTTCCTAAAGGCCTTAAATTGCATGTTAGGAAGGCCTTTTAGCCAATTTCACCAAACCCAAACCCTAGCCACTCACTTGGCTGGCCATATAGAGCCTTATCCTTCCTATTTAAAGCCACATTAGCCCTTTGCCTCTTTTCATTTGCAAATCCTAACCCTAAATTGGTGTTCTTCTCCGAATTTGCCCCTTTCACCAAATCAACTTTAAATTCAACCAAACCAATTGCAAATCACTCCCCTTATGTAGAGGAGATCTCTATTGGCTAGCTATAAAAGATTTGGAGCAATTTGACCATTGGATTTGGCGGAAAGGCTTGCAAGAGGATTTTTCATTGAGATTCCAACTCTCAATTGGTAAGAGCCTCTAAACCTATTGAATTTCTGTTTTCTTTCCATATATGTATTCATTTAGGGTCCCCCTAGCATTAGGTTTGGTTTGGTTCAAAATTGAATCCATTTAGGATGCGTATCGGAGGAGTATTGGATGCGTATCTAAGGTGTTCGATGAAATGCCCCTTAGAACTATTTGTTCTCTAATTTCTAAATAAATTATATAATTAGGTAGCTAATTATGTGTAGATTATAATGGTCTTGGCTACTAGCTATCATACATTGCACGTATGGTTGAGCTAGCCTTCCTTAGTGTAAATCATTGAATCTTCCAAGCCGATCACATATCTAATTGGTATTCCAAACACATGGTCTATTATAGCTTTATACATTCAGTTCACCATTACATTACTCTATCTTGATATGGTAGTTCTCTTCCATTACATGCTCTCGCAGATTTCTCTCCAGTTTATATTGTCTCTGACATGTTTTCCTTCATCGTATATAGCATTCTCTATTTCACTGTTTTACAATTTTTGTCAATTTAAATGGAACTGCTGTTAGTTTATGTATTCTCTCCATCCTGACTGGGTACGTTGACAAAAAATATTACAGATGATTTAGATGATTGTCCTACCCACTACAAGGCATACAAGGGTGGCACGCAGGAGGCTGAGGAGGATCCTCTTAGTAGATAGTGCCCTAGATATAGTTTAGAACTATTATTATTCATGTTGTATCGGATTATTCCGATTGTTAGTTGAGACTTATTTATATTCAGGTTATGTACTTATTTGTCTTGAACTTCTAAACTCTTGTGTGGACGACTTTACTAATTATTCAGTTATCTCCTTATCTTTATTTCAAATATTGTGCTTTATCTTTCTTTAGAATTGTGATTGAGATTATACAATTGGTATGTCATATTATTCCTCCGTACGGAGATGACAGGTTTATATTCATTATTGTTAGATGTTAAATGGTATAGACGACCTATACAACGTTCTACCGTCGACACTGCGGCGTAGGCTGGACGTACCCACGTTCTCGTGCCCCTAAACAGGGTGCGGGTCGTAACAGGACTTCTTGCTTCCTCTGGCAATCACAATCGAATCTCTGGAAAGCTTCCACTGACCGTTCCGAAAAGATTGAAGAAACCATCATCATCCAACCTTCCAACCGATACTAGGTTGAAACGGATATCAGGGACATGACGGACATCTTTGAGAACAAGAACTGTACCCGTCTTCGTCCTCACATGCACATCTCCAATGGCAACCGTCTTCGTCCTCACAAAAACTGCAACCATCTTCAACACTCCACAGTCACATGTCGTGTAAGTAGAAAATAGTGTCCTATTGTGAGATATGTGCACTGAAACACCCAAGTCTACCAGCCAAGAATTGTCATCGCATGCGAGGTTCATGACAACCTCATCACCTATGACGATCACATCGCCTCCATGTGCCGAGGCCGTCGCTGTAGTGTTCTCACTTTGCTTTTCCTTGTCGCCCTTCTTCTCTCTCTTCCAAGCGAAATAGTTTTGTTTGATGTGGCCCTTCTTACCATAATGGTAACACTCCGAGTCCCCATATCGACCCTTGGACTTGTCTCTGCTTTTGTCTCTTCTACCACCTGGATCCCTGCTTTTGCCCCTTCCGCAGCTCTCTGAAACTAGCACCTCTGAGTGGAATGTGGATGAAGTGTCCTGAGAACGTCTATGTATCTTTTCATTCAATACCCCGCTCTTGGAAAACTCCAGACTGACCACGCCTTCCGGAGCAGAAGCGATCATAGATACTCGTACGGTCTCCCACGAGTCTGGCAACGTACATAGCAACCAAAGTCCCTGAACCTCGTCGTCGAACTTGACTCCTATCGAGGATAGCTGGTCAACCACACACTGGAACTCACTCAAGTGATCCGTAATGGACGCACTATCTTTGTACCATAGACCCATCATCATCCGGATCATGAACAATTTATTTACCCCGGTCTTCTTCGCATATAAAGATTCTAGCTTATCCCACAGTGTCCTCGCATAGTCAATACTGGCCATGTGATTATACATGTTTTTTTCAACGAATTTCCTTATGTACCCACACACCTGTATATTCTCGAAATTCCAGTCCTCTTCGAATTTACCACTAGGCCTCTCGGAAGCAAATATCGGCAGATGTAACTTCTTGACAAATAGTAAATCCTTCATCTTGCTCCTCCATTAATGATAGTTGGTACCGTTCAGGTTTACCTTGCGCATCGAATTCACATCCATCTATGCTTCCTGATTTGACTGTCAACTTCTGACACTTCTCTGAACCCAAAGATCTGATACCACTCTGTTGGGAACGAAGCGCGAAAACCGTTCCCCAAACCAGAGAGTCATACGAGAGAACCGAGCAAAAGTACACAAACCAAAAATGCCAAACACAATCGCAGACACAAACCAGAGAGTCATGCGAGAGAAACACTTCCATGCATGGCGTCGGGCTATTCATTGGTATGCGCCAAGTGATCAATTATCATCTAGAAGCAGTTAGATGACGTGGCGCGCATGCCACAAATCTCGAAGAACGTGCACGTGATACTGCCCATGACCAAACGCATCTCTCTCACAGAATGCTACGCGTCCCAAGCAGTTAAGCCAACCGTTCGCGCAAATGGGTGATGGTGCGCCAATTGTACTGTGAGCCAAGCAGTGTAACTGTCTGACAGTTATCTCAAAACTCTATAAATATAGTTCAAATTCACTTCACAAGGATCACTAATGATCATAATCTCCTGACCAAGTTGCTACAACACGTTCAAAAGGCTTTCTTCTTCGACATCGCATCATCCAAGGGATAAAGTGATGGTCTTCTGATCAGATTCCTATAGTTGTACTTTCCCAGAATCAAAATTGTACTTTTGTACTTTCTTTCTTAGTTTGTAGCACAGCTTTCTTGGAAAACTTTTGTTCTTGCAAACAATTATATATCGGAATACCCAATCCAACTCTACTGTGATATTCCTACTATATATAGAAATATCCAATCTAAATCTATTAGAATATTTCTATTATATACAGGAATACCCAATCCGATTTCGGGATATTTTCCACATAGGTTGGGAACCCCACCCACTCCAACACATGACACCCACATATGCCCCACAACACCCCATGTGTACACCTCAATACAAGCAAAGCATTATATTGAGATACTCACCGTTTGGTGTAGCCAATGATGGACTATCTTCTCTAGTCTAAAGAAGAAGAAAAAAAACCAACATATATTGGATCATAGCAAGCAAGCTTGCGTCAATGGGAGAAAGACTACATAAGGGACTACATAAGGGGATGGAAGCATTCAACCCCATGAAGCAGAGAGGGAACCATATGGGTGTGGGCTAATCTATAGAATCCTCCAATCAAACCCCTAAGGCTCCTAATATAATTCAAGGTCTACGGAGGATCAAGATGTACAAAGTTTTAACAAAGATTTAGAGTATCGTATCGGACCACTCCTATGAGTATCGGTATCAGTGGTACCAACTATATCGCTGGTTTTGGATCGGAGTATCGAATTTTTTGGTATCAAAAAGTAAATAATTATTAATAAATTATTGACCCTAAATTATTAAACTTTTAGAAGGAAAAAACATCTTATACTTTTAGGCATAATTTTAAGTATTTCTTGTGTCGTTTCTTACTAATTTTGGATAATTGAAACAGTAGTCACCTTTGCCGATTGGATTAACTGCGATAGATAACTTTTCTTTTCTTTTTACATGCTTTTAAAATTTTATTATGCGTTTACACTATTGGTGATTGGTCTTTTTCATTCTTTTTTTTTGCTGAATTGAGTGTAAAAGAGATTCCCAATGTCAGTATCGGTCAGTATCAGTATCGATATCGGATCTTCATAGGAAGTTAAACCATCTGATAGACTGTGTAATAAAATAGTTGATACTAAGGAGTGTGCTACATGATTGGCACTTCTTGGGCTATAGGAGAAACAGACTCCATTGCCTACATTGTGAGTTGATCGTACTTCTTCAATATTGTGATGTGCCCGCCATAGGATATCCAATACTGGATGAATAACTGAGTAGATTAATGGTTTGCAATCACCTTCTATAATGACTCCAGATAATTCCTTCATGGCACAAATTTCCATAGCTAATCTCATGCCCATGGCTTATGCTTCCATAGGTGTTTCACCTTCTTAGTACTTCAATAGAGCTCCATAGAGATGTCCTTCTTCATCCCTGAGGATGGCAGCCGCATCCATATTATTATCTAGGAAAGCTCCATCATAATTGATTTTTCATTTACCAGCAGGAGGTGGAGTCCATGAGTTGTTGGTTTGAGAATTGCTAGCTCATAACAAGTGAACTACGTGGACTGCACATCCCAAGCAAAGAACACACTATGGACGTTGTTTGCATTTAGGAGTTTTTTTGATAGAAGTAAATCCTCCAAAGTATGAAAGTGGCACTTGCAGCATGCTGTAATGTAGTGCACTTGCAGCATGTATGACTTTTCAAAATGTGTTTGGATATAATTTTTTTTGTCCTCCCGCAAGTGAGGATGATGGCTTTTAGTGTTTGGATAGCATCTCATGTAAGTGATATAATCACCAATTTAATTATGAAACATACCCGAAGGGATATAACTACCAATTGAATCACCAATTTAAATAAAACTCTCCAAAATAAAAAGTAAAAATAAAAAATCTGTGAAGAGGCCAAAAGTGATATAATCCCATGTAGGATGACCGAGTTTGCGAGGACCCGGTCGAGATAATCAGGATTAGGGGGTCAAGGAGACCCAGATCCGATAGATTTGGTGATCCCGGCCAGTCATGGAGGAGGCGAGGACGAGGAAAACTTGTGAAGGATAGTTTGTGTTAAGTATTAATATTACTATTATTGGGCAGTCCCACATTGGATAGAACAATTGTGAGAGGGTTAGCCTCTCCTATATATATATATATATATATATATATATATATATATATATATATATATATATATATATAACAAAAAAAAATATAACTCTCTCATCAATAATAAATTATCCATTATTACATGGTATCAGAGCCATAACCCATCCACCACCACCACCACCCAAAAAAAACCCTAATACTAAACTGTTACTCTCCGTCCTTGCCAACCACCCCCCCCCCCACCCTCCCTCCGCCCCGCCCCACCCGTTGTTGTTGTTGTTGCTGCAGACTGCTACTGTTGCCCCCTTTCCCAGTCGTCGTCCCCCCATCATCCCCCTTCCCACATGTTGTTGTTGCTGTAGACTTCTGATGCTGCCCCTTCCCAAGGCGTCCCCGCTTCCTGCCAGCCCCCTGTTAGCGCATCCCCCCTTTTGCCCCCCCCAAACCCTAACCCTAGCCATCTTTCTAAACCTTAACCTACCTATGTCCATAAGCCCTAACCCCAACCCTAACACCACATATATCAAACCCTAGCCGTCTTTCCTCTTTTACAAAAAAAAGAAAAAAATATATTTGGGGTCCTTATAGGGTAAATAATATTTTGTTTATTGGAACCTCTAACACTCAAAATTGACTTCGGATCCTCAGAAAGTAAATATCGGTTTGTTTGCTGGAACCTCTGACTCTCAACGTTGACTTCAAAAAATTTAACAAAGAGCAGACAAGTTGCTTATTTTGTGTGGATCTTTGTTTCGTTCCTTACTTGATCTTCACATCAGGATCTAATAAAGGGTAACCTTGGTTGCCTCTCTGTCCTGGCTTGTGTGATCCACGTTCAACTCTGCTTCCATGTGTGTGTGCCGGTTCTGGCCATGTTTTTAGCACATTGGAAAAGTTAATGTGATTATCAAGTTAGAAAGATCAATTCGACGGTCGAATCTGTCACGCCCCGACCGAAAAATTGCTCGTACTCACATCGATTTATCCGAATCGTTCGTCTTCGCTGGGGTGTGATGTCGTAAGAGTCTAGAGTTGCACTCGTACAAGGCAAGATGACAAGTTCTCAAATGGTTATATTTGATTTGATATTAGCAGCGGAAGAAACAGAGTATATGAAACAATTCTCTTTATTGACAAATAAACTGAGGTTACAAAGGCTTTCAATAGCCCAACAAAATTTGTCTGATTGGCTTACAACACTCAGGTTCTCTCTTGCCAACAAAGGATTTTACCATTCCATATATCATGTCTTCTATATCTAGGCCGCATCATCCTATTGCAAGTCCAAGCATCAATGGAATCGCACGCCTCAATACGCTACGGTATTTCATGCATCAGCGTGTTCAAGCGAAGCTCCGCCGCAAGCAGACCATTTTCTGAACCTACAAGCAATCTGGTGGAAGATCAGTTCTAATCCTCTCACGTACTGATCAGAGAACCACTTTACTAAACCGACATTAAGTAGATATATATTGAATCATGCAGCATACAATTTAGTATTCTTTCAATCTTTGCCTTTGGATCAGTTTCATGGCATATTCGAAAACAGTAAAGCAATGTATTTCATGGAAAGCATGTTATGTTTCATTCAAGCAAGCAAGCAACCAGGCAACATATATATCTCGTGTTCCTTTGTGGCGTGACTTCTTCCAACATCGACGCCTCCCTTGCACCGACGTAAGGTGAATATGCCTCCATCTTTCCATGTCATGTTATAAGTGCTCATTGTACAGGATCTCTGTGTGCCTGTACTTTTAGCCCACCGATCCTATCTATATGAAGATCACTGACATTCACCGATGTCAGAATGGACTTATGTTTCTCAAATACATTATGACACACACTTTCATTCTAGGCTACGATCAATACTGAAGCCCCCGCAATGCTCGTAATTCCTTGCCACGATAATCATTCCTCCTAGGACGAACAGTCCTGATGCCCCGGCGCACATATTCGAGGAAAAACTCGTGCACGAGTTAATTCACAGTCTATTTGATCATGCAACAAACACTCCTCATATAACCAAACATAGTCTTGAGTCAGAAACTCAGACTTCACGTCGTCCTGCATTTCTCTTTCTTTCAATGTTCTCACTCTTTCTATGTTCTCACATTCTTTGTACGATTTTATTTTTCGTGTCAATATTCTATGGCACCATGCCCCAATTCAATGTTCATCAAATAAATGACCCGAAGGCCCCGAACATTCTAAGGCACCATGCCATATTCGACAGTTCTGCCACATTCATGCCACAACTGTTCTCTTTGCAACGAAGCCATCTTTTATGATTCTCGTGCATGTACGCATGTTTTAACACAATTGTTCTCCATTCTTAGAGTCATACATATGATGCATGCCTCGATACCATAATTCTATGTTCTTATGCCTTAGTATTCAATGTTTATGGCTAATGCACTAGGACACTTGCCTCGATAGTCTTTCAATATGCTTGCCTTCTAACTCGTGTACGGGAGCACGAATGACTTGTGCGCTGAGGCACGTCGATACAGTTATCCCATGTTCTTATGGCTTGCGCGTCGAGGCGCTCACTGTTGCGGTATTTCGATGTTCAATAGCAACTCGTGCATTTGATGCATGTTTCATTTTAATTGTTCTATCTAGTGTTCGATACGTACTACAATTTCTCTCGATCGAGCCACGCCCGTGGACTCGATAAGTTAACTTTAGCATACAATGGTACATTTTACGTAGGCACGAAGGAGTAGGAAAGAAGGGTAAAAGTCCTTCCACCTTAAGCCGATACGCCTTGTCGTTTCACCGAGCCGATGCGGCTCAATTTCATAACTTCGTTGCACGGCCAATTCTTCTGACTAAGCCATTCGATGCACTTCATGTTTCATTGAATTATTCAACCGATTTGGCCTACCGTGCCTATGCCTCGGTCCATCGCGAGGCGATGATTTGGTTCTTGCGGACACCATTATAAATAGACAAAAATGTCGACCTCTTATATTTCAGTATAAAAGCATAGCTTGCACACAAAACCAACTAAAATTAATATTAGTTCGAATCAGACTTGTGTGTTGCATCGATTCGATTTCTTAGAATCTTCGAACCAACTCAATGCTTTCTCTCGGTCCAACTTAACACTTGCATCAATCTTACTTGATGCATTCCTCGGGTCAACGTAACTCTTTGCATCGATTCGTATCGATATGTATTTTGGGTCAACGCAACTCTTCGAGTCAACGACTTAACATAATGTACCATGTAGAGCGGGACATTACATAGTATACCACTCAAAACAAGGTTCATCCTTGAACCGAAACCAACGCTCAATCCAAGTGTTTCTCTAGATCGTTTCACGATTTCGTGCCACTATCATTTGAATCATAAAACTTAGTTTGGATCATACATTTATTTTAGGCATCCGACCAATATATGTATTTCATCCATGCTCAGTTGTAGGATGTTAGAATAAAGCTAATAGGTAACTTCTTATCCTCAATTACTTGCCATCTCGTACTATCGATCGGACTTGGGGTCTAGTGTTTGTTCTCGCATATGCATATTCGATGCAAACGTGATCATCCAACAAAAGTCACGGCACATGATGCGATTCAAAAATCGTATTTCTCATTTTGTAAGTTTCGTATGGACCATCAGTTCTATGCGTCGCATCAAGCCGTCGTGCATCTGATCGCAACGAGTCTTCGCAATGCCTTGCGTTCGAAGTCGCTGTCCAACTATTTCTGAAGTTTCACATTGCAACTCATATCGATAAGATTTCACTTTGTTGACTTGCAATATGCATCAACAATTTGGGCTACACCCGCTAGATGACACTTAGATACCATGTTCGAATTCTTCCGACGCAACTTTTAAATTGACGTTGCACAAAAGCCACAACCGATTCGACATAATAGTTCCATTCGAGTCGTCGATGCTCAAAGGCAACAATCGTTTTGACCCAAAGGTCTCTACGACGCATCTTATGTTCGATTTCCTATCGAGTAGGAAATTTCTAGCCAAACTCCCAACTTGTCCATCTCGCAACATCGAATATATGTTCGATTCACGCAAGCTCAATTACGAGGTGAATCCAAAACCAACGACACAATTCGAGAGTCATTCTCTTACCGCTCGCTCTCGTGCATAGCACGATTCTCGAAATTGACTAGACTTATTATCAACATGCACCATGCAATTCCATATGTGATATTGTATTGGTCATCTTATAGGTCTTCAATATTTTCTTTGATTTGGCGATCAAGTCTTCTAGGGTCAGCTGTCCCGAAGCTACGCTCGATAATTGTGGATCATTAACGAAGGACAGTTACTACGAACCATGCTATATCTTATTTCGGAGCCAAATCACGTTCTGACGATTTCTATGGGACTACCCAAAATATGAACATAACTATGAGGCACAACTTTCCTCCGAATAATTCATGCACTACCGTCGATGATTCCAAAATTCACGAAACATGTACTCGTATCGAGTTTGAGTCTATTTACCTATGGACGACATCCGAGATGATATACGATCAAAACAATCATTGATGACTTTATGGTCTCGCCTGATTAATCATAAAGTTTACGATCAACCAGTTCGACATTCCCGTATTGATATTTCTAAAAATTACGATATCGTAGGCCTGCTCTGCTTTGTATTCTCACATCGTGCTTATGTTTTCTTGCGCACTAATTTCGATAACACAAGGGTCAACTTTGAATATGTTTCAACGTCAACTTAACTCGCATCGCACACATCCAAGTTCTCAACGAACTTTTCTATACGCATCAAATCGTTTTTCGATTCGCCGCATCCCGCTATACTTCGATCGTGTAACCGAGTTACCGATTATCCAACATCGAACCCTCGAGTTATACGATCGCGCCCACTAAATTTTACGTGTTTCAATCGTACTCAAATGAGTTTTGTCGCAACATAACCAACTATTTTCTTAGGCACGATTATCCGTATCAACTAACGTTTTCATCAAAGTCTCAAGTCGTGCGATCTGATTACGATTTGTATCGCCCAATATTTCTATCGAGATCGTAAGTCGTGCGATCCGATTACAATTCGCATCAACTAACATTTTCATCGAGCTTGCAAGTCATGCGACTCGTTTATAACTTCAAGTTTCCTATCCCGCCGATTCGATTATGTCTCGAAGCAAAACCGTTTCGCTAGTCCCAGTCATTCGACTGACTTATAAATTTTTGCCCAATGTATCATTCAATGATACGAGGCCCCATCCTATCGTTCCAACCGATTATCGAAGAACACTTGCATCAACATACCGTCATACAAATTTTCAATCGAGTCTCGGTACTATCCCATCCGTTGTGGACAAGTCTTCCGTAAGTTCTCACGATATGTCGATACAATTCATCGCACATGTGGTATAACATATACCACTCAGAATTTGAGTCATTCATAGCATAGGTGGTATGGCATATACCACTTGGAAATTAAGTTGTTTCCCTTGTATCATACTCGATATGAACCAACAATCTATTCTGACTTGCGATTTTCGCAGTGATCATGTCGATCACAACCGTAACTTTTGATTAATCAAAATCTGACACAACTCGGCTAATGTATTCATTTGTCAACACAAGCTCGGTGCACAACCGAACGATTCATTTTTCTCGACTTACGATTTCAGTTCCCTCCGTTGCATCTCATACAACGTTTTATTTCAGTTTCATCTGTTGCATCTCGTGCAACATTTTAATTCAGTTCCCTCTGTTACATCTCTTGTAACGTTTTAATTTAGTTCCCTCCGTTGCATCTCTTACAACATTTTAATTCAGTCCCTCCGTTGTATCTCGTGCAACGTTTTAATTCAGTTTCTCTGTTGCATCTCGTGCAACGCTTTAATTCAGTTCCCTCTGTTGCATCTCGTACAATGTTCTAATTCGGTTGCCTCTGTTGTATCTCGTGCAACATTTTAATTCAGTTCTCGCTGTTGCATCTCGTGCAACGTTTTATTTCTGATATCAAAGCCAATAATCGAATTCATTCAACACATTCGATATCAACTTTCATGTTCATTCACAACATACAAATCACAATTCAACTCGTTGCATTTCATGCAACGAAACATCTCGCAACTTTTGTTATATCGATGCAACCAACATTTCTCATACCGACTTGCTGCATTGAACAACATCTCAATTCACATTTCATAACTTGTTGCACTTGCAGCAACAATATTTTATGCCTCGTTGCACTCAATGCAGTAAACGTTTCACGACTTTCTCAACAAATATCATGTAATTTTCAAAACACATGCGACAAAATTACACGATTTATATTAGACTTATTGTATGGAACATCCAGTGCAGCATCGAGTAGAGTCAAGAGTGATTCGATTGTGGTAGGCAAATTTTAGAATTGAAATGAAGCAAAGTGTCCTGAGGAAATTGAACCTAGAGCTCTGATACCACTTTGTCACGCTCCGACCCAGAAAATTGCTCGTCCTCGCATTGATTTATCCGAATAGTTCGTCCTCGCTGGGACGTGATGTTGTACAAGTCTGGAGTTGCACTCGTACAAGGCAAGATGACAAATTCTCAAATGGTTATATTTTATTTGATATTAGCAGCAGAAAAAATAGAGTATACGAAACAATTCTCTTTATTGATAAATGAACTAAGGTTAAAAAGGCTTTCAATAGCCCAACTGAATTTGCCTGATTGGCTTACAACACTCAGGCTCTCTCTTGTCCACAAAGAATTTTACCGTTCCATACATCATGTCTTCTATATCTCGTCCTCATCATCCTATTGCAAGTCCGAGCGTCAATGCGGTCGTACGTCTCAATACACTACGATATTCTATGCCTCAGAGCGTTCAAGTGAAGCTCCGCCGCGAGCAGACCTTCCCTGAACCTGCAAGCAATCTGGTGGGAGATCAGTACTAATCCTCTCCCGTACTAATTAGAGATCCACTTTACTAAACCAACATTAAGTAGATATATATTGAATCATGCAGCATACAATTTAGTATTTTTTCTATCTTTGCCTTAGGATCGGTTTTATGGCATATTCGAAAGCAGTAAAGCAATGTATTTCATGGCAAGCATGTTATGTTTCATTCAAGCAAGCAAGCAAGCAAACAACATATATATCCCGTGTTCCTTCGTGGCGCGACTTCTTCCAACATCGACACACTCCCTTGCACCGACGCAAGATGAATACGCCTCCATCTTTCCATGTCATATTATAAGTGCTTATTATACAGGATCTCCGTGTGCCTGCACTTTCAGCCCATTGGCCCCAATCTATATGAAGATCACTGACATTCACAGATGTTAGAATGGACTTTTGTTTCTCAAATGCATTACGACGCACACTTTCAGCCTAGGTTACGATCCTTACTGAAGCCCCTGCAATGCTCGTGACCCCTTGCCACGATAATCATTCCTCCTAGGCCGAACAGTCCCGATGCCCCGCACATCTGTTCGAGGAAAACCCGTGCACGGGTTAATTCACAGTCCATTTGATCATGCAACAAACACTCCTCATACAACCAAATATAGTCTTGAGTCAGAAACTCAGACTTCACGTCGTCCTGTATTTTTCTTCTTTCCATGTTCTCACTCTTTCTATGTTCTCACATTCTTTGTACGATTTTATTCTTTGTTTCAATATTCTATGGCACCATGCCCCAATTCAATGTTCGTCAAATGAACGACCCGAAGGTCCCGAACATTCCGAGGCACCATGCCACATTCGACAGTTCTGCCACATCCATGCCACAATTGTTCTATTCGTAACGAAGCCATATTTTATTATTCTCGTGCACGTACGCACGCTTTGACACAATTGTTCTCTATTTTTTGAGTCGTATATGTGATGTACGCCTCGATACCGTAATTCCATGATTTTGTGCCTTAGTGTTTAATATTCATGGCTTGTGCACTAGGGCACTTGCCTCGATAGCATTTCAATATGCTAGCCTTCTAACTCGTGCGTGGGGCATGAATGACTTGTGTGCTGAGGCACTCGTCGATACAGTTATCTCATGTTCTTATGGCTTGCGCGCCGAGGCGCTCGCCGTTGCGATGTTTCGATGTTCAATAGCGACTCGTGCATTTGATGCACGTTTTATTTCAATTGTTCTATCTAGTATTCGACACGCACTACGATTTCTCTCGATCGAGCCACGCCCGTGGACTCGATAAGTTAACTTTAGCATACAACGGTACATTTTACTTAGGCATGAAAGAGTAGGAAAGAAGGGTCAAAGTCCTCCCACCTTAAGCCAATACGCCTTGTCGTTTTACCCAACCGATACGGCTCGATTTCATAACTTTCTTGCACGGCCAATTCTTCTAACTTAGCCATTCGATGCACTCTGTACTTTGTTGAATTATCCGACCGATTTGGCTTACTGTGCCTATGCCTCGATCTGTCGCGAGACGATGCTTTGGTTTTTACGGACACCATTGCAAATAAGGCAAAAATGTTGACCTCTTATATTTCAGCGTAAAAGCATAGCCTGCACACGAAACCAACTAAAATTATTATTTGTTCGAATCAGACTTGTGTGTTGCATCGATTCGATTTCTTAGAATCTTCGAACCGACTCAATGCTTTCTCTCGAGCCAACTTAACTCGATACATTCCTCGGGTCAACGTAGCTCTTTGCATCGATTCACATCAATACGTATTTCGGGTCAACGCAATCTTCGATTCAACGACTCAACATAATGCACCGTACGGAGCGAGGCATTACATAATATACCACTCAAAACATGGTTCGTCCTCCAACCGAAACCAACACTCAATCCAAGTGTTTCTCTAGATCGTTTCACGATCTCGTGCCACTATCCTTTGAATCATACAATTTAGTTTGGATCATACATATATTTTAGGTGTCCCACCAATATATATATTTCAGCCAAGCTCAGTTGTAGGATATTGGAACAAAGCTAACAGGTAACTTCTTATCCTCAATTACTTGTCATTTCGTCCTCTCGATCGGACTTGTGGTCTAGTGTTTGTTCTCGCAATTATATCGCATATGCATATTCGATGCATATGTGATCATCCAACAAAAGTCACGGCACGCGATGCGACTCAAAAATTATATTTCTTATTTTGTAAGTTTCGTATGGACCATCAGTTCTATGTGTCGCGTCAAGCCGTCACGCATCTGATCGCAATGAGTCTCCGCAACACCTTGCATTCGAAGTCGCGGCCCAACTATTTATGAAGTTTCACATTGCAACTTATCTCGATACGATTTCCCTTTGTTGACTTGCAACATGTATCAACAATTTGGGCTACGCCCGCTCGGTGACTTACTTAGATATCGTGCTCAAATTCTTCCGACGCAATTTGGGCTACGCCCGCTAGGTAACTTACTACGATTTCCCTTTGTTGACTTGCAACATGCATCAAATGCTCCTGAGGATGGCGTTCATTCTATTCAAATGACCGCAAGTCATATACAGATTTTTTTGACTTTCAAGCTCAACGTCGTGGTGAAGCATCCACATCTGGATCCACGGTCAGGTACTCAGCGGCATGTGTAGTGAGGTTGAAGCAGTGGATGATTGACTCTGGTACGTCTTCTAACATGACTAGCGATGCAGGTATAATATGAAATTATTTATCGATGGGACGTACTTCCAATATTACTTTTGCCAATGGTTGCTCACTAACAGTAAGTGGACGAGAAAGTGTCTGTCTATCGTCCAAACTGGTACTTATTTTTGTATTTCATACAACGAAAAACCTGTTCAGTTTTCTTTCAATTAGTCAGCTTACTCGCGATTTGCATTGCTTAGTAACATTTTTTTTCTGATGGTTGTGTTTTTCAGGACGTAAAGACTGAGAATACTATTGGTAAGGGATATGTGGTTGAAGGCTTATACCTGTTTGACGTACCTTCTTCTATTGTCTGTGCCGTGAAACTCAATTCTTTCGAGTTACATTATCAGTTAGGCCATCCATCAATCCAAGCTCTCCAAAAATATACCCATCTTTGGATGTACCTACTTCTTTCATTATAAGTCGTGTCGTTTGGCTAAGAATCACTGGTTTTCTTATCCGGTGAGTCCTAATAAATTTGCATCCGCTCCTGTGGAATTCGTACATTTTTATATATAGGAAGAACAGCATATAAGTTATCATGCTTGCATATCCATCATTTGAGTCTCCAACAATTATTCCAATAATTATATATCCGATTTGACCGATGGACGAATATGCAAGCATACGTTTCTTGCTTGTTTGAGTAATAGCAATGAGATTCCCCAATATCATACTAAGAATAGCTAGGATTTCCAAAAGAATATGACATTCATTTGATGAGAAATAAAAAGGGACATCAAAAATTCGCGTGGCTGAAGCTAAAGCAGCTACTTTCGAAGTAACAGAAAGAAAAGCAACGACTGGAGTGGGAGAGTCAGGGTCGAAAAGAGGATTCCTCACTTCTTTCTCTCATTCAAAACCGTGCATGATGACCTTGTCCGATTGAATCAATAATGGATTTCAAGTATTTTGTTACATGTGTTGATGATTACTCGCGTGCCACTTTTGTTTATCTGATAAAAAATTACTCTGAGTTATTTAAAATTTAATACAATTTTTATGCCGAAATCAATATACAATTTAGTATTCTGATTAAATGTTTTCGAAGTGACAATGGTCGTGAGTATCTATCTCCTGAGTTCAATACTTATTTGTCTGACAATGGCATCATCCACCAAACTTTCTGTCCTTACACACCACAACAGAATGGTGTGGCAGAGTGCAAGAATCGTCATCTTTTGGAAACAACGCGTGCTCTTATGTTTCAAGCACGTACTCCCAAAAGGTTTTGGTCCGATACTGTTTTACAGCTTGTTATCAAATTAATCACATGCCATCGTCAGTTTTTAATGGTACTATATTTTTTCGGTTATATCCCAGTCGAGTAGTTTCCTCTACCACTTAAGATTTTTGGTTGCTTGTGCTATGTTCGGGATACTCGATCGACTCTTTCTAAATAAGATCCCAAGACAATCCAATGTGTTTTCATTGGGTATCCTATGGATCAAAAAGGATATAGGTGTTTTTTCCTACCTTGAAGAGATATTTTTTATCTCGGAATGTTACCTTCGTTGAAACTGAGTTTCCTTCACTTACGCAAACTATAAATTTAGTTTCCCAAGTTTACCCAAACGAGAATTTTTTGTTGTTTTCGGTTCAAACACAATAGCCTCCCATAAGGGTGCCCTCCCCTATCGAGCCAGTATCTCAGTCCGACGGTCCACAAATACCGAGTCAGTCAATGCCGACGTCGCCCAAACGATCATCGCAGATAGTGCCTATGGTCAAAGAGCCATCCTTCTCCTCCTCTAGCTCGACCGATTCGCCTCCGCCTATTCCACCAGATCGACCTCGTTATGCCTATCATGATCATCCCTTACATGTAGACAACTAGAATGGGCTCGCGAGCCATACTCAGTCCTTTGTAGTTACTATTAATGGGATTTAGATTTCCAATACTGACGAGGAGGGTCTCAAACATCCCGATTGGCATGTTGTTATGGAAGAGGAGATAAAAGCGCCCCGGGAGAACCATACTTGGGACTTGGTAGATTTGCCTACTAGAAAGCAGGCAGTAGGATGAAAATGGGTATTCACGATCAATGTGAAACCGGATGGCACTCTTGATTGCCTAAAAGGCTCGTCTGGTGGCAAAAGGATATTTCCAGACCTATGGTGAGGATTATTTTGAGACCTTCTCTCCATTTGTCAGGATAACATCTGTACACGTACTCTTGGCCTTATGTTCGCTATGACTGGACATTACTTCAGTTGGATATTAAGAATACATTTCTTTACAGGGATATTGAAGAAGTGTATGTGGTGCAACCTCCTAAGTTCGTTGTAAGGGAGGGTAACATGTGTCATCTGCGAAAGACTCTCTACAGTCTCAAACAATAACCTTGTGCATGGTTTGGTCCATTTACACAAGTTGTTACTCAGTTTGGCATGTGTCAATCAAAGAAGGATCATTCGGTATTCTACCGACTATCATCAGCTGGAAGGATACTACTTGGTGTCTATGTTGACGACAATGTGATCACGGAAGACGACAGCAAGGGTATTGCAGGACTAAAGAAGTTTCTGGGAGAACAATTTCAGACTAAGGATATGAGATCGTTGAACTACTTTTTACGCATTAAAGTCACACAGGATAAACGGAACATTGTAATATCTCAGAGGAAGTATGTGCTGAACATACTAAATGATGCAAGAATGATGCAAGCCAAGGGAGCTGCCTAACCCATGGATCCAGGAG
The DNA here is from genome assembly GCA_029216955.1 of Iris pallida. Lineage (NCBI taxonomy): Eukaryota > Viridiplantae > Streptophyta > Magnoliopsida > Asparagales > Iridaceae > Iris > Iris pallida. The sequence continues at coordinate 5,406,394 of JANAVB010028397.1, read as the reverse complement.
CAAAGTTACTCCCAGACGAGGGGGTCCTGATGACCAATCCGGATCAGCATCGTCGAGTGGTTGGAAAACTCAACTACTTGACGATCATGACTCGCCATGACATTTCCTTTGCCGTGAGTGTCGCAAGTAGGTTTATGCCTTCTCCACGAGTTCCACACTGGCAAGCAGTTCTCAGAATTCTGCATTATCTAGTCTAGAATTCAGGAAAAGAAATTCCGATAGAGAATCATGGACATACTCGTGTTGAGTGCTTTACTGATGTTGACTAGGGTGCAAGCCTGACAGATAGACGGTCTACATCTGGCTACTCGGTATTTATTAGTGGAAACTTGGTATCGTGGAAGAGCAAGAAGCAAAGTGTGATAGCACGATCAAGTTCGGAAGCAGAATATCGAGTGATTGCTCATGGCACAACAGATGTGTTATATCTGAAGCATCTTCTACAAGAGCTGGGAGAAGAAGCAGGATCTACAGCAGCAGATATGTGGTGTGATAAACAGTCTGCTATTAATATTACTATCAATCATGTATTTCATGAAAGGACAAAGTACATTGAAATCAGTATTCACTTTGTCCGTGATGAGTGTAAAAAATGGATGATAAAGTTTCACCACGTAAGGACCGGTAATCAGATAGCTGATATTTTCACAAAGTCTCTTGTGGGTCATCGGGTTCAATTTATGTGTAATAAGCTGGACATGATTGATATCTATGCTCCAACTTGAGGAAGGATGTTAAGTATTAATATTAGTATTATTGGACTTTAGTCCTACATTGCATAGAACAATAGTGAGAGGGGTTAGCCTCTGCTCTATATATATATGTAACTATCTCATCAATAATAAGTTATACATTATTTCTCTTTACAATTTGTAACTAAAATTATATTGATAACTTAAGGAGCATATATTATCTATAAAGAATAAAAGTTCCAGAAGCATAGAAGGCAACCCAAGGTTTGCAAGTTTGCTGCTTAACTTTACCAAACAAACTTATGTTGCCTTTTCTCTGTCAAAAGCTACATCAAATCCACCCCAAACTGAGCAATTGTTAGTGACTGCTGAATATCCAATTTGTAATGTAGAAAAAAGAAAAGAAAATACCTGTATATTTTCTGATCTGTGCATATTTGCTGAGTTATCAGTGATATGTCATAGAGAAAATATTGGAGAAAATATACAGAAATGTAAATGGAGTTTTAATTCATGATTATTGCATAGAATTGTTTAAGATTCTTAATAAACAACAGAAGCAAACACGAGCTGTATACGCAAAACACATGCTCCATTCACGAGCCGGAAAGAACCCAAATGTGTCTACAATCTTTATGCCAGATTAATCCAGGCAAATAACTTACATGCTCCAAAACAAGTCTTGGTATCTAAGTAGAACTTATATTCAAATAAATCATAAATGTCTTACAGAATCCCCAAATAAGAGGTAAAACTACATTCCAACTCTTGGTATCATTATTCTCCATAAAAGAAAAAAAACTAAATTAAAAAGGAAAATAAAAAGAGAACTCTTAAGTAGCACTCGCCTATACTCTCAAAATGACCGATTCCCAACTGAAATATTATCCCAATCATCTATCTGGCTCGAGCTGGCAGTTATACCAGTTTCTCTTGGACAAATTACACATCCTGCTCCAGATCAACAATAAATAGGCACCCTAAACCAAGAGAACTGGTTCCGGAAGGAACTAGCCATTAGCAGGCAATGAAGCAGCAAAGATGGATTCTAGCTCGACAGAGAGCAATGACATCTCGATAAATCTTGCTCCTCCTTCATAACGCCGGAGAAGTGAATAACCCTCGACTGTTCTTCCATATGTCACCACCCTTGGTGTTTTCTTCAGAGGAGAAGGCACTAGATAATCACCCACAAAAGCTGGCATGGTGTCCAAAGAATCTACAAGGAGAGATGGTGTTAAACCCGAAAAAACATGACAATTGATTGGTCTAGATGCTCTCCAGATGCGCCACGAGTATATCATTCCACGAGTCTGTCAGTCCTGGCAAACACCAATGCATGCAATCCTCGTGCTTCTTTCCGCCTGTAGTAGAAGGATGAGCATCTGCTCTGAACTCGCTCATGTGAGTGATGTCCAATATCCGGAAACTTGAGCCCTCTAGAGTCTTGAATAAGTGCTTATTCACCAACCTTGTCTCTACATTTGTCCCGTTTTTATCCAAAGAGAAAAGTTCCTCAACCTGAGTCGCCAAATTAACATACTATTATGTTATGAGTGAAAGTGCAGTACACTACTGTGATGATAAAAATTACTATGTAAACTGGTGGTGCAAGTAAAACTTGGAACTGCCCAAACTTCTACAAATAACAGAAGACTAAAACAAACGTAATGAATTACTTCAATAGTGAGGAAAATATCCAATAATTTTGCTTCTCTATTTTCTCAACTTATATTATATAGAACTCTACATATGTTTTCTTTTACAGATTTACTACCATCATACTCTACTCCGCTGAAATAACTACTTGCATATTAGCAGCTGAAATGTGGATACCGGCAAAGCCCAGCATGTAATTTACAGTATGTAGCTTAAGAAGTTACTAGAAACCTTTTAAATTCAACGACCAGAAATCCTTTTCCCATAACTTTTGGGTCAGCTACATAAATGTATATATAAAACCTGAAAATATATTTTCTGAACTTATATTCTATAGAACTGTTCTTTCTGTTTCTTTTTCTTGTTTTTTTACTACCATTATACTATGTTCCGCTAAAATACACTACTTGCATATTAGCAGCTGAAATATGGGTACTGGCAAAGTTCAAGAATGTAATTTACAGTATGTAGCTCAAGAAGTAACTTAAAATCTTTTGAATTCAACAACCACAATTCCTTTTTCCCATAATTTAGGGTCAGCTACATGAATTTTATGAAGCCTGAAAATAACTTTTTTGCACCAATTTCTGCTTACATCCAAGTACCGTACTTTCTCAACAAATGCACATAGCAAGATAGTACTTGGGAAATTCATGATGATTCTTAATAGATAGTCTCTATGATGGTAACAGTAGTCATTGATGCACCTGTTCAGTTGATAGTGGTTGTTCATGCCGACATGAACCACCCTGGTTCCAATCACCTCCTTCAAAATGCCTCGGAGATTGAGTACGAAAGAACTTTACTGCATTTTTTCTCATACTCTTCTCCACGTATGATATCTGCATCACAATATATGTTAATAAGTTGGCCAGGGGCATGAAAAGGCACCGGGAATATCCATTTAAAATACATAATAAACATCCCAAGAATTAAAAAGTAATAGCCAATTTATAGAAGAAATGGTTTTAGTCACCATATATAAGACATGTAAACTTGAGCCTTTTGGACCTAATCTAGCGAATTGGCAGGGTCAGTGATTGTATGATATTTGTGAAGACTATCTATCCAAAAAAAATTTCAAAGATACGCAAGCCATACCATATGCTTTAGAGTCATATCAAGACCTTGCTCTGGAGTTATTGGAGGTAACACAGGCATACCCTTCTCAAAAAAGAGCATTGGTGATTTAATTGGATCAAATTTTGAAGGAGCCCACCACCTAGAAATCATAAGTCCAACAAAAAGCTGTTGTTAATAAACATGTAATATTTAGTGGGATATATTACAATTTAACCAACTAGAGTCACCTGAATCTTCAAGAAAAAACAAACATCATTTATTACCTAAATTAAGTAACAACAACAATAGATGGAATAGATACCATCACGTAACATGTAGGAAATTTGGATTATTCCTCTAAGATCTCTTTCAAGTTTGCAAAAGATGGAATAGATATCCTCACGTAAAATGCTATAGAAATAAGATACTAACTAGGGGGCATAATAGTAAGTTATATCACTACTCTAAGTGATCTCAGAAGTATTTGTGTCTCGATTTTCTCCTTGCAACCATATCCTTATCACAATATGTTGGGAATCTTGGGATGCTATCTTCTATGAACCTCTAGTATGCTATATGGGTGTGCCTTCATTCGATCTCTCTCTCTTTTGGACATCTCTCGCTCTCGTGTGATATCCTATTAACATACACGATACAAATTCGGAACACGGCATTTTTCAAAATTTTGGGATATGGATACAACATGGATATTGTTATATGTATGCACAAACATTTTTTAGCTTCAGAAGTTACATCCACTACCTGCATTCACCCTAACATGCTAACATGAGCATACCAGAAGCAGAACCCTTTAGCAGCTGGAGCTGGAGAAAGCAAGTCAGCTGGTAACAAACCAGCAAACAATTATATATATATATATATATATATATATATATATATATATATATATATATATAATTTTTTAAACTGGGTAGTTGGTGCAATAATTTTGGCCACTGAACTCAACTCGATCCCAAAGGACTTACAACTCACTCAACTCGGCCCCGAAGGGCGTACAAATTCATTCAACTAGGCCCGAAGGCTACAATCCGGTTCGTAGGCCCAAACTCGGCCCATACTGGCCTGCTTCTCTGATGCCCACACCGCAGGCTTACTCGTGCAGTGTTCTAAATGGCGGCCGCCTAGCCCGCCTACGCAGTAGGCGGTCTCTCTGAGCACCGCTTTTCTGTAGGCGGTGGAGTATACGGCTAACGGAGGTTGGCGTCATAGGCAGAGGTGAGGCGGCGTAGGCGGACGCCCAGGCGGAACAATCCCTAACAAGATATTCGGCCAAAAAAGTTTTGTAAGCATTATGGGCCTATGGTTCACTTTTACTAAACTAAAATTTTATAAATCTTCATTCTACAACTTAGTTATGCATGGAACACCCTTAAAATATGTATATTATACAAAAAAAAGGTGGTAAAATAGTAAAAAAATGTTTAAAATGTATCGACCGCCTAGACGGTAGGCGGATTCTCTCCGCCGCGCACCTGCCTACCGCCATCTAGAACGTTGCACCCAGCCTGCTCCTCATTGCTAGCCTACATTGTTAGGCCTGTTGACCCCGTTCCGTCCGGTCCGGCATGCATGGCCCGCACCACCGGTTGTTTTTTTCAATTTAATTCTCAACACTTGGAATTAAATTGCTTCCCCCAAGTCTTGAACCTCAACCACTTGGGGGGATGACTCTCACCTTAGCTATTTGGGCTAGAGGTGCTTGTCTTTATATATATATATATATATATATATATATATATATATATATATAAAGACAAGCACCTCTAGTCCAAATGGTTAGTGTGGAGGCATGTGGCCCTTGTGGGCGGTGTTCGAATCTCAGTGGGAGCTATTCCGGAAACTAATTACCATTTCATATATATATATAGGAAATGGTAATTACTTTCCAGAATCGCTCTGGGTTCCAAAATGTTCTATAAATGATTCAGTACAAAAAAAATGTTACTTTCTCATAACTCGATTATGTTTGGCAGGATCACATATATGCCAAAATTACTTCAACTATGTTTTGGGTCCTTTTGGAGCCTAGACATGAATAAGCCATATATCACAGGAGTGTCAAGGAAGTAGTGTCCAATATATGTAGGATACAAGTACGGGCATGGATACGGTCATCTAGAGAAGTATTCGTGCAACATAGCCTATCACAAAGACCTTTACAGGTCCACCTAAGTATATTTCAAGGTTCCTAGTATTGGTTTCAGACTCGATTTTGGGACTTCCTTATAAGTAATGGCAGTTTTGGATTAGAATTCCAGACTTCTCGATTTTGGAAAGTCAATAAGTTATAAAAGATAGACAATGGCTAAAAAAATTAACGCTTTTAGGGATAATATTTTTGTATCTTTTGGTTATCTTCCTTTTTCTTTATCTTCCAACAGAATTTAATAGTTAACATGATATGATATTTGGCACAACCGGCTAACCGGATCGACATTGTTTTTCCCACTATTCTCCTTTTTCTTTTTCCTTGTTTTTCTTTGTTAGACTGACCAGAAAAGAGAAACTTGATGCTCGTACCGGCCAGTACTGGGTGGGTATCAACCTACATACTGATACCGTAAGTATTGGATAGATAGATATCCGTAACAGTGAAACACGATAATTTGAGTCAGTATCGGATCGAAACAGGCCAAAACTAATCCTGATATGGTTGATAGTACCGCAAACCTTGGTATATTTTACCTAGCATCTCGCTATGTATAAATTTAGTTAAAATATTAGAACAGATAATGTATATTAAATTTCATCAGTTGAGCCTATATATTGACAACATCCGTTGTAGCTTCTTCCAGAAAGGTAGTAGACCCTTGGCATTAAATTCCATCGGCTGACCTGATCCTAATTATTGACAACATCCACTAACTGGGAAGATAGTAGAAACACTCTTGGTAGTATCTAAGTCACCAGCTAGTCCGTCTTTCTTATCTGCTCTCCCGCGTTGGTGTCTTAATTTGAAATCTTTCAACCTAGCTCTCCTCGCCAAAACGTGTTGGGACAAAACACCATGGGTCGCTCAGAGTGCCAGGTTGATCTTTTGAGATGTCGGATATATAAAGAGAGAGAAATCTGGTCTCAACATCAAGATTGTACCAGCTAGGTGAAATGGCAATTTCATGTTCCAAAGTGACTGCATCCAATCTTATATACGCTATTTGTCCGATTTTCATTGATGCCTCCTCACAATTTTATTTCAATTGGAATTTGGTTATTCACGATGTACGAGGAGCCCCATTAAGGTTAAACATACATGGTTGAATGGTTGAAGTACCCAACTCATACTCGACAAATTCGTAGGTTCAATTTGTTATTTCCGAGGCGTAATTTTCGATAGAAAACTGAGAAATAAAACGATTGTAAAAATAACGTTTCGTAGCAAATCTTCAAAGAAGGTGCACTACAGAGATCCTTGAAGGATTCTGGGTAACGAAGATCTAAAAAGATTTCGTTACTGTAGCAAACAAATATAATGGTTCTAAAAAGAAGGTACAAATCGAATTGCTAGCAGCAGCAGCGACGAAAGCCCACAAGGAGTTTCTGATTAGATCAGAGAAGAAGAGGAGGAAAGAAGAAAGAGAAAGACAACTTTGCTGGAGTGATCAGATCACCGTTGCTCAAAGCAAGATTCGTCTTTAAACGATCCGCTTTCAGGAACCAACAAGTTCTTAGAGAACTTCTGGAACGCTCGTCAGTCAATTTTTGAAACTTGAACGGGCTTCCTGAACTTTACGGACTCCCTTAACTCTCTTCTTTGGTGCATCTTAGAAATGAGATCAGGGGGCTCTATTTATAGAGTGGAGTGAGACATCACCATCTCTCCTATCCGATGTGGGACTAAAATACCAATACTCTAAAATAGAGTTTGATGTTTTACATCATCCCACAATCAACATAATCGAGTGCTAGCCCACGCCTACCCCCCGAACACACGACCGTGCTTTCACGAGGCATCCTGGAGTCCGAGTCCGATCAACAAAAATCAACTTACATCATTGTTAGAATTAATCTTTTTTCCTTTTAGAAAAATACTCCCACATGGCACACACTTGTGCCCCATTACACCTCATGTGCACACCTCAACACAAGCAATGCATTATATTGAGATACTTATCATTAGGTGTAGCCGATGTGGGACTATCTTTCCTAGTCTAAAGGCAAAAACACCAACAATTTTCCAAATATCTCAATAAATGGGTTGAGCGTTCCCCACAGTGATTGCCCATCATGCATTAGGAGAGATATCGCTACGACTTGAATCTTTCCGCATAGGTTAAATAACAGCATAATACAAGAATGGATTAAGCCTTGAATTCTGTACCATAACTGCAATTCTTCCTACTCACATAATGATATCAACTGTGCTTCTGGCTGCACATTAAAGGCCTTGTGCCAGTCTGGTTTCGGTGTATGTATGTTGGGTGTCTACAAAGTTTTCCACAAGAAACGGCCTACATCTCTATCCATACACTCTAGGTGAGTTTTTTTAAAGAGTCTTGGCATGAAGCCTTTCGCTTCCTTGCGGTGCTACGCCGCTATGACATGGCCTAAAGCCGAGGCACTGCCTCATGTGGTGTCATACCACTTGTAGCATGAGGCACAGCCTCTTTGTAGTGCCAAACTACCCAACATGAAGTCTTTCGCTTCCTTGCGGTGTTACGCAGCCGTAACATGGCTTGCAAAGTCGAGACACTGCCTCATGTGGTGTCACACCACTGTAACATGAGGCTCATCCTCTTTGTAGTGCTGCCTACCACTTTTCATTCTACAGCATTAGACCCACTTGTCTATGTGCGGTGCTACGCCGCTATGATTTGGCCCGAAGCCGAGACTTTACCCTCACTATGTACCTCATGTGGTGTCATCCCACTGTAGCATAGAGTACTACGCTCCTTTGTAGTGTTGTGCTACCCGTGCTTCCTGTAAAGCACGCCAGACATCCTAAATGTCCGAAAACTCATTAAGGCTTCCAAGCCATCCTCTCACAAGACTTTGTTCTCTACAATAAACAAACAGTAGACAACAATGGTTCTGGGTTCACAATCCCGCAAGGTCCTAAAGGATTGCCTACTCACAATAGTTCTGGGTCTGAAACCCCGCAATATCCCAAGGGATTGCCCACTAACAGTGGTTCTGGGTACGTGACCGCGCAATATCCAGAGGACTGCCCACTAACAGTAGTTCTAGGTCCGTGATCCCGCAGTATACCAAAGGATTGCCCACTGCACCTGATATTCTTCCAGTCAATGGTCCTCCCTTGAACCAAAAGCTAGATGCCTAGTAGATTTCTCTTTGAACTAATAGCATAAAACTTTATGGTAGGATTGCAGAGACACAATATCAGAACGACTTCAAGCCCATTTTTGTTGCTAAGTCCTCGACCAGCTGACGCTTGAGACCTTTGGTGACCGGATCTGCCAGATTCTCCTGGCTTCGAACATCCACCACGACAATGACTCCTTTTTTAATAAGATCATTGATCGACCTGTGCCTTAATTGCACAGTCCTCTTCTTACCATTGAAGAGGTCATTTGATGCCACCGCTACAGTCGCCTGGTTGCCGCAGTAAATTGACACTGCCGAAATCTGCGTACCAACCATAGGAAGATCATACATAAGCTCCCGAAGCCATTCTGCTTCATCTGCTGCAGCTGCTAGTACATAAAATTCAGAGTCCATAGACGAGTGTGAGAGCATAGACTGCTTCTTCGACTTCCACGATATAGCATCTTCACCCACTTAGAATATGTATCCTCCTGTGGACCTTTCACTCTCTACTTCTGAACACCAGCTTGCATCACTGAAGCCTTCTACTACTGTTTGATCGCCACAGTAGTGCAGTGCATACTTCTGAGTCCTTTTGAGGTATCTCATAACCCTCTTCAAAGCTTTCCAGTGCTCCACATCTGGATTGCTCGTAAACCGACTCAGCATCCTCACGACAAAAGCTATGTCAGGCCTTGTGGCAGTAGTCGCATACATCAAACTCCCGATGACGCGTGAATACTCCAACTGTCTGACGCTTTTCCTTGGATTTGGCTTCAGCTTCTTGTCACTCCTATACGGCGTATCTATCCCTGGAAGATCCTGATACCCATAGCGTGTGAGCATCTTCTCAATGTAATGAGACTGTGACAATGTCACTTCAGTTTCGGTCCGGATGATCTTTATCCCTAGGATAACATCAGCTTCTCCTAAGTCCTACATGCTGAACTTAGACGAGAGAAACTTTTTTGTCTCGGTGACACTTGCTAGATCTGTACCCAAGATCAGCATGTCGTCCACGTACAGACAAACGACAACTCATCTCCCATCATCGAACTTTGTGTATACACATTTGTCCGTCTCGCTGAGCCTGTAGCCGTTTGATCTTATGACTTTATCAAACTTCTCATGCCACATCTTCGGAGCTTGCTTCAGACCATACAGAGATTTCACCAACTTACAGACTTTGTCTTCGAGGCCCTTGACGACGAATCCTTCTGGTTGTTGCATGTAAATCTCTTCAGTCAACTCACCATTCAGAAAAGCAGTTTTAACATCCATCTGATGAATAACTAGCTTGTGAATTGCACTTAGAGCAATCAACATCCTGATCATGGTCGTCATCCGTGCTACTGGAGCATAAGTGTCAAAGTAATCAATCCCCTGCTTCTGAGAAAACTCCTTGGCTACTAACCTAGCCTTGAACTTATCAACAGTTCCATCGGATTTCATCTTCTTCTTGAAGATCCATTTACATCATATTGGTTTTGCTCCTTCAGGCAGATCGACCAACACCCACGTGTTGTTGGAGGTTATCGAGTCATACTCATCATTAATAGCCTCCTTCCAGAGGACAGCGTCTCTGGTCTTCATAGCCTCATCATAGGTAAGCGGATCTGCTTCCACATGATAGGTAACAAAATCCTCTCTGAAGTCCTTATGTCTCCTCATTCGCGTAGACACAGGTTCTATGAGTTCTGGTTCAATAGTTGTTCTTTGCAACAACAACTTCTTGGACTACATCGCTATAAGGAGCTTCAGCCTCCTGTGCACTCACACTGTTCTCCAGAATATCCGCAAAAATAATGTTCTTGTGTCTTGCAAATTTATCTTCAAAGAATTCTGCATCGCGAGACTCAATGATAATGACTAGATTCAATATCAAGGAACCTCCGAACATCACTCTTATTGGCATAACCTAGGAAGATTGTCTTCGTAGTCCTTGTACCTAGCTTCTGAATTTTCAAATCCAGAAGCTTTACATATGTCAGACACCCCTACACTCGAATAACATTCAAGTTGGGTCTAACCTTGAACCAGAGTTCATGAGGAGTGACATCGGAAGTTGCATACGGTACTCTATACAGAATGAGAGTAGCAGTAAGCACTGCTTCGCCCTAGAAGCAATTTGGAAGACCCGCAGTCAATAGCATTGAGTTCATCATCTCTGTTAACGTTATGTTCTTCCTTTCTGCAACACCATTTGATTGAGGGGAGTACGGAGCAGTCGTCTCATTAACAATTCCATGTTCTCTGCAGAACGATGCGAATTCATGAGACATATACTCTCCACCTCGATCACTTATAAGTAGTTGTAGATCGGTTTAACGTTCAGCTTCAGCCCTGAAGTCTCTGAACTACTCGAATGCTGCATCCTTCAACTTGAGAAGTCATGCGAACGTGCACTTCGAGAAACACTTCAAACCGGCCTCTGTGGAGAATTGATAAAAGTCACAGATATCTGAGTATACTAACTCCAGATGATCAGTACTTTAATTCAATCGTCTGAGCAGCTTCCTGGCAGTCTTGTATCTGCACAGACCTTAAATCCCTCCACCTCCTTACCCCCATATTCTGAAGATAAGGTCCCGGTAGGACAGCTTGAGTCTGCTTCTATCATAGAACAACTCTCAGTCTATTCAATGAAGCAACTTCATCGCCATCAACAGAAGTTCGAACATCCCTTCAGCACCGAACATCTTTTCGAAGCATGTTCCTGGCCAAGAAATTACCATCTGACTAGTACGAATGTCCATCTTTCAAGTCTATATCACATAACAGACTTCCTGAGATCAGATCTTCGAAAATCTCTGGTACGTGTAACACGCATTCCAGTGTCCTTGCCGGTGGTTCATAACCACTGCCTCGATCTTTAGATATTCTGCTAGTACATGTTCGCCATCAAGACCTTCGTCATAGCACGGCTCGTCCTTGGTGAACAGCTCCTTCGAGAGCACACGTAGTCAGATGCACTAGTGTTAGACCACTAGTCAGCTACCACGCTAGATAACTCAATCTGTGTAACAATAGCAACCAAGTTAAGTAATCAAAATAACCAAGTTTAGTCATACCTGCTATTTTGGTTTGGGCTTGGCCCTGCAATCCTTCTTGAAGTGACCCTTCTTGCCACAGTTGAAGCAAGCACCATCGCCCTTAGGTCTTTGGCTTGAATTGAGCTGACTTCACCTACAGCTGGTGAGAGTCCTTAGCTCGTCTTCAACATGAATCCAGTACAAGAGGCGTTCAAGATCCACCTCCATCTTCTTGCGGTGCAAGTCCGCAATGAAATTGCTCCACCTAGGTGGGAGCTTGGCGACAATGCCTCCGACGACAAATGTATCGACAAAGGTATGCCGTCATTCTCAAGTTTCTGACGTAACTTGAGAAACTCTTTGACTTGAGGCAACATCGTCTTGTCGTCCTCAAATCATATCTCTCAAACCTTTTCGGTCACGTGGTTCTTGTTCTTGTTCTCATCTGCCTTGTAGAGATTCTCTACAGACTCCCAGACGTCCTTAGCATTGACCGTCTTGGTGTATAACTCTGCCAGAGAGTCTTCCATAGAGTTTAAGATAAGCAACTTGCAAAGATTGTTATCCTCCTCCACTTGGATTGCAGAGCAGTGGCCTCAGCGACCCTCCGAGCATTTTCACCTTCTGGACTTAAAGGCTCAGGATCTGTCAACACGTAGTTAACGCTCACGAGTTGAAGATTAAGGATGACATTTCTCTTCCAGACGTTGTAATGCTCCCCCGTTAAACTTTTCAAGTTTGTTAAAACTTGTGTTTAGAAGATTTGCACGGTTGTTTTCCATCGAATAAAAGGCGAATCTTGCTTTGAGATTGTTATTCCCGAGACGTAATTTTCGATGGAAAACTGAAAAATAAAACGATTGTAAAAATAACGTTTCGTAACAACTCTTCAAAGAAGGTGCACTACAGAGATCCTTGAAGGATTCTGGATAACGAAGATCTAAAAAGATTTCATTACCGTAGCAAACTAATGTAATGCTTCTAAAAAGAAGGTACAAATCGAACTGCTAGCAGCAGCAGCGACGAAAGCCTACAAGGAGTTTCTGATTAGATCAGAGAAGAAGAGGAAAGAAGAAAGAGAAAGGCAGCTTTGCTGGGGTGATCAGATCACCGTTGCTCAAAGCAAGATTCGCCTTTATACGATCCGCTTCCAGGAACCAGCAAGTTCTTAGAGAACTTCTGGAACGCTCGTCAGTCAATTTTTGAGACTTGAACGGACTTCCTGAACTTTACGGATTCCCTTAACTCTCTTCTTTGGTGCATCTTAGAAAGGAGGTTAGGAGGCTCTATTTATAGAGTGGAGTGAGACATCACTATCTCTCCTATCCGATGTGGGACTAAAATACCAATACTCTAAAATAGAGTTTGATGTTTTAAATCATCCCACAATCAACATAGTCGATTGCTAGCCCACGCCTACCCTCCGAACACACGACTGTGCATTCACGAGGCATCCTGGAGTCCGAGTCCGAGTCCGATCAACAAAAATCAACTTACATCATTGTTAGAATTAATCCTTTTTCCTTCTAGAAAAAAACTCCCACATGGCACACACTTGTGCCCCATTACACCTCATGTGCACACCTCAACACAAGCAATGCATTATATTGAGATACTTATCATTAGGTGTAGCCGATGTGGGACTATCTTTCCTAGTCTAAAGGCAAAAACACCAACACAATTCCTGCTGGATACACGCCAATGGTTCAACAAGTCTATGGAATCTCATCATCCATATAGAACGAATTAGTATGTTATATTCATACCATAATATATGAACAATAAGAACAAGAATGCTAGCTCTCCTCGCCAAAAGGTGTTTGGGACAATACACCTTGGGTCGCTCAGAATGTCAGGTTGATCTTTTGAGATGTCGTGTAAGTAAGTGTGCCAAATGTCCTAAAACAACTACAAAGAACAAATATAAAATAACACTATTTAGGAGTCTAATAATTTAAGAGTCAAAGTAATTTAAGAGTTCATATTCTCCCGAAATATTCTCCAAGATCATAGATGCTCCAAAATTGGAATCGTATCTCATGTCCATGTTGATATGTGTTGGATACAGCACACACTCCAAACGTCCCTATGGTATGAAATATCAGTGGTATGTATGTCGCCATGTAACATCTTCATATGAGTACAACTTAGAGAAAAAGATTTGAGAATCTGCCGCTCTGAAATCTCTTGAAACAATGACAATTACGAAATTTCAATCTGTCGAGTATAAGAATATTAAACTAATCCAAAAAGTACCTCAACATGTCTTTCTCAACTCGCGAAGTTAAAATAATTTGGCTCCTGGTGATAATCTACTTAGCATCAACCATAATAGTATAATACGGCTATGAGGTATCATATCAGTGCATCAAACTCATTTGTAATAATCTACTTAGATGAATTTACTCAATTTCCGTGGTAGTAAAATATTTCCATGTTAAAACCTCAAACAAAAATGTAATGCGAAATTTTCATATATAGAAAGCAAAGAGTACCAGTGCCCCGTATTGAAAATGATTATGTCATGGAAGAGAGGTGCCTCCATCCACGTGTGTTCTGGAACATCAACATCTACTCTATAACCTTGTTTATATCCAAGAGATTCTAAATCACCTTCACTAGAGCTTGCTGACCAACCGCCTACAAGGATGTCAAGAAATAAGCAACCTAGAAAAATAACACTAGATTTCAACAGCCTTCAATCATCAGCAAAGCAATGAGGATGCCAGGGCAAAACCCTCAGCCAGCATGCACTGCACCTGACCACTTGTCTGCGAGGAAGGGGATGATGATTGAGGAAACAATTAAGAGGCATGTGATTGAGGAAACTGCTCTTATTTAAAACAACGTTGCGTTGCAATGAAAACATTATATAACTACACAATTATTTCAGAGAACAAAAATAATACAAACTACAAAAATTAACTAGTTCACAAATAATTGGAACCAAATGTACACCCCTTACCTACCATAGCGTGCCAATAAATTAGTACGGTGGTATGCCACCGTTACATTATACTCAACAAAAGTGAATCCACGATCCGCACCAGCTGGTCGCCACTTCCTCACCTCCCTCGCCACCTGCCTCAGCATGCACACCAGCGACACAAACATGTTCCGGTTCAACGAGTCCCCAACAAAACCTACATCAACCCCAGATCAATAATCTATGCACAAAACCGGCAGCTTCCACATAATCACAACATAGAAAGGTTAGAAAACCCATGTTACTATTCTTACTAAAACAAAATGCAAAAGAACACTTCCAACCCCCAACAAACACAAACACACACCACACAACCACCACTTCCAAAATAGGATATCCAAGTGCCATGGAGTTGTGATGTTTCAAGCAGTTCGAAAAGCACTAGTGGTGTTAAGAGAGCTATCACAACCAGAATGCCCTCACCATATAACAATACAAATTAATCCCTATAAAAATAAAGTCTCTTTGTTCTTCTTTTTTCAGATCTATCTTGTTCAACAACAAACAACAACAACAATAATAATACATGGTACCTCATTTCCTATTTTGAGAATTGCATGGTTAACTGTCCCCCCTAGTTTAATAGGTCCAGACTTTAACAACAACAATAATAATAAATGGTACCTCATTTCCTATTTTGAGAATTACACGGTTAAGTGTCTGTCCCCCCTAGTTTAATAGGTCCAGAGTTTTTTTTTTCCTCCATATGATTTGCCTACATTGGTGTCCTGAATCGACAAACTGTTCGACGAAACAACTCAAGTTAACAAATTTACAAGAAATGATACCTCTAGAAAGCATGTACACTCCAAAATTAGTACCGTGTCATATGGATCCATATCAGATATGATCAGACACAACAGAGACACTCCAAATATAGGATACACTAAAATCCTTGGGTCCATCTCGACGCACATATATCGTGTCATGCTTGTTATTTGTAAGTGGTTTTCTATTTTTTCCTTTAATATCATGTTGATTATCTGTTGGTCCATATTGAAAAGAAACATCTAAGAACTTTAGTTCTGATTCAATCATTGATCATTTCAAGGCTCTGGGAGAACATCGGACGCAACTTTAAATTGAGGTCTTTTTCCCATTTCAAATTTTGTCTAGATAATATTGTTCTGTATAGATTTTCGTTATGGATAAACTGGCTTATTAATTAGTTTTTGTATTATCTATAACTTTCTTAGTTACTTATAATTTGCAACACCCCCCCAACCCCCAATATTTGTTTCAAGATCCGCCAATTACTGTCTATGATAGAAAGGTGTCCTATGCCACTGTATATCGTATCATTCATTATTATAGAGGAAGAACGAGATATGGTGTTCCTTAATTGTACATGGAAGAGCAACCCTTTATCACCTACGATCAAAAAACAGAAAATGAATTAAAAAATCACACTTCAACATACTTACAATAAACAAAGTTGATAGCATTTTGATCCTCCCAACCTATGTTGCATTGCATAGACACAGATTTGACACATGTTCCAGAAACGGCGACACGGATTCAGCACCTAATTTGGTGTGTCCAAGTGTATTTCAGAGTGCCTAGAGTGCCTGTGGCGGGTCTGTTATGTGTGCTTGTGCCCAACATGACAGAGACATGGCATGAATTTTGGAGTGTCCGTGCTTCTTAGCTCCCTTTTTAACTAAACCACAATAATATTCCTGTATTCTCACCGATTGATCAACTCTACTTGGCAATTGTAGGGGTAGCGGTTATGAGGTATTTTTAGAATAACGGTTATGAGCGGTTATGAGAGATCCAATTTAGGATGGTTTTAAGTAGCGACTTTTAAACCAGTCCAATCCATGCTTGATAATTCATTAACGAGCAGTTCTAAAAGTTTTTTACACGAATAAAATCACTTGTATGTTCATATATAAACAAAACGGTACCGAGCACAGGCACTGTCATCCACACCACGCCTCAATCAGGAGTAGAAGTCCATATTTGATCAAAATAATATGAACACATAAAATAATAGAAACACATGGTTGAAAATAGGAAAGAAATATTTTTTAAAATTCCGAAAAAAATAGCCATAATACACAATGAGAAAAAAAAAAAATAGGATAGGGTATTAGTAGTTATAATTATAAATTTTTTGTGAGGATATAAACGGTAATAAAATCCCTCAAAACCTACCGATTTGGGGTGCTTATAAAGATACCAAAAATTACATTACACCGGTTTTGGGAGGTTTTTGAGCCGACCAAAACCAGTGGCTAGAAAAAATTAACAAGCAGGGGTTCTCATAAACGGGCGGTTCAAAAACACCTCAAAACTGATGAAAATACCATTACCAAGCAGACCCTAAGCAAGAAAGACCCCAGATTAACTAAATTAGTAAATTGGGGGGCGTCTTACTTGTAATTCGCTATTTATGCAATAAAGACCCCAACTTTTTTTTACTGAATTGCAAGAAAAGGCTGCCATTTTTTGCAAAATTAAAGAGAAGTAGATTCAATTCACCAATGTTGGCGTTGCGGAAGCGGCGAAGGAAGCGGAGCGGGTCGAAGAGCGGGAGGTGGCATCCGCGCGGCTGCCAGCGATAGCGGAGGAGGTCGACAGCGTTGGGCTTGGAGACGCAGTTCCACCCCTTGAAGATCTCCCTGCAGGAGGCGTAGGAGTACCGGGCGGCGATCGGATCGGAGTCCGGCGACCGGACCCACGCGCCGGCGGAGTAGTCGCACCGGGGGTGATGGGAGGAGCGGTGGGCGGTGAGGAGGTGGTCTGTGGCGGGGGAGGAGGGAGGGGGTTTGGAGAGGGAGGAGAAGAGGAGGAGGAGGGAGGAGAAGAAGAGAAGTATGGCAGCGAAGCATGGCACGGTGGAGGGGGAATGGCGTTTCGCTGTGTCCGGCGAGGCCATGGATTGTTTGGGGGTGGTGCTTGTTGCGTGGGTTGGTATTTCAACTTGCTCAATTATTTCAGTTTTTATACCCACAAGTCCTAGGGGTGAGCACTATTCCGTCTTGGACCGAAAACCAAACATAATCGAACCGAATAAATCCAACAGATTCGGTCCGGTATAAAAAAAATTCGATTCAGTTTCGATCACTGTTGTAGAAGGTGGTCTAGACGGCCGGCTAGACAGCACCTAGGCGCTAGACGTCTGGTGCCTGTCCGATGTTCACTTAGGCATCCACCTAGAAACCCAAACCACCCCCCCCTCCCCCCCCCCCCACCCCCTCCCCCCGACGCTCGACTATGCATATTTTAGGATTTTATGGACTTATTCTACAATTTTAAGTAGATTTTTGGATTTATTTTATTTATTTTGGAACCGTCTAGATCTAGGTGGCCGCCAAGGCGAACGCCTAGGCGGGTTAGGCACTAGGCGGCGGTTGCCCGCCCGACTAGCGCCTAGCACTTTTCACAACCTTGGCTTCGATTTTGAAAATACTAGAATTCTATATATATTTTTGAAGTCCAACCTTGGTCATTTAATAACTAGTCCAACATTTAGCATAATTTTGAAATACAACAAATGTGTGTATAAAAATTATAATTTTTAATATAATTTAATCACGATTCCAACTTTGGACCTGACCCATTAAACAAAAAAAATATTCCAATCGAACAAACCAAATAAACCAAATTTGTTATTCGGTTCGATTCGGTTTCGGTTTTAACTAATTTCGGTTCGATTTCGGTTTTAAATTTTTAGAATTTCGGTTTTTTCAGTTTTGATTATTTCGATTTGGTTGAAACCGAATGCTCACTCCTAAACATTTTTTACTCGACAATTTGATACCAAAATTTTCAAGTTGATACCCTCCGAAAGTTTTGGCTTTAATTTTTTCTTTTAAAAAATAAAACTAAATTTACAAAAATATTTCCATCCCCTCTCTCCGCCATAGCCCCTGCCCTCGACACCCCCCACCCTCCCCGGCTACAACCTCCCGCGTCGCTCACGCCGCAAACAACACCCCCCCCCCCCCCCCCAAAAAATAATGCGTGCACCCTTCCCCCACCTCTTCCTACCCCGTCCCTCCCCTACCCCAGCTGCACCCATGCCCACCCGCTACAACCCCCCCCCCTCTCCCAGTCTCCCCCTCTCGACTGTTGTAGTGTCCCGTTCCTCGTTCGCGGGAAGCGCGATTAAGAAACACTATCGCTATCAATTGATTGGGACCAATTGAATTCAGATCATTTCCTCGTTATGGAATGGCTTCTTCGGAATCAAGTCTCATATTCAGCGGATTGCGCCTCGAGGATGGACTCTCCGACTAAGTCAGGAGAGACCTCTCGTTGCTCTATTTTTCATGCCGCACTTGCTTCTTTAGCTTTGATTTGATGAATGCATTTTCATGAGTGTTTTCGATGGATTTCGTTGCTTACATTATTTGAACTTCACATTTCATATCGAACTCGGAATAGAAGGGTAGAGTGCTAACTCGTTGCTTATGCGATTTCAGGTGATCACGTAGGCGCCGTCTAACGCAACCGTCTTCTTTCCTCTCGCCTCAAGTAAATCTAGGTGAGTGGCTGACCCTTCTCCCCCTTGACCCTCTTGTTCTCCAATCAATCGATAACATCATTGCGAATGAAATGATAGATGCAGATGCACGGACACAACTGCTTATTTTTATAGAACTGTGCATGTTTTACATAAGTACTCCTGCTATAGAACTATTACATGTTTTACCATACATATATGTCATAGAACTGCAAAGATTGATGCTATCAATGAATGCTGCAACGATAAGGCGGAACACATTAATAAAACTGGCTAACTCTTTAAGATTTTATAGACCAGCTTGAGTAATTAGTTTTAGTCTACCACGGTCATGGACAACTTGTGCATAAGGTTTTGCTTTATCGAACGACAACACGGGGTCACGGGACCGATTCGACCTAGGAGGAGTGCAAGATAGATGTGTTGGATACTAGCATGGGTCATTCGGAACTTTCAGCGGGACTAGTTACCAGCGCTAAAAGGGTCTCCGTCTCGGCTAAGCTATACATTCAGGATGGCTTCAATTGCCAGTAACCCTCACCTACACACTATTTATAAGCTATTGATATAAATATGACATGGAAGAATATGGTAAGTTAAACCGCAACGGGACGCTCTGTCATGGGTAAGATTTTTCGTAGTTATATTAATTATGCCTAAATGCTTGCATAAATTGATTAGAATGGCTAGAAAGTTCACCAATTATACATGCTTGTTCATATAACTTCTTGAACCAAATGAGAGCACTGAATATAATTAATCACCCACCAGTACACGGCAATGTACTGATCATCGCTCTCCATAGGTGCTCTGAACCCAGAAAGCGTGCCAAGGGACTGAAGGCGACGCTTGTAATATTTTGAAGCCTTGCTAGCGTGCGAAGGCAATCTCCAACCTTTTGAAAACTCCGATCAAGACTGCGCCATGTTGCATCAAATCTCTCATATCCTAGGTCCAAGAGTGATTTGTTGCTTATGTATAAAGGAATGTAAATGCATGAAACGACTATCTCATCTGAGTTAGTTTGTAAGCCCACGTGATACCTTTTGTAATCGAGTCTTTTAAAGAAGTTTATTATCAATGAAAAACAAGTTTTCTTCTGTATCAAATGTGTTATTTAATTTATGTGTACTCTCTTTGTTTTTCTGTTTCGGATAACTTTATGAATGTGTCTTGTGCGAGCGCAATTTAGCTTCGCACGAATCACGTCCGGGGGACGACTATCGATTCTGCGGAATCGAGACGTGACAACTGCAGCCTCCTCACTCCCTCGACTGCACCCTTCTGCCACCCCACCCCCACCACCCCCCACCCCCATCCGTTGCCGTCGCTACCTTGCTCTGTCGATGTCGACGAGGAGAGGAGGGGAGAGAATAGGAGATATTTTTGTTATTTTAAATTTTTTCGTTAACACGGTTAGGTATTAAGTTGTACAATTATAGTTAAAATATCAAGTTGTTCAATAAAAAAGTTCAGGATATCAAACGGAAAAACTGGAATAGTTGAGGGTATCAAGTTGAAGTTGAAATTAAGCCATAACTTAATTGTCAAAAGTGGAGGTTATGTGAATTAGGTGCATGAGCTTCTGATAGCAGTCTTCTGCTTTCAAAAGCTGTATTAAAAATAATACTAGTTTTTTTTTTTTTTTTTTTTAAACTATTATTATCAGATAAGCAGAAGCAGACAAATGCTTGCATACAAAATAGAAGTTTACGCTCATTTGGAAACTCAAATGGCTTACTATAATCTGAAATAAGCTCAAATTGTCCTGCCTAGCATTGTTATCACAATTTAAGTTCACCTAGCCTTACAAAGCAAACCATACAAGCATCTCAAGAACTTAAATCTTAGTTATCTGTGTTGGGTCCTGTTGAGATAGTTTGGACGTTTGAATTTTAGAAGAGGTGATACTGCATGTATGGTCCTACTTTTACTCTGGAAAATGTCTGCAAAAGAAGAAACAGGGAATACTTATTGCAGCTTCCACAATGGATATGTATGAAAACGCAATTTGAGGTCACAAAGAATTAACAACTCAGATAAGTTTATTTGTTCAGAGAATAAACCACCATTGCATTGGTTTACATCAGAACAGCTTGCGACAGCCAAATAATATGCTCAAGAAGACATAATTGGAACCCACTTTTTTTTTTCCCTCAACATCGATTAGCATAATCACACAAATCAAGCTACATTACATAGAAAGGTTCGAACAAATGCACTTCTTACACAAAGTTGGAAACAAACTAATCATCATACTCAGCTTTTACATATGTGTTCCTTTATGTGAACATAAATTCAGGGGTCACCACTACCACCAATAGTAGGTATGAGATGAAAAAAAGGAAAAAAAATATATATACATTTGCCCCCTCTTCGTCCATACATTTCATTTGTTTCACTCTATCAATTGTTGAAAAAGAAAAGTGGAAGTAAAAAGAAACAATGACAACAATGAACACACCTATTAACTAATGTACTTTTATTTCATCCACCACCAGTGGAGAGAAAAAAATAAGTCCACCGGTGTTTCCCAAATTGTGATACATGCCGCATTCAATTTTAAGTCGGGAAAGAGTGGGACACGTGTCGCAATTTCGAAAACGCCATGGTGGACTAATTTTATCCACCGACGGTGTAAAAATAAAAACCTTTTACTTATTGCCACTCAAAGGGTGCTCTTCCATGTACAATTAATGGAAGGAACACCACATTTCTTCTTCTTTTCCCTCTATAATAAAGAATGATACAATATACAGTGGCGTCGAACACCTTTCTATCACCAACAGCAATAAAAGAAGGAAAAAAAAAAAAATTACGTTGTCACAGCCGCTTGCTGGGACGCCGCTTTGCTGGACCTCCAGGGAAGAGCTTCATTATCCACCCCAATACCCTCTCAACCACCTTAAGGTTTAAAAGCAAATAAATACAGGTAAGTATTCACAAGATAATGACTGCTACAGTATTCACAAGATAATAGATGCAAATTTAATTTGTAAATGGGGCATCGAAGGACCATGCCCTCACGACTGATCCAATTGGTTAATAAATAATATACTTGGCGGATTACCTAAGCATAATACAGAACTAATACAATTAGTTTTTGAAATGGTGCTTCGCAGTAAATGCTCCATTAAATGGAACTCCTAGGAAGCAGTAGAATAGAGGTTTTTTCAAAAACAAACTAAAGATTCTGCGGCACAAGCTTCCAACTACTGCACTATGCTCCGTCAAATGATAATATCTATGAAAAGGGGTTCAATCTTATAGTATACATTTGTGAGAATGCCAAGGTATGTAAGAAAGTGATGATTTTTTTAGTAAGCAATCGAACATCAAAAATTAAATTGGAAACTTATAGAATTATATGTACCCCCAAGTTCTAGATAACATCTGATAAAGAGTGCTGTACCTCATCCCCCTCATCAACAGTCTCAGCTGTAGCATGCAAACTGTTGGCATCTATTGGTCTTGCCAACGCGTCCCCAGCAGCCATACGCTGAGCTGTCAAGAGTTCTAGTCTCTGGGTTTGAGCCTCTAGTTTTTGTGATAAATCCTTATTCAAGTCCTACAGAAATTAGATAATTAGCATATAAGCCACAAGAGAAGGCAAAAAAATCAAATAGCAAGACATAACTCACACTTTGTGCGTTAGTCAAAAATTATAAACAGTATAAGCAGGGGCAGGATTTGCTCTTATGAAAACAACTCAAATAAATCAAATCTTACTATTTAACTACAACAGGTTTGAAGCCGGTGAAGCTGTCGACTGTCGTCACAAAAAAAAAAAAACTAAGGAGCCCAAAATTTTAAAAATATACTTAAATTTCAAACTAGCATGCATGCTAAGTTGTAAATGCATGCATACATGCATGTTGTTTAACGAATGATTCTTTACTTTACTTCATTGTATGTGCATCTGAATAATATTGTTATTTGACTTTGATGCATGTGCAGTTGCACATTCCTACATATCTAGAAATAGTAATGCTAACCTTAAGGGAACCACACACACACAAAAAAATAAACCTTAAGGGAACCAACTTCCTTCTCAGGTTATTGCATAATTGAAGTCCTCCTTAATAACCTTTGACTTCACTTTTACTAAGTCTACAACCAAAGAGAAGGCACCATGCCTCTGTCATCACTTTGAAAGAGCCCAGATATCCACCAATCTCAGCCTGAGGTTACTGGATGGAACAAACCTCCATCTCAATTAATTTAGGAAACTAAAAGAATTACTAACTAGACAATGTACAAACTACAGGAACCAACATCAGGTGATGATCTCCATCTTCTGAAAAACTTGGACCAGTAGTTTTGATTTATTAGGATTCGGTTACATTTGGTATTTAGGATTAGTTTTATTTTGGTAACGGATATGGATCTTGTTAGCATTACAAGAGGACTTGGCCCTTAACAGAGCAAAATGGAAAAGGGGGATTTAAACGCCGACTCCATAAATTTGGGATAAAGGCTTTGTTGTTGTTGTTGTTTATTTCGGTAACGCGTTTTCTATTGCAATTAGTAGTAGTCTTGATTGTCAATATTTGATTGGCTATATAAAATCATGTAATGTAAAAAACAATTATTCATTGAAGAGTTTAGAAGATTTATTGGTTATGGCGTTTTGCCTGCCTTAGAATAAATTTCTTCTCCATACATCTTACATAAACCTGAACCTCAGGGTGTGATCTGGGCCGGGTTCGCCCGAACCCGCCCGAGCCCGCTGGAGGCCCGGCCCGGTTCAGCCCGCTCCAAGCCCGCCCAATAGCCTTCCCGGTCCGGGCTGGGTTCACCCGCCCGAGCCCAAGCCCGGCCCGGCCCGGACCGTTTTTTTTTTTTTTTTTAATGATCAACGGTCGGCCCGGTTCAGCCCGGCCCGGTCAGGCCCGCCCAGGCCCGAGCCAGGCCCGGTCCGGCCGGCTGAACCCGATTTATTTTTTATTTTTTTTTTGAATAATTGTTCCCCTTTTACCAAAATATTCCCATTTTTTGACCGTTTTATGACCGTTATAGGGGGTATTTTGGTCTTTTTGACCGAAATGACCAAAAATCCATTACAACAACTATATTTTCTTTTAACTTTCAAACTTTCAAACTTCAAACTTTCAAACTCCAAAAAAAATATTCAAACTTTCAAACTTTCAAACTTCAAATTTTCAAACTTTCAAATATTAAAAAAATTTAAAAATTTTAAAAAGTTTTAAACTTTAAAACTTTAAAACTTTTAAACTTTAAAATATTATTAAAACTTTATTAAATACTTCAACAACTTTAAACTTAAAAAACTAAAAAAAAATACTTTAAACTTTAAAAAATACTTTAAAACTTTAAACTTAAAAATTAAAACTTAAAAACTTTAAAAAAAACACAAAAACTTAAAAACAAAATTTTTTAACTCTGCCTATGACAAGCAAAGCTTGTCTTGCCGGTCCCAAGCCCGGATAAAAGAGGAGGGAAAAATTAAAAATTAATTTAATTAAAAACACAAAAACTTAAAAAAAATATTAAAAAAAACACAAAAACTTAGACTTGAGATTAAAATATTAAAAAAAAACAAAAAAAAAAACTTAGACTTTAAAAAAATAACAAAAAAACACAAAAACACAAAAATATTAAAAAAGTTTAAAATTAAAAAAATTAAAAGTTAAAAGAATATAAATATTAAAAAATATAAAAGTTAAAAAAAAAAAAAAAAAAACCACTAAACCGGTCGGCCCGCTGGACCGGCCCGAACCCGCCCAAGCCCGCCCACGACCCGGACCGGACCGGCCCAGCCCTACCCAGACCGGGTCACTGGGCCGGGCTGGGTCCCCTTAACTTGAACCGGGCCGGGCCAGGCCCGGCCCGCTAACTGAACCGGTCCGGGCTAGGCCCGGACCAGGCCCGGTCGGACCGAAATTTTCAGGGCTCGGGCCGGTCGGGTTTAGCCCGGATCACACCTTGACCTGAACCTCAAATCTCATTACCATCCACCTCAAAGTCAAGCTTCCTTTACAATGCATCAAGGTTTATCTTTGGACCCCGAGACAAACTGTGACGCGTGAATTCATCTTCTTAACGGAGCGAGATTTGATCCAGTTTGATTGTGTGGTGCAACTTTGCTTTTGTGATCTTCTGGAGTTCTTTTGGGTAGATTTTCATCAATATATGCTTTACAATTAAATCATTGCATAATTCCCCATATAATTGCCCTCTAGGTATTGTCCTGTGTCAGCATGACATCATTTAATGACAGGTCATGCCACTCCCCAGCCTGCAATTTTGCCAGGATATAGTGATGATACCCAAAAAATAAAGAAAAATTCAACATGGTATTTCCATTAACTGAAGGCCACTTTTTTGGACTACAACAACAACAAAGTCTTTATCCACCTAGGGCTGTAAGGAACTTGAGGGTACTTAGAAAAAATCTGATAGCTTTTGTGTTTGGTTTAAGGAACTTGTAGAACCTAGGGCTAGGACTAGGAGACCAATCCCTAAATCATGGATCTTGTCGCCACCTCCACATAAGCAATGTTCTTCCTCCAAATTCCTTTGTGTTGAGCTTGTATTTTTCGTAGAACTTAAGGAGGTTAAGATATGTGGGTCCCACAATTAAAAACACCCTCTAGTAATAAGGTGGGTCTCACTCTCTTATCTCTTTTTCCTTTTCCAACCTCCACTAGCCTAGCATGAAAACACAACAAGAACTCAGAGAAGTTGAGATGGGACCCATTGCACAGATCCCTCCAACTTCTATGAGTTCTAGGAGTTCCAACTTCCAAAAACCAAACAGGCCCCAAGGGCCATGTCCTCTGTTACACTTTTTTGGACTACTTATATATATATATATATATATATATATATATATATATATATGAAAAATATATATATATATATATATGAAAAAAAAAATATATGAAAATATATATATATATATATATATATATATATATATATATATATATATATGAAAAAAAAAATATATGAAAAAAAAAATATATATATATATATATGAAAAAAAAAAAATATATATATATATATATGAAAAAAAAATATATATATATATATGAAACAAGGTGCTCTGAATCTTCTGCAGGTTGCTGGACAGCCACTTTTCATTCAGGCTATCTAACATAAAAATCCTTGAGTGTCAGTTTTGCTTAATTATCAGCTTGGCATACAGGATTATGGACCCAAGTGTGAATATAAAATTACAAATGGACTGTTCACTAAACTACGGGCCGTATCTAAGTTACCAATAATATTTGAACTGATGTGGTAACATACAATACCTTCAGCTTGGAACAGTTCGATGACTCAATTTTGAGTGCTCCCACAAGCTCCTCTCTCTCCAATGCCAGCTGTGTTTTCCAATAAGCGCAAATTAGTTCAGAAAATGACTAACCAATGTTGAATGGGAAAGGAGTATGGAACTATCATGCCAAAATGACATATATCTCAGTTGATAATGATAAAATATAACAATCGTGAACGGTCAAAACCTCAGATATCAAAGAGTTGATGTTATCAATCATTCTAAGCTGATCATATGGAATGTCAGCAGAAGCATCTGGAACATACAATCGTCCATCTTCAGGCAGCAAAGGAGAAATGGAAGCATCAGTTGCCAGAACTGCTGATGTTTCTCTTTCTTGCAATGGATTTATGGTACTGTTGACCACTGTACCTGAAATGGACATTCCACATCAAAAAGGTTTATATGTTCTCAATGCATCATGGAAGTTTCTCAATGCAATAAAAGAAAAGGAATATCAAACAAGAGATTATGATGAATTATGCAATAAGATTCTAATGTGAAGACTGAAGCATCAAAAATTCATCAAGTAATTTTCAATCATGTCACCAACCCAATTTCCATGTAAAGCCTAGAAACAGTGTAAGCAAATACTGTCGAAACAGTTATAGATAACAACATAATCAACAGTAGAGAAGCCATTAGAAATGCCAAAAACCCCAATACAGTAAACAAATGAACTCTACCAAGCTAACTCAACAGTATAACTAATTAACTATAACTTTCTAAATCACATTACTGTCAGTATTGAAGTCTTAAATACGAAGAGTTCCAAATCAACTCACCTGCAATTACTCTTCTGCGAAATTAAGAGAAATAAAATATATAATTGCGTTCATCATGGAATGCATCAATAACAAAGATGGGGTCCCAGTGCCATGAGGCTCTTGCCAATGCAGGATCTCCAGAGGGTCAAGATGTACGCCGCATTACCCCCATTTTTAATGGAGAGGCTGTTTAAGCGACTCGAAACCGCACCCTCCAGGTTGCAAACACCAAACCTTATCATCATGCCAAGCTATGGCCTTAGTGCATCAAGAACAAAATGAACTAAAAATAAAACATATTGTACCTCAGACTTCCTATCCTTGTATTGTTACCCAATTAAAAATATGCTAATAACAGTTGTCATGTCATAAGAAACATGAAGCAGAAAGAAATATAACTCTTTCCAAACAAATGCTCTGACCATCTCCTATGATCTTCTAACAGAAGTACTAAATTTTATCAAGAAGTGGTGTCTGAGCAACAGAATATCTGGAATTTCATACCTATATCTTCTGTCGAGGTTGAAACACTTCGTTGAGCAGGAGTCTTAATACTATCATTTACTTTTCCGTCTGTAGATGCCTTCCTCAGCTTAGACTGCAAGAGCTGCTTTTCTGTGCGACAAAATCATGAGAAACTTCCTCAAAAGAAAAATATCAGAAACTGAAAGGGGGCACATCATAACATACAAAGATTTTATGAAACAAATTGCATATACATAATGCACTCAGCCCCTATAAAGGAATCGAGGATTTCCATTATTAAGGGCATATAAGGACTTTGATATGACTTGTTCTCTAGTAAAGGCTACATACAAAGGATAAATGCTATGAAAGTTAGAGAGTCCATGCAAACAGGCCAATACCTTCTTGCAGGGCGTCAATTGTGGACTGAAAATCCTGGCGCTCTTTCTCTAAAATTGAGACTTTACGCCTGCACAGATCCAGCAAGAGCTAATTAAAGACTTTTATAGCCTTGAAATTACATATTGGCTAAAGGGTTTATCCCAACGTTTTAATAACAGTTTTGTAAAGCCTACTTTTGGTCATTCTAAAGCACAAACCAATCCTGTCATACTAATATACAACAGTGATATGCCTACCATCTAATATACTACAGTGATATGCCTACCAGATTTTTTATATGGATCTACCACAAATAAAAACAGATATATGAAGGCATCGTAAAAAACTAGAACTTATTGAATAAAGTGGAGATTGACTCCCTTGACTCAAGGGAAAGGACCTAAGCAAAAAAGACAAATGTAACAAAAGTAGAATGTTAAGATGAAGCAATAAACTAGTAAGGTAATGAATTGCATTGGAGGAGGAATTGCACAACTTTCAAGACCCATGATAGAATACCATTTCAATGGTTTGTGCATGCATGACTATGAAGAAGAGCTGAAGAGGCAAGAATAAAAGAGAACATGAAAAGGCTTACAGTGAGCACCTTTGCGGTAGTAGAAACGACTAAACAAGAAGTATACACATCCACACTCACACTGCTCTAAAAATCGGCCCTAGTGCCCCTGACGCCAGACTATGCATAGTTTTCGGTTTTATGGACATTGCTGCAATTTTCAGCAGTTTTTTTTTTTGTTTAACCGCCTAGAACTAGGAAGCCGCCTAGGTGGCCGTCTAGGTGGGCTAGGCGCCCGGTGCCCGTCCAACTAAAGCCTAGCGCCTTTACAACCTTGCAGACTCATTGTTAAGAGAAGGCTTAACGGTAGTGATTGATTAGGAATTTTTTTTTAAAACTCAATGTGGCTTCCACAAAACCATATGATGCAGAGATAAAACAAGATGTCAAAAGGACATAATTATTCATCATTGTACATGAAAGTGAGGATATATATATATATATATATATATATATATATATATATATATATATATATATATATATATTGTTGATAGTAGTCAAACAAGCTAAACCACGGAAGCAAAACTCCACGAGGAAACAAATGAATGTGAACACTTGAATAATACTGAAACTAGATAAACAGGTATTACCGAGGATAAAACAAGATTTTTTTTTTTTGAAGCAACTGTTTAAACTCTTTTCGGAAACCTAAAAAAAGTGTTTTCTGAAATCTGTTTTATGAATAAAGTCGCTCTCTCTCCTTCTCCTCTCTCTCTCTCTCACTATTCCTTCCCATGGAGCTCCAATGTTCCTATGTCTCTCTCAAACACGTCGACGACCTCCTCTTCCCGGTTGATGGTGATGTCGAGTGCGTCAGCGTCGTCCTCCTCCTCCTGCTTGGCAACGCGGATGGAGAAGAGAGCTGTTGACCATCTCGATCACCGGACCTCCTCTCGACAACGAGGTCGACGGGCCGGAGTACGACGAGGGGGGCAGCAAAAATCCTAACCCTAACTAAATTTTGTTCAAATCTAAGATAGAAATTGGCCAGATCATGCGGAGTAAGACGAGGAATTGGAGATTGAGTCGACGATCGGAGGACACCGTGAATCTCAGGATCTGCATCCAATTCATTATCATCCTCTTCGGATCTGAGAGAGAAATTGGTCGGATCGTGCGGAGGAAGATGAGGAACTGGCTTCTTCTCGTGGTGTTGCCCTTCTTCACCTCTGAAACCTGCTCCATAACAGTATAAGACCCACAAAGTACGTTCGGCCGGTACTGAAAGAGACGAAGGGGAAAACGACGTAGCCACAGTTGGTGGCGTCTATGTTGTGAAAAGCGCGCTTAAGCGCCGCTTAAGCGAGATTTAGAATTATGGCGCCTCGCTTAATGAAATTTTTTTTCCAGAAAAGCGATCAGCGCTTAAGCACGCTTAGACGTCGCTTAGTAGCGCCTCGCTTAACAATTTTTTATTTTTTTTTTTTGATTTTTTTCATAAACTAAACCGAATCTTTTGTTATTTACATAGTTGGATAGTTGAAAAACTTTAAGTAAGAACTTTAGAGACAACTTTTATGTTTGATAATATTTTGATGACTATGTAATATTTATGCATTGTGTGACTTGTAGTTTGTATTTTGATTCTAGTATTTATATTGTTACTTTGCTTGATTAATAATTGATATTGTTATTCATGCATATATACTAGTAGGATTGTATGAAAAAATATTAAAATTTATGTGTATATACTATATAGATTATTTTACATGTAGGAGCAAAAAAAATGTGAGGCGCTAACTAAGCGCCGCTTAAGCGCCACTATGCGAGGCGATAGCCTCGTCGCCTCGCCTCGCCTCACGCTTAATACAACATAGGGTGGCGGCTAGGTGGGAGAGGGTGGTGGAGAACACGTTCGGTCGTACCCCATTGCGTCGGAGCTCCGGTGGTTGAACTCCATTTCCTAGCGAACTCACAGCCGAAGAATTCCTTCATTAAAAAATTTATTTCATAAAAATATTTTACCAAACAGAATTTTTAACTTTTATTTCATAAAACTATTTTTCAGATGAAAGTAACCAAACACAAATTCAAAATATGTATACTCAAAAAACATTTTCTTAACATTTTCTTTGAAAATCATTTTCAGAACAAAATTTCAGAAAATATATCCAAACGGACCCTTAATAGGTGAAGTTTGTTTCTGATACATGGTAACAAGAACCAACCAAGACAAAATAGTTGGAAAAGTGATTAGAGATTTAAAATATAAACAATAATATTATATTTGCTGAATAATCTAAATATTTTAACTACTTAACACTCACTAAAACTCTAAATTTTAGTGTAGTGATAGTAACAGGGCATCAGAGCAACCAAGATTTGAATCTCTCCGGTACGCATTTTAGCGGATCTAAATAAATTTATATCACTGCATGAATCCAGCAATCGGTCCAAGTGCATGTTAAAACAATATAAATATTTAACCCTCAACCCTCACTACAACTATACAATTTTCTAATTCCACATGATTTCAAGTTTGCAACAGACTGCAGCTTGAAGCAATTTACTTGTTTGAATTCCAATATCTGCCATAAAATTGGCCTAATAATGTGTAAATTGAAAACAAAAAAGTTCTATCAAGCATACTTGTATGAAATAATCTCAGAATCCATATTCTCCAATTGCTTTCCCAGCTTTAGCTCATTTGACCTTAATCTGAGAGCCTACAATGTAACCATGAATGAATGATATCAGGATCCAATGGCAAGTAAACACTTGCAAAAGAACAAACCAAAATTTGTCAATGACTGCAAGGAGAAGAGCTAACATTCAGAACTTATGCATGATTGTGGCACTAAGTGAAGCCGTATGATGTAAATAAGTAAGAGGAACAAAAACAACAATCATTGAGCCTAAGGATAGCTCCTCTCTACAAGGAATGAGTAAGCATTGATACCAGATAGGAATAATACAAGTGCTGGTTTACAGAAACAAACACCAATTTGAAAAGAACCGGCCTTGACATTTTACAATTATGTCAACAAGAATTATATTATGAAAATGCATCACGACATTTTTTTGCAGCAAAGACCAACAGTCTGCATTCGTAGGATCTTGCAATGCTGTGATGGAATGATAACCATGTTCTAGTATGGTAGATGTGGTTCTTTATAGACTGTTCGAGGACAATCAGATATTGTACCAGTAGCAACAACAAATAAAATATAGTAGGAAGCTCCTTCATACTACCCCATACATGCACTTGCTGAGATAGTTAAAAATTCTTCATATATCCACATGAAACCAACTTATCAATCAGCAACAAAAGGTGCCCCGTTCGCAATGATTAGACGCTCTCAGACTGGTCCAAGGCAATTTATGGAATTCTATTAAAGTTTCAAAGTTTCTGCTGATACAGATACATATGCACTGTATCAGCTTTTGGCTGAAGAGATCCGAAACTACAGGACAAAATATATCGAGAAATATTAGAAAATATAGGTCAGCTTCAAGTCCATTATGGCTAAAAAGTTGTCAAAATTTAACCAAAATCCAGCAAAATCGCCTAATTTCTTTTTCCGGAACTAGCCTTTGCTTCTCAAAGTTCAAAACTATGAAAATAGCTCCCACCCCCCCACCCCAACATCCCGCAAATTGGCCGAAGAGATCCGAAACTACACATGTTAAAATATATATCGGAAAATATTAGAAAATATCTGTCAGCTTCAAGTCCATTATAGCCAAAAAGTTGTCGAAATTGACCAAAAATCCAGCAAAAACATCTAATTTATTTTTCCTGAATTAGCCTTTCTTTCTCAAAACTATCAAAAATAATCCCCCCCACCCACCCACCCAATTGGCCCAAACTTCCTAAAATAAGGATACAAATGGCCAGAACATTCTACAATTTGTTAAAACTGTCCCTTATTTGGTTTTATTTCCTTGCCATGCTTTCGGAAAACAAAATCAAGCCTACATATGATATGCAACCTATTAAATTATGCAATTATCATGTTACCGTTTCATAAAAAAAACTCATTCATTAATTACAGAAACAGCAAAAGACTAAACAATTTATAAAATTAATTTTAAAATTTAACCTTTCATTTTTATTATATTCAGTGTTTTAAATGGCAGTCGAGACGGCCGTCTAGGTGTGAGATAGACACACTCTACACCGCTTTTGCCGTGGGCGGTGGAGTAGGCGGCCAACGGAGATTTGACATCGGAGGCGGAGGTGAGACAGCGTAGGCGGACACCTAGGTGGAGCAATACCTGACTAGATGTTTTGACAAAACAATTTTGCAAGCATTATGGATCTATGGTTCACTTTTGCAAGACTGAAACTTCATAAATCTTTGTTCTACAACTTATTTATGCATAAAACACCCTTAAAATATGCATATTATGCAAAAAACAGTGGTAAAATAGTAAAAACTGCCCAAAATGTACCAAGTGCCTAGGTGGTGCCTAGGCGTCCTAGGCGGCATGCCAACCCTCTTTGCCGCGCATCCGCCTACCGCCGTTTAGAACGTCGATTATATTTTATTAAAACTTTCACATTTCTTATTTTTCTGTACAGTACCAAAGCTCGAATCACGAAGATACTCCGATCATAACTGCCAATACTGATACTAATAGGGAGGATGTGATACCAATATCGATAACCCTTTTAGACCTTGATATGATATGTCATAGTTTTCCATCAGGAGTTATCAACCTTATCCGAGGAGAGAGCTTGTTGCAAATACAATTTACTGTTTAACTTTTGAAGGACATCAGATGAGACTACCAAAAATTTCCAAGGTGAATGGTTTGAAGCGATAATAACAACCAAAACATCCTAGGAATATCACTTTCAAATATTGAAATCAATATGGAAAATGGGAATCAAAATCAACGATGTTTGACAAACTCTTCGATGTTTTGATCTATTTTGAAGAATAATCAGTTGTCAGAATATTAAACACTGACTTGTTCACTTGAGTAACAATTCCTCTAGACATGTATACATGCTAAGGGTAAACCTTACTTCCATTGGGAGACAAAAGCAAACCCGTAAGCAACGAATAGATAGAATTAGCTTTTGTAGGATACTCTCATAGAAAAAGTAGTAAAAGCAAACCAGATACCTTTTCTTCTAAGCCAATGACTTCAGATGCAAGTATTTTTGCTCTTTCGTCTGCAGCACTGCATTCCAGTTGAGCATTTGCAAACTCCATTTTTAAAGACTCAAAGGCCAGCTGTTATACACAATTACACTAAATTGATTATGTAAACAATCTGCTCCAAAAAGGAACGTCGAGAATTAGAAACACAAGTATGAAGTATGTCTGACATGATAAAACTTGTAAATACATGAGAATATTCTTACACGTGAAAACACGTTGATCTAAAAGGAAAATAGTGGAGATGAACAACCAAATAACAGGTGCATGAGCTGTACATTAGTCTCCGATACACTATAGGGACAAACTATTCTTCAGTTCAGGCAATGCCATCATCTCCATATTTTTTATGCCAGCTACCATATAAACGTACAGGAACTTGGTTGATCTTTCAGCTAATTCTTGTAAAGAAGCATATAATTATGGAACTTCGTTTTTCAACAACTTATGTATGCAACAGATGCAACCTAGAACAAGCTGGATAAAAGGCAAATTGCAGCAAGAGGACTCATAAATATCTTAATGAAATTGGACTGCTAATTTTGATTTTTGACTGTAAAAGATAACCCCGGTAAATAATTCCAAGGTAAGTGCATATGACATCTGCTACTACCAAGTTTTAACTAGGTCTGTGGTTTTGATACACCAAGTTCGTCACATGAATTGTCTTCTATTCTTATAGACAGCCAAGTAGCTAAAACTGGGGCCACGGAGTTAGCCAGAGATTCTTCCTCGAGTCATGTCACGATTGTGCAGTCGACAAAAGAACTCTACAAGCAGGAATGCCCTTCTTCACTCATGTGATACTGCTGGATCGGGCTTTCGCACAATGTCCTAGATTCCCTACTGCTGCCCCCCGTGGGATTCTCGACTGTCTCATTCTCAGTGTCCCAGGCATTTGAATATCGAAAATGCTTTTTTGCCCGCGGGCCACGTGTCGCCAAACAATTCCCCCCCCCCCCCGGGCTAACTTCCGGCCCCACCCGCCCTGGGCCAATCGGAAGGCGACACGTGGCCCGCGGGCCAGGACTGCGGTCCAAGCCCGCGGGCAATGTAGCACATCCATTTGAATATTAACTGCTGCTCTATTGACTTGGTGATTTTTCCAATAGAGACTTCCAAAGATAACCACTAAACAGGCAATGAGCTTCCAGTCCCTGCATCTAGATTGTTTAGACCACGTACAAATTCTCTGTATGAAAGTAATATATAAATAAGGCATGCTGATTAAAAATAAGAACATTGCATGAAATGGCACTATCAGGCATTATAAGCCACACACACGCGCACACACACACACGAGGTAATTCAGTCGCTAAGCAAAAGGTTCTGAGACCATTGAAGAGAAAACGGACTGACCAGCTGAGCCTTGATCTCTTTCTCCAACCTCTCCATGTCAGATCTTAATTGGCTAACAACTTTTCCCTGGGATATGAAAGTCAAATTTTCAAATTTCGTAAGGATTGCATGATATATAAAGCCCTATATAATAGCACTTAAAAAGGAACACAAAGAGAGAGGTTTCATCAATTTCTGCATTACTACATATGCGATGCAACAGTAGCCGTTTTTCTCTACAGCAGGCAATCTAACAGGCAGATCATTTGGACATGTGCTTAATATTACATAACAGGTGTTGCTAGTACACACTGTTGCTCTCTGCAACAATGACAGCTATCTGTCCAGAAGATCATTAAGTTATGAACACACATATTCAGAACAAAACGACCCAGGAGAAGAACAGCCATATCTGGTAAATTTGAAAAGAAAATGTGATAATTAAATAGAATAATAAAGATGTATGTTGTGCGGGATCGAAACGAGCATGGACACCATTGGTAAATTCATACTTCCTACAAGGAAATAAAAAAGGAATATTCAATTCAATTGACAAACTAATTGTTTACAACAAGTGACTTCCATATGCTACTACAATAGACATCCAAGATGTAACCACCACTAAAAATTTACTAAGTTCATGAAACTCTTAATTGTTTAGCATGTCCCTTGAGAAATATGTATTCATCTTCATCCAGAGGTATGCAAAAGTCTATGTTACATTGCTTTTAGCTTCTTCTTTGTCCATCAATAAGAATACTACGTAGTGAAATGCATTGCATGTTCCATATATACTATAGATATGAACCTAAATATATCGGGAATAAAACAACAAATCATTAGGTATCTTATAGCAGCATATATATTTATACCTCAAATATCCACTAAACAAGTAGAGCCAAAAAAGTAGAAGTGCATATGACATCACAAACACTCTGGAAGGTCTTATATAAATGAAGTTTATAATTTGTATATAGCAATACTGTTTCATGCTACTCATCATTAAAAAGCCACACCTGCTGGTTATAGCTGTCGGTCAAAGATGAATTCTCAGCGGCCAAGGATTGTGCTAAAGTTTGTGATGTGTCGAGGGCTCGTTGCAGCGAGAACTTTTCTTGGGTTAAATCTTCAATGTGCTGGAAAACAAACAATTGAGTACGATCTAATGTAGAATACATCAAATATATCACCAGTAAGTAAAGCAAAGATGAGTATCAATCACATGACTTTAATATTTTCCTTTGATATATGCAAAATTCAACAGAAAGAAATTAGAAAATCAACAAGAAGAATGCTATTAAAACATATCAACTCTACAGGAAACACAGGGTGAAAAGAGGTAGAGGAGATGCAAGCAGGAAGGCACATTTCAAAATATTTCTGATTCAATTCACACATTTTTCTTCCCTTTATGTCCAATGTACATTCCTATTATAACGCCAATTGTATCTTGCATCTTTTCCCTTTGGTAATTTAAGAAAAACTCATCCTCATAGATGGATTATGAGTAGATGTGCGTAGTGAGTTTGCTAGGACAAAAGAAGACCCACAGGCTGCTCGTACCCGGTGGTGCCACATGTCCACGTCACTTCTTTCTACGGGAGATGCCATTAATGTTGTAAATAGTTATCTTTTTCTCTCATGGGCATAATAGTTTTGTGTTGCATATTTACAGAGTTTTTATAACCAAGAAAGCAGACCTGACCAAGAAATTGACATATGATCAATATAAGGAAAACACCAGAAGACGAAGACATTGGAATTTTAGCTCCTTGAAGAATGTTCCACTTTTCATTTACCTTTACAGCAAAGAATGGAGGGCATAGATTGCAAATTTTGTTAGTTCTGGTCCTAACTCGCCACATATGTACAAATAATGTTGGAAACTTAGTTGGGAAGTCATGAGAGGATAGGAAAATGATATAAGTAGATTTAGGTCAAATGTAAGTTAATGACAGTTTGTTAGAATAACTGGTTAGGAAATATATTCCTTGGGATCTGACTAATTTAATTGGAGAAATTCACCATATAAGAAAGCACATATCTTCTATCATGAATGGGAGAAAACAACTGACTATCAAATTATCCAATAAATTATCCAATATTTTACCAATCATTCAGTTTTTCAAACACTTAATCAAAAGTTTAACTGACATAGGATCCGGTGCGGTGCACATAAGACCAGGGTGTCCTGGCCCACAAGTCAGCAAGAATTTGGGAAACAGAATAGCAACTGACTATCAAGTTATGCAATATTTTACCAATCGTCCAGTTTCTCAAACACCTTACCAAGAGTTAACTGACATATGGGATCTGGTGCGGTGCACACGGAGCAAGGGTGTTTGTCCTGGCCCACAATTCGGTAAGAGTTTGGGAAACTGATGTTTAAAAAAAGTATTTTTTTTTTCTATCAATTTTCTCTTCCGTTCATCTCCTCTTGGAAAGTTTGCTGTTGAGGTCATTCTCTAGGTGTATCTCTACTATGGTTCTTTCATGTTTCCAGTTTAGGTCAGCCTCGTTAATAGGATTCTTAAGAAATTATGTTGTTGTTCTTGATTACTTGAGTTTGTAGGTATACTTCACGGTGTTACACAACGAATCTAATGAATAAATCAACTTACTGGTGGCTTATGTATGAAACTCAAAAAGGTTCTTCCATTTTCATTTGTTTCTTCACTCGCAACTGAATGCCTATGCAGTTCAGAATTGTTTCTTTGACTCATAATATATAAGTTCGAATATGCCAGAAAACGACAATAAGGGGAAAAAGGTTAAAAAAATCAAAATAATATTAGTGCTCTAGATGATTGTATCGACCGCATAGTTTACTCTAATTTGATATTTGCATCTTTTGTTTCTGAATAATAAATTTCCGACTTATTTTGATAAATCTTCAGACTTCGAGTTCAGAATTATAATTAAATACACTATACATTTGTGATGTAACATTTTAATCAATATCGCTTCAGTGTGCATACAAACTGCAGCGTCTTTTTTTATTTCACAGTTTCATTTCATATAAAATTAGATATGCTTCTAGCCTTCGCCTACTAATTAACATTTATTTCCTACATGTGACCTATTTTGCATGAAAAATTAATAACCATGACAACCGCATTGCGGGGTTTTATGCTGTACACATGCAACAAATGTAGGATGAAGAAAAAGTTTGTTTCCACTGAAACAAAACTATAGTTTAATCTATAGTTTATTTCTACTTAGCGAAATGCACGAGGGACTCATCACAATTAATGATGTGCTCCTTTGTTCATCTATATGCCTTGTGCATATGTATGAAAAATCTTGAGTATAGAAGATTTTTAACACCGTGATTTAATTGGTGTCCTTACCAGAGGGCTGTTCATTCTCAATGACCATGGGTTAGAAATCCCCAAAACTAAAGTTTTTCAGTTTTAGATGTTCCCAGGCAGGTATGTAATTATGAAAGAGTGGATCATCCATGGTTATGATCCATCATGCACTTTGTACATGGGAAACTACATATTTGAACCACAGAAACAAGCGGGGGCATACACACACACAGAGAGAGATACACACATAAATACATATATAACCAATTGCCCATAACTCCTCTTGTTCATGTATGCCTCTAGACATGATGTAAGAATAGTAGTAGGGCAGGATATCAAGAAGAAAGTATAAACCATTAAAATATGCACCTGCTCCAGGGCTGTAAAATCCTCATCTTTCTTAACAATGAATTCATGGTCCCTCTGAGCATGATAGTCCCCTGCCCTCTCTGACAAGTGTTTTGCATCATTAGGAGAAGCAGAATTCGCAGGTAACTCTTTTTCATTATAATAATCCGGAGTGCTTGGCTTGAAAGACTGGTCCGCGGTTTTAAACTCCGACACTGCCCCGTCAACATAAAATCCTGACTTATCTGTATCTGTACTCTTGATCTGCGAATTTCGAAATACAGGCGGTTCAACTTTCTTAGGCTCACCATATGGTACATGAGAAATAGAAGAAACTCGAGAGACACCAAGAGAATCAAGAAAAGATGGACGTGATCGACTAGAACTGGCTCCGTAACCAGCCGAAGAAAAAGGTTGTTGATATTGTGAGCTTTTATATGCCAAACTTGAAGGTTCTGATGATGAACGCCAACGTGCACTATCAACGTCAGAGTGGTTCTCCAAACGATCATCTAACTTCTGTCCTCCAGAATAAATGGTATTTTCATGGTACATGTTGCCAGAGTGATAGAGCCCAGTTCCAGCAGCTGCTCCTGTCAAATAGGCAAACAAAATAGTCGAAAAGACTCAGAAAAAGTCAAGAGAACATGTATATCAGCAACCAACTTTGATGATAATTCAATATAGACTTTTACCTTCAGGTAACCTAGATGTATTAGCAGAAATGCTGGGAATACCCAATGTACTCTGCTCAATAACCTTCTCTGAGTTCTCCAAAGTTCTCACAGGAGTAACACCAGAAGTCTCGGGATTGCTTGCATTAACTTGTGAAGAATATATGTCTTGAGCTGATTGATCTTTGAGGAAAGAATGAAAAATTGAATGACTATTGTCCATATAAATATTTTGACTTTTATTGGTAAGATTAAAAGCAGTGGACTGATCTGCTGAAAAATCATCAGGTGGTCCATTCTTGGATTCCACTTTATGAGAAAGTTCTCTGCTCTCTCTCCCGTGATCATAATAAACAGACTCAGAGAAGCCAGAACTTTCAGATGTCTCAGATGCCCCCTTCCCAGCATTCCGCTTTGAATCACCATATAACGAGTGACCACTCTCAGCCAAGACAGAAGAGGTAGCACGTATCTCATTTGAGACACCAATATCAGTGCTCTGGAAAGAATAAGCTACTTTAGTTTCGGGGGCCATAGGCAACCCAGACGAGTTGGTATAAGTTCCTGATATATATCCATCTCTTACATGTTCAGAATTTTGAGAGGATTTCTCATATTGATCAGTATCAGCCAATACCAATTGGCCTGTGGATGCAGTCTTTTTAGATCGCCCTTCAGCTTTTTTCTTACGGAACTCCTCAAGCTGAAAAGAAACAAATTATGTGAACTCTGTTGTTTTTCTTATAAATTGCTCTCTTTTTACCTATTAGTTTTAAGAACCTATGAAACTGGCCAAAGAAAACTAATTGTCTGGGAACTCTTTTACTATTAACTGCTAGAAAATAAAACTAGGAACCAAGAGTAAATCAGAATACTTTCAAGAACCATCTTGCAATAGGAACACAAAACATGTTATAATGGTTACCACGACTACGCCAAATGATAAAAGAAAACAAATTATGTGAAAACTCTCTTCTTTCATATTAGGTGCTAAAACCTCTTGAACTGACAAAACAAAATTAATTGTGTGAGAACTCCCCTTTCCCTATTAACTTATAGAAAATACTACTATGAAAGAAGAGCGGAATCAAAATGATTTACAAGAAAACCGTGATGTACTTACCTGATCATATTTTGCAATAGAAACTAAACACATTTATAATGGTTCTTACCAATTCAGTATATTGGAAACATGTCTACCCTATCTACTTCCCATGCTTTGTAGAGGTAAAGTTCAACTTGTTTAGTTGTTTTACAACAAGGTATAATGCTTCAATTCCCAATTTGTTCACAATTAACCACCTGGGTCCTAGTATAGTTTACATAAAATCCAATATGAATACCATAAAACTTACTACGAGTTAAACTCCTGTGTTCTTTATTCTCTCTTCACCTACTTCCCCTTCATGACACCCTTAGGTCTTCAAAACATAATACTGCTTAACACTCTCTGGACAAAATAACCTTTAAATTTACCGAACCCTTAAATGCAGTTACTGACATATTTAATACCCTTAACTGGTTTCCAAACGGCACCCGGTTTGAATAAGAAAATTGCTAGCAAAGAGTTTCAATAATCTGAAGTCTGAATCTATGTGCATAACTTTACTTCTAGTTGACTCCAATAAGCTTAAGAAACTTACAGAAAACATCAACTACAAATACTATTCAAATAAAAATATCCACCTGAGTTCATAAATTCAACCACAGATAGCCACCTGAGTCCTTGTCTAAACCAATATAGAATCGGTTGATGACTAATTAGAGAATACTTTCAAATGGGTTTTATTCCCTCGTTAAGACAATGCTCAATTCTCTAGAATGTAATAGTACACACTAATCTCTCAAAAATAACCTTCAATCCTTCAAATGCAGTTAATCTTTCTAATACTACCAAATGGATTTGGAATTTAAATAAGAGTACTGCCAGCATGTATATATGAGCCTGAGCCCTGGGACTGAAGATGAGATCAAGATATTGCAAATATACTTACGGGAATGTTATCTGCACTAAGTGCATCATCTCAGGCTACATATCAGACAGAGTGCAGGAATTGTGTGAGAATTTGACCAGGTGGAATAATTGTTGGTGAGCTACTAAGCTCAGCTTGAAGTCTCTTTCCGGTATAAAGCATGGTGCGCTTCTACGTTGTCATGCATGCCTGGATTAGATCAGCTCCATTGGTGCAGATTGTTCTTAATGGCTAAGAGGTTTCAAGTCGATG
The DNA here is from genome assembly GCA_029216955.1 of Iris pallida. NCBI lineage: Eukaryota > Viridiplantae > Streptophyta > Magnoliopsida > Asparagales > Iridaceae > Iris > Iris pallida. Next base: position 5,364,703 of record JANAVB010028397.1, on the reverse strand, counting down.
TGAAAGCTCAGTTCCCCTCAAGGAGTTAGCCAAGAGAACAAAACAAACATTAGGGTTATGCAGAGGGGAACATGGAAAGAAAAAAAAACTCCTAATGTGTAATAGTATTACGAGTTATTTTCCAACTTGTCTCCCAGGTGACCCCTTGGTGAATGGTAACTAAATGGAGGGCTCTTTCAGATAGATCATATGTCTAGCAAAAGGCGGTATAACTCAGGGATGCCTTTAATAGGTAAGTGATAAAAAAGGAGTGAACCTCTTCTAAAAGGAGCATTCGTGTATGCCTTCTGCAGTGATGAAGAACACTGGTTTGGTTATGTAATGCCCCGCTCCGCACGAGGCATTTGGTTGGCTTATTGGATGGGATCAGAATATTGGACCGTGACTTATGTTGGGAATCGGGAGAGTTGAGACTGATGTAGTCTCTCTTAGCTGGCTAGATGGAATGGATATTGGAACGTGGCTCGCTGGTGGAGCTACGCTTAGTGGAATTTTGGGTGAGTGGAACTGTCCTTCCTCCTCCTTACTCCTTCATGCTTAAAAATTAAGTATTGAAATGCTATGAATTGTCCCTAAATGTCCCATGTTTTAGTTGCTGAATAATAGAGATGCTTGTGCTGAGAATTATTGAAATGTACAACACATTAAACTGTTAATGTGATTCGCTGCCTGAGAATGAATTGATAACATTGCCCCTTATGCTTAACACTGCTGGAACAAGTAGACACTTGAATAATGAGATGCCTTATGAATGATAGAATAAGAAATGAACTGGCTATGCTATCGAATCAATGAACTGAATGAAACACTAGAATCATGTACTCTCTGTATATCTGTTGCAAGAATATGAAATGCTGCATGTCCCTTATAAGAAAGTTAGGAATGAATAAATGTCCCTATGAAATGAATGAATGTTAAGTTCCTCTTAAGAAAGGAATGATATGAGATACGTTGCTATGAAGTAATGAATGAGAAATGATAAAGCTGGGATCGTTGAGATCACCAAATGAAATGATGGGAATGATGAAATGAATAAGTCATTGAATATGACTAATGATGCACTATTGCCTTTACTTTCCTTAATATATTTTACCATGCGATTATGTTCACAATCGAGTCGGACACGCATTCGCATGGTCATGGACAACTTGTATACAAGGTTTGAGTAATAATTTCCTCGAACGGTTCCTAGGGCCCTGGGGACCGATTCGGCCTAGGAGGAAATAATGATGAGTGCTATGGGAGCACGGATAAGGCGGGGTGGCATAGAGGCTCGCCACCTACTATGCTGACCGCATTATCTTAAAATGAAATGAAATGAGAAGAGTCCATATGGTTTAACAACATCAGTGACCATGTAGCCAGAATGCATGCTAATGAATGTTTTGTGCAGGCAGAGTAAGTATATCAGATAACCTGTAATTGATACAGGTACGAGGAGTCGGCTATCGGTAAGAAATCACATAATTGTGATATTGTATAAGTTGGTTTAACTTGCCTGCTTAACATGTTCCATTTAGTATGCTAGAAAGATGCCTTGCTATAATCATTGCTCAAACACAACATACATGCTAAGTGATGCTTGAAGTGAGAACTGTTATAACATGCTTAAAATGTTAATGTTAACGATGCCTCAATGATGCCTTTTCATGATAACACCTAGTATGTCTCAATGATGCCTTTGCATGATAACACCAAGAATAATAAATGATATGTCCACATGAATGCTACTAAGAATATGTTTACATGCTTCACTCTGATTATTGTCCATGAACTGTAAACTGATGCTAGGCCCCAAATAGAAAGATCACTCTAATAAATGCATGCTTAAATGATCACCTTAAATGTTGGTTTATGCGAGTGGGTTGGATTCTGCTCGCCAGTACATAGATGATGTGCTGACCCACGTTTTGTGGGCAGGTGCTCGTGTTTGGAATGTTCTACACACGAAGATTGGCTTGATTGGTCCCGCGGCATCGAAGATTTGTTGGACATACAGAAGCTCTCCTTGCACAAGATGATGTCTTCTGTTTATAAAGGGCATAATGTATGGAACATTGTAATCAGTTGTACCAGTGAGATTGTAAGCCAAGTCGGTATATCGAGTTGTAATCCATTGTATCTAAATATCAAATGTAAGCTGTATAGCATTGTTCAGTTGGCTTCCAATGTAAAGTGAGATGTGCTGTAATTATTGTACTTCAATACAAGTCTTGTACTCTTCTTCAATTATCAGTAAAGAGAATAAAGTTCTACATATCTCTGTGTGGCTTCAAGTTACTCTTTTTCTCCGCTGCTATAAAGAAGTGATGTACTTCTATTCAATAAGAGAGATTGTCCTCATTAAATTCAATTTATCTGCTTCTGCCGCTGCGATGTATTCCTATTTGAAGAATAATCGATTATGTACCATCTTTGCCTTGTACAAGTGCAATACCAGACTTGTACGGCATCACGTCCAAGCGAGGACGATCGATTCCAAGAGCTAAAATATGTGAATAAATGACTCTATGAATCGGGGCGTGACAAATTGGTATCAGAGCACGGCTTTACGTCCTTGGTCTCTTCTTTGATTCATTTCAAATCAAAGTTGCATCGATGATTAACTAAAGTTGCTTCCGCGATAACTCAACGTTGCTTCCGCGATTAAATCAAAGATTGCTTCCGCGATTATGCTATTGTTGTTCGGTAATCATCTTTATATTATCTGTGCTTGAAAGATCATTGACCCTCTTGGCTGCTCACTGGATGTTCCATACAATAAGTCTATATACATTGTGATGCCCCTGAAAGAATGATTGTTGTTGGTTTGGACACAAATAACCCAACAATGACTCGATGCCATAGTATGCGATATTGTGAATGCTGTTTGGAATGTGGGAATATAGAAAAGTGGCTGGGTATGCTGCAACAAGTTGAGAATTGCATGTGATGTTGGAAAAGAATTGTGAATGAAATAATTGATGGATGAGATTGACAGAATTAGTGAATTGACTCATGTGTGCTGGCTACTGCTTTGAGACCCTAAGAATGTTGCCTTGTGATATTGAGACCCCGAGATGTTGGTTAAGTATTGTGATCATTATAGATCAGGAATGTCCGGAATAGATTGAGTTGGTATTGTTTAAGGATGGCTTCGTTTCTGAGTGGTATATTGCCTCTACCACCTCAGAACGAGATGTATGTTGACCCTTTCCATAAAATAGCAATGAGACTATCTGTGAGTACTGGGTAGTGCCGAGACTTAGCTGGGAGTCATGTATTGTGCTAGATGACTCAAGTGTCCCCTGACGGTGATGCTATGTTGGGTAGTGAGATTGTAGAAATGGTAACGGTTGGCTTGATTAGAAATTGTTTAGTCGAGTGATGACTCAGACTAGTAAGACAGTTAGTATGCTACGGGTAAATGATTTGGCTAGAGAATGTTGTGGCTTAGAACATTGGAATGTCGATTTCGATTGGTTGGATGCAAATCAAATGTGGCTAATATAAAGTTGGATACGTAGCTGAAAGTTTTGAAAATATTGTCGGATTGAATGGGATGAACTACTTGACCATTACTACATGAGATTAAGAATGCCGTAAGATAGTTTGATGATTGAGAAACAAATGGAAACGAGAAATTACAAACATGTTGGATAATGTCGGTATAGGTGATTGTTGGTTGGGATATAGATTGTTGGCTTATGACTTAGTGGTTTGACTCTGTCATACAGACCGAATAGTATGAGTCCATAGTTATGTTAGACTATCGGAATCGATGACCCTTGAATAGTTAGCATTGGCTTATGGGTTCGTGTGGGTACAAGGGAATTTGAATAGAAATGTGGATCATTGGGAATTTACTTGATGGATTATTAGAACGATGAGAATCGTATGTCGGGTTGGAATTGACCGTAATGTTGATAAATCGATCTTAGTCGATTGTTGGGTAAGTCTAGAATGAACCTCTGTGGGAATTATTTCCTTGAGGAAGACCCTGAATAGATAGACTTGACCCTAGCGACCAGTTGATGATTTACCAATTGCTGGCTTAGCCCAATTGGCGATTCATTATTCAGACTGAATTGATACCCATAGGTTTGGGTAGAGTTCCTTAGAACTGTCGGTTGCTTGTTGGCCCTAAGAAGCAGGAACTAGTATAACCCTAGTAGCCGTCCACTCTAGGGGAGTCACCTGAATGATTAGGTATAGCCGTCGGTATAGCTAACCATTGAGACTGGACCAAATAATAGATGGCCGTTGGCGACCCATAGAATGACCTTGTGGCATTGAACGAGAAATGGTGATAAGTATGACCTAAGAATGATAAGTTGTAAGTATATGCTCCAATGTGAACCTTAGAGATGTTTGACCCTTGAGGATTATGTGTCGACCTATAGCGGGAAATAGAATCGTGGGATGAGACTTGATTTGTATGTATCGAATAGTGAATTATGATATGAGATGGAATTGACTGCTCATGACGGAAATGTTGGATAAGTATCTATAGTCGGGTAGCTGGGTTAACCTTGACTGTTGCATAGAATTATACCCTGACTCGGATAATCGATAGCTGGTGATGTTGGATTGTATCTTTTAGAAAAGATGAATTGCCTCGGTGAAAAATGTTGTTGGATTTGGGAAGGAAAATAATTGTTGTTGTGAAACCTTGATATGATTGGCTCTAAGTTAGACCCTTGATCGAATGTTAGAAATGTTATGCTTGGATGGAGATTGTCCCTGATGTTAAGTGGTGGCCTGGAAAATAGTGATTGTGGCAAAGTGAATAAAGCAATAAGTCAATTGAAAGGATGCTAAGTTGGATTTAGAAAAGAGAGTTATATTGTGGCTGATCGAATCGCACTAACATGGAAGTTGGCTGAAGTACATATGTTTTGGGGACGCCTAAAATATGTGTATGGATCCAGCAGAAGTGATTGGTTGTGACTGAGATAACATTATGGGAAGAATTTATCGTACTAGCACGGACTTTGGCTGAAATGCATATGTTTTGGGGACGCCTAAAATATGTGTATGGATCCAAACGAAGTGATATGTTGCGACTGAAATAGAAATGTAAGGAAAATGTTGGCGAATCAATAAGAAGTTACAAGTAATTGAAAAAGAGATAGACAGATCGAATAGTTGATGGATTTAAATGGTACAGTTGGATAGATATTTTGAAATGACCGAGTGGGCTGAAATGAATATTGATTTGAAGCTGAATGAGTAAACTCATGGTGATTAAGTGAATCTTGTAGAAGACTTGTTTTCTTAAGTTTCGAGGACGAAACTTTTTCTGAGTGGTATATTATGTAATGCCCCGCTCCGCACGAGGCATTTGGTTGGCTTATTGGATGGGATCAGAATATTGGACCGTGACTTATGTTGGGAATCGGGAGAGTTGAGACTGATGTAGTCTCTCTTAGCTGGCTAGATGGAATGGATATTGGAACGTGGCTCGCTGGTGGAGCTACGCTTAGTGGAATTTTGGGTGAGTGGAACTGTCCTTCCTCCTCCTTACTCCTTCATGCTTAAAAATTAAGTATTGAAATGCTATGAATTGTCCCTAAATGTCCCATGTTTTAGTTGCTGAATAATAGAGATGCTTGTGCTGAGAATTATTGAAATGTACAACACATTAAACTGTTAATGTGATTCGCTGCCTGAGAATGAATTGATAACATTGCCCCTTATGCTTAACACTGTTGGAACAAGTAGACACTTGAATAATGAGATGCCTTATGAATGATAGAATAAGAAATGAACTGGCTATGCTATCGAATCAATGAACTGAATGAAACACTAGAATCATGTACTCTCTGTATATCTGTTGCAAGAATATGAAATGCTGCATGTCCCTTATAAGAAAGTTAGGAATGAATAAATGTCCCTATGAAATGAATGAATGTTAAGTTCCTCTTAAGAAAGGAATGATATGAGATACGTTGCTATGAAGTAATAAATGAGAAATGATAAAGCTGGGATCGTTGAGATCACCAAATGAAATGATGGGAATGATGAAATGAATAAGTCATTGAATATGACTAATGATGCACTATTGCCTTTACTTTCCTTAATATATTTTACCATGCGATTATGTTCACAATCGAGTCGGACACGCATTCGCATGGTCATGGACAACTTGTATACAAGGTTTGAGTAATAATTTCCTCGAACGGTTCCTAGGGCCCTGGGGACTGATTCGGCCTAGGAGGAAATAATGATGAGTGCTATGGGAGCACGGATAAGGCGGGGTGGCATAGAGGCTCGCCACCTACTATGCTGACCGCATTATCTTAAAATGAAATGAAATGAGAAGAGTCCATATGGTTTAACAACATCAGTGACCATGTAGCCAGAATGCATGCTAATGAATGTTTTGTGCAGGCAGAGTAAGTATATCAGATAACCTGTAATTGATACAGGTACGAGGAGTCGGCTATCGGTAAGAAATCACATAATTGTGATATTGTATAAGTTGGTTTAACTTGCCTGCTTAACATGTTCCATTTAGTATGCTAGAAAGATGCCTTGCTATAATCATTGCTCAAACACAACATACATGCTAAGTGATGCTTGAAGTGAGAACTGTTATAACATGCTTAAAATGTTAATGTTAACGATGCCTCAATGATGCCTTTTCATGATAACACCTAGTATGCCTCAATGATGCCTTTGCATGATAACACCAAGAATAATAAATGATATGTCCACATGAATGCTACTAAGAATATGTTTACATGCTTCACTCTGATTATTGCCCATGAACTGTAAACTGATGCTAGGCCCCAAATAGAAAGATCACTCTAATAAATGCATGCTTAAATGATCACCTTAAATGTTGGTTTATGCGAGTGGGTTGGATTCTGCTCGCCAGTACATAGATGATGTGCTGACCCACGTTTTGTGGGCAGGTGCTCGTGTTTGGAATGTTCTACACACGAAGATTGGCTTGATTGGTCCCGCGGCATCGAAGATTTGTTGGGCATACAGAAGCTCTTCTTGCACAAGATGATGTCTTCTGTTTATAAAGGCATAATGTATGGAACATTGTAATCAGTTGTACCAGTGAGATTGTAAGCCAAGTCGGTATATCGAGTTGTAATCCATTGTATCTAAATATCAAATGTAAGCTGTATAGCATTGTTCAGTTGGCTTCCAATGTAAAGTGAGATGTGCTGTAATTATTGTACTTCAATACAAGTCTTGTACTCTTCTTCAATTATCAGTAAAGAGAATAAAGTTCTACATATCTCTGTGTGGCTTCAAGTTACTCTTTTTCTCCGCTGCTATAAAGAAGTGATGTACTTCTATTCAATAAGAGAGATTGTCCTCATTAAATTCAATTTATCTGCTTCTGCCGCTGCGATGTATTCCTATTTGAAGAATAATCGATTATGTACCATCTTTGCCTTGTACAAGTGCAATACCAGACTTGTACGGCATCACGCCCAAGCGAGGACGATCGATTCCAAGAGCTAAAATATGTGAATAAATGACTCTATGAATCGGGGCGTGACAGGTTACAGCATAGCCAACACGTGGTCCATCACCGACGAGATGACTCGTCATTATTGCAGCGGTCAAACTCCCACCATGTACCGCTGAAACATAGAAACTCACTTGGTATGCGGATATGAGGAGCATAGAAATGTTCCTTACTCAACTTGCAAACGACTTGACCAACTCCTTGGTGCCTAGTCATTTCGGTAGATGAAGTGGTGGAGCATGTTAAGTTGAAAGTTTTGTAATAGTATCATTCTATGTTGTATTGGGCGCTAGGCGAGGCGAGGCGAGACCATGCCCGCCTTGCCTAGGCGCGCCTAGGCGGCGCCCAGGTCCGCCCAGATTTCTGGGTCTCTAAACTTGTGTAAACATTGTAGGCAGCAGCAGTAGCAAAAGTCAGCAGCAACAATAGCATAAGGCCGCAACAGTAGTAGCAGAAGGCTGCAGCAGCAGTAGCAGATTGCAATAAGAGGGAGAAGACAACAGTAGCAGTAGCAAAAGGCAGCAAACAGCAGCAATTTTTATAATAGCACCTGTTTTAGCAACAATAATAACCCTAAAGCCCAAAAAAAAAAATATTAGTAAAAAGCTCATAGTCCATCCTGAGATCCACCGCCTAGGCGCCCGCAGTTGTCTCCCCTGGGCGAACCTGGGCGCCCGCCTAGGCGGCCCTCGCCTTACACTGCAGTAAAATATGCAGGTCGAGGCGACCTGTTCAAATCGGACGCGCCTAGGCGTCGCCCGTAACAACATAGGTATCATTATTTTCTAGGTTGGGTGTTAGAATTTTGAAGTTCCAATAACACAAGCGCCTTTTCCCCTAAATATGAAAATACAAAAAGGTAACATCAAGCAATACTATTATGCTCTCCTGTGAATGAAAGGCCAAAAACATATACTCACATCAAGCTTTATGTCATTTTAACACAATAGCAGAGAAGCAAAAGTGTGAGTTACAGAATGAAGGTTCTTGCCTCTCACATTGGGTTGAGACACACCAAAGCAACCTGGGACCTCCGGAGGGGTCAGTATCCAGCACTATCACCTTCTTTTTAAGGTAAAAAAAACTACAGGGCTAAACTTCAAAGAGATACGCTAACACGTTAACAAAAAGAAAATGACTGCTAATAGCAACAACAAAAACCATTGCTTGTTCTTTGTCTCAAAATCTTGCACTTGGGTTAATCCTTAGCTTCATCCCGGGTTACCAGAATCTGTTACCTATGAAGCAAATTGTGTTCCGGAATGCATATTTTTATTCCGGGTTCTGTGTACCACCACAATATCTTTTGATATGCACTTTTGAATTTGTTTTGTTCCGGAGCATTCCACATTCCAGGTAACCATGTTTCATACTTTGGCTCTAGCGCAAAATGACTTCTTGGAGTTTGTGGGGGTGGAGAGAAGCAAGTAGAAACACTGACCAACTCCTCGGACACGTTATAATTTTCGGCATTGATAAACAAGCTCTATAAGTAACTTCGTTAGTGCTTTTATAAGGAGTTACAATAGGATATTAGTAAACCTGGAGGGGCAATTCTTTCATGAAGAACCATAAATCGTTATGCCAACCATACAATTTAAAGGAAAAAAACTATCCTGGAGGATCTTAGTGAATTTCATTCCAGGTTCTGTGTACCACCACAATCTCTTTTGATATGCACTTTAAAGTTTAACCAGTGTACTGTATTCCCATGTTCGCTTCGATTGCCAGAGCATTCCACATTCCCGGTAACCTTGGTCCAGACTTGGGCGCTAGAGAAAAACGACTGATGTTGGAGTTTGTTGGGTGGAGAGAAGCAAGTTGAACCACCAATTGACTCCTCGGATCATAATTGTCAGCCATGATAGACAAGCTTGCGTAAGTAACTTAGTGAGTGCTTTTATAAGGAGTTACAATAAGATATTAGTAACCAGGAGGGAAACTCTTTCATGAAGAACCTTAGAACATTATGCCAACCCTTGTAATTTAAAGGGAAAAAGTAATCCTAGAGGATCTTAATGATTGTCATGGACACATTACAAGGTGGGGAGAAGGTCATCTATGTGTGTTGAGGGTCCGCCTTGAAGAAAAGCAATATGAGGTGTGAAACAAAGCATCAAACTGTAGGTGTTGTGATACCGGAATGGATGGAGGAGGAGAAATCACAAGTGATCGATAATAAACATTTTTCATCCAGAGGAAGCCACCAAAGGGATAGGAGCAAGACCCTCACTCAAAGGAATCAACCTAAGAGGACACAATTGATAAATAAGAAGGAACCCTTCTTACTCTCAAAATTAATCTTTGCATTGCTCACTACACCCACGAGGTCTGTTTTATATGGATCGCTTGGAACACTCAAAGTATATGCTTAAACTTTTCAAAGTAAACTACTCCAATTCTAAGAGAATTGTCTAAGAAATTACTACAAAGATGTCCATTGTGATAACCCTTATGTTCTGGGTTTTTCAAGAAAATGACCTTCCAATTCCCCCACAAAAGTAAATACATCGATGCCTAAACCCTCGAGCCGTGTTGTCCAACACTGTCAAGTGCAATCCATCCTGAAAAACCTTCACTAAGGTCTCGTTTGGTTCGCGGGAAAGAAAGGAAATCAATTCTCTGTTCTTTTCTTTTCTTTTCTTTGGAAAATTGCAATTCCCATCAATTTTCCTTTCCGGTGTTTGGAAAGGACAAAGAAATTGGGAGGAAAAGTGAATCCTTAGGGTGGGAAAGTGAATCCTTGGGTGTGTAGAGGGAACCACTTTCCCTCATTTTTTTCTTTCCCTTGGGATCATTTTCCTTTCCTCCTCGTTTCTTTTGGCATCCAAACACAAGAAAAAATGACTTTCCTTTTCCAAGGCCATGATTCCGCGAACCAAATGTGGCCTAAGGGTATGTTTGGTATGTTTGGCTGCAAGCAAGTCGAGTGAAGTGAAAAGGTGACTTCACAAAAGTCCACTTTTTTAAGTGATTTTGTTACAAATTTGTGTCCCCTCGAAAGTGGCACTTCTATCATTTTATATGTTTGGTAGCATGCAACTAGAATGACTTAAAGTGTGAATTTCTACACTTGCCATACAATAAAAAGTGAAAAAATATTACAATCCCACTTTCATCTCACTTCAAACTTGAGAATGAGGATGTGAGATCCAAATTTTGAAGGGGACAAGACCCACTTTATGTCACACTTAAAAGTGATATTCAAGTCTCATTTGTTTGTAATCAAACAACATAAGTGGTAAAAGTACAACAAATAAATACATTTTTACCCACTTTCGCTCCACTTGCTTGCAACCAAACACACCCTACAGCATGTTTGGCTACCAGAAAGTAGGAAAGCGTTATTAATTTCTATCCTAGGTGGTGTTTGTTTATTGGAAACTTATTTAGGAAACTCAATGACACATCGTCATAAATAGAAACTAGGCCCCCATCTAATTTTCGTGCAAAAGGATGGAAAGTCAAGAAACTAGGAGGGCTCATTTATTATCCTTTTTTATTCTTTTTTATGTGACACGTGGTTCTGTACACATTGTATTCCTTTCAAACTATGTTATTTTAAAGGATGACATGTCCTACTTTCTCTATTCTAGATTCATGCAAACAAACAGCCATTTTTGTTTAGAAACTCACTTTCTCTACTTTCTAGAAACTCCAAGGAAACTAGCTTTCATAGTTTCAAATAGTGTCTTGTTGCCAAACTCTTGTTTGGTTACCTGTAAGTAGTGTTGCTGCAACATTTAGGCCTTGTTTGGTTCGCGGAATGGAAGGGAAAGAAAATCAATTCCTTGGCATTTCCTTTCCTTTGGGAAATTACAATTCCTATTGATTTTTCTTTCCGATGTTTGGAAATGCCAAGGAATTTGGAAAGGAAAGTTAATACTTCAACGTGGGAAAGTGATTCCTTGCTTGGATGGATGGAATCACTTCCTCCCTAATTTCCTTCAATTGGGAATCACTTTCCTTTACTCCTCAATTCCTTTGACACCCAAACATAGGAAAGTAATCACTTTCCTTTCCCAATCCGATGATTCCGCGAACCAAACGAGACCTTACAATACTTCCAATGTTTGGTTTATTGTAAGTAGTGCCAATTCCTGCAATTGTTGCAACAACTCCCTCGAATTATAAAGGGGTCGAAATGACCGCAAGCCATGTTCACAACATTTACTACACCATTTCCTTTCAATCTCTCTTCATTCAACGTCGTGAAGTCCCAAAATCCCAACCAAACAACAGCTTTCTATTTACAGCAACAAAATCTGCAACCACGCATCCCAATTACATCATTCCAAACACTGGATTACATTCACACGCAACCATTCACCAAATTCGCAACACCACTTACAACAACAAATGGCGCATGATATTTCCATTTGCGGGCAACCACAGAGCCCTCAAACCGCTCTAACCAAAATGAGGGCTAACTATCACAAATTAGGGTTCTACAGCTCCATCCGGAATTTCATTGAATCCACCTCCAAATTACAAATCCAACCACAAATATCCATCTAGGGTCGTCCTCGAATCCGATAAATAACCCAAAATTACAGCTAAGATTACAGAATCACCAAACCCTTAAATCCCAAACAAAATTGATCGATCAAACGAACAAACGAATCCAAATCGGAGAATTATACCTTCTTCTTCCCCGCCTCGAGATGCCCTAGCTTCCGCGAATTGGAGATCACCTGCGCTGAAGCCATCAGCCCTCAATACTGCGATTTCCCCCCAAAAAAATCTCAACTTTTTTGTACCAAATCCAAAAATTAAAGAGAACCTTTTTTTAGATCTCCTCTCTCTTGCTCGCTTTTGAACTTTATTTTTCTTAAACGTTTAGAGGAGACGGTCGAGTCGGACAGCTGCTTGCGGTTCAAATTGAGACCGGTTGGACCGGAGGGATAGTTGATGACACGTTGGTTTTTGTCTTTATTTTATTTTTTTGAGAAATTATTTAGTAGGACACGTGACATTGGTGAGCCTTGATTTACCTCGAATAACCATGACACATTACTAAAATTAAATTAAAAAAATAAAAAATGATATGTCATGGTACTATTGGAGGAGAATCAAGAAACTACTATAATTTTTGCGATGTACAATTTAGATGTTGAAATACTATAATTTTTGGAAGGAAAAAGAATATGTTAAATGAGAAAAATATTAGAATTGCCTTTTTCAATATCCGTTGAAACATTCAATTACTTTGATAACCTTGATAGGTAACCTATTATTCTAGGGCCATATAATATATAATATGAACTCTTATAATCTTAACATCCCAAAATAATCTAATTTCTTATTCGAGAGTTGAAATTTTACTTACCAGACGGAGCATCCTTATTAACTAATTTTTATCTTTATTAAAAAAATAGAATATATATTAGAAAACAATAAATGAAGAATCCTATTGATACACCATACTTGTGCACATTTATAATTAATTCCTTTGACCGCAATCCTAGGAAAAAAAAATGCTCGAATGTACATAAAAGGAACAAAAGAGTATAAATCTCAAATTTGAAACCTTTGGGGCAACCCTCTGCCTTTAATAATCTAAATAATCAACAATGAACCTCTCAAAATCAATGTTATTTATCGTTCATTAAAATTGGACAAGGATTTGAGTCTGAGTGCCTATCTAGCTATAAAGTTTTTTTGTCTAAAAATGACATTATTTATGGATTGGATAATTTACGTTAACTATACATTTAGGGAGATAATTTTTGAATAGAATCTGTCACGCCCTGGTTCCGTAGGATCGGTCGTCCTCGCTAAGACGTGATATCTGTCACGACCCGCACCCGCTTTTCGGACGCGAGAGCGTGAGCAAGCCAGCTACGTTTCGAGCAGACTCTAGCCTGACTCGAATACGTAAACGCTGTCACGGCTATGGTATACTGCCAAATCATGGCAAACAAATCTATATCTCAATCCACAATAAGAATATGAAACATGAATGACACTATGGATCATGGTCTGCAGCCCACTAGCATAAATGTCCGATAAGACTCAAAGAATATAACTAGAGTCTCTAAAGTGAATCAATAAACAGGATAACTCGTGATAAGGAATGTAAAGCACGAAAGGATAACAAACGTAATAATGATACCTGAATCCCACAAGAATCGCAAATCCTCCGCCATCCAGAACTACTAGCTAACTCCATGCAATCGCTAAACCTGAGGAGATCATCAGGTCCTCAGAGGACATAGCAAGATACATAATATACATGCCTATCTAACATTTTATCATGCACCAGAAGATAAACAAGAAAATTGAACACGACAAATGACCACGAACACGAACACGAACACGAACACTAACACGAATACGAACACGAACACTAGAACAACTACGCATAAATGAACTGCCGGATGAACGATACACGAGATCAATGGAAGAACCAAACCCTCATCCCGAGTGTGGACGCACGGGTTTGAACTAAGCACTAACCCTCGTCCCGAGTGTGGACTCTGGTTAGCTCACGGCAAGACACCATCGTCTCGTGTGTGGACTCTCTGTTGTAAATGGTCAACCCTCGTCCCGTGTGTGGACTCTCTGGCGCCATTTGATCACGACAAACACCCTCGTCCCGAGTGTGGACTCTCTAGTGCACCAAACAACCCTCGTCCCGAGTGTGGACTCTCTGGTTGTGCAAAATGATAATCAAGGCTATGGTAGTTCACTACACGCACTCGTTCTATGACACGACTCAAGCAAGGTACTGGTAAGAACTCCAAGCATGAAACACGAGGCCAAACATGAACACGGCTATAAACAATAAAAACAACTCCACAGAAAATAACACGAAAAAGCACATGTCCAAATAATCCAAGACAGTAAAATGAAAGGAACTGCATGTAAGTAAAACTGTAAGGAAGGCAAGGTATACTTGCCTGGATGTTGCATGCAGATCCCACAAAATATAGTCAACTACCAAGCCAATAAGTCCAAACCATCACAACTGTCTTCGAAAGCTGAAATAAATATTGCCAACATTCTCAGAATAGTCAAATTAGCTAGGATTGCATGTCCTTAAGTCCAATTTGGACACAGGGGCAAAACAGTAATTTCGGACAAAAACGGTGTCCGTCGTTGGACCCACTTTGCACCGAAAAGCGTGCCAGAGTCAACGGTCTCTAAAGTTGTCAAACTACATGTCTATGGATTCGTTTTGATGATACAAACCCAACGGTATGTCCAATTGTGGATCCCGGTGAGCCGTGCACAAAATCGTCCGTTGAATCGGACCATAGGGCCCACGAAACGGCGATCCAATCAACTATCTCAGAATCGGACCAAACTTCGCATATAGTACCAAAAAATGATACGGTCCTGTTGGCATAAGTTTTGTCTCGATCTGACGAACGTGCACAAAGTAATTGAGAAATTTGCACAGAGGCCGATACGGTAAATTTTGACGGATACGCATCAAATTCGTCGCGCACACGCAACCAACTTGAATTTCGTCAAAGCCCACACGACCACAAAGCCGTTACGCACCTTTCGATGCTTTCGGTTCGCGACCACGTTGCCCGGATTGGCGGAACGCACGTCGTACCGGAGAGTTTTTCCTATTTTCTATATTTTGAAAAACAGATTTTTGTTGAACTTCACGCTGGATTATTTTGCTAAAAAATAAATGAAATCGAAAAGCATAAACTGCGTTCTAGTGTCCTATAGATTGTCTATAACTTCCTTCAAATACATTTTCAAAATCGTTCATGGTTTGGAAGAAAACTGACCGTGCAGTACGGTAGTCGGCCTACGAAACTGTTCTGTTTTCGAACAGTTACACGCCCGTTTTGGCGTCGGTTTCTCAGGAAATATAGGGTACGACAGAGAAGTCTATTTCCTGGTATTTCTAGAGGGTTACATCGTTTCTCCATAGGGACTTACGGAATCAAAAACGATCGAATGGATGGAAAGAAAATCGATTACAAAATAGATACCTGCACTGTTGCTGCGCTGCTACTGTTCCTCTGTCCGTGCGCATTTCCGGCGGCTCCGGCCGGCCGACGGCGACTCCCGGTGGCGTGCGCGCGCGTGGGGGTGCGCCCAGGTGTGGGGGTCGGCGGGGCACTGTTAGGATTAGGGTTTTCCTCTCCAACTTCTCTCGGTCTCTCTACAAATTATATATAGACATACGTACATTTCTCTCTCGGACAGTAGCGCTTTGCTGCCTATGGCTCGGTTAAAGGGGTGGTTGGGCCTGCTGTTTGGCCTTTAGTTGTAGCCTGTGGGCCTAGGGGCCCAACTGGCTGGGCTGAGCTTATCTTTGTGGGCTGGTGTGTGTATGTGTGTTTAATTTGTCTTCTATTTTCTACATAAAAGATTTGTTAACCATGTCATGCTACAACAGATCAAAAAGACTTTGCAAGTTATGAGCACGAGTAGAAGAAGTCTATGCATCTGTCTTGATTCAATAAAGTAACCTATAAACTCAATCAACAGTCAAATAATAATCTGATCAATATCTTTCTAACTAGACATTCACATAGGTCAAATTACAAATGAAATTATAAAATATTATCAAAGATATTAAAATGTTTAAGAAATGAGAGCAATATTGAGATTAGAATATTTGACATCTAACTTTAAAATGTAAATGAAAAAAACTAATTTGTTTGTCTTCTAGTTTCTATGTAAAAGATTTGCTAACCATGGTCAACCTACACCAGATCACAACAGACTTTAAAATTTATACAAATGAAATACATTTATATTGCTATATACATAAGCCTAATATTCATATACTTCTATATAAACATGTATATATAATCTAGATAAATCCAAAATCCAACATATCTGCTAAGGAAATCATTTACTGTATTATCAATAAAATATTATTTAACATCAAGGACTCATAATATATATAACCACGCTTGGGGAAAAATCGTCTACTAAGTTACTAAATTAAAATACTGCTACCCAATGCATGTCTACAATGACGTCTTGGGATGCACTATATAACTACTTGGGCTTGGGCTCAGTTCGGGCTAGTTGGGTACAACCCGGTCTTCTATACGTCAATAAATTAATTTAATAACTAATTAAAATAACTATAGAGATTAGGTCGCAACTTTGCCTGTTTTTCCTAGTTAAAACAATCCTATAACTCGGTCTTCCCCTACCATGGCTAAACACTAGTCAAAGCACGCTACTGCACTATCCGTGCCATGATTCCTAGTCGTCTTGTACTCCAAAACTCATCTGTGGCTAAAGTCATCTACTAATAATTATTTACAAAAATTCTAAAATCACTATTAAATCAAATAAATGAATAAATAAATATTTCAAAAAATATATTTTCGGGAAGGGGAGCTACAATACCGCACGAGCCTAGATTACGCTCGTGCAAGGCAGTTTCATAATGGCCGATTACAACAGCTTGCGACGAGGTCGTCGTACAGAAGTCTCAAGCAGAAACATTGAATATACAAGACAACACAAGTATTGAAACAAAATCAGAGTCTTTATTGATAATGAACATAAGATTACAAAGGCGTGTAGCCAATATTACATTCACTCTGATTACAAGTCACTTAGCTCTCTCTCATCTCTCAATACAAATCGACGAGCCAGCGGATGCTTCAGATATGCGATGTCCATACATTATGTCCCGTATAAGTCCATACTCTATACCGCACGCCTCGAAATGCCAAGGAACTCTGTGCCTCGACGCATCCAAGCGAGCTCCGCGCCAACGAGCTTCTACCTGTGCCTGCACATAGAAACTGTGTGGGTGTCATTACTCAACTGTAGTGGTGAAGTGAGCTCCTCATCCACCTATACAAAACCAACACGTTCATTTATTTTGTGCAACATAATCCTTTATGATTGTCTTTCTATTCTTGTCTTAGGGTCGATTTTAGGAAAAGACTCTTGGTCTTTGTGTCTCAGACTATCTGTAGTGCCCCGCTCCGTAAAGGCACTAGATAAACAGAGAAATCGGATTGCTGGCTCTGTAATAGAAGACGATTGATCTGGGTGAGTGGACGAAGCCTCATTTGCTGATTCGCTTATGCCTAATAAGAATATGATTTTGATTGAATGCTATTGCTAATAACAAGATGGTAAATCATTGAGTATGCTTATAAAAGAATCCACATGCTGCCATGCTAAGAACAAGAAAAGAGATAACCTGTATGCTAAAAAAGATTGTTGCCTGATAAAAAGAAATAAATGTTTGCTATGTTAAATCAAATGAGATATTGCCATGCTAATATAGATCTTTGTTCTGAATATGACTCATTATCATGCTTGATAAGAAAAGAGAGAAACTGTTGGCTATATGAGTCGAAAAGAAGAAAGGCACAAATGAACGTGTCGTACATCTGCAACGGCATGAAAAGAACATGTCGTATATCTGAAAAGGCATGAAAAGAACAGGTCGTACATCTGATCACAAATCGGTCTCATCTGATAGAACTGCTAGAGCATGCATATGGTCTCGAACAACTCGTGCACGAGTAAAATTTGTCTTTCGGGTAGAATCTGGGGGCGCTTGGAACCACTCGGCCTAGGAGAGATTAGGGCCTCCATATGAAAATGGGAGTCGATATCTGAGTCCTTAGCGACGAGCTGAACCGGAGAGTCACAGCGGCTAATCATAGGATTTTCCATGGACCATCATATAGATAGGTGTTGGTTGGTGCAGAGCTGAACCGGAGAGTCACAGTTGCCAATCGAGTCTGCATGTGTCAAAATGTTTTGCTAAGAGCTAACAATGCAGAGACGAACAGAGAACACCGTTGGTATTATCATGTTTATGCTAATCCTTGTCTTATACAGGGATGGACCGTCGGCTAAGTAAGAATCACTAAAAAAATGATACATATATTGCTTGAGTTTGCTATATGAATTGCTTACAAAGATTAATCTGTTACAAAGAAGTGTTATGTCCCCTTTAAAGAAAAGATATGATATCGTGCTTATAATTGTCCATAAGAGTTGCTTGAACAGAAAAATGAATATGCTCATGAAACACGCTGCGCACTGCACATGAAATAAATAGTCATCGTGCTTGAATTGAATAGTCCCTTGTATGCTTGAGATGAAATGAAATAATTATGGCTTTTCAAAGATGTTTTCAAAGAATGTAAACTGACTCTGTATGCATGAAATGAATATAGGTAAAAGTAGCAAGACCACACCACAAGAAATGTTTTCTCACTAAATGAACAGTGATCGTTTCAGACAAATGTAGCTCTTTGTTCACAATCACCAGTATGCTGATATACTGACCCACCATTAGTCTGTATGCAGGTGCAACATGCATCGAGAAGGATAGTCCGAAGCGATCGCCCGAGCCTCATCCTCAGGAGCCAGAAATCAGAAGAGATGCAAGAGATGACATCTGTTGCAAGAGTTGGTTTTGTATATAAAGGGATGTAATGTATGGGAACGGGATCATTGTAATCTGTAAAGTTCTGAGAGAATGTAATATTGTATCATAGAGAATCGAGATCTTGTAATCTGTTCAAATGAAATCAATAAAGAGAATTTTTTGTTACCACTGTGTTCAATGCATGTATTCTGAAATATGTTCGCTGCTGTTTCAATTATCTGTAATATATTCCGCTGCATATTGTCAATCTTGTCTATCTTGTCTTGCTTCAGGTCCTGGCCTTGTGCAAGCGTAACTTAGGCTTGCACGGCATCACACCTTAGCGAGGATGAACGGTCTCACAGAGTCCGAAGCGAGGACGAAAAGACTATACGGGGTCGGAACGTGACAGAATGGTATCAGAGCAACACGATCCTCTGGCCAATTGTTGATTCGATTGAATTTGAAGATGTTTCCCTGATCAAAAATTTCTTGTCTACTTGATATCATCAATGAGATGAACGTTCCATACAATAAGTCCGTAAATATTTTTATGATACCGGCATATGTTTTATCGATTTAATGGATTGGGATTGAGATGCTTTATTGAACAAGAGTTTTGATATGATCTGAATTGAGAGTTTTATCGATTGATGATGGTGAAGGATGAGGACTATCGCTGCTATAGATGTCGTAAGTTTTTCCTTAAGTTTTGAGGACGAAACTTCTTCTCGGTAGGTAATTATGTAGTGTCCCGCTCCGCAAAGGCACTAGATAAATAGAGAAATCGGATTATTGGCTCTGCAACAGAAGACGATTGATCTGGGTGAGTGGACAAAGTCTCATTTGCTGATTCGCTTACCTAATAAGAATATAAGTTTTTGATTGAATGCTATTGCTAATAACAAGATGGTAAATTATTGATTATGCTTATAAAAGAATCCACATGCTGTCATGCTAAGAACAAGAAAAGAGATAACATGTATGCTAAAGAAAGATTGTTGCCTGATAAAAAGAAATGAATGTTTGCGATGTTAAATCAAACGAGATATTGCCATGCTAATATAGATCTTTGTTCTGAATATGACTCATTATCAGCTTGATAAGAAAAGAGAGAAACTGTTGGTATATGATCCGAAAAGAAGAAAGGCACAAAATGAACGTGTCGTACATCTAAGGGCATGAAAAGAACATGTCGTATATCTAAAAAGGCAGGAAAAGAACATGTCGTACATCTGATCACAAATCTGTCTCATCTGATAGAACTGCTAGAGCATGCATATGATCTCGGACAACTCGTGCACGAGTAAAATTTGTCTCTCGGGTAGAATCTGGGGGCGCCTGGAACCACTCGGCCTAGGAGAGATTAGGGCCTCCATATGAAAATGGGAGTCGATATCTGAGTCCTTAGCGACGAGCTGAACCGGAGAGTCACAGTGGCTAATCATGAGATTTTTCATGTACCATCATATAGATAGGTGTTGGTTGGTGCAGAGCTAAACTGGAGACTCACAGCTGTCAATCGAGTCTGCATGTGTCAAGAATGTTTTGTTAAGAGCTAACAATGCAGAGACGAACAGAGAACACTGTTGGTATTATCATGTTTATGCTAATCCTTGTCTTGTGCAGGGATGGACCGTCGGCTATGGTAAGAATCACTGAAAAAGTGATACATATATTGCTTGAGTTTGCTATATGAATTGCTTGCAAAGATTAATCCATTACAAAGAAGTGTTATGTCCCCTTTAAAGAAAAGATATGATATCGTGCTTATAATTGTCCCTAAGAGTTGTTTGAACAGAAAATAATATGCTCATGAAACACGCTGCGCACTGCACATGAAATAAATAGTCATCGTGCTTGAATTGAATAGTCCCTTGTATGCTTGAGATGAAATGAAATGAATTATGGCTTTTCAAAGATGTTTTCAAATAATGTAAACTGACTATGTATGCATGAAAAAATATAGGTAAAAGTAGCAAGACCACACCACAAGAAATGTTTTCTCACTAAATGAACAGTGATCGTTTCAGACAAATGTAGCTCTTTGTTCACAATCACCAGTATGCTGATATACTGACCCACCATTAGTCTGCATGCAGGTGCAACATGCATCGAGAAGGATAGTCCGAAGCGATCGCCCGAGCCTCATCCTCGGGAGCCAGAAATCAGAAGAGATGCAAGAGATGACATCTGTTGCAAGAGTTGGTTTTGTATATAAAGGGATGTAATGTATGGGAACGGGATCATTGTAATCTGTAAAGTTCGAGAGAATGTAATATTGTATCATAGAGAATCGAGATCTTATAATCTGTTCAAATGAAATCAATAAAGAGAATTGTTTCTTGTTACCATTGTGTTCAATGCATGTATTCTGAAATATGTTCGCTGCTGTTTCAATTATCTGTAATATGTTCCGCTGCGTATTATCAATCTTGTCTATCTTGTCTTGCTTCAGGTCCTGGCCTTGTACAAGCGCAACTTAGGCTTGCACGGCATCACACCTTAGCGAGGACGAACGGTCTCACAGAGTCCGAAGCGAGGACGAAAAGACTATACGGAATCGGGACGTGACATAATGGTTCAGAGCAACATGATCCTCTGGCCAATTGTTGATTCGATTGAATTTGAAGATATTTTCCTGATCAAAATTTCCTTGCCTATTTGATATCATCAATGAGATGAACGTTCCATACAATAAGTGTAAATTTTTATGTTGCCGGCATATGTTTTATCGATTTAATGGATTGGGATTGAGATGCTTTATTGAACAAGAGTTTTGATATGATCTGAATTGAGAGTTTTATCGATTGATGATGGCGAAGGATGGGGATTGCTGCTATGGATGTCGTAAGTTTTCCTTAAGTTTCGAGGACGAAACTTCTTCTCGATAGGTAATTATGTAGTGCCCGCTCCGCAAAGACACTAGATAAACAGAGAAATTGGATTGTTGACTCTGCAACAGAAGACGATTGATCTGGGTGAGTGGACGAAGTCTCATTTGCTGATTGCTTACGCCTAATAAGAATATGAGTTTTTGATTGAGTGTTATTGCTAATAACAAGATGGTAAATTATTGATTATGCTTATAAAAGAATCCATATGCTGCCATGCTAAGAACAAGAAAAGAGATAACCTGTATTATAAAGAAAGATTGTTGCCTGATAAAAAGAAATGAATGTTTGCTATGTTAAATCAAACGAGATATTGCCATGCTAATATAGATCTTTGTTCTGAATATGACTCATTATCATGCTTGATAAGAAAAGAGAGAAACTGTTGGCTATATGATCCGAAAAGAAGAAAGACACAAAATGAACGTGTCGTACATCTGCAAGGGCATGAAAAGAACATGTCGTACATTTGAAAAGGCACAAAAAGAACATGTCGTACATCTGATCACAAATCTGTCTCATCTGATAGAACTACTAGAGCATGCATATGGTCTCGAACACTCGTGTACGAGTAAAATTTGTCTCTGGGTGGAATCTGGGGGCGCCTGGAACCACTCGACCTATGAGAGATTAGGGTCTCCATGTGAAAATGGGAGTCGATATCTGAGTCCTTAGCGACGAGCTGAACCGGAGAGTCACAGTGGCTAATCATGGGATTTCTTATGTACCATCATATAGATAGGTGTTGGTTGGTGCAGAGCTGGACCGGAGAGTCACAGCTGCCAATCGATTCTGCATGTGTCAAGAATGTTTTGCTAAAAGCTAACAATACAGAGACGAACAGAGAACACTGTTGGTATTATCATGTTTATGCTAATCCCTGTCTTGTGCAGGGATGGACCATCGGCTATGGTAAGAATCAATAAAAAGTGATACGTATATATTGCTTGAGTTTGCTATATGAATTGCTTGCAAAGATTAATCCGTTACAAAGAAGTGTTATGTTCCCTTTAAAGAAAAGATATGATATCGTGCTTATAATTGTCCCTAAGAGTTGCTTGAACAGAGAAATGAATATGCTCATGAAACATGTTGCGCACTGCACATGAAATGAATAGTCATCGTGCTTGAATTGAATAGTCCCTTGTATGCTTGAGATAAAATGAAATGAATTATGGATTTTCAAAGATATTTTCAAAGAATGTAAACTGACTCTGTATGCAGAAAAAAATATAGGTAAAAGTAGCAAGACCACATCACAAGAAATATTTTTCACTAAATGAACAGTGATCGTTTCAGACAAATGTAGCTCTTTGTTCATAATCACCAGTATGCTGATATACTGACCCACCATCAGTCTGCATGCAGGTGCAACATGCATCGAGAAGGATAGTCCGAAGCGATCGCCCGAGCCTCATCCTCAGGAGCCAGAAATCAGAAGAGATGCCAAGAGATGACATCTGTTGCAAGAGTTGGTTTGTATATAAAGGGATGTAATGTATGGGAACGGGATCATTGTAATCTGTAAAGTTCTGAGAGAATGTAACAATGTATCAGAAAGAATCGAGAGCTTGTAATCTGTTCAAATGAAATCAAAAAGAAAATTTCTTGTTACCATTGTGTTCAATATATGTATTCTGAAATATGTCCGTTGCTGTTTCAATTATCTGTAATATGTTCCGCTGCGTATTATCGATCTTGTCTTTCTTGTCTTGCTTCAGGTCCTGGCCTTGTGCAAGCGCAACTTAGGCTTGCACGACATCATGCCTTAGCGAGGACGAACGGTCTCACAGAGTCGAAGCGAGGATGAAAAGACTTTACGGGATCGGGGCGTGACACTATCCCTGTGCCATTGCACCGATAACTTGATTATCGTTGTGCCTCAATACCATTCTCGTGCTAGCAACATGAATGTACCGACTCGTGCTTGTCTTTCGTGTCATACATTGGGATGCAACATGTTTCGTGTCATCGACTTGGTTCGTGCTTCAACTTCGAGGCCGTGCCTTGCAACTTAGCATGACTTAACCAAACTTGCCCTACGGTCCTTCTTGACTTAACTCAAAATGACTCAAGTCTGACTTATGCAACTCTATGCCAACGACTTAATACTCAACGCCACATTTCGTGCCGAAGCACGTGTCTTTTTTATAACCAAATCTTAGACTTCTTAAGACCTGTATCGCAGCCGTGCATACCATCTTTATCATATTCGTGCCGTGCTTGCACTTTCTTTTATTCGATTTTTACCATGCTGCGGATTGCCACTCAACACGCCAACTTATCTATATGAAAGGTCATTAGCAATGTCAAGCTATCTTGGACTTGGCTAAGGATATACGGAGATCATCTGTAGTGCTCCGTTCTGCAAAGTCAATCGGAGAAATCGAAACGCTGACGACGTTCGGACTTAGCCTTGCAACGGCTGCTCGAAGACTCGCTCGGTCGAGGAGACTCCTCACTCAGGTGGGGTAGTTTCAATAAACTTGGCTCGTCTTAGCCTTCACATAATAACTCGCATGTTTTCAACTTACACAAGTTAGGCTTGATAATAAAAAAGACGCATCCACATAGCTAAGGAAATAATTCCGATGGGTCGGATTGTGTTAGAACATAGAAAAAGGTCCCACGGTCTGCTTAGAAGTCTGCTCAGCATGATTTCAAAATGACACTCGATCATTCGTCCCGTGGCTTGGGAATAGGAAGTCGGCCTAAGTTGCTAAGTTACCACAATGCTCGAATTAGCCTAAGTCATAGGCGTCGCCCACGTGAATGCTTGATAAAGCATGTACGGTCCCTTCGTCCAAGGCGTGGCATAGCCTTCGCCTGTCCCGCAGTTTAAGTCGTATTGTACGACTTGTGGCTTAAGTGTAGACACCCAAAGAACTTGGTTGTTTAAGTCAAACACGTGTACGGCACGTTCTCTCGAGGCGAAGCTCGACGCAGCCTTTGCTCGTCAAGTCATTACACAATTAAGTTAGGCAAAGTTATGTTGGTCGATCTAAGCCATTTCTAGCACTGTCCCGCTCTATCTGCAGTTTGTAGAAGCATGGAAAAGAACTGGAAAATCCATGCGGCCCAAAATAGAGGGAGTCTCATACGGTTCAAAGAATCTCTTAAAGCTTCATGCGGCTCAGGAGTCCTTTAGAGCTTCATGCAGCTCAAAAATCCTTCAGAGCCTCATACGGCTCAGAAATCTCCAATAGCTCCATGTGGCTCGGATAAAAGCCACGTGGCCCTATACGGTTCGCCTCTACAGCTGGCCATCAAGCAACGGCCTCATTTAATGCTCTGACATAACACTGCAGCTCTGACATAAAGGTGAATTGACAGCTCTGACATAAAGATGTAATGATGACTCTGACATAATGGCGCGCTCCTAGGGAAATGAAGAAAATCTTTATAGCTGGCACGATCCACCAAATTCGAAGCTCCCTATGCGGCTACCATCCTTCATGCGGTAGCCACTCCCATGCGGCTGCTACTCCCATGCGGCTCGGATCGTGGGGGCCACCCCCATGCGGCTCCGATTTTGGAAAGTCACACCCAGGCGGCTCTGACACATGGCCACCCTTATGCGGTTCGGTTGGGGGCTACCCCCATGCGGCTGCTACTCCTATGCGGCTCGGATCTTGGGGGCCACGCTCATGCGGCTCGGATTAAAGAACTTTCATGCGGTTTAGATATGGCCACCCTTATACGGTTCTGTTGGGGGCTACCCCCATGCGGCTGCTACTCCCATGCGGCTCGGATCATGGGGGCCACCCTCATGCGGCTCGGATCATGGGGGCCACCCTCATGCGGCTCGGATTAAAGAACTTCCATGCGGTTCAGATAAGGCCACCCTTATGTGGCTCCGACACGAGGCCACACTCATGCGGCCCAACTATGACAGTCTTCCATGCGACTCGCAGCAGTTGGGACACGTGGCAGGAGTTGATCAAATCCCAACAATCCAGATTTATGGCAATCGATATAACAGGCAGTTGGGACACGTGGCAGGAGATTGACCAAGATTTATTCACTCGAATTTGCTGATATCAACAAATCATCACGATGCAGATTTGTTGCAATCAACATTAACTGCCCATGCAAATTTGTTGCAATCAACATTAATTGCCCATGTAGATTTGGTGCAATCAACATTAACTATCCAGATTTGTTACAATCAATATGGATGGCCCAGATTAAATTCCAATAAACAAGATCAAAGCAAATCATAACCAATCCCTAACCGTCCACTTTTGAAGGAGCAATCATTGTAAACCCTACTCATCACACTCCACTTCTATAAATAGCAAGGTGACATTCCCTTGCAAGAGAGGACGAGGAGAGATCCAAAGACACGCACAGAGAGAGAGCGGCGGCGCACAGAAGAATCTTCCCACACATCCCGAGAGCATTTCTTCATCAGAGCTAAGGCTACGTCCAATCGTCCAAGGAGTAAGGTAGAGTTGATAGCACTCTCCCAAGCCTCTACCGTCATCCCCCCTGAAAAACTAAACAATTGTACTTAGATTGTTGTACCTAGGTTTTTGTCCCTAGGCTTCTTTGTACGAGCGAGTTTGTGTTGTGAAGTAAAAGTCCAGTCCTCCCATAAAACTGTTCTGTTCTTTTATAATCAATGGCAAACACGATGGCGACTCTGCTGGGGACTAACTTCTCTACGGCTGAGGAGTTGGTGACGCAATCGGACACAGCCAAGCTTGGCTCCACTCAACAGATGCTGGTCGTCCGCTTCGACTAGCAGGTGTTTGAAGAAATGCTCTCCGACGGAAGCGCTGGCCCGGTCCAGAAGCGAGCCCGCACGAAGAAGGCTCGTAGGGAGTGGAGGCCGAAATCATTTGCTCCTCCCCAAGGCCTGGAGGAAATGCTCCCTGCTACTCAAAATGACGGGGAAGACTCTCGTACGGCCCCACTTTAGACCATAGAGGACTCTACTATCCCCAAGTTCGGTAGAGGAAAATACTACGATGCTGGACTTGTAGGGGCAAAGAGGAACTCTGTGCGGTCCAAGAAGAAGTCGCATAAGGGCGCCAGCCACATGAAGACTCATGCGGCCACAAAAGCCAGCCGCATGCAGGAGGCTCATGCGGCCAAAACTTCCAGCCGCATGAAGGAGGCTCATGCGGCCACGACTGCCAGCCACATGCAGACTGCTTATGCGGCCACCGCTTCTAGCCGCATACAGAAGGTTCATGCGGCTACACATGCCAGCCGCATGCAGACAGCCTGCACGGCCACCAATCCCAGTCGCATACCATCTACTCTATGCGGCTCACGGTCAGTCTTTGACCGCCTCTCATGCGGTCCTGAACTTAGAGGCTCTCAGGAGGTTGTGCCAAACTCTGTGATGCACCATTTGGACTCTTCCTACTATGCGCTCTCGGGTGCTAGAGAGAAGAAGTCTAGGACAGCGCAGGCTCATCGAGCTCAGTCAGCTGCCCCAACTTCTGACTATCAGGGCGTCCCGCTGACTATTACGCGGGCCCCTGATGGAAAGTTGTATAAAACTATCCGTGTCTAGCCCCCGGCGGCCAAAGGATGGGATAGTTATCAAGAATCTTCCAACAATGATCGGAGGCAAGTACTCGTACTACCCCCACATCAGGGAGCAGGCAGAATGCCAACACACTCATGTGCTCAGGACTCCCGGGCCCACAAAATGAGTGACTTCCGCAACGTGATTCTTCACAAACGCAAGAAAAGAGACGAAAACTTGGTGTGCAGAGAATCCTTTCGTGGACATCACTGCACTCAAGTCATTGTCAACTACTGCTGCAGCAAGGCGGCCACACAAGAGAACCGGCGATCCGTCTTCCAACGACTGCAACACCCAAGCTCAGAAGACGAAGCGTTTCTCGTCGCCTCCTGCAATTCTGCTCAGAAGATCCCTGGCGGCGGAAAAGGGAAGAAAACAAATGTCGTCAGCCCGAAAATCTCAACCAAAAAACCCTCTTCTAAGCGGTTGTCCACGACCGTTACAGGAGGAGTTTTCCAAGGTACTCGCTCAAAGACGAAATCTGCCACACTTGGAGATTCGTCGTCCACATTTCTAGGTGGCGCTGGAGCCGGGGGTAGCACTCCTTCGAACATCCACGACAACCCGGTGTTCCAAGAAGATAATCCAGGGCAAACAGTTCCCCCAATAGATGCAGCAGGTTCAGACGTCCCCGAGGACGTCCACAACTCTCAAGACGAGGCAAGCTCTGAAGCTGGGGGTACCACTCCTTCTGAGTCCGAACCGGAGGAGAACATTCCCACATACCCTGACGACTTCTCTGTACAAGAGTATGACTCAGAGGGCACGTCCTCAACCGTTCCTTCCATCTCTCCTCATGTGAGGACGGTGTTCATGACGAACAGTAACCAAGACGGTCCCAATGATCACCAACGCATCGACACTCTGGAGGCCATACTGCATGCCTTGGTCAAGTCCGTGGACGGGATCAAAGTGGCCCTTCCAACTCTGCAAGGAAGGACGCCTGGCCAAACAAGCTTGGGTCCCGCGGTCAATGCGGACTCAAACTCGACTGCACCAAACCCGGGCGACAATCCTCCGACAACATCGGCTCCCACCGCCGCAGACGAGGCCAGGAAGGCAAGAAGAGAAGTCCAGGAGCTCCGAGCCATGTTTCACACTCGAGAAATCTGCCAGGACCTCAGGATACGACAGTATCCGGCTGCATGGAGAGATGTTCCCTTTCCACCAAGATATAAACCATTCAACATCAATCCATATGATGGAAAGGCATCTGCAAGCAGGTACATCACCTACTTCGAAGTCACAACCGACCATCTGCTTCATGACGACGCCATCCTTACGCGGTTGTTCATTAGAGCATTGGAAGGGGTCGCTTTCGACTGGTACCGCAACTTGCCGGACAACTGCATCCATTCCTTCGCCGGCTTCAAACGTATGTTCCTGGAGAGGTTATACGAAGTAGGGCAAGACGTGACGATGTCCACCCTCATGGATATTGTTCAAAAAAAAAGGAGCTGACAAGGAACTACATTGAGCGATTTCGCCAAACCGCGATGAAGTTACCTTCCGGTAGCCCTGATTCCTCCCTGATTGAAATTTGCCAAAAGAGGCTGCTCCCCACAATCAGCCTCTGGATGGGTGAGAGTCAATTAAAGGACTGAAAGACGTTCATCGTCAGTGCCACTGGCACAGAAGACAAGTTAAAGAAAGCTCACCAATTGGGACTGCACATCTCGGAGGAAGAGGACAAGGATAAATGCCCTACTGCCAACAACAACAACAGCGGTAATTCCTCCAACAACCGAGACAACAAGGGCAAGCAGGATATGGTAGCCGACACAGCCCAGAAGCCTGAACCAAAGCCGACAGAGAAGCAGTGGCCTCAGATGACTTACTCCTTCGAGGAAGGCCATGTCAAGCCCATCTTAGACATGCTCATACAAGGAGGTTGAATTCGGCTCCCTCCTCCAAGGTGTAAACCTCGTCCGGCAGAAATGGAGAGCCCTAAGTACTGTCACTACAATCGCTACGTCCACTACACTACGCAAGACTGCTTCCAACTGAAGCGATACATCCAACATCTCATCGATTCTAAGGCCCTGGCCATTGATTTCGAAGAGGTGACCATGGCAGCCAACATGGTGTCAGTACAGTTCGGCAGCTTTCCTCCGACAAAGACTCAATACGGCGTAGTATCCGTCCCCAGAGCAAAAATAGAGGTCGCTAACCTTCCACCTCCTCGAAACCAGGCTGCTGGTCTAGTACCCCTTACCACATCACGAGGGGAGGTCATGTGGGTCCATCCGGACTTGGTACATGAAGTGACTCAGTCCGTACCACCCTCTACCAGTAAAAAAGAGAGTAGAAAAGTCAAATCATGTCACACAATCTCGGCAGAGGTCGAAGAAGCTACGGCTGTTGTTACCCGATCCGGTGCACAAACTCAACCTCCACCGGGTAACTCGGCTGAAGATTATCAGCCGACGGCTGCTGATGCTCCAGGACCTTCTCAGCCTTCGACGACCGACAAGCCTAGGCCGAAGGAGACTCGCTTTGACAAGCCGCTCCGAAGAGAGGCGCCTCATGGGCTGGAAGGGCCCTACAACTTTGACATCTTGGCACAATTGGCCAACACACCGGCCAAATTGTCACTATATGAGCTCCTGAGACTCTCCAAAGATATTCGCGTCGCACTGAGCGAGGCACTCCAGAATGCCGACGCTTATCTGACTCAGTCCAATCTCACTGGGGAGAGCTCGCATGCAGATCTCCAGGACAGCGCTTGTACAGGCGCAATGCCCAACATTGTCTTCACTTTGCAGGATATGCTTATCAAGACCAACCTGCACGATCGCCCTCTGTATTATACTGGATACGTTGGCGACATCAAGGTGGATTGGATGTATATTGATCCCGGTTCTTCCATAAGCATCATCCCAAAGAGCTTGCTACACCATCTGTACATCCCAATGCATCGTCTGACACCGACAAGCACTGCTATCAGCAGTTTTAATTCAGGCAGAAGCTATCCGATCGGAAAGATTCGTCTGAAGTGCCAAATCGGCGACCTTTAGTCAGAAGTGACCTGTTATGTCATAGATGCGGACACTTCCTACAATATTCTCCTAGGGCGTCCTTGGATACACGATTACATGATCGTGTCTTCCACACTGTACCAGTGCTTCAAGTACGTCAATAAGCACGACTTCGTGAGGACATAATTTGCTGATATTGATCCCTTTAAAGGGGTCGAATCCTACTACTCCGACTCATGCTTGTATGAGAAGTCGAAAAGGCACCTTGTCGAAGGAGATACTCAAGCTCAAAATGAGGCGACAACTGGATCGGAAGAACCTCTGACGATCCACCTCCAAGCCTGCAAACCTGGCATAACTGCACCCCTTACGGCCACTCTACATAAGGACGCAATCAGCCTCTCTGCACAGGAGGAGCAAATGATGATCCGACTGTCAAGGTCTGGCCAAGCGCCAAGACCCACGACAGAGCTACTGACAATCAGGCTGCCTAGAGTGAGTCAGCAACAAATAAAGGAGCGTAATCCCTCTGTCAAGCCGATGATGATCCGTCTTCCCAGAATGAATCAGCAGTCGAGTGCTAAGTCGAGGACTGCTACCCAGCCAACAATCCCCCGCCCAGCACCAAGTACCAAACTGGGGGTGGCTAGTATGCCAACGACTCCATGTTCTGCTCCACCCATGGAGCCCCTAATGATTAAGCTGCCCAAGTCGTCCACCTAATCTTCAGTGACACAGGGGGTGGCTGAAGAAGAGTCAGAGCTGGCCAAGTATGTGGCTGCTCACACTGATGTTCCATCCACAGATAATGTAATCCTACTGGAAAAGATACCTTACTTCATCAATAAAGGGCTATCTTTAAACTACCTTGAGCTTAATAAGCTTTGTACAAGGTATGCTATGGAACACGGTATAGGCACACACCTACACACACAGGTGACAAATGTCTACACTGCAAACCAACTTACTCCAGTGGAAGATGCTTACCACATAGTCGAAGAAGAGGATCATCCAATCATCTTCGGCCGGAAGAATGATCCACAACCCTTCAGGATAGAAAAAGTTGATCTCGAACCCGACACCGGGAGACTGCCCCTTTATCTGTATAGTTCCCGATCCAAGTACCTCATACAAAAATAGGGGTATGGTCTGGAAACTATGCCAGGCTTGAACTATGGCACTGGACGGCGATTACCCTTACAATTGTCGGTCCCGGCTGGGAAACTGTGGGATTATTACAACAAGACCAGATGTGGGCTAGGTTATGTTACACCTGCAACGACCCCTGAGAGCTCAGATGAGGAGTGCGAGTGGCACTCTCATTCGTCTGGGTCACCCACTTCTGATTCAGACGTCAGCATTGGGGACATGCTCAGGCAAGTCTGGTCCGTCAATATGGCATTTGTCGACGCCTACGAAGAAGATGAAGACATTCCTGAACTTCTTAAGTTAGAGCCGTAGGCACAACAGCTAGATACGCAATGGAAGAAGCGGTTCGAACAAAGAGAGCCTCCCACCGAAGATGAGGTTGTGCAAGTTGATCTCGGTGATGAGTCCTCTCCGAAACCCATCTTCGTCAGCAAGAATCTGACAGACGAAGAGCGGGAATCGCTACTGCAACTCGTCGGAGAATACATCGACGTGTTCGCCTGGAGCTACGAAGACATGCCAGGACTGAACCCAGAGGTTGTACTTCATAAACTCAACATTCGTCCAGACGCAAAGTCGGTCAAGCAACAGCAACGACGGTTCCGCCCCGACATCATGAATGCCATTGAAGCTGAGGTCAACAAACTGATAGCTAGCGGCTTCATCCGCAAGGAACAACGCCCAGACTGGGTAGCCAATATAGTATCAGTCCTCAAAAAGAATGGAAAGATCCGAATCTGTATTGACTTTCGGAACCTGAATGAGGCGTGTCCTAAGGATGAGTTCCCCCTCCCTATCACAGATATCATGATTAACAACACCTACAGCTTCGAGCGTATGTCATTCATGGATGGTTTTTCGGGGTACAACCAAATCAAGATGTTCCCTGATGACAAAAAAATACATTATTCTGAACACCAATTGGCACATACTACTACACAGTCATGCCTTTCGGTTTAAAGAATGCTGGTGCCACCTATCAAAGAGCTATGAGCATCATCTTTAGAGACCACTTGTGCAAGACAGTGGAATGCTACGTCGACGACATCGCCGTCAAGAGCCGCTCTAAGGAAGATCATCTGCATGATTTGAGGACAGTGTTCGACCTGATGTGAGCGCACAACTTGAAGATGAATCCCACAAAATCCTTCTTGGGCGTATCCAACGGGAAGTTCTTGGGTTTCATCATTACTTTCCAGGGTATCCACGCAGACCCCTAAAAAATGAAGGCAATCATGGAGATGGGTCCCTCGAGAAATCTCCATAAACTCCGAAGCCTTCAAGGGAGGCTAGCTTACATCAGGAGATTCATCTCTAACCTCTCCGGGCGATGTCAACCATTCACCCACCTCATGAAAAAAGGCATTTCGTTCATATGGGATGAGGAATGCCAGTGCGCCTTCGACAACGTCAAAGAATATCTGTCGAACCCTCCAGTCCTGGTAGCCCCGGTTGTTGGAAGGCCATTCCTGCTCTATGTATGAGCGATAGAACATTCTCTCGGTGCTCTGCTAGCACAAAATAACGATGCAGGCCATGAGCAAGCTATATACTACCTCAGTCGAAAGATGATGGGGCCAGAGTACAGATACACTGCCGTAGAAAAGGAATGCCTTGCTCTAGTGTTCGCCATTCAGAAGATGCGTCAATACGTCACGGGACAAACCATACACGTGATATCACGAGTCAACCCTCTCAGGGTCCTCATGACCAAACCAGGGGCACTCAGCTCTCGCCTTGCTACCTGGACGATATTATTGTCTCCATATCACATGATCTTCGTCCCACAAAAGGCTGTTAAAGGTCAAGCTCTGGCAGACTTTTTAGCAGCCCATCTAGGCTCGGAGACAACCAGAATATACGAAGAGTTACCAGACGAGGTCGCCAATTCAAATACAGTCTCCCATGATGCCATTTGGCGAATGTTCTTCGACGGCACTTCGAGAACTGGGCCCAAGGGCAACATCGTCGCTGGAGTCGGAGTAGTGCTGATTTCTTCCTCCGGGCTGGTGATCAATCGGACTTACTCCCTCATGGAGGCCTGTTCAAACAATGTGGCCGAGTACAACGCTTTGTTCATTGGCCTCCGACTTGCGAAGGAGCTGGGGGTAGAGTATCTTGAAGCATACGATGATTCGCAGTTAATCGTCAATCAGATCCAGGGATTCATACGAGGTTCGCCATGAAGATATGATCCCTTATCACTAAATATCGATTGACATCATCTCGTCCTTTGAAGGATTCTTTATAGAACATGTTCCCAGACTCCAGAATATTGATGCCGATGCCCTAGCAGGTCTGGTCGCTTCCCTAGCAGTACCAAATCATGCTCATCATCTGGTTGAAATAATAGGCCGTGAATTGGTCTGTCCCAAGAATAATGTTCAAAGTGTTGAGAGTTACTCCGCTCTGACAGTCGACGAAGCACCAGACTGGAGACAACCATTCATCGACTTCGTAGTCTACGACATCCTGCCAAAAAATCTGAAGAAAACCACTTCTATCAGAAGACGTTCCCTCAGATTCTTTTACGATACAGAGACAAAAATGCTGTATCGGCGATTATACGATGGATTACTGCTTCGATGTCTGTCAAATATAGAAGCCAAGAAAGCTGTACGCGAAGCTCACGACGGCGTCTGCGGTGCCCATCAGGCTGGCCCAAAATTATAAGACCGCCTTCGTCGAATGGGCTATTACTGGCCCACGATGGTAGCAGATGCAATAGACTATGCAAGAAAGTGAAAAGCCTGCCAAGTCCATGCAGATTTCATTCATCAACCATCCGAGTTTTTATATCCGACGGTAGCATCCTGGCCCTTTGGAGCATGGAGAATGGACATCATTGGTCCGATCACTCCGCCTTCGTCCAGTGGACACCGCTTCATACTCGCAATCACAGATTACTTCTCCAAATGGTCGGAAGCAATTCTGCTTGCAGAAGTCAAGACATCAAACGTGATCAGCTTCCTCAAGCATCACGTAATCTACTGCTATGGACTGTCCCGAAGGATCATCCACGATAATGGTTCGCAGTTCGCAAGCCACGTCTTCTATCGGTTTTGCGACAAACACCGAATCCAGAATGTTGCTTCAACGCCGTACAATCCGGCAGCGAATGGGTTGGCAGAAGCATTCAATAAAACTATAATCAAACTGCTCAAGAAATTCATGTCTTCCAATAAACGCGACTGGAATGAGAAGCTTGGCGAATGCTTATGGGCGTACCGTACTACAGTACGGACGGCCACCGGGAACACACCATTCTCTCTGGTATATGGGAGTGAGGCAGTTCTCCCACTGGAGACTCAGATCCCCTCGCTCCGTGTCGCCCTCACCTACCGATTGACGACAGATGATAATCACCACCGCCGGTTACAAGAGTTGGAGGCTCTAGATGAGAAGCGCCTGTTAGCTCAACAAAGAATCGAGCTGTACCAAGCACGTATCTCGGGAGCTTTTAACAAGAAGGTTAAAATTAGAACATTCCAAGTGGGCGATCTCGTTCTGGCAGTTCGGAGGCCGATGGTTGTGACTCACAAAACCGTCGACAAATTTCAGCCAAAGTGGGAAGGTCCATTTGTCATCGAGGCTGTATTCTCCAATGGAGCTTACCACCTCGCAAAACAAAATGGAGACTTACTCATGTTGCCCATCAACGACAAGTTCCTAAAGAAGTATTGTGTCTAAAACGACATCCTCCAAATTTCCCTGATTGTTGAGTTATGTACCCTCTGGTACTACTGAACTTACATTCTGACTCCAAATCTCCAAGATTGTTGAGTTATGTACCCGCAGGTACCGCTGAACTTACACTCTGGTCACTCCAGATGAATCTATATCGCATCCTCTAGGTAGTAAGTCATGTATGATCATACCTCTGAACTTTTTTCCTAAAAGAGCTCCCTCCTCATGATCCAATACCCGCACTTTCAGTGCATAAAAAGGGTAACAGATCCACAAATTTCCTGAAACAACCACGTCGATGTTACCTCTGAGTTGTTTTCACTTCCATAAAAAACAAACCACCCCTCACGTAGAACTTCCACGTCCTCATTACCTCTGAGTTGTTCTATGTACCCTTCATGGAGCCCACTCCTGCCACGTCCTCATTACCTCTGAGTAGGAAGGCTCCATTGAAGAAACCTTCATATTTACCACGTCCTCATTACCTCTGAGTAAGTATATCAGTTTTCTCTCGACTTATTATCTGTACCCAAAACCGGAGTACGCCAAGGATAATAGGCCCACAAATGTCCTCTGTTGACCACAAATATCCTCAATTGACCACAAATGTCCTCTGTTGACCACAAATGTCCTCTGTGACCACAAATCTTATACTAAGTCCTCTAGTACATACAACACCTTTCCCATCATGTCTCTGGGGCCCAGCTGCTCCATGGCACTCTTTCGCTCGATACCAAGAACTTCCATGATCACCCTATCGTAGAATCGTTCTAGGTATCCCTAATCAAACTTAGTATCCGTATCCAAAACCAGGGTACGCCAAGGATAATAGGTCCACAAAAAGTCTCCCATTAGGAAAACTACTACAAGCAAAGAAGGGAGCGAATGTATTCTGTTTATTCAAAATCAGTTACATTTATATGACTACATTTCATGAGCAAGCCAAAAAAGTTCTCCATCGCTTCATTCGGACAAAAAGAAAAAGACTACATTGATGTCCAAAAGAAGCGAAACATAAACTACAGCTAAAGACAGACAGAAATAATAAGACATAAGACGAATATTTATAGGAACCCTAGTTATGGGGATGCATATACCATTCCCTCAACCATCTTGCATATGAAGGATCTATTTGATTAAGATTCTCGTCCAGGGCAAGAGGGTCAGAACTCCCAGTACTACTACCCTCAGACTGGGGCTCCTCCTTTACAGTAGCTTCAATGGTGGGAGTGTTTCCCTCCCCAATGGGCGCCAGCTCTTCTTTTTGTTCCTTCATTTTGGGTATCACCTCCTCCTTAACGAAAGAAGACTCTTGTGTGATGAAAGGAGGCAACATCTCCTCCTTCACAATGATCTCAGCCTTCGGCATGGATGCTGTAAGAATCAAGGACAAAAGAGTCAGGAGATGGCTAGAAAAATATTTAACAGAGCTCATGCGGCTTTGTTTCGGTGGGTCCTTATGCGGCTCAGTTTTTAACGGAGCTTCATGCAGCACTGTTTTGACGGAGCTTATGCGGTTCTGCTTAGCGGGGCCTTATGCGGCCCAGTTCAGATGAGCTTATACGGTTCTGCTTAGCGGAGCCTTATGCGGCCCAGTCCAGATGAGCTTATGCGGTTCGGCTTAGCGGGGCCTTATGCGGCACAGTTCAAAGGGGAGGCTTATGCGATCCTGTTTGATGGGGTTTCATGCGGCTCAGTTCAGAGGGACTTATGCGATTCTGTTCGACGGGTCCTTATGCGGGTCAGTTTGCAAAGTGCTTATGCGGCCACTATACGACTCTCATGCGGCTCGGATATGGGGTATACCCCCATGCGGCTTGAATATGGGACGTACATGCTGTCACGTCCCGATTCCGTCGAATCGATAGTCGTCCCCCGGGCGTGATGCCGTGCGAACCTAACTTGCGATCGCACAAGACATAGTCATAAGGCAATCTGAGACACGAGATCTAAGAGAGTACGCAGACAAATTGAATCACACATTGATTAAAGGAACTTGATTATTTATTGATAATGAACATCATTTACAGACTCCGGTACAAGACTCATTGCCGCGCGGGCAACAACATGACTCGATTACAAAAGAGTACCGATGAGATAGTCGTTCCATACATTGCACACATCCCTCAATATACACAATTACTCCAGTGACCTGGATGGGAGGGACGCTGAGTCATCTTCCTTGGACTATCGAGAGCCTTCAAAAGGGAAGTCGCAGAGAGAGAGTCTTCGACGCACGGCCGAAGCTTCAAAAGTCACGAACGTCGCCGAGCTAGTTGGCGCGTCCTTCCTGGTTGGCGGGACCTGCAAGGAGCGAGGATCAGCACAAACACATGTACTGGCGAATGGCTAATTAAAATCCAAGCTCTGTATTTGATTCAAGAAGTTTCGTAAACATGTTAGCTAGCTATTTTAATGATCTTTCTAACCATCCTGCTCGATTTGCATGTTAACATGTTTTGAGGCAAGCATATAAAATTGTGTAACATTAAGCAACTATCACATTCATCCCGTGTCCCGTGCACTTGTTAAGCAGTGAAGAAGGGGTGTGAAGGCCACTGGCAATGTCAAGCCATCTCGGACTATAGCTGAGTTAGACGGTGACCCTTTTGCGTCGGGTAGCGAGTCCTGTGCGAAAGTTCCCGCGTAACTCGCACCGATGAAGGGCTGACGCTTGCTATACACTCGTTCCTCCTGGGCCGAATCGGTCCCTTGGCCTAGGTAACCGTTCGAAGAAACTACACCTTGTCGACAAGTTGTCCAATGACCGGTTTGCTTACTTAGCCGTACCGTTGCGATAAACGTTAATCGATTCATTCATTGCTTTGCATAGGCTAAGTGGATTTGCATAAGGAACATGTATTCTATTTCCAATACCAGCCGTTGATATCAAGTGTTTCATGAAGAATCGTGCTACAATTTATTTGATTTTACACTATTATGACAAGCATTCATTTACTTCACATATTGAGTTTTGAAGTAGAGGGACGAGGCGAAGGAGGTCAGCCACTCGCCTTAGGCTTGCTTCAAGCGAGCGACCGGTTGGCTGCGCTGTCGTCGCCTACGCGATCACCTGCAATCGCATAAGCAACTGATTAGAATACTGTGTATTTCAAGGAATTTCGATATGAATGCGAGCTCGAAAATGCATCACGAAAATCCATCGAAAACATTCACGAAAAGCGCATTCAAGAAAATGAAAGCCAAAGCCAAATCAAGTACGGCATGAAAACCAGAGCAACGGGAGGTCTCTTCTGACTCAGCCGCAGAGCCAATCCTCGAGGCGCAACCCGCTGAATATGGGACTTGGTTTCGAAGAAGCCATTTCATAACGTGGAATGGATCTTAATTCAACCGTTTCCGTTCGATCGACTCGACCGAGGCACATGCCGGTGTGGTCGGGATCGATAGGTCGGAATTGGCCGAGTCGATCGAACGAGAACGGTTGAATTAAGATCCATTCCACGTTAAGGAATAGCTTCTTCGGAACCAAGTCCCATATTCAGCGGGTTGCGCCTCGAGGATTGGCTCTGCGGCTGAGTCGGGAGAGACCTCCCATTGCTCTGGTTTTTATATCGCACTTGATTTGGCTTTGGTTTTCGTTTTCGTGAATGCGCTTTTCGTAAATGTTTTCGGTGGGTTTTCGTGACGCATTTTCGAGGTCGCATTCATATCGAAATTCCTTGAAATACACAGTGTTATAATCAGTTGCTTATACGATTGCAGGTGATCGCGTAGGCGACGACAGCGCAGCCAACCGGTCGCTCGCTTGAAGCAAGCCTAAGGCGAGTGGCTGACCTCCTTCGCCTCGTCCCTCTACTTCAAAACTCAATATGTGAAGTAAAATGAATGCTTGTCATAATAGTGTAAAATCAAAGAAATCGTAGCACGATTCTTCATGAAACACTTGATATCAACGGCTGGTATTAGAAATAGAATACATGTTCCTTATGCAAATCCACTCAGCCTATGCAAAGCAATGAATGAATCGATTAACGTTTATCGCAACGGTATGACTAAGTAAGCAAAACGGTCATTTGACAACTTGTCGACAAGGTGTAGTTTCCTCGAACGGTTACCTAGGCCAAGGGACCGATTCAGCCCGGAAGGAACAAGTGTATAGCAAGCGTCAGCCCTTCATCGGCGCGAGTTACGCGGGAACTTTCGCACAGGGCTCGCTAGCCGACGCGAAAGGGTCGCCGTCTAACTCAGCTATAGTCCGAGATGGCTTGACATTGCCAGTGGCCTTCACACCCCTTCTTCACTGCTTAACAAGTGCACGGGACACGGGATGAATGTGATAGTTGCTTAATGTTACACAATTTTATATGCTTGCCTCAAAACATGTTAACATGCAAATCGAGCAGGATGGTTAGAAAGATCATTGAAATAGCTAGCTAACATGTTTACGAAACTTCTTGAATCAAATACAGAGCTTGGATTTTAATTAGCCATTCGCCAGTACATGTATTTGTGCTGATCCTCGCTCCTTGCAGGTCCCGCGAACCCGGAAGGACGCGCCAACTAGCTCGGCGACGTTCGTGACTTTTGAAGCTTCGGCCGTGCGTCGAAGACTCTCTCTCTGCGACTTCCCTTTTGAAGGCTCTCGATAGTCCAAGGAAGATGACTCAGCGTCCCTCCCATCCAGGTCACTGGAGTACTTGTGTATATTGAGGGATGTGTGCAATGTATGGAACGATTATCTCATCGGCACTCTTTTGTAATCGAGTCATGTTGTAGCCTGCGCGGCAATGAGTCTTGTACCGGAGTCTGTAAATGATGTTCATTATCAATAAAGAATCAAGTTCCTTTAATCAATGTGTGATTCAATTTGTTTGCGTACTCTCTTAGATCTCGTGTCTCGGATTGCCTTATGACTATGCCTTGTGCGATTGCAAATTAGGTTCGCACGGCATCGCGCCCGGGGGACGACTATCGATTCGACGGAATCGGGGCGTGACACATGCGGCACATACAATTTGAACAGTTCAATAAAGACGAAGAATGCCCGTGCATAAAACATGCGACATAGCTATGATGGTTAGGTTCTGAGTTCATGCAATTTCCTTACCAGCAATGGCGGGGTGAACGTCGGGATGAACTTCAGGCGCCGCAGTTGACGTAGAAGCCACCCCCTTACCCTTCGCCGCAGCCTTGGAAGTATTAGGGGCCATCGATGATCGAAGAAGAAGAAAAAGAAGACGGCAGCTAGGGCAAGAAAACGCTTGAATTGGAGAAGAGAGTAAAGAGTTTTTCTCTAAAAATTACCCTTATTTATAGGCGAACAAGGAGGGGGCACGTGGACCGATGAAACGCTTCGGATTATGTGCAGCAGACAAAATCGACTCTTGGGATTTCATCCCCTCTCATGCAGAAGATTCATCAAGGCAAAAATCCAAATATTTAATAAACCGACTCTTGGGATTCACCCCAAAAGGCGGCTTTAAATCCAAAACAAATCAAGAACAATTAAATGAGACACACACGTGACAGAGAGGACCACATGCGGCCAGAACAGTCCATGCGGCTAGGAAGTCCATACGGCCAGGCAGTCCATGCGGCTAGAAAGTCCATGCGGCTAGGAAGTCCATGCGGCCAGAACATCCTATACGGCCAGAAGGGCTTATGTGGACATAGTCATGCTTCTTATTCAAAGTATTTCAATTTTACAAATTGAAAACTTTGAAGGGGGTCTTGTAGAAGCATGGAAAAGAACAAAAAAATTCATGCGGCCCAAAACAAAGGGAGTCTCTGCGGTTCAAAGAATCTCTTAAAGCTTCATGCGGCTCAGGAGTCCTTTAGAGCTTCATGCGGCTCAAAAATCCTTCAGAGCCTCATGCGGCTCAGAAATCCCCAATAGCTCTATACGGCTCGGGTAAAAGCCACGTGGCCCTATACGATTTGCCTCTACAGCTGGTCATCAAGCAGCGGCCTCATTTAATGCTCTGACATAACATGGCAGCTCTGACATAAAGGTGAATTGACAGCTCTGACATAAAACTGTAATGATGACTCTGACATAATGGCGCGCTCCTAGGGAAACGAAGAAAATCTTTATAGCTGGCACGATCCACCAAATTCGAAGCTCCCTATGCGGCTACCATCTTTCATGCGGCCGCCACTCCCATGCGGCTGCTGCTCCCATACGGCTCGAATCGTGGGGGCCACCCCCATGCGGCTCCGATTTTGGGAAGTCACACCCAGGCGGCTCTGACACATGGCCACCCTTATACGGTTCGGTTGGGGGCTACCCCTATGCGGCTACTACTCCTATGCGGCTCGGATCATGGGGGCCACCCTCATGCGGCTCAGATTAAAGAACATCCATGCGGTTCAGATATGGCCACCCTTATGCGGTTCGGTTTGGGGCTACCCCCATGCGGCTGCTACTCCCATACGGCTCGGATTATGGAGGGCCACCCTCATGCGGCTCGGATTAAAGAACTTCCATGCGGTTCAGATAAGGCCACCCTTATGCGGCTCCGACACGAGGCCACACTCATACGGCCCAACTATAACAGTCCTCCATGCGGCTCGCAGCAGTTGGGACACGTGGCAGGAGTTGATCAAATCCCAGCAATCTAGATTTATGGCAATCGACATAACAAGCAGTTGGGACACGTGGCAGGAGATTGACCAAGATTTATTCACTCGGATTTGCTGATATCAATAGATCATCACGATGCAGATTTGTTGCAATCAACATTAACTGTCCATGCAGATTTGTTGCAATCAACATTAATTGCCCATTCAGATTTGGTGCAATCAACATTAACTACCCAGATTTGTTACAATCAATATGGACGGCCCAGATTAAATTCCAATAAACAAGATCAAGGCAAATCATAACCAATCCCTAACCGTCCACTTTTGAAGGAGCAATCATTGCAAACCCTACTCATCACACTCCACTTCTATAAATAGTAAGGTGCCATTCCCTTGCAAGAGAGGACGAGGAGAGCCAGAGACACGCACAGAGAGAGAGAGCGGCGGTGCACATAATAATCTCCCCACACATCCTGAGAGCATTTCTTCATCAGAGCCAAGGCTACGTCCGATCGTCCAAGGAGTAAGACAGAGTTGATAGCACTCTCCCGAGCCTCTACCGTCACCCCCCAGAAAAACTAAACAATTGTACTTAGATTGCTGTATCTAGGTTTTCGTCCCTAGGCTTTCTTTGTACGAGCGAATTTGTGTTGTGAAGTAAAAGTCCAGTCCTCCCATAAAATTGTTCTGTTCTTTTATAATCAATGGCAAACACGGTTATCAAGTCGCATAGTCCCTCGAGAACAAGGCTCGTTATATAAAGTACGTGACTTGAGCGATAGCGTCGCCTAGAGAACAAGGTCTGTCCAAGGCACGAGCCACAATTGATTTAGTGAAAAGTATGCCACGGATAAAGAAAGTCCACGCGACTGGTTGTCGTCGAGATCGATCCCGCTACTAGGGAATCTTGATAAGTAAGCACACAAGATTGGTCCCGCTACATGGGAGTCTCGATAAGTCTCGATAAGCAAGCACGCGAGATCGGTCCCGCTACTTGGGATTCTCGATAGAAAATTCGAAAGCATGGTCATGAATAAGGAAGGACTTGATAGATCGAGTTGAGTCTTGCATGGTCATTGGACAACTTGCACGCAAGGGTGAAATTCTTCGAGCGATCCCGGGGCGCCGGGTTCATGTCGGCCTAGGAGAAATTGCAGATATTATACGGTCTTCATCGACGGTACGACTCGATTGAAGTAAACTGTTACAATATAGGATTCGGGTCATTCGATGGAAGCTCATACCTCGTCACGCGAATGGTCATCGTATGCAAAGGATCCAGGATAGCTTGATATTGCTAGTGACCACTCATATAGATATGTCTGCAAGAGCGGCTATCCGCATATATGCCTTTGGATTACGTCGAGTACTAGCAGGTTACGAGTTGGATTATCAAGTTACATTTATCGCAAGCACTAACCTTGAGTCGATACGAGTTAGGTGTGCACGGTTGCAGCACCATTCCGGAGCCTAAGAGTTGGCTATAGCAAGGACACGTGCTTCGACATGAATGTGGCATTGTTTTATCGAGTTAAGTCAGGAAGGGCCGTAAGGCGAGTTGGTTAAGTCTGGTGAGCCTTGGGAGGCACAGCCTCAGTCTTAAAGCACGATCATGTCTGTTGGCACGACCAGCACGAGTCGTCCCCTTGACGTCGTTGGCACGAGAATGGTCTAGAGGTACGTAGAACAAGTGAAGGTCTTGGCACGACCGAGTTACATAAGTTTTTACTCGGCGAGGCACTGCCTCGAATATATGAAAGTCGTGACTAGAGTATAGTACGACCCTGTCGTTGCGTTACCAAGTATAGGCCAAGGCGTCGTTGTTTTAAAATTGATCCTAAGGTAAGACTAGAAAGATAATCGAAAGGGATTTAAGCTGTACAAAGTAAATGAACGTGTCGGTTTTGTATGGG
This sequence comes from Iris pallida, assembly GCA_029216955.1. NCBI lineage: Eukaryota > Viridiplantae > Streptophyta > Magnoliopsida > Asparagales > Iridaceae > Iris > Iris pallida. The sequence continues at coordinate 5,321,185 of JANAVB010028397.1, read as the reverse complement.
TGGGCGAGAAGCTCACTCCACCAGTACAGTTGAGTACTGACACCCACACAGTGTTTATGTGCAGGCACAGGTAGAAGCTCGTGGCACGGAGCTCGCTTGGATGCGTCGAGGCACGGAATTCCTTAGCGATTCGAAGCGTGCGGCCGCGTGGAGTCAAGACTTATACGGGACATAATGTATGGACATTGCCTTCCGAAGCATCCGCTGGCTCAAGTATTGTATCGGGAGATGAGAGAGAGCAGAGTGACTTATAAAATGAGAGGAAAGTGAGCTTGAGAGACTTATAGTCATGGCCTTGCGCGCTATTATAATCTTATTGTTCAATATCAATAAAGAGCACTTTTGAATAACTTGTGTTTTGCTTCCAAATTCTGCTGCATGTTCAACACTTCTGTTTGGGACTTCTGTGCGACGATCCCGTCGCAGCCGCTGTAATCGGCCGTTATGAAACTGCCTTGCACGAGCGTAATCTAGTCTCGTGCGACATCACGCCATAGCGAGGACGATCTCCTATAGAAGCGGGGCGTGACATAATGGTATCAGAGTACGACTTTACGTCCTTGGACTTCATGTTGAATCTCTCAGTTTTGAAAGCTCGTTGTCGAATATGAAGTGTACACTCTCTCTCAAATGTCCTACGACATGTCCATACAATAAGTCTAAATATTTTCAAAGCTCGTACAAGTGTTCAATCGAACGCATCGGTAGGCAATGGCCTTTGTGCCGAACGGTGTCAAACTTGACTTGATAGAAAACACATGCTAAAGTTAGCTAGTTGCGTACGTGCCTAAATAGTCCTACATCGACATTAGAAAATGAGTGCGCAAACTCAGAGTATAGTCCATACGGGATAGCTATGCACACAGCCTTTTGGCTAAGTTGTGCCGCGTGTCGCGTACCTCGACTTTTTGGTGCAAACGAATTATGAGCAATATTAAGTATCGCTCGATCGGGAATGAAGATACACTTAGAGTGTATATCGATAGAAACATTATCGAACTAACGCTTAGGCGTACATGAAAGATTTATTTAGATTTTGAAGAATAGTACAAACGACTTAGTGCGTCGAGACGACTTGAGCGACTACGCTAGAGATTCGTCGAACGAATCTGAAAGATGTTTTAGCGAATAATGCGAACGAGATTGCAGACTAAATCGGATGGCTCGAATCCTGAGTGGTGTATGGTCTGTCTTGGAATTCATTTGAGCAAAAATTGAGGATTAGAGGTGACAATGAGTATGTCGGCGAGGCGATGCGATCGCGCAAAGCCTTAGAACGCGTCACGCTTAGTTGGTCGTGACTTCGAATGTCCTGAACGAGATATCATTCGGACAACTTGTGAATGGACAACGCGAGTTAAAAATACGACATTGAATCAAGATTCAGAATAATGAATAAAAACGAATGTCTTGATCGAGAAAACCTAGAGGATCGTACTTATAATTTCGGATTTGGTCGAATAGAACCGTGGTATATCCAATTCGGACAATAGCATCAGTTGCACGACTCGGAGTTCGTTGTAAAGGAAGATCATCAGGTTATGTACATCATCGATGGTATTGAGGCGTATCAAAGATCGATGTGCGATAACTCGGGGGTACTCTAATTCGAGGAACGATGATCGTGTAAAATATCATTGCTCCGATGGATGTTATACTCGGGATGTTGTGTCATGACTCGCACCCACCGTGAGGGTACGAGTACGTAACAGCGCCCAGCCTACGCCGCAGTGTCGACGGTAGAACGCTGTTCTAGGTCATGAACTATAACTACATAATATGGATACTCTCCATAAGGAGGCCAACACAGAGGTACAACTCAATCACAATCTAAGGTAGAATGTAGCATGATGGAAATCGAGAAGAAATCCTCAACTGAGGTACAACAGAAAGAAATAACAAAGTCTCAACATCTCTAAAATATACAACTCTGAAAATAAGACAACAGCTAAACATTAAAAGAAAGGACAGTCTAAGCTATCTACACTATACAAGGTATCATCCTGAGCAGCTGCCTGAACCTCCCCAGGGGTCCAGGTCATGATTGTCAACTAGGCAAACTCCAAGTAAGGGTGCAGGGTTCCTCATCATCCTCTGTAAAATTTTCAACAGGTCCAGTCAGGACGGAAACGAGCACAAAACATCTCACGCAGTTCATATCATGTTAGGAAATAAAAAGCATGCAATAGAGTAAGGTATATGAAACGCTGAAAGAAGAATGTATATGAAAACAGCAGAGATTTGATAATGGGAAATATCTATATATGATAAGTAAGAACTGTAAGCAACATGTGATTTAGAGCACAATATGGTTATGTAAACGGGTTAGGTTATACAATAAAATGGGACTCCTTTGTACGTGGGTGTACAATGGACATATACAATTTCTTATACAATAGGATTGTTCACATAACCAATTCTACTCTTCCCCCCAATCAATAGACAAGGATCCAATTCAGTTACATTACCTTATACAATGGCTTGTACAATGGCTCAATGTGATAATGAGAGTACAATATACACAATGAGTGTACATTGAAAGGGTATTCAATAAATACAATATGTAAGTAAAACACACATCACAATATGTATTTAGTGAATACAAGGAGATAACATCTCAGAAGAAGATCATATAGTACCAATCCGTGATAACAACGTGTCAGCATCAAGTACAGTAATCTAGAGCAAGAATGTAAATCCAGACAAGTATGAAACGGTCAGAGAATGTACTCGCCTCGTATCTGAATGTCTGAAGTAAATGTACTGTCCGAGATGAGGTACCTAACTCATAGTTAGAGCAACACAAGTCAAGATTTATACAGGGGATGATAATAGTAATCTATAATGCATCTGCATGCTGTCTAGGTCAAACTAGACTAAAGTCAACACTTGGTCAACTCTAGTCAACCACACTAGTCAACTAGGTTAAGTCCTAGCCCAAACAAGTCTAATAAGTCTCACTAAGCCTAACCAAGCCTAGGCAAGGAGTCACACACCAATCACAAGGCTATACAAGCCAACACAAGTCACACATCAAGATACATCACTATCAAGCATATTCGATATTATATATATATATATATATATATATATATAAGAGAAAGGAACTAACATGTAAAGCTATGTGTGTGTGAACATGGAGGTGTACATGAAAAGAGAAATCAACATTAGTTATGAGTTTACACTACACATGGCACAAAGCTAACCCATCTACATTACACATGTATTATACTTAACATGCATGGCTACAAGTATACATCTATATACATTAGAATAGAGACTATTTAAGTTATAACTAACATGCATCTATACTTTACATAAATCTAATATATTATAGCAATTATTTAGAGAAGGGTTACATGGCATGGTGGTTGATATAGAGTGGGGTGTCCTTGTGCAGAGGGTGAAGTTCATTCTCAGTTTAGTTCCACATTTACATATAAACTAAAGTGAGCTATCCCATAAACTGGTGTAACTAACCACATAAAATGAACCATGTTATCTGAAATTTGCCATTAAGGCAACATCCCATATGCATACAGCTCATGCATTGTCTAATACTGAAATTAACTAACATTTCGAATTAAGGGGTTGAAGGTTAACATTATATTCATAGACATTCCACTATATTGAAAACTGAAATTGGCTTGGCAATAGAAAAAGGAAGGTATATATGCTTACATGGACAGTTCAGTGTTCGAACAACCTAAAATGAACTAACATTCAATCTAAATATCAGCTATGCATTGGTTCTATGTCTACATATGAAATCTGATATTGCATTTACAATATTTATACATTATGCATTCATATCTATTACTACATATATACCTTGCATTTATATCTAGCATTCATTATATACTTTCATGCATGCATTGTATATCATTCTTTCATTCATGCATTTATGCATTGCTTATATATATTATATTAATTGCATTCCTACATGCTTGCATTCAACCATATATATACATTAATGTAAAGAGGATATATATCATATATATAACATTTCATTCATCTAACATATCATGCATTACATACTCTATATTCATTTAATATCCATACTACATAGGCTCATAGGTTACACAAAATGCATATATCGTATAGTCACTCTTTTACTTAAACCAATACTGTACCAATTGGGCATTCACTAAATTCTAGGATTAAAGTATGTTGTAGTACTTCATGTTAGATTTCCGAAACTTCAAACGGATCGCATTTTCGTGTCCGGAAACTCCCGGAATCGCAAAAATACTGAAACACGTTTGTCTTTCGTATAGCTGACACTCAAATAATTCTACAGAAAGTTACAGAAAGAATTGGCTTATTAAAATATATATTTGGAAAGCTAACTTCGATATGGTTCTTTAAAAAAAATGGGAGATAAATCGGTGTTTTAAGCTAAAAGTTATGACATTTCTAAGTTGCTATTGCTACTAAAAACGTGGATAAAAATTATGACGAATTTGGGCAGTTTGAGACAAAAGAACACAAGTATATAACATAATATATCAAGAACTCACTCTCTACACTAATATATATATATGAGACACTGTAGAACACATCTTCAATACAAAAATATGAGATTAAACATGTAATAATTCATTCATACATAACAACAACACATAGTGTGTCCAAATTTGGGGTTTTCTCACATGGACACAACCACAACACAAAGGACACTCCTATGACCTCCAAATGGACATGAAATGGACACAAATAGAGATACAACCATGGGGGTCATTCCTATGGGTTCAAAATAGACCTATATATATGAGAAAATAAAAAGGAGAAGGAATTTATACCTCCCGGTAGATCGAATCGAAGAAAAGCCTTCCCGGAGCGACACCGACACATAGAGATTCCAAAAGGATACGAACGAGCTCCGAATCCTCCCAAACTTGGGTAGCTTCCTCCTTGGATAGAATAGAGAAGGAAAGAAGAAGATTTGGTGGCAAAATGGAAGGATTTGGTAGAGAAATTGCTAGGAATTGCTCTCTAGAAATTTGGGGAAGAACAAGAGAGAGAGTGTGGATGAGAATAATGAAATGAACTTGAGCCTATCCTCTCCCAAAGTGGCTGGCCATATGGGGCTATTTGTCCTATTATGGTAAGGTCCAAAATGCCCCCACTAACCTATTCTATTAGTATTAGGAAAGGGCTAATTGGTTGGGGCTAAATTAGTCATTCTAAAGTCTCTAATCACACTAACCTTATCCATAATAATTAGTCTAACCTCTAACTAAAATATTTCTATCATATGGGCTATGGCTAACTAATGTGTGGGTCCACTAAAGTCAACACTACCCCCGGGTCCTCGTTTCAAGTCGGATTGAGTTGAAATTCGAACCCGACTCAAATAACCCCAAAACAATATCATAAATAATAAAATAAATTTTAAAAATATTCAAAAATGTAAAATGACAAAAATACTCATATTTCTGAAAACTGGGGGTGACAAATTCCTCGAAATTAAAACCAAACAATAGTAAAATGTCAAAATCACAAGTCATAATTTTAAATAGTTTAAAAATGATTAAAAATCACCAAAAATCATAATATGAAATAATTATCAATAAATAATAATTATAATTACAAAATTTCAAAATTACCCTCATTTGGAAAACTGGGTGTTACAATCCTACCCACCATATAAAAATTTCGTCCTCGAAATTAAGATGATCGTACCCCCTTCTAGGTCAAACATAGTCAAGGGTCAATCACTAGTCAATTTCTCAACATCCAAGTACTTGGTCATCAACTGGTCAACTTCTTAGGGTTTTACCTATGCTAGCTATCTAGGTGTTGGCAACTAGAATTTAGCAAAAGAGAAACTCTATAATAGACTAGCTCTTAACTTTCCAATCCTATCAAGTCACCTATAACTAAATACCTACAAGCTAAGCACATGAATACCAAATACCACATATATATATATATGCTCAAGAACAACAACCCATCACATATATCCTAAGTATATCATCTATATATATACATGACTGATCAACCAAGGGTTAAGGCAGACTAAACTTATAAGGGTCTGAAACAATGCTTAGAACTAGGCTAAGGATGAATGGTCTGAATCAAGGGGACATGGTATCTAGTGAAGGGTCTGCACACTGCCTATAAAGGTGATTAACATAAAGGAACTCAACACGAAGGGAACTTAACTAAAATGGAAAACTGAACCAAGTATAGGCTAAACAACATGTTTATAACCCTATACAACAATGGCCTATAGATACCAACTAACCTATATCCCATATGCCAATATCATCTGCAATCTATTTATGCAAATAGACCTCTCGGTCTTAGGTGAAACTACAATTATACTCAAAGGCGGGCTCTGGTCATGGGTGCCTCACTGGAAAAGGTAAGAAAAAGTAGTAATAATCATCAAGGATGTAAGGCATACTAACATCCTATGTGTAACTGGTTGGTATTATAGATAACAGGAGAATTATCTGCAATGGGTTACTATTCTAACACCAATGCTAACTATCACCTCTAGGGTACAGACACTCTACAAGTCATCATACCATTATACTATGAAGGAACTACCTATGAATAAGCTCTACAAAACTAAATATCCCTACTCCTAAGTCATTTATAACAATCAAAAGGGTATGATGTTTAAACCTTCTCAAGATACAATCTGTTAATCATATGCGTCTGTCCAAAATCATGTTGTCCAGAGTCTTCATCATGCTAGTGAGCAAGGCTACAATAATTATAGATTCCTTGACTAAGGTACGTACCTCTAGGTTCATGGTATTTAAAATTTTTGTACTGCCACATGCGACGGCAAAAACTTTAAATTCCCATACCCGAGAATACATCCAAAATCTGACTACATGTCCTTACTATGCCAACTAACACGACTATCGAGGATTCTAGATCCCATGATTTAGGCGACCTAGCCCATATGATTTTCTCAGAAGAAAAACAAACACAACAAAAGAATAACATAACAAAATTAATTAATCAACAAGGAACAGATGGAATCGGATTTCAAGGTAATTATAAAAGACAATTGTGGGAATGGAATTGAGAAGAACGGAACTTGCAGCAAGATCTCCAACGGTCTGTGCATCCTCAACTGTCCTGACGATAGCTCGCCCTGCTGGTTTCCTCCAGCCTGATGCTGATACTGCACAAATCTCTGCTGCTGATGCTGCATGAATCGCTGCTGCTGAGAGAAACCGAAAATGACGGGAGAAAATCTCTGTACAGATAGAGGTGCACCTCCAATGTAGCAGAAACGCCTACCTGAGTCGGCACAATAGGAGCTGCGGTCTCGAGACCCTGATAAACAGGACGAGAGGTGGCCAGCCTCTCGATAGTATCCCCCGAACCGAAGCGATGAGAACGTGTCTTCATAACCATCATGAAGACAGATCAAAACAAGAAGCAATTACTGAGAATGAAGCAAAAAATCAAGGGAGGACAGTTTATATTCAAGGGAAATCAATAAGCAGCAATTGGATAAAAGGAATCTGATTAAGAGTTTTTTCTAATATGATTGAGTACCCCAAAAATATCTTAATCCTACTGCAGGCTGTAGTGATACTCTAGTTCGAATACCACTACATAAACTCGACCTGCATGGGCCACCACTAAAAACGTGTTACGACTCGCACCCACCGTGAGGGTACGAGTACGTAACAGCGTCCAGCCTACGCCGCAGTGTCGGCGGTAGAACGCTGTTCTAGGTCATGAACTATAACTACATAATATGGATACTCTCCATAAGGAGGCCAACACAGAGGTACAACTCAATCACAATCTAAGGTAGAATTTAGCATGATGGAAATAGATAAGAAATCCTCAACTGAGGTACTGCAGAAAGAAATAACAAAGTCTCAACATCTCTAAAATATACAACTCTAAAAATAAGACAACAGCTAAACATGAAAAGAAAGGACAGTCTAAGCTATCTACACTATACAAGGTATCATCCTGAGCAGCTGTCTGAACCTCTTCAGGGGTCCAGGTCGCGAGTGTCAACTAGGCAAACTCCAAGTAAGGGTGCAGGGTTCCTCATCATCCTCTGTAAAATTTTCAACAGGTCCAGTCAGGACGGGAACGAGCACAAAATATCTCACGCAGTTCATATCATGTTAGGAAATATAAATCATGTAATAGAGTAAGGTACATAAAACGCTGAAAGAAGAATGTATATAAAAACAGCAGAGATTTGATAATGGGAAATATCTATATATGATAAGTAAGAACTGTAAGCAACATGTGATTTAGAGCACAATATGGTTATGTAAACGGGTTAGGTTATACAATAAAATGGGACTCCTTTGTACGTGGGTGTACAATGGACATATACAATTTCTTATACAATAGGATTGTTCACATAACCAATTCTACTCTCCCTCCCTAATCAATACACAAGGATCCAATTCAGTTACGTTACCTTATACAATGGCTTGTACAATGCCTTGTACAATGGCTCAATGTGATAAGGAGAGTACAATATGCACAATGAGTGTACAATGATAAGGGTATTCAATAAATACAATATGTAAGTGAAACGCACATCACAATATGTATTTAGTGAATACAAGGAGATAACATCTCAGAAGAAGATCATATAGTACTAATCCGTGATAACAACGTGTCAGCATCAAGTACAGTAATCTAGAGCAAGAATGTAAATCCAGACAAGTATGAAACGGTCAGAGAATGTACTCGTCTCGTATCTGAATGTCTGAAGTAAATATACTGTCCGAGATGAGGTACCTGACTCCTAGTTAGAGCAACACAAGTCAAGATGTATACAGGGGATGATAATAGTAATCTATAATGCATCTGCATGCTGTCTAGGTCAAACTAGACTAAAGTCAACACTTGGTCAACTCTAGTCAACCATACTAGTCAACTAGGTCAAGTTCTAGCCCAAACAAGTCTAATTAGTCTCACTAGGCCTAACCAAGCCTAGGCTAGGAGTCACACACCAATCACAAGGCTATACAAGCCAACACAAGTCACACATCAAGATACATCACTATCATGCATATTCGATATTATATATATATATATATATATATATATATATATATATATATATATATATATATATATATATATATATATATAAGAGAAAGGAACTAACATGTAAAGCTATGTGTGTGTGTGAACATGGAGGTGTACATGAAAAGAGAAATCAACACTAGTTATGAGTTTACACTACACATGGCACAAAGCTAACCCATCTACATTACACATGTATTATACTTAACATGCATGGCTACAAGTATACATCTATATACATTAGAGTATGTAAGTTATAACTAACATGCAACTATACTTTACATAAATCTATATATATTATAGCAATCATTTAGAGAAGGTTTACATGGCATGGTGGTTGATATAGAGTGGGGTGTCCTTGTGCAGAGGGTGAAGTTCATTCTCAGTTTAGTTCCACATTTACATATAAACTAAAGTGAGCTATCCCATAAACTGGTGTAACTAACCACAAAATGAACCATGTTATCTGAAATCTACCATTAAGGCAACATCCCATATGCATACAGCTCATGCATTGTCTAATACTGAAATTAACTAATATTTTGAATTAAGGGGTTGAAGGTTAACATTACATTCATAGACATTCCACTGTATTGAAAACTGAAATTGGCTTGGCAATAGAAAAAGGAAGGTATATATGCTTACATGGACAGTTCAGTGTTCGAACAACCTAAAATGAACTAACATTCAATCTAAATATCAGCTATGCATTGGTTCTATGTCTACATATAAAATCTGATATTGCATTTATAATATTTATACATTATGCATTCATATCTATCATTACATATATACCTTGCATTTATATTTAGCATTTATTATATACTTTCATGCATGCATTGTATATCATTCTTTCATTCATGCATTTATGTTTTGCTTACATATATTACATTAATTGCATTCCTACATGCTTGCATTCAACCATATATATACATTAATGTAAAGAAGATATATATCATATATATAACATTTCATTCATCTAACATATCATGCATTACATATTCTATATTCATTTAATATCCATACTACATAGGCTCATAGGTTACACAAAATACATATATCGTATAGTCACTCTTTTACTTAAAACCAATACTGTACCAATTGGGCATTTACTAAATTCTAGGATTAAAGTATGTTGTAGTACTTCATGTTAGCTTTCCGAAACTTCAAACGGACCGCATTTTCGTGTCCGGAAACTTCCGAAATCGCGAAAATACCGAAACGCGTTCGTTTTTCGTACAGCTGACACTCAAATAATTTTACAGAAAGTTACAGAAAGAATTTGGCTTATTAAAATATATATTTGGAAAGCTAACTTCGATACGGTTCTTTTAAAAAAAAACGAGAGATAAATCAGAGTTTTAAGCTAAAAGTTATGATATTTCTAAGTTGCTATTGCTACTAAAAACGTGGATAAAAATTATGACGAATTTGGGTAGTTTGAGACAAAAGAACACAAGTATATAACATAATATATCAAGAACTCACTCTCTACACTAATATATATATATGAGACACTATAGAACACATCTTCAATACAAAAATATGAGATTAAACATATAATAATTCATTCATACATAACAACAACATATAGTGTGTCCAAATTTGGGATTTTCCCACATGGACACAACCACAACACAAAGGACACTCCTATGACCTCCAAATGGACACGAAATAGACACAAATAGAGATACAACCATGGGGGTCATTCCTTTGGGTTCAAAATAGACCTATATGCATGAGGAAATAAAAAGGAGAAGGGATTTATACCTCCCGGTAGATCGAATCAAAGAAAAGCCTTCCCGGAGCGACACCGACACGTAGAGATTCCAAAAGGATACGAACGAGCTCCGAATCCTCCCAAACTTGGGTTGCTTCCTCCTTGGCTAGAATGGAGAAGGAAAGAAGAAGATTTGGTGGCGAAATGGAAGAATTTGGTGGAGAAATTGCTAGGGATTGCTCTATAGAAATTTGGGGAAGAACAAGAGAGAGAGTGTGGATAAGAATAATGAAATAAACTTGAGCTATCCTCTCCCAAAGTGGCTGGCCATATGGGGCTATTTGTCCTATTATGGTAAGGTCCAAAATGCCCCCACTAACTATTCTATTAGTATTAGGAAAGGGCTAATTGGTTGGGGCTAAATTAGTCATTCTAAAGTCTCTAATCACACTAACCTTATCCATAATAATTAGTCTAACCTCTAACTAAAATATTTCTATCATGTGGGCCATGGCTAACTAATGTGTGGGTCCACTAAAGTCAACACTACCCCCGGGTCCCCGTTTCAAGTCGGATTGAGTTGAAATTCGAATCCGACTCAAATAATCCCAAAACAATATCATAAATAATAAAATAAATTTTAAAAATATTCAAAAATGTAAAATGACAAAAATACTCCTATTTTTGAAAACTGGGGGTGACAAATTCCTCGAAATTAAAACCAAACAATAGTAAAATGTCAAAATCACAAGTCATAATTTTAAATATTTTAAAAATGATTAAAAATCACCAAAAATCATAATATAAAATAATTATCAATAAATAATAATAATTATAATTACAAAATTTTAAAATTACCCTCATTTGGAAAACTGGGTGTTACATGTTGAAATGTGTCGAGGAAAGGATAGACTTGGCTCAAGGATTTTCTAGTTGAACGAATGACAAACAGACTATCAAACTGAGATCTTGGCTTGGATGAAAATGAAATGTTTGGATTACTTCGACGATAACCACAATATTGACGTTCTTGTCTTATGCTATCGCAACTCCAGCCTCGCACATGCGTTACGCCGATTTGGATGATCACTCCGCGTGAGCACTGGTATGGTGATTCATACAATGGGGGTGATCGAACTTGCATGGCATGGCAATATGATTGCTTCGACTTGTGGTTTAACGCAAAGATGGACTCGAGAATGACTCAGTGTGCTTGAGGATTGAACTTGAGGATTGATAGGTGGATTATGTCGAACGTGTTTGAAGAGATAGACTATGTAAGTTGCTTGTTGGATGAGCGATGTGTTTATGTCGAGGATTGGTTGAACGTGAGTTGTCGTAGGATGGCTTTCCTGAATGATTCAGACACCGTGTGTCGAATGTTGGGATGTGTGTAGGAAATCGATACTCGATGTTTAGAAATCAGAGTGATGCGAGCTTGGGTAGAAAACTCCGTACTATCAATTTGGTTTGACCTTAGGATAGGGTCAGTATTGATATTGTTGTTTGGGAACTATGATTCCAATATTGACGGATGACCTTAGCCTAAAGACATAGCCTAGCGGTTAGGCGTACGTCCCAATGCGGAGCGATAGGAATTGTAGAGGCACCACTCACGAGGCTCGGTTAACATGTATATATTTCAGGGACGCCTGAGTATGTGCACGATGCGACTCGAGTGAGAATTACGAATTCTCTATTATGCGGCTTGGCTGAATGCATGTATCTTAGGGACGCCTGGAATATGTGCACGATCAGCAAGTGACACGTTGAATTTAAGTGAGACTCGAGGAATGGAAAAGGGTCGAGGATTTTGAAATCATGTTGTAGAAAGGATTGATACTAGTACGAGCGTGGCGCGGATTGAAGAAACGCATAGGCAGAGTGTATACAAGAGTCCTTGGATCAAAGTGTTCTAAAGGTAAGTATTCAGTTAGTTTCGAGGATGAAACTTTTTCTGAGTAGTGTATGATATAGTGCCCAATCCCGCAAAGTCAATCGGAGGAATCGAAATGCCGACGGCGTTGGGACTTAGCCTTGCAACGGTTACTCGAAGACTCGCTCGGTCGAGGCGACTCCTCGCCCAGATGGGGTAGTTTCAATGAACTTGTCTCATATTAGCCTTCACATAATAATTCACATGTTTTTAACTTGCGCAAGTTAGGCTTGATAATAAAAGAGACGCATCCACATAGCTAAGGAAATAATTTCGACGGGTTAGAATGTGTTAGAACATGGAAAAATGTCCTACGGTCTGTTTAGAAGTCTGCGCAGCGTGCTTTCAAAATGACACTCGATCCTTCGTCTCGTGGCTTGGGAGAAGGAAGTCGACCTAAGTTGCTAAGTTGCCACAACGCTCGAATTAGCCTAAGTCATAGGCGTCGCCCGCGTGAATGCTTGATAAAGCATTCACGGTCCCGTCATCCAAGGCTTGGCATAGCCTTCGCCTGTCCCATGATTTAAGTGTTATTGTACGGCTTGTGGCTTAAGTGTAAGCACCCAAAGAACTTGGTTGTTCAAGTCGAATGCATGCACGGCACGTTCTCTCGAGGCGAAGCTCGACGCAGCCTTTGCTCGTCAAGTCGTTACACAATTAAGTTAGACAAAGTTATGCCGGTCGATCTAAGCCATTTCTAGCACTGTCCCGCTCTATCTACGGTTGTCAAGTCGCGTAGTCCCTTGAGAACAAGGCTCGTCTTGTAAAGTACGTGACTTGAGCGATATCGTCGCCTAGAGAACAAGGTCTGTCCAAGGCACAAGCCATGGTTGATTTAGTGAAAAGCATGCTACGAATAAAGGAAGTCCACGCGACTAGTTGTCGCCGAGATCGGTCCCGCTACTTGGGAGTCTCGATAAGTAAGCATGCGAGATCGGTCCCGCTACTTGGGAGTCTCGATAAGTCTCGATAAGCAAGCACGCGAGATCGGTCCCGCTACTTGGGAGTCTCGATAGAAAGTTGGAAAGCATGGTCATGAATAAGGAAGGACTTGATAGATCGAGTTGAGTCTTGCATGGTTATTGGACAACTTGCGCTCAAGGGTGAAATTCCTCGGGCGATCCCGGGGCGCCGAGTTATTGTCGACCTAGGAGGAACTGCATATATTGTACGGCCTTCATCGACGGTACGACTCGATTGAAGTGAACCGTTACAATATAGGCTGCGGGTCATTCGGTGGGAGCTCGTACCTCGCCACGTGAATGGTCACCGTATGCAAAGGATCCAGGATAGCTTGACAATGCTAGTGACCACTCATATAGATGTCTCGGCAAGAGCGGCTATCCGCGTGTATGCCTTTGGATTACGTCGAGTACTAGCAGGTTACGAGTTGGGTTATCAAGTTACGCTTATCGTAAGCACTAACCTTAAGTCGGCACGAGTTAGGTGTGCATGGTTGCAGAACCATTCCAGAGCCTAAGAGTTGGCTCTAGCAAGGACACATGCTTCGACATGAATGTGGCATTATTTTATCGAGTTAAGTCAGGAAGGACCGTAAGGCGAGTTGGTTAAGTCTGGTGAGGCTTGGGAGGCACGGCCTCAGTCTTAAGGCACGATCAAGTCCGTTGGCACGACCAGCACGAGTCATCCTCTTGACGTCGTTGGCACGAGAATGGTCTAAAGGTACGTAGAACAAGTGAAGGTCTTGGCACGACCGAGTTGCATAAGTTTCTACTCGGCGAGGCACTGCCTCGAATATATGAAAGTCGCGACTAGAGTATAGTACGACCCTGTCGTTGCGTTACCAAGTATAGGCCAAGGCATCGTTGTTTTAAAATTGATCCAAAGGTAAGACTAGAAAGATAATCGAAAGGGATTTAAGCTGCACAAAGTAAATGAACGTGTCGGTTTTGTATGGGCGGACGAGAAGCTCACTCCACCAGTACAGTTGAGTACTGACACCCACACAGTATTTATGTGCAGACACAGGTAGAAGCTCGTGGCACGGAGATCGCTTGGATGCGTCGAGGCACGGAATTCCTTGGACATAATGAATGGACATTGCCTTCCGAAGCATCCGCTGGCTCAAGCATTGTATCGAGAGATGAGAGAGAGCAGAATGACTTGTAAAATGAGAAAAAAGTGAGCTTGAGAGATTTGTAATCATGGCCTTACACCCCATTGTAATCTTATTGTTCAATATCAATAAAGAGCACTTTTGAATAACTTGTGTTTTGCTTTTAAATTCTGCTACATATTCAATGTTTCTGCTTGGGACTTTTGTGCGACGACCCCGTCGCAGTCGCTGTAATCGGCCATTATGAAACTGTCTTACACGAGCGCAATCTAGCCTCGTACGACATCACGTCTTAGCGAGGACGATCGCTCCTACGGGAGCGGGATATGACATCATCTAATGGATAGCTAGTCCATGGAAGCTCCGAATCTCCTATGTGGTTTATTCAATATCCTACTTTAGCCAACTCGCTTCCCCCAGGAACGACATGATCCCATGGCCCCGACGATCATGTCGAGGAAGACTATACCTTCTCGACAAGTTGTCCATGACCACGCACCTACGACGACTTCTAGACTCGACGTAAATACAAGGCCTACAGATGATACAACTTGCTTTCTCTTCTTTAAACTTCTTTATCCAAGTCCATACTTTTCCATACTTTTCATTCTTCATGCGAGACTCCCAAGCCAAGGGACCGGTCTCGACGACCAATGGTCGTATGTACTTTACATTTTTTGAAACACAGGAAACGGTTATTGCATAGCCTTCCAGATAGACTTGAACAAACGTATTCCTTAGTGTCCCATAGACCGTGGCATACTTATCCTTGAACCGATCGTGGCTCGTGCCTTAGACTGACCTGTGTTCAATGAGACACTATCATTCAAGTCATACTTTATATGATGAGCCTTGAGATCAAGGACTATGTGACTTGACAACTGCAAAAAACATAGGATAAAGCTTGCTATGACTTCGATAGCCCAGTAAAACTCTTGCCTAACTTACTCGTGCAATAACTTGACGAGCAAAGGCGATGCAAAGCCTTGCATCGTGGGAACGTGCCGTGCACGCGTTCGACTGGAACAACCAAGTTCTTTGGATGCCTAGACTTATGCTACAAGCCGTACGATACAACTTAACCCGTAGGACGAGCAAGGCTATGCCAAGCCTTGGATGATGGGACCGTGTGTCATGCCCTGCTCCCGTAGGAGCGATCATCCTCGCTAAGGCGTGATGCTGCACGAGCCTAGATTGTGCTTGTGCAAGGCAAATTCCATAATGGCTGATTACAGCGGCTTGCGACGGGATCGTCGCACAGAAGTCCCAAGCAGAAATATTGAATGTACGAGGCAACACAAGCATTAAAACAAAATCAGAGTCTTTATTAATAATGAACATTAGATTACAAAGGCGCGTAGCCAAGATTACATTCACTTAAGCTCCCTTTTCTCTCCGATTACAAGTCACTCATCTCTCTCTCATCTCTCAATATAATTTGACGAGCCAACGGATGCTTCAGGTAGGAGATGTCCATACATTATGTCCGATATAAGTTTAGACTCCATATCATGACCCGTACCCGAATATTCGGATCTATGTCGGATACATCCAGTCTACGCTATGAGTCATAGCGTAGTAAGCTGTTCTAAACCTTTAATTATCTTTAAATATTGTATTGAATCAGATTTATCGTAGCAACTATATCGAGATAAACTAGAAATAGGTCTAAATGTGTCACTTAGTCACATTCCCAAAGTAAGAGTAAACTGGAGAAATGAATGTTAACTATTTATTACAAACCAAGTTCAAAAGCGAAAATGTAAGCTAAGCTATATGGTATTCTCCAGCAGGGACATCCTCTGGAATGTGGGCTAGCATTTCAGTGGCAGGTCCATAGTATGAATTGCAAAGCAACTCTTCCTCATTCAATTCACCTGCAACGATCCAATCAGGAAAGGAGCAAAGTACAACCCTACAACTTACAGTTACTGAAACATGGAAAAGGACAAATATGGAAAGACATGGAAATAAGGAAATGACAACTAGAATTTGTAATTGCAACAAGAAATAACGGTTGCATATGACAAAAGATATGAATTATGGAAAATGATTTTGAAAAGCTAGTAGACATGTGATCGGCTATAATAGGAGAACTTGTAATATGTAAATAAAGACAACATGGGGGTACGATTTTCACTACACGTGCACAATGTGCATTCAAGCTCGGATACATGTACTACACTACGGACTTTGATCACATGTTAACTAGACATTTCTCCAACCCATGCAAGTGTAAGACAAGTGTAAAATGAATACAATATGTAACAAAAAAGAGTAGTGCAACTTGAAACATGTAAGGTAGGTACAACTTAAGAAATGTTAAATACAACTTGAGATACTTGTAAAGAACAAACTGTAGGAAAAGTAATAAACAGGTAACGAAAGTCTAATATGCGAAATAGGAATCATGAACAAAAAACGTAAAGTTATAGTGTACTTGCCTTGTTTTATCGAAAATGATCGTTGTTAAATGTTGATATCCAAAATCCTCAAGCTGTAACAAGGTATAATGTTTCTTAGTTTAAAGGTTAAGTGCTATCTATGTGTTGTGCTACTTACGGGGTCACGTTGTGCTATACATGGCACACTAGTCCTAATATTGAACATTAAGACTAACACAATATTTAATACACATCAAAATTAAGTCTTACTGAGTTAAAATCAAAGTCATGGATTACTTATAATTTACAGGAATTTAATAATAATTAAAATATTTTATTTTAATTATTAATAAATAAAGTATTTACGAAAAGGGGCCCGACAATGTTCGTTTAAATAGTTAGAGGTCTCAAACTAACATGCTACTATTTTTCATTAGTCAAAATTAGGCAAAATAATGATGGTATCAAGTTTGTAGAATTTTGGACAAAAATTACTATTTATAGAATTATTTGAATCAGAAACTATTTTAAAAATAATTATTTATAATTAAAAATTAACAGAAACTAATTTTTAGCATATCAAAACTAACGTATAATTAACATGTAAATACTTAAAAATGATCTACAGAAAATCTAATATTTGATTTTGAATTTTATTTAACTTTACAGCACTGTTTAATATTTACTAAAAATTAATATACATAAAATACATTAAATAGTACTTTCCGTTTTTAATTAAAAAAGATATAAATAATAATGTTTAATGCTGGAAAATTTACAAATAAATACTACATATGAAAACACTAATTATCAGTATTTTTCAACATTTATAATAGTATTAAACATGCATTAAAAATTAGAGTACACAGTTTTCATAATTTTCTAATTACTGTTTTTAATTGCTAAATAATATATTTAATGAATAAATAATTCTGCAAAAATTATAAATGAATACTAACATTAAAATTACTATTTATCTTAAATTTTACACAGTACAAAAGTATTTATAAAAATATAAAATGCAGAACATATGATAAAATAATACAATTTTTGTATTATTAACAGTATACACCCTCCCACACCCACACACCCACACACCCACACAACACAGAGCCAGGGATCGAACTCAGGATTCCTAGGCAGGGTCTTAACATAGTTTCTCTGACCAATAGGTCTGATTTTGTTCTATATCAAAAACAAAATCCAACAGTTTATATTTCATCCTAGACACTATATATATATTAAAAAATGCAAGGGGAGGGCTCGAACTCTGGTTCGCGAGGATAAAGACTAAAAGATGGACCACTGGCTACTTGGCCAAGCTCAGTTTCATATTTTTAAAGGGTTTCTATTATATAAAGTATAACAGGGGCTAAAAATCTCACCAGGGAAGAAAGGTGGCAGGCGTGCGGTGTTGCTCGTGCGCTATCCTGTATGGGCATCACGTAGTCGGTGCGAAAGCGGGTTAGCGTCGGAGCGGGAAGATGGTTCGTTGGTTGTCGACGAAGCTTGGCTCATCGGCTCAGGAATAGAAGGGTGGAAGGGAGGAGGGTGGTTTGAAGAAAAATGAAGGATCAAACTCTATATATAGGGAAGAAGAAGAAGAAAGAGAAAATTTGATAGGCTCTTCGACTGTTCTCAAAAGTTTGAACGTAAAACGGTTACGTGTTTTAGTAAGAAGAATGAATGAACATCATTTATTTTCTCTCTCGGTTTTGAAATAAGAACTTTCCTTACCCAAGCAAGGGCCCCTGGTGATTTTGAACCACAACCTACCATTCATTCAATGGCTCACAAAGCTTATCAATGTTGTTGTTTCACTTTCCATACAATAGTTGTAAATAAGTCCCCCCTATTTATATTTTACAACTAAGCCAAAAGTGTAATATTTACATAACTTAATTTCTAATATTATAAGTAATTATTTATTACATACAAACCAAATTCTTATTTATTATTTAATAACAAAATTTCCATTTACTAAAAAAACCAAAACATTAATTATTAACTATTTATTATATTTTAATTTGGTTTAAACTTTATTTAATTATAATATTATAATTAAGCATAAAATTTGTAGAATTCCTAATTTATTCATTTTGAAAAGTTAAGGAGTTACAAAACTTCCCTCATTGAAAATTTTTGTCCTCGAAATTTCCAAGGCCAGGGTACGTACAATCATACCTAAAAAAGGTAGGGATATTCCTTTCTCATCTTATCTTCTCTCTCCCAAGTCGACTCACCGGTAGAGTGATGCCTCCATGCAACCCGGACCAAGGGTATAACACTGTTTCTCAACCTCTTTTCCCTTCTGTCCAGTATCCCACGTGACGGGTTGCTCCGAGTAGGCGAGACTAGGTCCAACTTCCAGCTCTGAATGATCTAAGACATGACTGGGGTCTGGAATGTACTTGCTCAGGTGAGAAATATGGAAGACGTTGTGGACGCCCTCCAAGTTTGGTGGCAATGTAACTCTGTAAGCCACCTCTCCAACTCTGCTAAGTATGGTGAAGGGTCCAATATATTTGGAGCTTAGCTTTCCCCCTCGACCAAATCTGATCGACCCTCGAGTAGGAAATATCTTCACAAACACCATATCCCCATCAGTGAATTTTAAGGGTCTTCGACTGTTATCGGCCCAATGCTTTTGTCTGTCTTGGGCAACCCTGTGTCTGTCACTAATCATCTTGACCTTGTCTGCAGCCTCTGTGATCATCTCTGGTCCAAGCATAACTCTCTCTCCAACATCGTCCCAAGAGAGCGGTGTCCTGCATCGTCGTCCATACAGTTCTGCGAATGGTGTCATCCCAATGCTAGCTTGGTAGCTATTGATGTATGAGAACTCTACCAAGTGCAGATGATCCTCCCATGATCCGTCGAAGTTCAAAGCACAAGTCCTCAGTATATCCTCCAAAGTCTGAATGGTCCTTTTGGATTGTCCATCAGTCTGGGGATGGTACGTAGTGTTGAACTTCAACTGAGTACCAAGTCCTTCCTGCCGGCTCTCTGTCAGACACAATACTCACTGGGACTCCATGAATTTGCACTATCTATCTCATATATAGCTCCGCAAACTTTTCAGTGGAAAGTCCCACTTTGAAGGGAATAAAATGAGCTGATTTGGTTAGTCTATCGACTATAACCCAAATGGCATCCTTCCCTCCTTGGGAACGAGGAAGCCCTGAGATGAAGTCCATCGTGATATGTTCCTATTTCTACTCTGGAATGGATAATGGTTATAGCAGTCCAGTTGGCCTCTGTCTCTCCGTCTTCACCTGGTGGCAGACAAGGTATCAAAAAATAAATCTGGCAACGCCCCTCTTCATACCGTACCACCAAACATGTTCATGCATGTCCTTGTACATCTTGTTGGCACCAGGATGTATAGAATACTGCGACTGGTGAGCTTCTTGTATTATCTCCTCTCTCAAACTACCTTTCGGTACGCACAGCCTAGTGCCACGCCTCAATGATCCATCGTCAGCTATACTGAAATCATCTAGAAGTCCTGCATTTGCTTGTGCTTTGAGTTGACGAAGCCTAATATCAAGGAACTGAGTCTCCTTGATCTTCTCCATTAGGCTGGACTGGATCTGCAAACTCATTATTTGCATCTTCGTTGTAGGTATAATGATCTCTACATCGAGCTTCTCCAAGTCTTCAAGCAGATGTCTGTCCATAGTCAGATACATAGCCATCGGGTATCTGCTAAGTGCATCCGCAACAATATTGGCCTTTCTAGGATGATACTGGAGGTCAATGTCAAAATCCTTCATCAACTATAGCCATCTTCGTTACCTCATATTCAGCTCTTTCTGGGTAAACACATACTTCAATCTCTTGTGGTGTGTGAAGATTTCTACATGCTCTCCGTATAAATAGTATTTCCACAGCTTTAGAGCGAATATTACTGCTGCTAGTTCCAAGTCGTGGGCAGGGTAGTTCTTCTCACTAGTTCGTAACTGCCAAGATGCATAAGCAATTACTTTTCCATTCTGCTGGAGAACGCATCCCAATACCTTCCCTGAGGCATCGCTATAGATAGAAAATCCTCTGTTGCCCGAAGGTAATGCCAACACTGTTGCGGTCGTCAGTCTTTTCTTCAGCTCCTCAAATGCTATCTGGCATTCTTCTGTCCAGATGTACTCCTCATTCTTCCTTGTCAGCTTGGTCATAGGCTCAGCCACTTTTGCAAAGTCCTTCACAAACTTTCTGTAGTAGCCAACTAAGTCTAGAAAACTCCTGATCTCCGCAACTGACTTTGGAGTGGTCCACGTCTCTACTGCTATAATCTTCTTCGGGTCGACTGCAATACCTTCTCTTGTGACCACATGACCAAGAAACTCTACTTGGTCTAAGAAAAACTCATACTTGGATAGCTTGTCGTACAATTTCTCTTTCCTCAGGATCTCCAATACTATCCAAAGGTGCTCAACATGTTCTTCAGGAGTCTTCGAATAGATAAGTATGTCGTCAATGAATACTAAGACAAACTTATCTAGATACTCATGGAAAACCTTGTTCATAAGGCTCATGAAGGTGGAAGGTGCATTTGTGAGTCCGAAGGGCATAACTAGGAACTCATACTGCCCAAACTTGGTATTGAATACAGTCTTCAGAATTTCTTCAGCCCTCACCTTCACCTGATGATATCCTGACCTCAGATCTATCTTCGAGAATAACTTTGCCCCGCTCAACTGATCAAATAAATCGTCTATCCGAGACAAAGGATATTTGTTCTTGATAGTAACATTGTTCAAGGTCCTATAGTCGATGCACATTCTAAATGTGTCATCCTTCTTGGGCACAAAAAGAACTAGTGCTCCCCATGGCGACGCTCCGGATCTGATGAAGCCCTTGCTCAGCAACTCAGCAATTTGATCCTTCATCTCCTTGGATTCTTTGGGGTTCACTCTATATCAGCTTTGAGATTTTGGTCTTGATCCTGGATTCAGATATATAGAGAACTTCACATCTCTGTCAGGCGGAATACCTGGAAGATCTTCTGGGAAAACATCCACGTGATGATACGATGGGGAGGTACTTGCTCTTCAACTATAACAATAAAGTTAGTCTTGCCCATAATCTCTGGCATAGCTCTTCTCACTCTAAACACCTCCTTTCCCGGGGGACTGAACATTATACTACCCCCGAAACAAATCTATGACCGCATGTGAGTTACTAAGTCAATCCATTCCCAGTACGACATCATACCCGGAAAAAGGCATTACAAAGAATTGTGCCCTAAACTGTCTTCCAGCTAAGATGATTGGGCAGCTATACATATTACTAATGGATACTACTTCCCCTCCAGTCATAACTCTACCAATTTTTTTAGTAGGTCTAGTAATAAGGTTATGTCTATGAACAAACTCAAGCGATAGAAAAACTATATGAAGCGCCAGAATCAAATAATGTAGTAGCTGGATAAGAATGTAGTAAAATAAGACCTATGATGACGTCAGCTACTAGCTTCTATTTTGACTCTGTTACTATCTTCGGTACTGGCTCTTGTGCATCAATAACTATGGCATAGGCTCTCCCCTGAGCCGCTCTCTACTGTTGCTGATGTTTTCCGAACCTCTGCTGCTGGGTCGGGAGCGGTGCTCTAGGCTAAGATGCAGCATGTCCTGGTGGTGCAGAAGCTCCTGTCCTGATGACTTCTGGGCACTCCCGAAGTTGATGTGTGGTAAATCCACAAATGAGACAATGTCCGAGTCTCTTCCTGCAGACTGCATGCTCATGACCAGGCCTCATGCAGTAAATGCATATAATAGGAGCTGCTCCATGTTGCTGGGGTGCTGGTGCCCTAAGGGGTGGTCGATATGACTGCTGCTGAAATACTGGTGGTTTTGACTGATATGCAGGGCACTCAGCAGGATCCTCATGATGACTGGTACCAACATATGGCCTCTTGTTGCAAGCCATCAGATGAGCCTCTAAACTCTGTGCTAACTCCAGGCTCTGATAGTAGCTTATAGCTCCACTAGCCGTCAGTAGGGCGCTAATCTCTGGAGCAAGTCCGTAGCGAAACCTACTCGCCATCTCCTCAGGATCTGCCACCAAACTGGGGGCAAAATGGCTCAGATGGCTGAACTCTGCAGCGTACTCCTCAACTGAGTAGATCTCTTATTCTAGGTTCTGGAACTGACATCCCAACGCTTCCCTAGCTGTAGCAGAGAAGAACTTCCTCTTGAATAGAGTCTTGACCTGCTCCCAGGTGACATCCTCTGTGGTGAAAGTTGGTTCATTCTTGAACCAGGTAGCAGCTAGGCCTGTTAGTACAAACCCTACTGCCTCGACTTTGAGGTCGTCCAGTAGTCTAGATCCGTTGAGCTTCCTCTCCACAGCAACTAACCAGTCGTCGGCATAGATAATGCCTTCGGTTCCCTTAAACTCCTTCGGGTCCAGCATCATAAAGTGTAAACCCCCTAAATTATTTTGACTAAATATTTTACCTTCTTTATTTTTATTTTATTTTATTAATGTTACTCAATTATTTTTCATATATAATAGTGACCCTAGATTTTACTTTATAATCCCGATAAAATAAATTCTTGAGGTATATTTAAATAAACTTTTATATAGTAATTAGATATATGGGTTAAAAGTATTTTCATAAATATATAATTGTTCTATATTTAAGTATATATGGTTTAATTATGTTTGAGTTTTAAATGCGATAAAAGAATTACATTTCCATATATTTTATATGAAATTAGACCAATAGAGTTGATATAAATACTAAGGGAGAATTTCTGTATATATATATATATATATATATATATATATATATATATATATATATATATATATATATATATAGGTTTCAAACCCCCCTAAATTTTAAAGTATCTTAATTTTATAATTTATAATTTGTTATATTTTAATATTATTTATTTTCTTGAAATATATAGCTTTTACAAGAAATTGTGTATTACTAAATATAAGGATATTTTTGCTACACAAGAATATTTACATAGATAGATGTTACAAATATTATGTCGTATTTAGTTTGTAGCCTATTTTCTATAACTACTTAAGGAGTAAATATAGGCTTATAAATATATGTACATATGAATATATAATTAACTAATAAATAGAAAAGAAAAGAAAAAAAATCCCTAAGCAATTTCTTACGAGAAATTCCCTGAATTTCTCGCGAGAAGCCTTCCCAAGGAACCCGCGACCTTCCCCTACTCTGTTCCTAACCGAATGGATGTGTATATATGAACATAACAATTGGGATGAACAAAAAACCCTAAACCTTTCAACCCAGCGCCGCCCATGGACATCTTGGCGCGCCACCCCGACTCCCTTCCACCTCGTCGTGCTGCCTGGGATCACCGCCATGCCACGGCGGAGCGACTGCAACCACGAACAGGCCTGTCCAAGCCTGTCATGCAACGGCCGATACACTTCTTTTGAGGTACGATTTCTCCATCGTCTCTCGACGAATTCGTAAACCGTTTTCATGGATTCGATAACAACCCTACCATCTACAAACCCTAGTAATTAGTTAGATTTAACTCAAAGAGAATAGCCTGCTAAAGCGACCCAAAATCTAGGAAATAATTTTGAGTTCCATTTAAAGACGAAACACAGGAACTGGTCCCAAACCCTTGTTTCGAAGGCGACTTCCTGCCTACCTATCGACAGTTTTGAGAAACCAAATGATGACATTCCCAGCCAACCTATAGGGCTTCGTAACGCATTTTACAGAAGTCGATTTCATCGACTATACGTCGAGAAATCAATTTCCAAATCTTGACAAAAAATTGTTTTAAAGTATTAAAAATCTAGAAAATTCCTTCGATACGACGTGCGTTCTGCCAATCCGGGCGACGTAAACGCGAACCGAAAGTATTGAAAGGTGCGTATCAGCTTCGTGGACGTGTGGACTTTGACGGAATTTAAATTGATTGCGTGTGCGTGACGAATTTGATGCGTATCCATCAAAATTTACTATATCGGTCCCTTTGTAAATTTCTGAATTACTTCGTGCACGTTCGTCAGATCGAGACAAAAATTACACCAATAGGACCGTATCGTTTTTCTGATCCTGTATGCCGAATTTGGTTCGATTCTGAGATAATTGACAGGATCGCCGTTTTGCGGGCCCCACGATCCGATTCAACGGACGATTTTGTGCACGGTCCGCCGGAATACAACTTCGGACATACAGTTGGGTTCATATAAAAAAATTGGACCTGTAAACATATGGTTTGACGACTTTAGAGGGCATTGAATCTGGCACACTTTTCGGTGCAAAGCGGGTCCAACGACGGACACCGCTTTGATCCAAAATTATCGTTTTGCCTCTTTGTCCAGAATTGGACCTAAGGACAGACAATTTCAGCTAATTTAACTATTCTGAGAACGTTGGTAATGTTTATTTCAACATCTGGAGACTGTTGTACGAGTTTGACTGTTGTGGCACACTGAGTGGTTTGGATTATCGATTTCACCAGCAAAGGACCACAGGCGAGTACATTTTATTGTCTATTTTCAATATTGATTTTCACTATATTTCACTATAGGCCATTGGTTATGTGGTTTTGTCATTTTATATTCTATTATAAATGGTTGAGTCGGGAATGAGAAGTACCAAGGATGTCTGATCCGACCGTAGACATTGTTTAATTTTCTGCAAGTAGACCTCGTAGACATTGTTTAATTTTCTACAAGTAGACCTCGTAGACATTGTTTAATTTTTGCAAGTAGACCTCGTAGATATTGTTTAATTTTTTGCAAGTAGACCTCGTAGACATTGTTAATTTTTTATGCAAGTAGACCTCGTAGACCTCGCGGTGTAGTGTCCCAGACTGATCATATATCAAAGGTACTTCTAACAGTTGGGAATGTATTTTAGTTTATTTACTTGCTATTGATTTTCTGTCTTTTCTTACGTCTTTTACGGTTTATTTTCAAAACATATAATTGATGTCTAACCTCTGTTGTATATTCATTTTTATTTATTGAAACTGCATTCAGTGAATTATACTCGTTCCATTCCTAACTGGAAACCAACATTTTTCAGGTTAGCTGTGGCTTCACTTAGCATTAGGATTTTTGGGTATACTTGAAGACAAAAACCTAGAGATTAGTTAGATAGATGAGTTGTAATTATTTCAATATTTGTAAGAGTTTATATTTTCTGCAAATGTAAAACTTGTGAATATTGTAAATTAATTTAATTTGTGAATGAGCATCATTTATGATTTTGAGCATTGTGGCTATACAACGTTATACCGCCGACACTGCGGCGTAGGCTGGCTTGGATACGCATTCGTATCTCAGATAGCTGGTGCGGGTCATGACATAAAGTTTGCATGTTCCCAATTCGGGGCTGAGGCTCTCTAGGTGGTGGTGGGGTAGTTGTACGCTCTAGGCTCTGTCTTAGCATGGCAGTCTGCTCCTGGTGGGTCGCTAGGAACTCCTGAAATAAACCAAGGAGTTGGTTCTCGTCTAGGGTGACGGTAACATGTGCTGCGATAAGGCCTGGTGCAGGTGGAAGAGTAGGTGTAGTTTGAGTCAGGGGAGTCTGGATGATAGGGTCAGTGCCTGGAAGGATAGCAGAAATACCAGGGATGCCAGGTGGTGGGGTAAATTGTACATCCCCTTGTGATCCAGGATGAGCAGAAGAAGCCTCTCCCTCAGAAGCTTGCGAAGTATTCATTCTCTGGAATGTAAGGAACAAATAAGCAATCTATCTAGGCAGAATAACTAAAATAATAAGCATAAGTATATATACTACCGGTCCTATGTTGTGACGATTCTTCTTAATCTATCAAGTCCCCTAATTAACACTCTATGTCCTGTGTTATTAGGCCGATATGGGCTACCACTAAAAATATGTCACGACCCGCACCCGAATATTCGGATACAT
Organism: Iris pallida; assembly: GCA_029216955.1. Taxonomy (NCBI): domain Eukaryota; kingdom Viridiplantae; phylum Streptophyta; class Magnoliopsida; order Asparagales; family Iridaceae; genus Iris; species Iris pallida. The sequence goes on along the minus strand of JANAVB010028397.1, from coordinate 5,294,140 downwards.
GTCGGACACATCCAGGCAACGCTATGAGTCATAGCGTAGTAAGCTGTTCTAAACCTTTAATTATCTTTAAATATTATATTGAATCAGATTTATCACAGCAACTATATCGAGATAAACTAGAAATAGGTCCAAATGTGTCACTTAGTTACATTCCCAAAGTAAGAGTAAACTGGAGAAATGAATGTTAACTATTTATTACAAACCAAGTTCAAAAGTGAAAATATAAGCTAAGCTATAAGGTATTCTCCAGTAGGGACATCCTCTGGAATGTGGGCTAGCATCTCAGTGGCAGGTCCATGGTATGAATTGCAAAGCAACTCCTCCTCATTCAATTCACCTGCAACGATCCAATCAGAAAAAGAGCAAAGTACAACCCTACAACTTACAGTTACTGAAACATGAAAAAGGAAAAATATGAAAAGACATGGAAATAAGGAAATGACAACTATAATTTATAATGCAACAAGAAATAACGGTTGCATATGACAAAAGATATAAATTATGGAAAATGATTTTGAAAAGCCAGTAGACATGTGATAAGCTATAATAGGAGAACTTGTAATATGTAAAAAAGACAACATGGGGGTATGGCATTGACTACACGTGCACGATGTGCAGTCAAGCTCGGATACATGTACTACACTACGGGCTTTGATCACATGTTAACTAGACATTTTTCCAACCCATGCAAGTGTAAGACAAGTATAAAAGGAATACAATATGTAACATGAAAGAGTAGTGCAACTTGAAACATGTAAGGTAGGTACAACTTAAGAAATGTTAAATACAACTTGAGATACTTGTAAATAACAAACTTTAGGAAAAGTGATAAACAGGTAATGAAAGTCTAATATGCGAAATAGGATCATGAACAGAAACGTAAAGTTGTAGTGTACGTGTCTTGTTTTACCGAAATAATGAAGGTATCAATTTTTTATTAGGCAAAATTAGGCAAAATAATGAAGTTATCAAGTTTATAGAATTTTGGACATAAATTACTATTTATAGAATTATTTGAATCAGAAACTATTTTAAAAAATAATTATTTATAATTAATTGCTAACAGAAACTAATTTTTAACATATCAAAACTATCGTATAATTAACATGTAAATATATAGAAATGATCTACAGAAAATCTAATATTTGATTTTGAATTTTATTTAACTTTACAGCACTGTTTAATATTTACTAAAAATTAATGTACATTAAATACATTAAATAGTAATTTTAGTTTTTAAATAATAGAAAATATAAATAATAATATTTAATGCTAATTTACAAATAAATACTACATATAAAAACACTAATTATCAGTATTTTTCCAACATTTATTAATAGTATTAAACATGCATTAAATATTAGAGTATACAGTTTTCATAATTTTCTAATTATTATTTTTAATTACTAAATAATATATTTAATGAATAAATAATTCTGCAAAAATTATAAATGAATACTAACATTAAAATTACTATTTATCTTAAATTTTACACAGTATAAAGTATTGATAAAAATATAAAATGCAGAACATACGATAAAATAATACAATTTTTGTATTATTAACAGTACAAAAATACAAGGTTTTAACATAGCTGCTCTAACCAATAGGTCAAATTTGGTTCTATGTCAGAAACAAAATCCAACAGTTTATATATCATCCTAGACACGACACTATATATATTAAAATAATGGCAAGGGGAGGGCTCGAACTCTGGTCCGTGAGGATAGAGACTAAAAGATGGGCCGCTTGCCACTTGGCCAGGCTCAATTTCATGTTTTTAAAGGGTTTCTATTATATATAAAGTATAACAGGGCTAGAAATCTCACCGGAGAAGAAGGTGGTGGGCGTGCGGTGTTGCTCGTGCGCTATCCCGTACGTGCGTCACGTAGTTGTTGCGAAAATATGAGACTCATCTCACAGAATCGGTATTTATATACGGATACGTATTTTGTAGTATATTTCGTATTTTCTTGGTTTTCGTAATGCTTTAAAAAAATTTCTAACTTGTAGATTTTCTCCATGGCCGGCATACCGCCAGTGTACCAGAGTATACCGACGGCATACCGTCCAGACAGATTTTCCACATTTTAGATATTTTCGATTTCAGATATTTTCATGAATAGTGTTTTGGATATTTTGATGAATAGTATTTAGATATTTTTGTGAATAGTGTATATGCACCCTATTACCCATTGGATATTTGGTTTTGTTTGGATGGCTAAGATTAACTTAGATCTTCACATGGATCACCATCCGACGGTTAAGATTAATTTTCCCTTCTATATATACTATTTCACTTTCTCTCTCCTCTCTCTTTTCATTCTCTTCACTCTCTCTTCATTTCTTCTTCCCTTCTCTCCCCCTTGGAGCTTGCCAAGAGCTTGGCCTTGAGGTCTAGAGTGTGGTTTCGTGCCCCTCTTGGTGGTGGAGTAGAAGATTAGGCTTGGAGCTTAACCTAGGCAAGTACATCTTGCCAAATTCATGAACAATATTGTTTTTGTTGTCATTTTTATTTTCCTTGGTATTAAAATGCTTAGAATTGTTCTAAACACATTTTATTAAGAATGTTTTCCTTGTGATTCTCATCTATATGTATGTTTCTAAATTTGGTTCGAACTAGGTTTTGATTTTCTGTTAAAATCTAATATTAACTTAGTAGAAAACTCGGTATCAACAGTGATTCTGGTGTTACCATCGTGGATCTTGGTCACATATGCATATATGAGGTCCTCACCAAGCTTGCATACATAGATTTTGAGTTTGGTGGAAATCGGAACACGTTTCAGTTCCCGAGAACCTTTTTTTGGAGTATTTTGAGGTATTGATCTATCAAATCTTTGAATTTATGAAAACTAATACTCCTATGTTGTAGGGAATTAAATTTCATGCGATTTTGACTTTTGAAAATCCAAAGTTCGATTTAAATCGAAGTTTTTATGCCGAAACAAGTTTTGAGTTTTCAAAAATCAACTTTCTGTGACGGTTCGAAAATTTCGTCGAAAATCCACGAAAATCCGTCGGAAAATCCAAACTTGCACAACAAAACTTGCTGTGACACTTCGAAAAATCCGTCGGATAATCCGGTTAGGCTGTTTTTGTCTGTTTTTGCCCGTTTCTGTTCGTTCTTGTCCGTTTTTGATATTTTCTTCGATTGTAATGAATTCTTAACATGATAAGATGATCTTGCGTAGTTAGAGAATGATTGTACATCCTATATACACTTGACACTAGTACATGTTCAATTATTTTTCTATGAAATGTACTTAGCTTTAATTACTGTTTCCCACATGCCATGATATGTCTTTTTGATAGATTCTTTCTTACAAGCTATGATAATTGTTACATGTCTTCTTTGCTCACATGATAGTGGCCCGTCGTGGCGTACTCTTCTTACATGTCTTCTTTGCTTATTAGATAGAGATCCGTCGTGGTGCACTCTTGTACATATCTTTCTTTGCTTACATGATAATGGCCTGTCATGGCGCATTCCCTATAATGGCTCGTCGTAGCGCACTCTTGGCTTCTTGTTTATTATATTTTCTTGTTGTGGCTTGTTATGGTGCACATTTTTGCTTTTGTCCAGTCTTACATGTCTCATGTCTAGGATGGATTCTGCGGAATGTCACACCCGGAATCTAACAAGAAAATGTTAAGGACTAAATAACTAGCTTGATTACTTAGATCATTGAGAATTTTCCAGTTACCTGTTGCCCCTTTGGTCTTGGCATTATATATATATCCTTGGGATTTGGAGCTATCTGTCATGATGAGCACACTTCCAGCGCACCGTCGAGTGTTGCACCGGGTACATTTGTCTTTTGGGCGATGTACCCATTATTATATGTCTTAGTGGTATATTTGTCTCCTTGGCGATGTATCCACTATTACCATTGCTCCTTTGGCTTGGACCATTCAGGTAGTAGCAGGCAGGTGCTGGACTTGGAATTCTCAAACTTGTATTTGTTAGTAATTAGGATTGTGACAACCCTATTTAGCTAATATATAAAGCCGTACTCATTGCTTGGCCGTGACTATTGTATGGAGTCCAGTCTAGTCTAGTTTGTCTAGGCAGTGTCTGAATTTGTTTATTTTTAGTACATCTTTGTTTATGCTTTACTTTTGCCGATAAATGATTAGATACTAAAGTTCTGTTCACGAGAAGGGTTACAATCTCGGTCCTTGTTTGGTTTACGGGTTGTAACTTGGGTTTCGGAATAGTTTCCAAGTCATCTTATCATTTGTCATTCGATATAGACCTAACATGTCCAGTTATCTTACTTGCTCACATGTCCCAGTTATCTTACATGCTCACATGCTCCAATTATCTAACATGCTCACATGCTCCAGTTACCTAACATGCTCACATGTCTAGTTTATCTTTTATGTTCACATGCTTCCTTTTTCTTACATGTACACAATTTATATTATGTCACATGTCCTTTACTTTATGCTATATGTTGCTTTACTTATTGTCTTTTCTATTCTCGGGATAAGTGCATTGGTAGCGCACGAGTCTCGATTTACTTTTACTTATTTCTGTCTCTATCCGTTGCTATGATTTGCATGCTGGTTTTAGTTCATAGTTTGGCTTCCTTTGTGGTACTTGCTATTGGGTGTCTGATCCCACTGGTTTTGTTTGTCCAGATCTGATAGAGGAGCCCGGAGGATCTTTCGTACCTTCCACTCATTGGTGATTACCCAGAGCACCAGAGTACCTTAGTGGGTTTTCTATATTATTCTTCCACTAGTTATGTATATTATTTTTTTGTGGCATTTAGCCTCCGAGCACGTGTTTAGCTCGTGTTTTGGATTTGACATTTAGCCTACGGGCCAGAACATGATTTACGTATTCTAGACTATAGCTAGAGCTTATCATGTATGACTATTACTCTTGTTAGTCTTCACTCTGTATTACTAGCTTCATGATCATTGATATATGATAGTTTGGGACGCTTTACTATTTTATATTCCAGTTGATCTTACTTCTTGTATATTGTTTACTACCTGTGATTGAGATACCTAGGATTGCTTGACCTAGGATCGACTGTTGGCTTGTAGTAGTAACCCCCATCTATACATCTTATACGTTATTTCGGAGTACTGGAGTACTTTGGTATACGTAGCTGGCCTGGTCCGTCCCTACTTGCCAGTATTTTGGTTCTGGGGCATGACATAGGTTTTAGTGGTGGTCCATGCAGGCCTGATTTATCAGATATATGGGGGTTACTGATGTTTAGATATCTCAGTCATAATTCTCCTTTATTGATATCCTTTGTGTTATTCTATATCTCTGATCCTTTGACCTGATATATGCCTTGATCGTTGATCTTTCCTGTTCTCTCGATTTGATCCTTGTGTCCTTTAACTTTCAAGGACACCATTCTTTATCCTTCCGATCATATTGTTTGTGTTTTGCCGATGGCAGGTCAGCAATCTTCTGTCAGGCCAGTTATGGAGGATCAGTCTCAACATTCAGAGGCAGAGTTCAGAGATGACCCGAGGGCAGATGTGTCAGTTCAGCCTGATCAGCCAGCAGGGTCAGTCCTGCCAGAGTCCAGCTTTACCGGCTACCCCGGCAGTCCAGCAGTATATGGCTCAGGTACCATTTCAGCAGCAGCCGGTTAGAGCAGCAGTTCCGAGGCATGGGCATGCAGAGTTTAGTATGTCAGAGCAGGTTTTGGCCGAGGATGGTCATGTGGTAGGTATTGTCCTATTCTTCTTCCACTCTTATTTATCTCTTGGGTTACGTATATTAGACGAGTTTCTCGTCCCCAACTCTTCTGTCTTCGTAGTCGAGGCATGTGATAACTTCATTGGTATCGACTACGAAGATACATCCTGGGTAGAGTCATGTCTTGGATTAAGTCATTGGTACCGGCTTATTTTGAGAATTGACTTTTATCTAAGTTGTGGAGTCAGCGTAGGCCTGCTCCTACTCAACTGACTCAGGAGACATATTTATTCATGTGCCTCCAATCCTTCTTGATTTTGGTTGTGTTATTGCTTACGTATTTACTTATATTACTGTTGTCTTTATCTTACCAACATGCCATGCTTTGTTTTGATTGATATGATTTTTCTGCTCTTTGGTTTGGTTTTCATGCTTGACCAGATTTAGGAAATTCCGAGGACGAAATTTATTTTTAAGTTGTGGAGAGTTGTGAGACTCGTCTCACAGTATCGGTATTTATATACGGATACGTATTTTGTAGTGTATTTCGTATTTTCTTGGTTTTTGTAATACTTTAAAAAATTTTCTAACTTATAGATTTTCTCCTTGGCCGACATACCACCAGTGTACCGGAGTATACCGACGGCATACCGTCCAGACAGATTTTTCATATTTTAGATATTTTCGATTTCAGATATTTTCATGAATAGTGTTTTGGATATTTTGATGAATAGTGTTTAGATATTTTCGTGAATAGTGTAGATGCACCCTATTACCCATTGGATATTTGGTTTTGTTTGGATGGCAAAGATTGACTTAGATCTTCACATGGATCACCATCCGACGGTTAAGATTAATTTCCCCTTCTATATATACCATTTCACTTTCTCCCTCCTCTCTATTTTCATTCTCTTCACTCTCTTTTCATTTCTTCTTCCCTTCTCTCCCCCTTGGAGCTTGCCAAGAGCTTGGCCTTGAGGTCTAGAGTGTGGTTTCGTGCCCCTCTTGGTGGTGGAGTAGAAGATTAGGCTTGGAGCTTAACCTTGGCAAGTACATCTTGCCAAATTCATGAACAATATTGTTTTTCTTGTTATTTTTGTTTTCCTTGGTATTAAAATTCTTAGAATTTTTCTAAACTCATTTTGTTAAGAATGTTTTCCCTGTGATTCTCATCTATATGTATGTTTCTAAATTTGGTTCGAACTAAGTTTTGATTTTCTGTTATAATCTATTATTGACTTAGTAGAAAACTCGGTATCAAGAGTGATACTGGTGTTACCATCATGGATCTTGGTCACATATGCATATATGAGGCCCTCACCAAGCTTTTATACATAGAATTTGAGTTTGGTGGAAATCGGAACTCGTTTCGGTTCCAGAGAACCTTTTTTTTGGAGTATTTTGAGGTATTGATCTATCAAATCTTTGAATTTGTGAAAACTAATACTCCCATGTTGTAGGGAATTAAATTTCATGCGATTTTGACTTTTGAAAATCCGAATTTCGATTTAAAACGAAGTTTTTATGGCCAAAACAAGTTTTGAGTTTTAAAAAATCAACTTTCTGTGACGGTTCGGAAAATCCGTCGGAAATCCGCGGAAGTCCGTCGAAAAATCCGAACTTGCACCACAAAACTTGCTGTGACACTTCGAAAAATCTGTCGGTAATCCGCTGGATAATCCGGTTAGGCTGTTTTTGTCTGTTTTTGCCCGTTTCTCTGCCCGTTTTTGTCCGTTTTTGATACTTTCTTCGATTGTAATGAATTCTTAACATGATAAGATGATCTTGTATAGTTAGAGAATGATTGTACACCCTATATACACTTGACACTAGCACATGTTCAATTATTTTTCTATGAAATGTACTTAGCTTTAATTACTGTTTCCCACATGCCATGATATGTCTTTTTGATAGATTTTTTCTTACATGCTATGATAATTGTTACATGTCTTCTTTGCTTACATGATAGTGGTCCGTCGTGGCGCACTCTTCTTACATGTCTTCTTTGCTTATTAGATAGTGATCCATCGTGGTGCACTCTTGTACATGTCTTTCTTTGCTTACATGATAGTGGCCTGTCATGGCGCATTCCCTATAGTGGCTCGTCGTAGCGCACTCCTGGCTTCTTGTTTATTATATTTTCTTGTTGTGGCTTGTTATGGTGCACATTTTTGCTTTTGTCCAGTCTTGCATGTCTCATGTCTAGGAGGGATTCTGCGGAATGTCACACCCGGAATCTAACAAGAAAATGTTAAGGACTAAATAACTAGCTTGATTACTTAGATCATTGAGAATTTTCCAGTTACCTGTTGCCCCTTTGGTCTTGGCATTATATATATATCCTTGGGATTTGGAGCTATCTATCATGATGAGCACACTTCCAGCGCACCGTCGAGTGTTGCACCGGGTACATTTGTCTCCTGGGCGATGTATCCACTATTACCATTGCTCCTTTGGCTTGGACCATTCAGGTAGTAGCAGGCAGGTGCTGGACTTGGAATTCTCAAACTTGTATTTGTTAGTAATTAGGATTGTGACAACCCTAGTTAGCTAATGTATAAAGCCGTACTCATTGCTTGGTCGTGACTATTATATGGAGTCCAGTCTAGTCTAGTTTGTCTAGGCAGTGTCCGAATTTGTTTATTTTCAATACATCTTTGTTTATGCTTTACTTTTGCCGATAAATGATTATATACTAAAGTTCTGTTCAGGAGAAGGGTTACAACCCCGGTCCTTGTTTGGTTTACGGGTTGTAACTTGGGTTTCGGAATAGTTCCCAAGTCATCTTATCATTTGTCGTTCTATATTGACCTAACATGTCCAGTTATCTTACATGCTCACATGTCCCAGTTATCTTACATGCTCACATGCTCCAGTTATCTAACATGCTCACATGCTCCAGTTACCTAACATGCTCACATGTCTAGTTTATCTTTCATGTTCACATGCTTCATTTTCCTTACATGTACACAGTTTACATTATGTCACATATCCTTTACTTTATGCTACATGTTGCTTTACTTATTGTCTTTTTTATTCTTGGGATAAGTGCATTGGTAGCGCACGAGTCTCGATTTGCTTTTACTTATTTCTGTCTCTATCCGTTGCTATGATTTGCATGCTGGTTTTAGTTCATAGTTTGGCTTCCTTTGTGGTACTTGCTATTGGGGGTCTGACCCCACTAGTTTTGTTTGGCCATATCTGATAGAGGAGCCCGGAGGATCTTCCGTACCTTTCACTCGTTGGTGATTACCCAGAGCACCAGAGTACCTTAGTGGGTTTTCTATATTATTCTTCCACTAGTTATGTACATTATTTTTTTGTGGCGTTTAGCCTCCGAGCACGTGTTTAGCTCGTGTTTTGGACTTGACATTTAGCCTACGGGCCAGAACATGATTTGCGTATTCTAGACTAATGCTAGAGCTTATCATGTATGACTATTACTTTTGCTAGTCTTCACTCTTTATTACTAGCTTCATGATCATTGATATATGATAGTTTGGGATGCTTTACTATTTTATATTCCAGTTGATCTTACTTCTTGTACATTGTTTACTACCTGTGATTGAGATACCTAGGATTGCTTGACCAAGGATCGACTGTTGGCTTGTAGTAGTAACCCCCATCTATACATCTTATATGTTATTTCGGAGTACTGGAGTACTTTGGTATACGTAGCTGGCCTGGTCCGTCCCTACTTGCCAATATTCTGGTTCTGGGGCGTGATAGGAAGCGGGGTTGGCGTCGGAGGGGGAAGATGGTTCGTTGGTTGTCGATGAAGCTCGGCTCGTCGGCTCGGGAATAGAAGGGTGAAAGGGAGGAGGGTGGTTTGAAGAAAAATGAAAGATTAAACTCTATATATAGGAAAGAAGAAGAAAGAGAAAAATTGATAGGCTCTTCGACTGTTCTCAAAAGTTTGAACGTAAAATGGTTACGTGTTTTCATAAGAAGAATGAATGAACATCATTTATTTTCTCTCTCGGTTTTGAAATAAGAACTTCCCTTGCCTAAGCCGTTGGATATATTGAAGGGCCCCTGGTGATTTTCAACCACAACCTACCATTCATTCAATGGCTCACAAACCTTATCAATGATGTTGTTTCACTTTCCATGCAATAGTTGTAAATAAGCCCCCCCCCCCCCCAAATTTATATTTTACAACTAAGCCAAAAGTGTAATATTTACATAAATTAATTTCTAATATTATAAGTAATTATTTATTTCATACAAACCAAATTCTTATTTATTATTTAATAACAAAATTTCCATTTACTTAAAAAACCAAAACATTAATTATTAACTATTTATTATATTTTAATTTTGATTTAAACTATATTTATTTATAATATTATAATTAAGCACAAAATTTGTAGAATTCCTAATTTATTTATTTTGAAAAGTTAAGGAGTTACACTCCATGCGGCCGCACGCCTCGAAACACCAAGAAACTCCGTGCCTCGACGCATCCAATCGAGCTCTGCGCCAACGAGTTTCTACCTCTGCCTACACATGAAAATTGTGTGGGTGTCAGTACTCCACTGTACTGGTGGAGTGAGCTCCTCGACCACCCATATAAATCCAACATGTTCACTTACTTTGTGCAACATAATTTCTTTATGATTGTCTTTCTATTCTTGCCTTAGGATCAATTTTAGGACATAGATGTCTGGCCTATTTGTGTCTCTAGACCATCATCGTGCTATCGTACCGATAACTTTCTTTTCCTTGCCTCTAAATCATTCTCGTGCTTGCAACATCAACGTGCCGACTCGTGCTTGCCTTATGGCCCATAGTTTGGAACGCAACAACATGATTTGTGTCATCGACTTGGTTCATGCTTCAACATCGAGGCCATGCTTCGCAACTTAGCATGACTTAACCAAACTTGCCTTACAGCCCTTCTTGACTTAACTCGAAATGACTCAAGTCTGACTTATGCAACTCTATGCCGACGACTTAATACTCGATGCCATATCTCGTGCCAAAGCACGTGTCTTTGCTATAGCCAAATCTTAGGCTTCTTAAGACTTGTGTTGCAACTGATATACACCCTCTTAACTCACTTCATGTCGTGCTTGCACTTTCTTTTATTCGACCGACACCGTGTATACGGATCGTAGCTTAGCACACCAACTTATCTATATGAAAGATCATGGCCCCCAGGCCTACTTAGACAAGTAGTCTGGTGTAGACGGGACGTCCGGCACGGGTAGTGAGGCCCGTCGAAGGCCTTGAATCGCCTGAACGGTATAATCCAGCTCAATTACCTTGCTCCCTTCCTAGGCCGATGCGGTCCTATGGCCCCAGGCTTCCGAATCGAGGGTGCAAAACCTTGTCGACAAGTTGTCTAATGATCATGCACCTATGTGGACTTCTAGACTCAACGTAAATGCACGGCCTAACCGTCACAACTTACTTTACTTTGGTTTACTTCTTTTCTTTTCCATACTTCTTTTATAGAGCCCAAACCAGGGTTGCCTCGATGACCGACCTACAGTCTCGACATATTTCTCTTCGACGACTGGCCTACAGTCCCGACTTAACTTCCAGTGTTTCCATACTCTTATCGACTCGACTTATGAATGACTAATTCATAGCCTTTCAGCATAACTTTGAACAAAATGTGTTCTATACGTGCCATAGACCATGGCACACTTATCTTTGAACCAATCGTGGCTCGTGTCTTAATCCAACTTGTGTTCTACGCGACAATACTGCCCAAGTCATATTTTATATGATGAGCCTTGGGATCGCGAGACTACGTGACTTGACAACCGCAGATAACATGGGATAGTGCTTGCTGTGACTTCGATAGCCCAGCATAAATTTGCCTAACTTAATCGTGCAACAACTTGATGAGTAAAGGCTACATTAAGCCTTGCATTGTGGAAAAGTGTCGTGCACGCGTTCGACTTGAACAACCAAGTTCTTTGGATGCTTAGACTTGTCACAAGCCGTACGATATAACTTAACCCGTGGGACGAGCAAAGGCTATACAAAGCCTTGGACGATGGGACCGTGCTTGCTTTATCAAGCATCTATACGTGCGATGCCTATTACTTATGCTAAGTTCATAGCTTATGGCAACTTAGACCAACTTTTCTTCTTCCAAGCCACGGGACGAAGGACCGAGTGTCATTTTGAAAGCACGACGTGAATACTTCTAAGCCGACCGTGGGACCTTTTTCATGTTCTACCTCAGTCCGACCCAAGTTGGGATTATTCCCTTAGCTATGTGGATGCGTCTCTTTTATTATCAAGCCTACTTATGCATTTGAAAACTTTCGTTTTATTAGTACGAAGGCCAAGCTGAGACAAGTTCACCGAAGCCACCCACTTGAACGAGAAGTCACCTCGACCGAGCGGGTCTTTGAGAAGCAGTTGCATGGCTAAGTCCGAACGTCATTTGCATTTCAATTCCTTCGATTGAATTGAGCGAGATGGGACATTAAATTATACACCACTCAGAAAAAGTTTTGTCTTCGAAACTAACTGAGTACACTCATCGACCTATAACTTAACTCAACATCCAACGATTCTCGCATACATTCCTCCTATGCTTTTTCTTCAATCTGAGCCATGCTTTTGCTTTGGTTATCTTTCGCATTGAACAACTATATCTCGACTTGGGTAACTTACACTCATCGTGCACACAAACAATCTCAGTTCTAGGAAAACCACCCAATCAATCAACATTCAAGTTCTTCTCAAATCTAATAATCGTACTACCATCGATATTTCTTTGAAACACGATTTCAAAATCCTCGATACTTTTTCATTCCTCTAGTCTCACTTGATTTCAATATATCACTTAGCTGGGATCGTGCACATATTTTAGGCGTCCCCAAATATATATATTTTAGCCAAGCCTCGGGATAGAGAATGTGCCATCACCACTCGATTTGGATCGTGCACATATTCAAATGTCCCTGAATTATATGCATTTCAGCTAAGACTCGGGAGTGGTGTCTCCACAATTTCTATATCTCTGCATCGGGACGTCTGCCTAACCACTAGGCTATCCATCCAGACTATAGTCAATCGTCAGTATTGGAATCATAGTTCCCCAACAATAATATCAATACTGACTCCAATCCTACGGTCAAACCAAAGTTAATAATACGGGTCTTCTACCCAAGCTTGCATCACTCTGATTTCTAAACTTCGAGCATAGATTCCTCCTATTCGCACTTACAACACTTAGTTCAAGGGGTCCAAGTCATTCAGTAAAGCCATCCTATCGTAAATTTCGCTCAACCAAATCTTCTGTATATTTTTATCGCACATCCAAACTAACAACTCAAACATGTTCGACATAATCCACCTATCTATTCTTCCCAAGTCAAGCACGCTATGACACAATTTGTCGCTAAACCATAATTTTAATTCCATATTCCCTAAGTCGTTTATATAAATTCACGTAATTGTTCACAAGGTCGCCTAGCTCAATAATATGTCACGCCCCAATCTCACGCAAGTTCGATCATCTACGTGGGACATGAAATCACTATGCATTCCCTCAGGATAATCGATCTTATCGAGGCATAACTCTTGCTTTGATTCTAGACTAATTCATTATCGATACGTAGATTGATCTACTCAATCCTCAAGTTTACTTAATCGTCAATCACAAGTCCGACCAATCCTCGAATTTACCTTCGCATCAAACCACAAGCCGAAGCAATCCAAATTGCCACGCTCTGATTTTTTTGATTTCGACCATTCCCGCGACATGAATCACCATGTCAGCGCTCTCGCGGAACGATCACCCCAAATTCGACGTGACGTATGTGCGAGGCTGAAATTGTGCTCGTGCAATACAAGATTATCGACGTTGTGGTTATCATCGAAAATCAAGACACGATCATTTTCATCCAAGCATTTATTTCAATCAAAATTTCAAGTATAGCATCTATCAAAACAATAACACTTTGCACGATCGTCATTCTCCGAATCAGAGTACCCCCGAGTTATCGTATATCGATCTTTGATACGTCTCAATATCATCGATGATATACGTAACCTGACGATCTTCATTTGCAAAGAATTCTGAGTCGTGCGACTGATGCTATTGTTCGGACTGGATAATATTCTCAATATTCAATATCAAAATCGATTGTTATCCCTCGAACTAGTTACATGTTCGATTCGTCCAAAACCAAAGTCACGTATGTTCGTCTGTCTATCTTAAGTCATCGAGCAACTTATTTTCTCAAAACGCATCATTCTTTACTAACTCAAACATCGAGCAACATCTATCCCAAATTCTTATAGTCTATCTCAAATATTCGAATCATTTCCATGCACACTATTATCCAATCGTGCTAACTTTTCGTATACGATTTATATCGATTTTCTTGATCGAGTCATCCGTTTGTACACCTTAACTTTACCTCGATTCAATATTTCTACTCAATCATTCTCGTATTTCATACTTGCATAATATCCCAATCTCGTGCGCACCGTTTCTAATTCGTTCGAACCAACTTATCAAATTCAAGACTACAACTTACTCAATGATATTCAATCTAAGGCTTGCTCACTATGACGCTTGCTGATAGACTCATTGGCACCTCGTATCCTCAATCGATCGACATCTTCGAGGCTATCCCATACACTACTCAGAGATGAAGTTATTCGACAAATCTTTGAAACAAGTTTTGATTCATCATTCGATTACTTCGAATTTTCGTTCGAACCGTTCCTCAAAATCTAAGCACGCTTATCTATCTGGCATCAACGATAACATCGTCTGATGGCACCCCTATCGATAGCCATCCCGTATTCTATAAGTCAAGTCAAATTCTGATCCCATTTGAAACAATTCGAGTTTTGCAAATAACTTTTTCTAAGGTCGACTCAATTCTTGGTGTATATTCCCAGCCCGACTTAGCCAACCGTGCTTATTTAAAGTTAACTTTGTTCAACCAATTTTCTTTCATGATACTTTTCAAAATATATAGACTTATTGTATGGACATCCTGTGAGACATTTGAGAGAGAGCGCACCAACGATATCAATCGCAGAAACAATATCAAAGTTGAAAAATTCAATCGAAAGTCCAAGGACGTAAAGCCATGCTCTGATACCATTATGTCACGTCCCGCTCCCGTAGGAGCGATCGTCCTCGCTAAGGCGTGATGCCGCCCGAGCCTAGATTGCGCTCGAACAAGGCGGGTTCTATAACGGCCGATTACAGCGGCTTGCGACGGGGTCGTCGCATAGAATTTCCAAGCAGAAATATTGAATATATGAGGCAACACAAGCATTAAAATAAAATTAGAATCTTTATTGATAATGAACATTAGAATACAAAGGCACGTAGCCATGATTACATTCACTCAAGCTCACTTTTCTCTCTGATTACAAGTCACTCAGCTCTCTCTCATCTCTTAATACAATTTGACAAGCCAGCGGATACTTCAGATAGGTGATGTCCATACATTATGTCCGATATAAGTTCAGACTCCATACGATCACACGCCTCGAAATGCCAATGAACTCCGTGCCGCGACGCATCCAAGCGTGCTCTGTGCCAACGAGCTTCTACCTCTGCATGCACATGAAAACTGTGTGGGTGTCATTACTCAACTGTACTGGTGGAGTGAGCTCCCCACCCACCCATACAAAACCAACACCTTTATTTACTTTGTGCAACATAATCCCTTTATGATTGCCTTTCTATTCTCGTCTTAGGATCAATTTTAGGACATAGACGTCTGGCCTATTTGTGTCTCTAGACCATCATCGTGCTATCGTACCGATAACTTTCTTATCCTTGCCTCTAAACTATTCTCATGCTTGCAACATCAACGTGTCGACTCGTGCTTGCCTTATGGCCCATACTTTGGGACACAACAACATGATTTGTGTCATCGACTTGGTTCGTGCTTCAACATCGAGGCCGTGCTTCGCAACTTAGCAAGACTTAACCAAACTTGCCTTACGACCCTTTTTGACTTAACTCGAAACGACTCAAGTCTGACTTATGCAACTCTATGCCGATGACTTAATACTCGACGCCACATCTTGTGCCGAAGCACGTGTCTTTGCTATAGCCAAATCTTAGGCCTCTAAAGACTTGTGTTGCAACTGATGCACACCCTCTTAACTCACTCCGTGTCGTGCTTGCACTTTCTTTTATTTGATCGACACCGTGCATGTGGATCGCCACTCAGCACACCAGCTTATCTATATGAAAGATCACGACCCCCCAGGCCTACTTAGACATGTAGTCTGGCATAGACAAGACGTCCGGCATGGGTAGAGAGCCCCGTTGAAGGCCTTGAATCGTCTGAGTGGTACAATCCAGCTTAACTACCTTGCTCCCCTTCTAGGCCGATGCAGTCCTGTGGCCCCAGGCTTCCAAATCGAGGGTGTAAAACCTTGTCGACAAGTTGTCTAATGATCACGCACCTACGTGGACTTCTTGACTCAACGTAAATGCATGGCCTAACCGTCACAACTTACTTTCCTTTGGTTTACTTTTTTCCATACTTCTTTTGCAGAGCCCAAACCAGGGTTGCCTCGGCGACTGACCTACATTCCCGGTATCTTTCTGTTCGACGACTGGCCTACACTCCTGACTTAACTTCTAGTGTTTCCATAATCTTATCGACTCGACTTATGAATGACTAATTCATAGCCTTCTAGCATAACTTTGAACAAAATATGTTCTATACGTACCATAGACCATGGCACACTTATCTTTGAACCAATCGTGGCCCGTACCTTAATCCAACTTGTGTTCTACGTGACAATACTGCCAAAGTCATATTTTATATAACGAGCCTTGACATCGTGGAACTACGTGACTTGACAACCGCAGATAACATGGAATAGTGCTTGCTATGACTTCGATAGCCCAACATAACTTTGTCTAACTTAATCGTGCAACAACTTGACGAGCAAAGGCTGCATTAAGCCTTGCATTGTGGGAACGTGTCGTGCACACATTCGAATTGATCAACCAAGTTCTTTGGATGCCTAGACTTATGCCACAAGTTGTGCGATATAACTTAACCCGTGGGACGAGCAAAGGCTATGCAAAGCCTTGGGCGATGGGACCGTGCTTGCTTTATCAAGCATCTATATGTGTGATGCCTATGACTTAGGCTAAGTTCATAGGTTTGTGGCAACTTAGACCAACTTCCCTTCTTCCAAGCCACGGGACGAAGGACCGAGTGTCATTTTGAAAGCACGACGTGCAGACTTCTAAGCCGACCGTGGGACCTTTTTCCATGTTCTAACTCAGTCCGACCCAAGTTAGGATTATTCACTTAGCTATGTGGATGCATTTCTTTTACTATCAAGCCTACTCGTGCATTTAAAAACTTTCGTTTTATTAGTGCGAAGGCCAAGCTGAGGCAAGTTCACCGAAGCCACCACCTGAACGAGGAGTCACCTCGACCGAGCGGGTCTTCGAGCAGCCATTGCATGGCTATATCCGAACGTCGTTGGCGTTTCGATTCCTCCAATTGAACTGAGCGGGACGGGGCATTACATTATAGAACCGTGCCTATGGGTATGAAGAGACAATTAGCCAATGATATCGCAGGCTTAAGATCGTCTAAGAGTATAAGGGTGCTAGAGGTTCAAGCGGGTGGACCAGAACATATATGATGTTTGCAAAGAGATTGTAGAAATTATATTGACAAAAAAAGAAGGCTAAGATTAGGTGAAGGAGATGCCGAGGCAATTCCCATTTTGTTTCTAAGAATGCAACAGAAGGATAGAGATTTCTTTCATTTTATGGATGTCAATGCGGAAGGCATGCTAACCAATGTGATGTGGATTCATCCTCGATTAAGAGCAGCCTACGAAGAGTTTCATGATGTTGTGAGTTTTGACACAACTTATCTAGTTAATAGATATAAAATGCCTTTTGCTACAACATTTGGCGTTAATCACCATGGATAATCGATTTTATTTGGTTGTGCACTTGTTACACATGAGGACATAAGATCGTTTCGTTGGCTTTTCACAAATTGGCTTGAAGCAATGGAGAATATTCATCCCACTGCTAATGAATCAAGAATACAGACAACAAGATTCACATTCACGATAAATAAGATAAAAACTTAATTTTAATCAATGTTTGATGATACAATTACAAAATATTATTTTGACAAGTATATTCAAATCTTCAAACTACCTACTTTCACTTTTCATATCAAATTTCTGTCGACTGTAGCATAGTGACGAGGATAGGCATCCAGTAAACAGCTGTTTGTGGTGTTGTTATTGAGGAACAGATAGATGTGCAGTAAAAGATCCTATATATTGTCACACCACTTTAGATGTTACTTGACTTTACAGTGGCCTTATTCAAACATGTTGCTAGGTTTCTGAACATCTTTACATGGGTACTAGTAAACTGATTTAGATTTGTATAGGTGACTATTGATGTAGAGGACATTATCAGAGTTTACCATAAATCACTCATCCCCCTCACTGTTCATGATTGCTGCAAATTTTATTTTGAATTTTCGAACTTTTCCATTACAGAACGATAAATGTAGTTGATGTTCTAAAATTCAAAATAAAGTCGACAGAAATTACTTCACACTTCTGATTGTTTTGATTAGACAATTACATGATTCAACACAAGTAATTTAGAAAACTATCTTGCATCGGATTCGCACAAATAAAGAGGCTAAGTCGATTCTCACTGTTACCCATTCCGTAGCAAGATTGGTTTAAAGTACTGAGCTACAACTAACCAGTTATATTTCGTGCACATATCAACAATCCAATGAGAAATTCTGACTATTAATGAAATTAGATTACTAAAAGAAGAAGATCATTACATAGCAATCAAAAGATAATTTTCAAACCATTCCAGAAACCAGAAACCAAAAAGATCATTACATAGCGATGATTTTTTTCTTCTCCATAGGAAGGAACAAAGTACAAATTGGAAGGAAAACAAAGTTTAAATTTTTTTCTTCTCATAGCTAGTTTGGAAGCTATTAGCATTTTGTCAGTAAGTAAGTAAACAACGAGAGAGCTAGCTAACTATGTTTGACAAGGACATCACTATCATTAGCTCTTTTGTCCAGCAATGCCACATAAATAACTTTCAAGGAAGACTAAACGTTTGCAATAAATAGTGGTATAATATGGAGGAGAAAGAACAAAGTAATGTTTGGACCGATAATGGAGGAAGAAGAACAAAGGAACGAAGTTTAAGAGTCTACCTTTTGTCTTCCTTCCACCACAGTTAATGGCTAGACCGATATAATGGAGGAAGAAGAACACAAAGGAGGCTAAACCTCTTAATACTCCAGCCATTAACCTTTACTCTTCGTTCCTTTGTTCTTCCTTCCTGAATAATGGAAGAGAAAGAATAGGATAGAGAGGCTAAAACCTTTAGTCTTCTTCCACCATTACTGTGTTGGAACTCTAACACCTATTGGAACTCAAAATCACCTTCTTTTTTTGAGGAAAAATCACCTATTTGAATTTGGTAAAAGGGTATTTAGGACATAAGAAAATATGATGTGAGAGAGAGAGAGAGAGAGTTAAAATATTAATAAAATATATCAAATCTACCCCTCTCTATATATTCGGATAGATTCTATCCAACTAGCTTTATTGTTATGTTTATTACATAAACTACCCATATTTTGAAACTAATTACATTGACCACTCATATAGTTTATATTTTTTATAGAAACTTATAACACTAACCACCCCTATATTTTAAAAAAGTTATAAAGGAGAGGGGTGGTCAGTGTATTTATTTCGTATGGATTAAAAAGTGATTTAGTTATCCACTAACTCAAACTTCAATACCAACTAAATCATCATAACCCCTCTCTCTCTCTCTCATATATATATATATATATATATATATATATATATATATATATATATATATATATATATATATATATGTGTGTGTGTGTGTGTGTGTGTGTGTGTGTGTGTGTGTGTGTGTGTGTGTGTTTTCTTCTTTTACTAAAAAAATGTACACGCCACGACCACTAGTGAAATTATGATAGAAAAACAAAAGTTACATTAAATTTAATTTTTTTATTCAATATAGAATTAGGACTTTATGTGACTGTAAATAGATATTATAGTTTTCAACTTTTCATCTTCAGTAACTAAAAGGGGTTAGTCAACCATGATTTTCCAAACACAAAAACTGGTTATAAAATATAGTGTTAGTGGATTATGGTTTTGAAATGTGATTTACAAATCTATTGTTAGTCAATTGTGAAAAACCATGAAAATAAAGGATTTCAAATCACACTTATCATATTTATCGAATTAAATAATACATTTGATTTATCAAAATAGCATCCTAAAATGATGAGATTCTTAAAGACACCCTCACCTTACATCTACATCCGTCATAGTTTATTTCATTATTAATTCACATTCCTATTATAGTAGATAGCATCCTCTTTTGTTGCCCTCCATATTGTTGCCACGAGTTTATAGTCTTCACAATCTTTATCCACTCCTCTTATCGAACGAGAGGCATGTTCATGACCTTCTTTGAACCTTTGTCATCATCTCCTCTCTTTATCAGATTTGAATACTAAAGAGCAACTTTTGATTCATCTTTGTGATTGAAGTCCTAACTCGTATGTAGCTCCATGCTTATTTGGATTATATTAGAAATGTGATACAGGGGCACAACCGGTCAACTCAACCAATTGGTCGATCGGTCCAATATATTTGACGAGAAGCAAATATTGACAAACTTTGATATTTATTATGCAAGTCTCTTTTTGGATCTGACTAGGTATTATTTTTTCTCTTTGTTTAGGATTATGATTTATTCTTCCCAACATTTTGTAAGCTTATATAAAGGCATATGATGTACCAGTTTTAGAAAGTTTGAAAATTACTGCTACATTTTATTGAGATTGTTTTATTTATTTATTTATGGTGGATAGCAGACTGTTCATAGATTCGAACACCTCTTGTGAATTCAAGAGTCGCTCACGGACTCGGGCAAGTATAATGTTCTTTCCGGCAACGTTGGTGTTTTTTTTTTCTTCACTTCAGTATTATACCACGCTCCATCAACCTCGACATATTCGCACTTTAATCTTCTCAAACCAGAAATTTCTACCTTGACGACTCTGAAAGCACCCTAGAGGGGGTGAATAGGGTCAAACTTACTAATCAAGCACTAAACGATTGTTAATAGATGTCACGCCCCGCTACCATAGGAGCGATCGTCCTCGCTAAGGCGTAATGCCGCACGAGCCTAGATTGCGCTCATGCAAGGCAGATTCCATAACGGCCGATTACAGCGGCAGCGACGGGGTCGTGAAGTCTCAAGCAGAAATATTGAACATGCAGCAGAAATTAAGAAACAACACACAAGTTATTCAAAAGTAATCTTTACTGATATTGAACAATGATATTACAATCGGCACAAGGCCTTGATTACAAGTCTCTCGTGCTCACTTTTCTCTCATTATACAAGTCACTCTGCTCTCTCTCATCTCTCGATACAATGCTTGAGCCAGCGGAAGCTTAGGATGGCAATGTCCATACATTATGTCCCGTATAAGTCTTTGACTCCATGCGGCCGCACGCTTCGAATCGCCAAGGAAACTCCGTGCCTCGACGCATCCAAACGAGCTCCACGCCACGAGCTTCTACCTGTGCCTGTACATGGAAACTGTATGGGTGTTAGTACTCAACTGTACTGGTGGAGTGAGCTCCTCGCCCACCCATACAAAACTGACACGTTCATTTACTTTTGCGCAATACAAGTCCCTTTACGATTGTCTTTCTAGTCTTGCCTTAGGATCAGTTTTAAGACTACGATGCCTGACCAAACCGACGTACAATGACATGGTCACGCTATAATGCCAACGTGTATTTCGATTCGAGGCAGTGCCTCATCGCTTATATACTTGACCGAACTCCAACTCGGGACGGCAGGGTCGTGCCGTACTCTATTCGTGACTTCAACATATTCGGGACAGTGCTTCGTCGAGGAGCAACTTATGCAAACTCGGCCATGCCAATACTTTCACTTAAACTCAAGTGCCTCTAGACCAATTCTCGTGCCAACGACGTCAAAGGGACGACTCGTGCTGGTCGTGCCTCTAGACCTTGCTTAGACTTGTTCGTGCTTCAAGATTGAGGCCGTACCTCGCAACTTATTAAGACTTATCCATGCTACCGCCTTGCGACCTTCCTGTTCGACTCGTAAACCAACTTAGACAAGACTTGTGAAACATAGTGTCGACTTCATAAACATCCCGATGTCGAGTATCGTGCCAAGCACGGTGCCTATGCTGCATTCCAATCTTAGGCCCAGCCATTGTGTTACCGACTAGACCTGTATTCAAGTTCTAGACTCAATCCAAAGGCATACACGCGGTTTGCCACTATTCAGCCGACCCATCTACATGAGTGGTCACTAGCAATGTCAAGCTATCTTGGAACTCGGTTCGAGATATCGGCTCGTACCTCCATGGGTAGCTAGCCCCAGAAGTGCCAAGTATCTCCAATGCGGTTATCCAGCATCCTAACTTGAGCCGCCTCACTCCTTCCCGGTCGACATGATCCCGGTGCCCCGACGATCACTCGAGAAGACTCACCTTGTCGACAAGTTGTCCAATGACCATGCAAGAATCAACTCGATCTACCAAGTCCTTCCTTATTTATGACCATGCTTTCCAATTTCCTATCGAGACTCCCAAGTAGCGGGACAGATCTCGCGTGATTCCTTATCCAGACTTAATGAGACTCCCAAGTAGCGGGACCGATCTCGTGTGTTTTCTTGTCGAGACATAGCGAGACTTCCAAGTAGCGGGACCGATCTCGTGTGCGGGACTTGTCGAGACTTAGCAAGACTCCCAAGTAGCGGGACCGATCTCATGTGCGGGACTTATCAAGACTTAACGAGACTCCCAAGTAGCGGGACCGATCTCGACGACAACCAGTCGCGTGGGCTTCCTTTGTTCGTGGCATACTCTTTACTAAATTTACCATAGCTCATGCCTTAGACAGGCCTTGTTCTATAGGCAACGCTATAGCTCAAGTCATATACTTCATACGATGAGCCTAGTTCTCACAGGACTACGCGACTTGACAACCGTAGATAGAGCGGAACAGTGCTAGAAATGGCTTCGATAGCCCAGCATAACTCTTGTCTAACTTATTCGGGCAACGACTCGACGAGCAAAGGCTACGCCGAGCTACGAATCGAGGGAACGTACCGTGCACGCGTTCGACTTGAACAACCAAGTTCTTGGGTGCCTAGACTTAAGTCATAAGCCGTACAAGAAGACTTAATCCACGGGACGTGCGAAGGCAATGTCGAGCCTTGGACGACGGGACCGTGCATGCATTTTCAAGCATTCACGCGGGCGACGCCTATGACTTAGGCTAATTCGAGTGTTGGGGCAAAACGACAGAACCTTTCATGCTTTATCAAGCATTCATACAGGCTACGCCTATAACTTAGGCTAACTTCCTTCTCCCAAGCCACGGGATGAAGGGCCGAGTATCATTTTGAAAGAATGTTGAACCGACTTCTAAGCAGACCGTGGGACCATTTTTCATGTTCTAAGACATTCCGATCCGTCGGGATTATTTCCTTAGCTATGTGGATGCGTCTCTTTTATTAACAAACCTAACTTGTGCAAGTTGAAAACATGCGAGTTATTAAGTGAAGGCTAGATGAGGAGAGTTCACCGAAACTACCCTACCTGAGCGAGGAGGCGCCTCGACTGAGCGAGCCTTTGAGCAGCCGTTGCAAGGCTAAGTACGAACGCCGTCGGCGTTTCGATTCCTCCGATTGACTTTGCGGGACGGGGCACTACAACATACACTACTCAGAACAAGTCTCGTCCTCGAGACTTTCCTGAAGGCAAGCCATCCTACCATTTCTATGGCCAAGACTTAATCGTGCTTAGACACAGAACTATAACAGTTGTGTGAGGTACGCCATAATTTATCGTACACGCTCCGCCTATGCGTTTCTTAGATTCCGAGCCACACTCGCACTATTATCAAACTTTCCTTTAACACGATTTCAAATCCAAGACACTTTCCCGTTCCTCAAGTCTCACTTAATTCAACGTATCACTTGGTTGGATCATGCACGCATTCCAGGCATCCCCAAAATACATGCATTCAGCCAAGCCGCATGATAGAGAATTCGTCATTCTCATTCAAGGCGCATCGTGCACATACGCAGGCGTCCCTGAATATATACATGTCAGTCGAATCTTGTAAGGGGTATTCCTATATTCTTGATTCATTATATCCATCCATACCAATCCTCAAGATCAATCTTTTGATTGCTAACTCTTGAAACAGGGACGTCTCGCCTAACCGCTAGGCTATTTCTCAAGGCTAAGTCAATGTCAGGATTGGAATCATAGTTCTCCAACAATAATGCCAACACTGACCCCAATCCTAGGGTCAAACCAAAGTCGGTAGTACGGAATTTCCTACCCAAGCTCGCGTCACTCAGATTTCTAAACGTCGAGCATGATTATCTAATTCGTATCGAGAAATACGTTGTGCAAATTCGAATCCATTCAAATCACCAATTCTAACCAATTCATGTATTCGATCACGAGGTCGTCTAGCTTTGATAATATGTTGTGCCCCAATCTCACGCGAGTCCGATCATCCACGGTGGTTCATGAATCACCATGCAACGCTTCCGCGGAATACTCATTCTCATCGGGGCGTAACTCTTGCTTGAGTCTAGACTAATTCATTCTCGATACGCGGATTGGACCTACTCAATCCTCAAGTTCAATCGTCAAGCATGCTGAGTCATTCTCGAGTCCACCTTCGTATCAAACCATATGTCGAAGCATCAAATTGCTACGCCATGCAAGTTCGATCACCCCTGCTGTATGAATCACTATACCAGCGCTCATGCGAAGTGATCGTCCTAATCGGTATGACGTATGTACGAGGCTGGAGTTGCGCTCGCATAAGACAAGAACGTCAACGTTATGGTTATCGTCGAAGCAATCCAAATATTTTATTTTCATCCAAGCCAAGATCTCAGTTCGATAGTCTGATCGTCATTCGTTCAACTAGGAAATCCTCAAGCCAAGTCTATCTTTTCCTCGACATATTTCAATATCTCGAGTGCAGCATCCATCAGAACAATGATATTTTACACGATCATCATTCCTCGAATCAGAGTACCCTCGAGTTATCGTACATCGATCTTTGATACGTCTCAATACCATCGATGATGTAGGTAACTTGACGATCTTCCTTTGCAACGAACTCTGAGTCGTACAACAGATGCTATTGTTCGAATTGGATATACCACAATTCCATTCGACCAAATCCGAAATTACACGTGCGATCCTCTAAGCTTTCTCGATCAAGGCATTCAATTTTTATTCATTGTTCTGAATCGTTTTTCTAACTCGCGTTGCACATTCACAAGTGTCCGAACGACATCTCGTTCGGGACATCGAAGTCACGACCAACTAAGTGTGACGCGTTCTAAGGCTCTACGCGATCGCATCGCCTCGTCGACATACTCGTTGTTACTCGTAATCCTCGATTTTGCTCAAATGATTTCCAAGACAAACCATATACCACTCAGGATTCAAGCCATCCGACTTAATCCACAATCACGTTCGTATCATTCGCTAAAACATCTTTCAGATTCGTTTGACGAATCTCTAGCGTAACCGCTCACGTCGTCTCGACGCACTAGGTCGTTCGCACTATTTCTCAAAATCCAAACCAATCTTCCGTGCACGCCTAAGCGTTAGTCCAACAGTATTCCTATCGATAGACACTCTAAGTGTAGTTTCGTTTCCGACCGAGCGGTACTCAATATCGCTCACAACTCGTTTGCACCATAAAGTCTAGGTGCGCGACACGCGGCACAACTTAGCCAAAAGGTCGTGTGCATAGCCATCCCGTGCGGACTATAATCTGGGTTTGCATGCTAATTTGCTAATATCGACGTAGGACTAGTTGGACACGCACGCGACTTGCTAACTTTAGCATGTGCTTTCTATCAAGTCAAGTTTGACACCGTTCAGCACAAAGGCCTACTGATGCGTCCGGCGATGGCCTACCGATGCGTTCGGTTGAACGCTCGTACGAACTTTTGAAAATATTTAGACTTATTGTATGGACATGCCACGGGACAATTGAGAGAGAGCGCACACTTCTTTATCGACGACGAGCTTTCAAAACTGAGAGATCGACTTGAAGTCCAAGGACGTAAAGCCGTGCTCTGATACCATTACGTCATGCCCCGCTCCCATATGAGCGATCGTCCTTGCTAAGGCGTGATGCAGTACGAGCCTAGATTGCGCTCGTACAAGGCAGGTTCCATAACGGTCGATTATAGCGACGGCGACGGGGTCGTCGTACAGAAGTCCCAAGCAAAAACATTGAATATGCAGCAAAAATTTAGAAGCAACACACAAGTTATTCAAAAGTACTCTTTACTGATATTGAACAATGATATTACAATGGGTGCAAGGCCTTGATTAAAAGTCTCTCGTGCTCACTTTTCTCTCATTATACAAGTCACTCTGCTCTCTCTCATCTCTCGATACAATGCTTGAGCCAGCGGAAGCTTCGGATGGCAATGTCTATATATTATGTCCCATATAAGTCTTTGACTCCATGTGGTCGCATGCTTCGAATCGCCAAGGAAACTTCGTGCCTCGACGCATCCAAGCGAGCTCCGCGCCACGAGCTTCTACATGTGCCTGCACATGGAAACTGTGTGGGTGTCAGTACTCAACTGTACTGGTGGAGTGAGCTCCTCGCCCACCCATACAAAACTGGCACGTTCATTTACTTTTGCGCAATACAAGTTCCTTTACGATTGTCTTTCTAGTCTTGTCTTAGGATCAGTTTTAAGACTACGACGCCTGACCAAACCGATGTGCAACGACATGGTCGTGCTATAATGCCAACGTGTATTTCGATTCGAGGCAGTGTCTCGTCGCTTATGTACTTGACCGAACTCCAACTCGGGACGGCAGGGTCGTGCCATACTCTATTCGTGACTTCAACATATTCGGGACAGTGCTTCGCCGAGGAGCAACTTATGCAAACTCGGCCGTGCTAAGACTTTCACTTAAACTCAAGTGCCTCTAGACCAATTCTCATGCCAACGATGTCAAGGGGATGACTCGTGCTGGTCGTGCCTCTAGACCTTGCTTAGATTTGTTCGTGCTTCAAGATTGAGGCCGTGCCTCGTAACTTATCAAGACTTATCCATGCTACCGCCTTGCGACCTTCCTGTTCGACTCCTAAACCAACTTAGACAAGACTTATGAAACATAGTGTCAACTTCATGAACATCTCGATGTTGAGTATCGTGCCAAGCACGGTGCCTATGCTACAGCCAATCTTAGGCCCAGCCATTGTGTTACCGACTAGACCTGCATTCAAGTTCTAGACTCAATCCAAAGGCATAGACGCGGTTTGTCGCTATTCTGTCGACCCATCTACATGAGTGGTCACTAGCGATGTTAAGCTATCTTGGAACTCGGCTCGAGATATTGGCTCGTCCCTCCATGGGTAGCTAGCCCCGGAAGGGCCAAGTATCTCCCATGCGGTTATCCAGCATCTTACCTTGAGCCGTCTCCGCTTCTCCCGGGCCGACATGATCTAGGTGCTCCGGCGATCACTCGAGAAGACTCACCTTGTCGACAAGTTGTCCAATGACCATACAAGACTCAACTCGATCTACCAAGTCCTTCCTTATTCATGACCATGCTTTCCAACTTCCTATCGAGACTCCCAAGTAGCGGGATCGATCTCGCATGATTACTTATCCAGACTTATCGAGACTTAACGAGACTCCCAAGTAGCGGGACCGATCTCGTGTGTTTTCTTGTCGAGATATAGCGAGACTCCCAAGTAGCGGGACCGTGTGGGACTTGTCGAGACTTAGCGAGACTCCCAAGTAGCGGGACCGATCTCATGTACGGGACTTATCAAGACTTAACAAGACTCCCAAGTAGCGGGACCGATCTCGATGACAACCAGTCGCGTGGGCTTCCTTTGTCTGTGGCATACTCTTTACTAAATTCACCGTGGCTCGTGCCTTAGACAGGCCTGGTTCTCTAGGCAACGCTATAGCTCAAGTAATATACTTTATACGACGAGCCTAGTTCTCGCGGGACTACGCGACTTGACAACCGTAGATAGAGTGGGACAGTACTAGAAATGGCTTCGATAGTCCATCACAACTCTTGTCTAACTTATTCGGGCAACCACTCGACGAGCAAAGGCTACGCCGAGCTATGAATCGAGAGAACGTGCCATGCACGCGTTCGACTTGAACAACCAAGTTCTCGGGTGCCTAGACTTAAGCCATAAGCCGTGCAAGACGACTTAACCCACGGGACATGCGAAGGCTATGTCGAGCCTTGGATGACGGGACCGTGCATGCATTTTCAAGCATTCATGCGGGCGACGCCTATGACTTAGGCTAATTCGAGTGTTGGGGCAAAATAAAGGGACCGTGCATGCTTTATCAAGCATTCGTGCAGGCGACGCCTATAACTTAGGCTAACTTCCTTCTCCCAAGCCATGGAACGAAGGGCCGAGTGTCATTTTGAAAGCATACTGAGCCGACTTCTAAGCAGACCGTGGGACCATTTTTCATGTTTTAAGACATTCCGACCCGTCAGGATTATTTTCTTAGCTATGTGGATGCGTCTCTTTTATTAACAAGCCTAACTTGTGTAAGTTTAAAACATGCGAGTTATTAAGTGAAGGCTAGATGAGGCGAGTTCACCGAAACTACCCCACCTGAGCGAGGAGTCGGCTCGACCGAGCGAGCCTTCGAGCAGCCGTTGCAAGGCTAAGTCCGAACGTCGTCGGTATTTCGATTCCTCCGATTGACTTTGCGAGACAGGGCACTACAATAGACAATTTAATGATTAAGAGTGCAAGAGAAGAAACAACAAAAATACTGACACCCGATGTATCATGGTATCCTCCTAAGGGCACTCCAGTCCCAGAACTCTCTCCATGTTTAATCCACTATTATCGCAAATAGTACAATATGAGTTTTTATCCGAAGGCTCACCAACTTCTTACACGAGAGCTTTTATCCGAAGGCCTCTCCGACTTTAATACAAGAGTTTTAATCCGAAGACTCTCCAACTTTACGAGGGCTTTGATCCGAAGACTCCCCAGCTTCAACCTCTTTAAAAGACGGTTTAGATTTTCTTACAACAAGATGAAGATCGAACTTGTACAACTTAAGAACACTCTAACGCAATTTGTGGATAGGCAAGTGAAAGCTCTGGTAGAATTGTTTGTGGATATGCTTTGGTATATTATAAATTTTAGGCTCCAAGCCTCAACCTTGAATGAAGGGGTTCAAGGCTATTTATAACCAAAGCAAAAGAAAGTGCAAAGGAGCAACTTGTTGTCACCAGTCAGAAGATCCGTTGAACTTCTGCGAAAGTTCGTCAGACCATTCGTCTGCATATGACAACATCTATAAAAAGAGCCGTTGGCTCACTGATTGGACAGATCCGACAGTTGGATTTGAACAAAAATATTTTGGATTATCCATCGGATTTTTGCGGACGTCCATTGGATAATTCGAAAGTTTGCAGAAGGTATTTTGCGTCTCATTCGGATCATCCATCAAATTTCTGCAAAGATTTGTCGGATCATCCGCCTGTTTGCCCAAAAAGTGTCCTTGGGTTATTTTCTACCATAGCTTTCGATTCTGTCATCTATTTCTTGTGTTTACAATTATTTCTAAGACTCATCACAGACTCCAGATATACTATAACAGGTGCAGGCTCTTCAAAGTCTTGAAATGATGATGGCATGACTTGGATTCTTTCCTCGATAGATGATGGTGTTTTTCCTTGACGGCAGTTGTCCAAAGATATCCAGTTTGTGAAAACTAAATATCTTTCGGAACCTTCGCCCCTCAACCCCCTCGACCTCTGTCCGCTGACTGGACAGCGGAACTCCCGAGTGCGTGGCTCCGGAGATGTCGCTGAGCGGTTCAGATAAATCTTGTGTAATGTCGTTGTATTTAGTTTATCACGATTTCTTCATTGTATATATCCATGTTGATCTTGCTTTTTTGTAGGTACATGTTTAGACGAACAAAACAAAAAACATAATAGCAAGTATGATAATTTAATGCTCATTAGGACTATGCTAAGTTTAAATGTCAACTATAATGATAGCACAAATATTAGCGATATAATAATATTTTAATTTAATCGAATAATCATACACAAAAATATAGTTAGATCGATGGGCTAACAGACTCAACAGTCCCAAATCTTTTCTATATTTCTATTTAACTAAATCAACAACAATATATTCAGCGTGATAATATAACAACAACACCATATTCCATATGATAATATAACAATGGTTCAATATTCCATGTTTATATAACAACGTGTACGATAGTCCATCTTGTCACGCCCCGAGTTGACAAACCGTTCGTCCCCGATGTTATTTTGCCGAATCGATCGTCCTCGCTAAGACGTGATGCCGTACGAGTCTGGAATTGCACTTGTACAAGACAAGAACGTTATGTTGAGTTTCATATTAATACGCCAAGTTGAAACTTCACAAATCACATCAGAATATAAGATGCAGTATAGGAAGATAGAAATTTGCTTTTCATTCATAGCTTGCAACGAAGTGCAAGTCGTAATTACATTGGATACCGTTGCGGCTACATTGATTGAAATAGAAAGAAATATACTCGACAAGCTGCCTGAACTAATGCTTGCCGTTCCATACATTCGCACCTTTATACATAAGTCGTCGATTGAATTGGCTTCAAAATACTTCAGCATAGGAAGAGCTTCAAAATGCCTCTCCGTACTTCAGGTTCAGTTTAGAGCGCCCGCCGCACCTGGGAAAATTGGAGGAGGGGATTAGCACACTTGCTAAGTGGACGTGACGAACCCACTCGTCTAAACCGACTCTGATTGTTAAGGTAGGCATGCTTTAGAGTTGTCTTTTTATTTAGAACTAAATGAATTCAGTTCATATTGATAGCCATCTTTGAGTAATAAAGCATACAATAAAACATAGCAATTTATCGTATTTCTTACCACGACCGTTCTCGTCCCTGCATAAAAATAGAGATAATATTTACTACCTGCATAAGACAATAGGTGAGCATGCTACTATCTTATATGCGTCGTCATTGATGTTACACATCACGTGGGACTATCTCAACGGCATTTTGGCCCGTTCAGTCTAGGTTGCAAGCCTGACTGTCAGTCCCGCAATGCATCAGTTCGAAGCACGATTATTCATTCTCCCTAGGTCGATTCGATTCTGATGCCCCAGATACCGATTCAAGGAAAATTAACTTGTGCACAAGCTGTCCATGACCATGCCAATGCATAAACAGTTTAATATATGCAAACAGTTTTGTATAGCGCGGACAGTATTGAACAGCATTATCATTTCTCCCAACTCATGCAACGATTCATTTTTCCCAAATCGTACTCCCGATTTAGCATCCCGTGGGCACCAAATTGTTCGAGGCATCATAACCCACAATCGACGTTTCATATTATTTTGCAGCACGTGAAATAGTCTGTCTTTTTACTAGAACCTTAAACTTTCTCGTTTATGTGAGAAACTTATATTTTTTCAGAGTAGATTACTCTAAATCGATACGTTTTTCCCGAGTTCTTAACCTTAGTGGATTGGCATGCAAGCATCGTCGATTTGAATGAATTTGAGGCAAAGAAATTTTGTTTGCGGGACAGAGTAGAAAAGAAGGGGCCGAATCACCCACCAAGTTCCGCGATCGTGTCGACGTTGAAGCGCTTCGCAACGTTCAAGCTTTAGTTACGCGAGCTCCTGCAATGGCACCAACACTTTGTTAGGATTTCTTATTTTTACCGTGCTTCAAAATTTGAAGATTGCATCCAGAAAAATGACGCAAAAGCACTTCATCAAAACCCAACGGCAAAAGCTCCAAGAAAACCATACAGCGGTATGGTCCCGTCGAAGGGACTCTTATATAGAGCTCACTCGCCGAGACGCGGCCCACTGCATCTAGGACTTATTCCAACAGAAGTTGTTCCATTAGTTGGATCGATTCTCGTAACATCCGTCCAAATTGATTTGATCGATGTCGCAAGGTTTTATCGTTTACCAAGCTTAGCGATTGAGTCAGATGGCCATCTAAGTTCCCGGTCGATCCGACTCGGCACAAATATATTATGAAGTCCATCATCTATCGAAAGCGGGGCGCTACATAATATACCACTAAAAAAAAAGTTTCGTCCCGAAACTTAAGAACAAGGGTCTGACCTTAATTTAGACAAACAACGCTGGATATTTCTCTTTCATCTCTGCCTCCATCTCCTATGTCGACTCTTCAATTGAATGGTTCTGCCAAAGCACGCGGACCAAAGACATCGATCGATTTCGTAGCACCTTCTCCTTACGATCCAAAATTTGAATAGGCTCCTCCGAGTAAGACAAGTCAGTACGTAGCTCAAACTGATCGAAGCTAACCACATGACTTGGATCGTGTACGTATTTTCGAAGTTGTGAAACATGGAAAACATCGTACACATCAGCCAAGGCAGGAGGGAGTGCGATCCGATAAGCAACCGTTGTAACTCGCTCTATGATCTCGAAGGGGCCTACAAATCTCGAGCTCAACTTGCCTTTAATGCCGAATCGCATCACACCGCGCATGGATGTTACTTTTAGAAATACATGGTCCCCGACCAAGAATTCTAGCGGTCGTCGACGAAGATCTGTGTAGCTTTTTTGTCGACTTTACGCGATACGGAGTCTATCTCGAATCAAGCGGACCTTTTCGACGGCATGCTCTACCAGTTCCGGTCTAAGCACTTGTCGCTCTCCGACTTCGTCCCAGCATATTGGCGAACGACACTTCCTCTCGTAGAACGCTTCATATGGAGCCATCTGAATGCTCGACTGATAACTGTTGTTATACGCAAACTCTGCAAGCGACAAATACATATCCCAACTAGTCTTTAGGTCGATCGCACACATATGTAACATATCTTCTAAGATTTGATTTAACCTCTCCGTCTGACCGTTTTTTTTGAGGATGGTACGCAGAACTAAAGTTTAGTTTGGACCCATCGCTGCTTGTAGGCTCGTCCAAAAATGTGATAGGAATCGCCCGTCTCTGTCCGAAATTATTAAGGCCGGTACCCCGTACAGTCGAACAATCTCGTCGATGTAGATTTGCGCTAACCGATCGACGCTCTATTCTACTTTAATTGCGATGAAGTGAGCCGACTTAGTCAATCTATCAACAATGACCCAAATCGCATCATTCCCCCGCGGCGTCTTCGGAAATCACACAATGAAATCCATCGAGATGTTGTCCCACTTCTACTCGGAAATGGCGAGGTTCTGCAGCTCTCCGCCTGGCCTTTGGTGTTCCGTTTTCACTTGCTGACATGCCATGCACTGCGACACGAATGTAGCCACGTCTTTCTTCATGCCGTGCCACCAAAAGTTTATGTGCAAGTCCTTGTACATCTTAGTGCTTCTAGGATGTAATGAGTACTTCGCATAGTGTGCCTCCGTCAGAATTTCTTTTCTGAGTTCGGCAGTTTCAGGAATGCAGAGCCTTCCCTTTAGTCGCATCGTCCCGTCTCCGTCTTCTGCAAAGTCAGTCGCCCTTCCGGTTGAAATCAGCTCGCACATCTTCTTCAGGAATGAGTCGTCCTTCTGTGCGGTCTTTATCTTGCTAAGCAGGCTCGATCCTAACTTCAACTGAGCTAGGTGCAGGCGTGAGTACTCAATTTTGAGTTCGATACCCATCGCTTCAAGGTCTCGTCGTATCTCCTTATTTATGGCCAGTGTTCCCATAAACATTCTGCTAAGCACGTCGGCTACCACGTTTCCCATGCCCGACGTATACTCGATCGTTAGCTCGTAATATTTATGAGTTCGAGCCAACGTCGTTGTCGTAGGTTGAGTTCTCATTGCGTAAACAAGTATTTTAGGGTTTTATGATCTGTGTAGATTCTGCAAGCGACACCATAGAGATAGTGCCGCCAGAGTTTCAACGCAAACACGATCGCCACCAATTCTAGGTCGTACGTCGGGTAGTTTTTCTCGTGCTGCTTCAACTGCTGTGAAGCATAGGAGATGACTTTGTCTCTCTGCATGAGTACGCACCCGAGGCCAGTTCCCGATGCGTCGCTGAATATCTGAAAGGCTTCTGGACCGTCTGGAAGTGCAAGAATTGGAGCTGAGACGAGCCGTTGCTTCAACTCTTGAAAGCTGGATTCACAGTCGTCACTCCATTCAAATACTACTCCCTTCTGGGTGAGGCGAGTCAGAGGCGACGCTAGTTTTGAAAAGCTTCGCACGAATCTTCGGTAGTAGCCCGCTAATCCCAGGAAACTCCGAATGTCGCTAGCCGAGGTAGGTCATTTCCAATCTACCACTGCTTCAATCTTCTTTGGGTCCGGCGCGACACCTTCGACAGAGATTACATATCCGAGGAATGTCACGCTACTCATCTAGAACTCGTATTAACTCTGTTTGGCATATAGTTTGTTTTCACGCAGAGTCTGCAATACCGTCTTTAAGTGTACTGCATGCTCTTCTCGATTCTTGGAGTATATAAGGATATTGTCAATAAACACGACTACAAATTTATCGATTTGAGGTCGGAAGACTCGGTTCATCAGATCCATGAAAGCGGCTGGGGCATTCGTTAAACCAAACGGCATGACTAGGAATTCATAATGAACATATCGAATGCAGAAGGCAGACTTCAATACGTCGTTGGACTTGATCTTCAACTGATGATAGCCTGAACGAAGATCGATTTTCGAAAATACTGATGTGCTTGTAGTTGGTCAAACAAGTCGTTGATTCGGGGTAAAGGATACTTGTTCCGTACGGTCGCCTTGTTGAGTTCCCGATAGTCGATGAATAGCCGTATCGATCCATCCTTCTTCTTCACAAATAGTACGGGAGCTCCCCACGGAGAGATGCTAGGGCAAATAAATCTGCGGTCTAACAACTCTTGTAATTGTACCTTCAGCTCCTTCAGTTCTGTTGGAGCCATTCGGTAAGGCGCCTTTGACATCGCCGTATATCCGGAAAGGTGTCGATGCTGAATTCAATTTCTCGATCCGGCGGCATCCCGAACATCTCGTCGGGAAAAACGTCGGGAAAATCTGCCATAACATCAGTCTGCATTGTGTTTGTATTATCCTTCCGCGTGTCTCGAACTGATGCCAAGTATACCGCGCAGCCGAAATGCAGTATATGCCTCGTCAAGATTGTCGATACCATTATTGCCGTCTTCGAGACCATACCACACGAATATGAGAACTCTGTCTTGCCAGGAAGATGAAACACCACTCTCTTCTCCGTGCACTCGATCGTTGCATGACAAGCGCCCAACCAATCCATGCCCAGGATTATGTCGTACTCTTTGATGCCTAGCATCCAAGGATAGATTTCTTCCTCCGATGCAAATATGGCCATCCCTACAAATAAAGTTTACAGGCACATCGACTCCCGACGGAGTGCTAACGCTAATATTCATATCTAGTGATTGTATGGTTATTTTATTTTCTTTCGCATAATCAGCAGATATAAAGCTATCCGTCGTACCCGAATCGAATAGTACTCGATCAGGTATATTTTTGTAGAGTAATATACCTGTTACAACAGTATCGAACGCAAATGCCTCATCCCGAGTTAAGACATAAACTCGACCTTGAGCTCCGTGGCGTTGATTCTGCGGGTTGACGGGCACCGTATTTGCGCATTGCAGTATCGGCGCTTTGTGTTGATTCGGAATGTTCCTTGGTGGGTTATGTTGATTTAGAACTTTTTGCGGGCAATATGTAACTATATGGCCTACCTCGCCACACTTGTAGCAAGATCTCGTCACACAATCGGTGGTTCGGTGCCCACGCCTACCTCATCTACTGCAATATTGTCCTCCATGGCCCCGGTTATCAAAGGTGTTCGGACGTTTTGATACTCCCGATCTTTCGGCGTCGTTAGGACGCTTGTTGAAGTGGTTACGAATGACATGCACGGCTCTATGCGACATGTGGCCAAAGTCACGCTCACTGTCGAGAGCGGCATCGTAGGATTCACGGTATGTTCGGCACCTTTGATTCATGACGTCCCTTCGTAGTTCGTCATTTAGGCCTTGTTGGAAACGTTCATACCATGCTTCTTTGTTGGACAGGAAGGCGCCGGCAAACTTTGCCAGTTTCGAGAAGCTCGAGTCATAATCGTCGACAGACATATTTCCCTGTCGCAATATCATGAACTCGTCTTCTTTTTGACGACGGACGGCGCGAGGAACGTACTATTCAAAAAAGGCTTCCTTGAACATTTTCCAGAAAATTGTGGTGTCGGTATCGGTTTCATAGATTTTCTGCTTCTTAGCTGCCCACCAGTCGTAAGCCCACAGTTGTAGCTGTAACGCCGCACATGTTACCCTCTGGGACCCTTCAATGCTAAGCAGATTAAATAGGTCCTCAATCTCCGCGAGCCACCCCACGATCACATCAGGCTCTGCTCGGCCGTTGAATTTTGGTGGATTCATCTTGCAGAACTCCTTTGCCTTGAACAAGGAAAAAGAATTTATCATTTGCGGTTGAGCTTCTTCTTTCTCGTCTTCATCTTGATCACCTTGCTTCTCCTCGGGTACCACGATCGTTGCCTTGGTATCGCCCGCCATCTTGCTCACTATCTAAGTCAGGGCGTCCATCTGCTTCTGTTGTGCATCAAATTGGGCTTTGAATTGCATCTGAAGCTGTTGCTGCTGCAGTTCCATCAACTGTAGCATTTTCTCCATAGTCGTCTCGCTAGGACCACTCTTTGTAATCGACGTACTATCTACGGTTTGGGTTGTTGTGCCGGGATTGTTCCTATTTTTCTTAGTCATTCCTACAAAACAGAGTAAACCTGTTAGTATTTTTCAAAAATATCTACGGGCTTACCTGTATGGAACTTTTATTTCATGCAGCATGTGTCACGCCCCAGAACCAGAATACTGGAGAGCGGGGGCAGACATAGCCAGCTACGTATAACGGAATGGAATCCACACCGCTATACGGTCACGGCTGTCTAGATATGTGAGGGTTTCACTACAATCCATCAGTCTCTTAAGGTCATAAAATAGCCTATTGTCTCAATCTCAACCAACTAATAATAATCACAAGATATCAGATCACCAAATATACAATTGTAAGGCGTCCCAAACATTACATATCCAGATGATCATGAAGCTAGTCGTACAAAATGTAAGGACTAGCAAGAGTTTAAGTCATACATTATCAACCTCGAGTTGCCAATCATGCTTACAGCCCGTAGGCAGACAGTAAATAAAGTTGCAAACGAGCTAACACTTGCTCGGCGGCTAAATGCCTCAAAAGAATAATTTTACAATAGAGTGGGAGAGCAAAAATAAACCCACTCGTTGCCCTGGTTACGCCTGGTGACCACCATCGGGCTGAAAAGCAGGGAGATCCTTTGGTGCTGCTTCGGTATCTGGCCATACAAAACCAGCTGGGTCAGACCCCAGAAAGAGCAAGTGCCACAAAGGAGGCTTCCCTTAAGAACTAAAACCAGCAATTAGCACAAGAGTAAAATTACATAATAAAAGGCAGTAGTTTAAGAAAAAGCATGATGGGTAATTATAAAAGACAATCTTGTATAGAATCTCTAAAAGACAGGACATATGGAAAGAAAGCATGACAGGATGATATACGATAAGATAACCATGGGACTATTCAGATAGCCAGGTTACAACCCGTAAACCAAACAAGGACCGGGGTTGTAACCCTTCGTCTGAACGGAACTTGGTTTCTCTCACCATTTATCGGCAAGATAAATATAAGAAATCAGGTCAAGTAACATTCTGGAGTGACAATCATTATAGTGACGATCTGGAGTGACAATCATTATAGTGACAATCTGGAGCGACAATCATTATAGTGACAATCTGGAGTGACAATCATTATAGTGACAATCTGGAGTGACAATCATTCAATCATTCTGGTACAATCTTGCAATCAATCAATTCTAGACAATACTATACTGGACTAGACTCCATCCAAGCAATCACGGCCAATCATTGCCTACGGCTTTCTACATTAACTAACTAGGGTTATCACAATCCTAGTTACTAGCAAGATGCAATGAGATGCTCCAAGTAGTCACAGGCCCTGCAGCTATCCAGGTTATCCAGGCAATCATTATAGTGACAATTCAGAGAGTACAATGCATTAGAGTGACAATAGAGTTCAATTATTTAAGTGACAATCAAGAGTGCCCCACATGACAGTGGACTGAAAATGTGCCCTACTCGTCGGCAGGCTACAAGTCCAAACATTTGCGACCGGAATAACGGGATCGCCTGTAACTGGGGAACATCTCTTCATGTCTAGTGAATTATACTAGTCATTAACCTTAGTCCATTTCAGTAGGTACTCCTGACCGTGGTACTCAGGAGTTCCCTCCTAGATATGATGCAAGACAGGACTGGATTATTTGTACAAGCACAATCGCCTACGGTGTCAGGATCAATTATACAGGTCATGTTATGTCAGGTAGCCGTCGCAACAGTTATTCGAGAAATCATGTCAGGTTATCATGTCAGGTGTACTTTGTCAGGAGTGCGCCACGACGGGCCACTATCAGGTCATGCCAGGTTATCATGTCAGGAGTGCACCACTACGGGTCACCATCACGTCATGCTCAATTATCAATTTCAAACATACAAATGAATTCATGATTTTCAAGTTCAGGACAAAAGGCGTAAGGATATAAAATGAGCGTAAAATATCTAATAGAGGTAAAGCGTACTCATGTTGTACTGAAGTTACAAGATACATAATAATAATAAAAGAACAATATTAACAATAGTAGCAATAATAATGTAACATGGCACGACAAGGAAGTCCATGCGGCTGGGTCCAGGCAGAATTCTATGCGGCTGAGACAACAGGGTCTTATGCGGCCAGGGATAACAATTCTTATACGGCTGGGAATAACTTCCCATGCGGCTCAACTGGTATGGGTTCATGCGGTCAGGTTGGACGAAATCCCATGCGGCCCAATTTAGATGAGTCACATACGGCTCAGGGGGAGTGAGCTCCATGCGGCTCAGAGAATTAGTCATATGCGGCTGAGGCAAATTAAGTCTCATGCGGCCAAGGGAGAATGTTCCCATGCGGCTGGACAGGGCAGGGTCTTATGCGGCTGGCGAGAAACCGAATCCATGCGGCTCAAAATGAATACTTGCCGCATGAACTTATCATGCGGTCAAGTGCTGCCATGCGGCTCAGGACTGTGCTTCTTCTCCAAATTTCCGAGAAGAAGCACACCAAGAAACCATGGCTGCCATGATGCATAAAACCCTCATCCGGAGTCCAAATCCGGACTTTCTTAGGTCAAAATGGGGTAGAACGAGCTACTCTACAACATAGAACCAACAAAACTTGAAAGTAACAATGTTAAATAGATCAAAACCCAGAAAATCCGAAAAAATAAACTTAGATCTACAAGAATCTAGCCATGGAAACGAAAAATGTCAAGTACTAAAGAGTGTTAAAATGCTACAAGGAAGAGAATGAAACAATAATATTTGGGTTCCTCCATGAAGCAAGATGCACTTGCCTAGCTTTCTCTCTCTCCCTCTCACTCACAGGTTGGTGAGAAATTTAATGGTGAAGGAAGATGATGATGAATGAAGAGAGAGAAATGAGAGAGTGCATTAATAAAGGGGTTGGTGGTGGTAGGTAGGAGGTTCACCCCTTGGTTCATGATGAACCAAGAGCAATCCCAGACCGAACCAACCAACCCAAATCAGGAATAAACCAAGCCAAGAAGGAATTAAGCAAGAAAATCATGCAATACAAGAATAAATATGTACACGTATTCCAAGAATACGAAATATGAACACAGGCATTACAGCATGTCGACAAGCATTCAATCGAGCCATCGCAACGGACATTCCAACAATGAAACATTTTTCGAAAATCTGAGAAAACATAACTGTGCTCTGATACCAATTTGTCATGCCCCGAGTCGACAAACCGTTCATCCCAGGTGTTATTTTATCGAATCGATCGTCCTCACTAAGGCGTGATGTCGTACGAGTCTGGAATTGCACTCGTACAAGACAAGAACGTTACGTTGAGTTTCATATTAATACGCCAAGTTAAAACTTTACAAATCACATCATAATATAAGATGCAGTATAGGAAGATAGAAATTTGCTTTTCATTCATAGCTTGCAACGAAGTGCAAGTCGTAATTACATTGGATGTCGTTGCGGCTACATTGATTGAAACAGAAAGAAATACACTCGACAAGCTGCCTGAACTAACGCTTGTCGTTCCATACATTCGCCCCTTTATACATAAGCCGTCGATTGAATTGGCTTCAAAATACTTCAGCATAGAAAGAGCTTCAAAATGCCTCTCCGCACTTCAGGTTCAGTTTAGAGCGCCCGTCGCACCTGGAGAAATTGGGGGAGGGGATTAGCACACTTGCTAAGTGGACGAGACGAACCCACTCGTCTAAACTGACTCTGATTGTTAATGTAGATATGCTTTAGAGTTGTCTTTCTATTTAGAACTAAATGAATTCAGTTCATATCGATAGCCATCTTTGAGTAATAAAGCATACAGTAAAATATAGCGATTTATCGTATTTTTTACCACTGTCGTGCTCGTCCCTGCATAAAAATAGAGATAATATTTACTACCTGCATAAGATAATAGGTGAGCATGCTACTATCTTATATGCGCGGTCATTGATGTTACACATCACGTGGGACTATCTCAACGGTATTTCGGCCCGTTCAGTCTAGGTTGCAAGCCTGACTGATGGTCCCGCAATGCATCAGTGCCGAAGCACGATTATTCATTCCTCCTAGGTCGATTCGATTTCGATGTCCCGGATACCGATTCGAGGAAAATCAACTTGTGCACAAGCTGTCCATGACCATGCCAATGCGTGAACAGTTTAATATATGTAAACCGTTTTGTATAGCACGGACAGTATTGAACGGCATTATCATTTCTCCCAACTCATGCAACGATTCATTTTCCCCAAGCTGTACTCCCGATTTAGCATCCCGTGGGCACCAAATTGTTCGAGGCATCATAACCCACAATCGACATTTCATATTATTTTGCAGCACGTAAATAGTCTATCTTTTTACTAGAACCTTAAACTTTCTCGTTTATGTGAGAAACTTGTATTTTTTTCAGAGTAGATTACTCTAAATCGATACGTTTTCCCCGAGTTCTTGACCTTAGTGGATTGGCATGCAAGCATCGTCGATTTGAATGAATTCGAGGCAAAGAAATTTTGTTTGCGGGACAGAGTAGAAAAGAAGGGGCTGAATCACCCACCAAGTTTCACGATCGTGCCGACCGTTGAAGCGCTTCGCAACGTTCAAGCTTTAGTTATGCGAGCTCCTGCAATGGCACCAACACTTTGTTAGGATTCCTTCTTTTTCCCTTGCTTCGAAATTTGAAGATTGCATCCAGAAAAACGACGCGAAAGCACTTCATCAAAACCCAGCGGCAAAAGCTCCAAGAAAATTATACAGCGGTCCGGTCCCGTCGAAGGGACTCTTATATAGAGCTCACTCGCCGAGACGCAGCCCGCTGCATCTAGGACTTATTCCAACAGAAGTCGTTCCATTAGTTGGATCGATTCTCGTAACATCCGTCCAAATCGATTTGATCGATGCCGCAAGGTGTTATCGTTTACCAAGCTTAGCGATCGAGTCAGATGGCCATCTAAGTTCCCGGCCGATCCGACTCAGCGCAAGCATATTATGAAGTCTGTCGCCTATCGAAAGCGAGGTGCTACACATCTCTATAATAGTAGTACGATATAGCAAGTTAACAACATCAATATTACTCTATCTTATCTTGGTTCTTTTTTATTTAGCGTTAACAATCTCATGGCATATATAAAAAAAGATTATTAACATCTTTTATTAAGTGTAAAGGCAAAAGAGAGAAAGATCAATATCGTCCACCATTTGACAAATTGATTTCGTCCTGGCCAAGCAGATCTCTTATTCTGCACGAATCCAAGTCTAACCAAGCCCTTTTAGCAAAAAAATTCAACACAATGCACCGGGCGAAGCGGGACATTACAACATATTTTCTGTTTTTTGAGACATCGTGATTGTATATATTAGACAACAACTAATGATGCGATTATGTATAATTGACACTTGTACTAGCATCTCATTTTGTCATGCTAGTTTCATGATCATTTTGATAGAAATCAGAGACGCCTTTTTGCTTTTTCTTATACTAGTATATATGCTTATATATGCACGTGCCTTTTCACGTATTTTATAATAATTGTAAAGAGCAAATAAAAACCTTATTTTTTTTCCTTTAAGTAATTGCATAACTACCCATATTAAATTTAGTGAATAATTTTAATTAGTAAACATAGATGAGGGTATTTTTTTTGGAACAAAAATTTTCATGGTGAATCCTATATTTCTTAATACAGTAGTTTAGATATATGCATGTGCCTTGTACGTATTTCATAATACTTGGAAAGAGCAAATAACAACCTTAATAATTAATTTTCTATAGGTAATTACATAACTATCCATATTAAATCTAGTGAACAATTTAATTAGTAAACATATATGAGGGTATTTTTGGAAAGGAAACTTCTACGGTGAAGTCTACATTTCTTAGAGCATCTCCAACCCTATTGTGAGTTTGAAAAAAATGGTTGCCACATAGGAATGACAACCATTTTTTCCAAAAGTACTTCTCCAATGCAAATGTGAAAAAAATGTGGAGTTGACAAGGCAATGACATGGCAAAGACAATGTGAAGTTGGTTGTCTAGATCTAGACAATGCACTTCACAATGTCTTTGTGTCCACATCATCATTTGTGAATAAAAATATTTATAAAAAGAAGTAGAAGAGTAAAAGTTGTCTTGGAAGTTGTAAAAAATTAATTTGTATTGTTTTCTCAATACTTTTGCATTGGAGATGACCTTTTAAACTCATTGTCATTTGTGAATATATTTTTGCCACCTATACAAGACATTGTCTTGTGTCCCATGCCACATAAGATTCACAACACAAAACAAGACAATAGGGTTGGAGATGCTCTTATTATATAGTAGTATAGATATCATATTTTACTTTTTCTTGTTTACCTAATTGAGAAGCATGTTATATCGTGAGACCTAAGTTGATTATTATATTGTAGTATGCACCTCCTTGTCTAGGTACAACCGTGTTCGTATTGTGAGATATTGTAGTATTTCATAGCACGTATCTAGCCTGTTCATATTCTCGTTCTATGTATTTCGGTATTAGAGTGTGACAATGTTGATAAATATTTTAACCTCAAAAAACAAGAACATGATAATTAGGAGGAAAACGATGAATACATCCTAATAAATTATACAATGTGGACAAACATTTAGTTTATTGTATATATTTTTCGAGGATGGAAAATCAAGTAGACTACCGAAAGATATTATTCAATAGGATGGGCTCACCACATGACATTAGTGAATATTGGTTTTCCTCCGATAATGTCATGACACAGCACTAAATCTAAATTGGAGGGGACTCGAGGTTTTCCACTGCCTCTTGATGAGCTCGTCCCACTGAATAATTTTTCGACTACCGGGGTACAACTTTTTTATTTCTTCAATATGTATGATAATTTGGCAGAGTTGATTTATTGAAATTAATGTTTAAAATATTATTTTTAAGTATTATCACTCGCTCTTAAAATTCTAATCCCCAATCTAAACTTCAAAAATCACTCTTTTTTCACTAAACACAATGCCATACGAAGCATTTAATACTCTCCATAATTTACTTATGCACTCCAAACACAAAAGAAATAAATTTGTACAAACCCACAATTGAATGGGAAGTTAAACCATGCAATCACAACAGTTAGCAAACTTCTACATCAAAAAATTCTTCCCGGAATCTACTCTGAGAATTCTGGAGGACACGCGAAGGAGAAGATCGGACACCTTCCTCGAGCTAGGCCGCTCGGCCGGAGCCGTCTTGGTGCACTGCAGAGCCACCTCGAGCACCTCAAACATCGACGACTGCTCGCGCGGCGCCAGGGGCTTCAGCGCCGAGTCCAGCAGCTCCTCGCAGGCCGGGGGCGGCACGTTGATCCTGGACTCGACCCACGACACCATGTCCATGTCGCCGCCGAAGGCATGCGAGGTCGGCATCAGCCCGGTGACGAGCTCCATCAGCACGATGCCCAGGCTATACACGTCGCTCCTCTCCGTCGCCCTCATCGAATAAGCATACTCTGAGAAAAATATCGAAACAATGTTGGATTAAGTAGGCTTTTGTAATTATTTATCATCTTCGTCTCATAAATCAAATAGTAAAATTCTACGATACTGTTACATTGTCCGTAGTTTGTAATAGCAAACGTAACCGTCGGCCGACATGGCAATCGTCCATTGGCTTCCGATCCGGATGGAACCCGGAGATAGTGGGGGTACAATGGATAGCCGTCACGTCGGCCAGCGGCCACGTCCGCGAATACAACCTGCAGGCAAAATATCATTTTCCAAAATTCTAACAAAGAAGTGTCATACCTGGCGCAATGTAGCCGTAAGAACCGGCAAACAACGATCCGGACTCCGTGCAGCCTCTCGAGTCGGCCCGGCGCGTCTCCGCGACAGCCTTGGCCAGCCCGAAATCGCCCAGGTGTGCCTCCATGTCGCCGTCGAGCAGCACGTTGCTCGACTTGATGTCCCTGTGCACGATCCGTGGCACGCAGTCGTGGTGCAGGTACTCCACCCCCTTGGCGAGGCCGAAGGCGATCCTCACCCGGCACTCCCAGCTGAGCTCCCTCTTCCTCTTCTCCGCGGGCCGGTGCAGCCAGTCCCACAGGCTCCCGTTCTCCATGTACTCGTACGCGATGAGGTTCGACCCGTCAGCGCAGCTCAGGAACCCCAGCAACTTCACCAGGTGCCGGTGCCGGATCCTGCCCAGGGTCCGGACCTCCCTCGCGAAGCTCTTGTCCGCCAGGAACAGCTCGTTCTCCCTGTGCGCGATCCTCTTCACCGCCAGGACCTCGCCGGTGGGCAATTCGGCTCGGTAGACCTTGCCCGAGCCGCCCGCGCCTACCACGAACTCGTCGCAGAGGTTCCTCGTGGCCTCCATGATAGAGTCCCACTTGAAGTCCCTCCTCCCGGACCCTTTCATGACCAGCTGCTGCTGCGTGTGCGAAGAGCTCGAGGAGTAGGCGCAGTTCACCTCGCTCCCTTTCGACGAGCAGCGCCTTGATCTCGTCAAGAACACCGCC
Source organism: Iris pallida (assembly GCA_029216955.1). Taxonomy (NCBI): domain Eukaryota; kingdom Viridiplantae; phylum Streptophyta; class Magnoliopsida; order Asparagales; family Iridaceae; genus Iris; species Iris pallida. The sequence continues at coordinate 5,249,165 of JANAVB010028397.1, read as the reverse complement.
AGCGCAATGAGCAAGAGAACGACGGCAACGGTTACGGAAGCGGATACCACTGCGACGGACGCGGAGTTCAGAGAAGAGCTGCTGCGGGCGGCGGGCGCGGGAACGCCGCATTGCACGAGGGGCACACCACAGAGGGCAAGGTTAGCCGCGAACGAGCGAGGCGGCCACCGGGAGAACTGCTGGCCCAGTCTGCCTTGGAGCTCGTTGTAGGAGAGGTCGAGCTCGACCAAGCCGATCATGTCGCCGATTTGGCGAGGAACGCCTCCAGTCAGCGAGTTGTGGGCAAGGTTGAGGTCTTCAAGCTTGGAGAGGGACGCAAGGGAGGGCGGGATTGCTCCGTGTAGATCGTTGTGGCTGAGGTCTAGTGCACTCTGTAGATTCTGCAACAGTCCGAGCTCGGACGGGACGGCGCCGGAGAACGAGTTCTCCGAGAGCCGGAGTTCGTAGAGATTGCTCAGTTTTCCAATCGAGGCAGGGATTGGTCCAGTGAACCTATTGTGGCCGAGGTTGAGGACATTGAGCGAGGCGAGGTCGCCGATACGAGAACTGACCGACCCGTTCAGAAGGTTATTGTCGAGCGACAGCGTCAAGAGTTTCGAACAGTTGAAGAGCTCGATCGGGAGAGGCCCCGAAAGCCTATTCGAAGACAGCTTCAGCTCTCCCAGCTGAGCCAAGCTCCCCAACCAAGCCGGGACGGCTCCGGTGAGCCGGTTGCCGTTGAGATCAATGTGCGTGAGCCCCTTGCAAGAGGCCAAGTCCTTCGGTATTTCTCCGGTGAGCGAATTGCCCGAGAGGTCGAGGAGCGAAAGGACGCCGATACCGCCCAGCGTCGGAGGGATTTCGCCCGTCAGCCGATTGCTTCCGAGCCTGATCCTTTCGAGGCCGGCCGAGTTACCCAACTGTGCGGGGATCGCGAGGTTGAAGGAGTTGTTGGTGAGGTCGAACGAGAGGAGGTTGCTCGAGCCGCAGAGGGGGAGGACGCTGCCGTTGAGCCTGTTGTTCGACAGGTTCACTCTTGTGATGTTCCGGCAGCCGAACATCTCGTCGGGGACGCTCCCCTCGAGCGAATTGTTGTAGAGCATGAGCTGCTGGAGGGACTCCAGGAGCCCGAACGTCGCGGGGATCCCGCCGGACAGCTGGTTGTCGGCCAGGTCGAGGATCTCGAGCTGCCGGCAGCGGCCCAGCGCCGCGGGGATCGCGCCCGAGAGGCTGTTCTGACGGAGGTGCAGGAGGCTCAGCCACTCCAGCCGCCCGAGGCTCGGCGGCACGCCGCCGCTGAGCTGGTTCCCGTAGAAGTCGACCATCCGCAGGCTCGAGCAGTTGCCGAGCGCCGTGGGAATCTCGCCGGAGAGCTGGTTCTCGAAGAGGTAGAGCGTCTCGAGGCTCCGCAGCGTGCCGATCGCCTCCGGGATCGGGCCGCGCAGCGCGTTGTCGTTGAGCGCCAGTGTCTGGAGGCCGGTGAGGTTGCAGAGCGCGGGAGGGATGTGGCCGGAGAGGCTGTTGTTGTTGAGCAGGAGGTCGGTGAGGGAGGCGAGCCCGCCGAGCTCGGAGGGGATGGCGCCGGTTAGACTGTTGTTGGCCAGGTCCAGCTGCTGCAGCGAGCGGCATTGGGCTAAAGTTTTCGGGATTTCGCCAGCGAAGCTGTTGGTCGACAGCATCAAGTGCTGCAGGCTCGGCGCGAGGCTGCGGCACATGTCGCTCGGCAGCGGTCCCGACAGCCTGTTCCCCGACAGCACGAGAAAATTGAGCTCCTCCAGCTGGAAGAGCTCGTCCGGGATCGCTCCTTCGAGCGAGTTCGCCGACAGGTCGAGAGTCCGGAGGCTGCTCAGCCTGCCGAGCGACTTCGGGATCGCTCCTTCCAGCCGGTTGTTCATGAAGTTGAGGTAGGCGAGCTGGCCCAGCTCGCCGAGCCGGCTCGGGATCTCTCCCTCGAGCGAGTTGTTGGCGAGGTTGAGCAGCCGCAGGCTGCTCAGCCCGCCGAGCTCCGGCGGGATGCTCCCGCTGAGGCTGTTGCCGGAGAGCGTGAGCACGACGAGCTCCCGGCAGCCCCCGAGCTCGGGCGGGACCGGGCCGTCGAGCCGGTTCTGCTGCAGGACCAGGTTCTCCAGCGCGGCCAGCCGGCCGAGCCGGGCCGGTATCGGCCCGGAGAGGTTGCAGGAAGCGAGGCCGAGGACGGCGAGGCCGGCGAGGTCCCCGAGGGAGTCCGGGATCTGGCCCGAGACGTCCGGGTTGTCGCCGAGGCGCAGGACGCGGAGGCTCGGCAGCGAGCCGAGGCCGGGGGGGATGGGTCCGGAGAGGCGGTTGGAGTAGAGGAGGAGGACCTCGAGCGCGGAGGCGTTCGAGAGGTGGGGCGGTATGGCGCCGGAGAGGCGGTTGGAGGAGAGGTCGAGGACCGCGAGGGAGGCGAGCAGGCCCAGCGCGGGCGCCAGGGACCCCGACAGCGCGAGCGAGGACAGGTTGAGCCCGGCGACCGCGCGGGAGGAGGAGGAGGAGTCGACGCACGAGACCCCGGTCCAGCGGCAGTAGTCGGAGTTCTCCGGGGACCAGTCGTCGAGCGCGCGGAGGGGGTCGTCGACGAAGGCCTCCCTCACTTTCAATAGAGCGTCCATTTGACTCGAGGAGGAACATAGAGGGACCAAGAACATCATGATCATGAAGAAGTACTTGGCCATTTTTGTTTGTTTTTGGCTACTACTCTTCACTTGTTGAGTTGTGTAGTGCTACTTGTTGTTGTTGTTATATGCGTGCGTGCATGCATGCATGGGGAGTGGCAGTGTGCATTGGAGGGTGTGAACTGTGAAGTGTTGAAAGTACAATAAATGGAACCGCAAGGGTCAGCCAGTGAGAGGGAGGGAAGGATATGGGGGAGCTCACGCAGAGATATTGCGGTTGGGGAGGATGGAAAGAGGGGGGTTGGAATGCTTCATTTGTTGCAGACTGAGGTCATTGTGTGTGTGTGGGTGTGCATTGCATTGGAGAGTTTATTTTTTGTTGGGACTTTGCAGCTCTTCTATTGGGTTTGGTGTGACTCTCTTTAAATAGTCCAACAAAACCAAAAAGGGAGAGGTGCCAAGCATTAGATTATAAGCTCTAATTATGGGGGCATTAACACTGATAATCATGATACTTACTCATGGAGGAGAAACATTTTTCATGGACTCCCAAATATATTACCCATCCCCACTTGCATGCATCTCAATTTGTACAAAGAGTTTGATCATCTAGGGCTGTAAAATAATTCAAACGGCTCGCGTCCGACTCGCGTTTGGCATGGTTCAAATTTGATTAGAAGCTGGTTTGTGGGCTGATCGGTATCGAGATTGATCGATTTTTTCTGTTTGAATGTGTGTTTGAACCGAATTCAATCATAGGTAATTTGATTCAGTCTTGTTTACGAACGAGCTCGAACTCGACTCAATTTTTCGTATTAGGATTTTTTCCTAGTATATGTGTGTTGTATTTATAGTATATTGCTCCTCTTTATTCTCTCTCAAATCTTAATAATTGTGTCCAGATGACGTTTTGATGCGCTGGAGTCGTGATCTTCTCAATTTTTCTTATTGATTCAACAAAAAATCTTTAGGACTTGAGAGCAATAGTGTTTAATGGAGCTTTGGATTAGTCTTGATTCGGACTCGGTTTGTGTTCGTCCGAGATTGTAAATCGGTTCTCCTAACTACTAGCTATGACTACAATATCTCATATGTTTATTATATTTTTCTTCTCAACCTTATTTTTCAATGGAATTTATAACGGGTTATATGCAATTATGTCACATTCTAATTTCGTATGACCTAAAAGCGCTACTGGACTTGATGCCGTGCAAGTCTAAATTGTACTTGTACAAGGTAGACAACAAAACGTAGGTCAAAGAAATGATCTAAAAAAAATCAAAGTCACGTAGCAGAAACAAATAGAAAGTCGATATACACAAGATATAAAGCCAAAGAATAACTGGATTACAAACACTCTCTCATGACTCTCTCTCTCTCTCTCTCTCTCTCTCTCTCTCTCTCTATATATATATATATATATATATATATATATATATTTTGAAGCAATGGGTAATTGTCGCGAACTCGTGACCACTTGGGCCGCATGCATCTCTCTCTCTCTCTCTCTCTCTCTCTCTCTCTCTATATATATATATATATATATATATATATATATATATATATATATATAATGAAACATGCTGCTAGGCTTAACTCAAGTAACTATAAAATAAATGATGTTTCATACATTATACTTTCTATATACAAAAGAATCACAACACATCAATAAATATGTATTTTTTATGGGTGAGTCCATTTTTGTTCATCCACCAGAACCAAGGTGCTTGTTCACCCTCCAATAAATGATTGACGCGTGTTAAATCCTTTAGTCAAAATTACTTTGAATGTTTACAAAACCACTTTCAAAGTGGTTTATGTTGAATGGATTTGACACATTTCAATCCTTTGTTGGAGGGTGAACAAACACCCTACTTTTGATGGGTGAACAAAAATAGACTATTTATGGGTACTCCTATAATTATAAAAGCATATTAAATAAGAGTCCATTTTTCTTAACCCACAAAAATTATGGTGAATGTTCGTCCTTATACTCAAAAGTTGTCAAGTGTCAAAATAGTAGTTAAAACTAGTGTGAATGTCCATCAAACCACTTCCAAAGGAGAGCAGATATGTTGTCCCCAAAATGGATGTGTCAATTTTGTCATTTCTCCTATGCATGCAACTTTTGTAATTCATAATTATTGAAAATTTTAAATTAATATGTATTGCATGCATAGGAGAGAACATAATTGGTACACCCATTTTGGCCACGAATAGTTCGGGGAATCGGAGCCCTGGAAAAGGAAAGTAATTCACTTCCTTTGTTTGGATGCCGAAAAAATGAGGAGGAAAGAAAATCGATTCCCAAGAGGAAGGAAAATAGGAGAAAAATGGTTCCTGCCATCCACCCAAGGATTCATTTTCCCCTCTAACGATTCACTTTCCTCCCAATTTTCTTGGTTTTTACAAACACCAAAAAGAAAATTGGTTGGAATTACAATATTCCAAAGGAAATAAAATATCAAAGAATCAATTTTCTTTTATTTCCTTTCCTTTCCGCAAACCAAACGAGGCCTTTGGGGACAACAGATCTGCTATCATTTCAAAGTGATTTTAGTTTGGATAAAAAAATGACACGTGACATCCCTTGAATGAAAGGGTGAACATTCACCTTAGATTTGGTGGGTGAGCAAAAATAAACAAAAATGGACTCCATTTATCAATATAAAATATTAATTTATCGGTATAAAATATACATATATCAATGTGCATGTTAAATATTCATATAATATATATATTTATTAATGTATTATCATGTTCCCTTAACATAACCTATAAGAGCATCTCAAATGCAATCGTTAGTTTGAACAAAAAAATCTGCCACATAGGAATAACAAGTTTTTATCGTAAAAGTTATTCTCCAATGCAAATGTCAAATAAGTTTTGAAGTTGACAAGTTGACATGGTAAAAATATTGTAAAGTTGGTTATCTATTTATATACAATGTACTTGACAATGACTTTACCTCCACGTCATTACTTATGAATAAAAATATTTAGAAATAAAGAAAAGAGGGAATATGTTATCTTGGAAGTTGAAAAAAAATGAAAACTTTATTGTCTTCTCAATACTTTTGTATTGAAGAAGATCTTTCTACTTCATTGCAGGGCCGGCCCGGAGGGTTGGGTTGTCCTATCCTGGAGCTAATTTTGGTTGCCCTTCACTACAAGAAATTCATATTTTCATGACAATTAATTTATGAAAGTGCAAAATTTGTCAACGAAAGGGATATTTCTGTGACAAGTAAATTTTTTTGTCACTCATAATTTGATTCTGTGAAAAAAGTTGCTTATTGTCACAAAGTTAAATCATTCAGCGACTATATTTTTATTAGTCGTCACAAAATGTTATCACTGAAACAAAATTTTAATTTTTAACTCATGTCAAATACAAGTTTTATGTGACAAATTAAAATATACGTCACTTATGGTATATTCTGTGACATCCTTAAAAAATTGTAACAACAAGTTCTATGTGGCAAGCGAAAATACTTATCATTTAACGGGTAGTATATGATAAGTAAAAATTATTATCACTTAAGGTGTATTCTGTGACTTCTTTAAAAAAAAATTGTAACAACAAGTTATTTGTGACAAGTAAAATAATTGTCACTTTAAGCTGTATTATGTGACAAGTAAAATCTTTGTCACTTAACGTGTTTTTGTGACTTTGTATAGAATTGTAACAGTAAGTTTTATGTGACAAGGAAATACTTGCCACTTAAGGTGTCTTTTGTGACTTTCTTAAAGAATTGTAACAGTAAATTTGTCACTTAAGGTGTATTATGTCACTTAAAAAGTATTCTGACAGAATCCATATATATATTATTATTTTTTCTTTAACAAAATAATGGTTGTGGTGTAAAGGTATGATATTTGATTCTGGAGTAAAAGATTGTGTGTTCGAATCACATAGGATCAAAATATTTTTATTTTTATTTACAATAAGATGTTATTTGTGGCAAAATAGTGCGTCACTTATAACATTCATAGTGACGATTTATGTTGTCACGAAAAGAATACTATCTGACAAGATTTGCTTGTCACAGTTGAAAACGTTTGTGACGCCATAGTGATAAGGTTTGTGCTGGGAACGCGGTGTGACCCGAACCGGAGTTGGCCCATGAGGTGCGATATTGAATTGGGCATATATGCCTTAAAAGAGAATTCTCCTGTAAGGCCTGAACCAATTCCAATTATCTACACCTAGCCAAACAACCTTAGTACCCATGCTACTTTTTGTTCGTTTTCCCCAGCCGAACAACGTTAGCACTCATTGCTACCTTTTTATTCGTTTTTGCCAACCGAGCACCCAGGAGATCCAACATATTGTCATCTCGATTCGTCCGAACACAGAACTAAATCTGACATGTTCATCCACACCACAATTGTGTGCCAACTATAACGTCTTGCTCCACCTTGGACTAGTTAAATCCGATTAGTCAAACCCACCTTTGAAGCCAATGCGTGTAGTTGTATATGCCTCTAACTCACCTTGAGAAGAGAGCCCGTATATCCGTGTATACGTATCACGACCCGTACCCGATTTTCGGACACACGAGCGTGAGCAAGCCAGCTACGTATCGAGCGGACTCCAGCCCGACTCGAGTACGTATGAGCTATTAAGGTCATGGTATCATGGCTAATATGGTAATCTATAGTGTATCTCAATCCACAATAATATATAAGACAAGAATGAACACTATGGGTCGTGATCTGCAGCCCACTAGCATATATGTCCGATAAGACTCTAAAGGAAATAACAAGAGTCTAAAACTGAATCAAGAAATAGGATATCTCATGATAAGGTATGAAAGCACGAGCGGACAATAAACACAATAACGATACCTGAATCCCGCAAGCGTATCATCACGTCTGCCATCCAGAACTACTAGCTATCTCCATGCAATCACTAAACCTGAAGAGATCATCAGGTCCTCAGGAGACATAGCAAGATACATAAAAACATGCCTATCTAGCAGTTTATCATGCAATAAATAAAATACAGGAAATAAACGGTAAAAGACCAATCAACACGAAAACATGACCATACACGACTGGGAGAACCACTACGCATAAACGAACCGCTGGAGGAGAACAAGGAAACACGATGTCACAATGTCAATGGATAACCAATCGAATACTCAAACCCTTGCCCCTAGTGTGGACTCGCAGGTTTGAACAACTACTAACCCTCGCCCCTAGTGTGGACTCGCAGGTTAGCTTCAACTACTAACCCTCGCCCCTAGTGTGGACTCGCAGGTTAGCTTCAGAAAAATACCATCGCCCCTAGTGTGGACTCGCAGGTGAGGACCAATAACTACTAACCCTCGCCCCTAGTGTGGACTCGCAGGTTAGCTTCAGGAAACAAAACACAGATAATTACTAACCCTCGCCCCTAGTGTGGACTCGTAGGTTAGCTTCAAGAAATCACCCTCGCCCCTAGTATGGACTCGCAGGTGCGGACAGATATCTACTAACCCTCGCCCCTAGTGTGGACTCGCAGGTTAGCTTCAAGAATTCAAGGTACAATAGTTCTGTTATGACTTATTCATCCTATAACTCGATGTGACTCAGTCCAAGTACAGGTGATGATATGACACGATCCAATCAAGATACACGAGAGAACTAATCCAAAATGAATCACAAAATTAACTATAAACAAGGACTATATATATACTAGCATGTACGATGTACAAATCATATGTCAATAATCAACCAGTAAAACTATATAATAATAGAAATATGCATGTAAATAAACTGTAGAGGGAGGCAAGATATACTTGCCTGGTGGTAGCGCGAAGAACCAACAATAACTGTCAACTGGTAAGCCAATAAGTCTGAATCTCACAACTGTCTCCGAAAGCTGCTGTCGTCAAAATAGAGCATTATTCTGTTTTCGGTCGGCCACAGCTGCTTGGTGGCACTCCGGCACTTGTCACGGCGGTGCAGGGCGGCGCGGAGGTGCGCCAACTCCATGGGAGGTCGGCCTGATCGTTGTTTGCCATTAAAATTGTTTGATTGAAAACTTTAACACAAACAGAACAGTATTACAATATAGGACTTAGATGTAGTCCTAGGAGTACACTTTTGTTTAATCTGGGTCCTTAGTGCCAATGGAGCGAGTGGTAATGCGTTGACTCCGTTGACGGGCTGACGACGGTTATCGGTTCTCTGAAGGTGTAGATTCTCTGGGTGCTGGAGCTTACCGAGAGGAGAAAGACGTTGAGTGTCTGTATCTGCCTCTATGATGATTCTCTGTATGTTCGCTATGGATTCTGTGCGTCGGTGAGAAGGAAATGATCCCTCTATTTATAGTTTTGCAGGCTGGCTGCTCATGCGCGCATGTAGGATGCGCTGGTGTATGGGGACGCCACGTGGGGATTGCTGATGGAGGTGCGTGGGATACGCCCTAATCGAGAGGTAGAATTCTTCATACTGCTGTTTGTGAGCCGGCACGTAGCAGGGGAGAAGATCTTTCTGTTACTGAAATCTTGGAAGAGTTGAGTCGAAGGACACGTGTCATCGACCCATGGCTCGGAGATCTCGAATTTGGTGGGGAATGATCTGGTGAGATGCGGCTTGGATTGGGCGCATGAGGAGGCTGCGGCTCATAACCTTTAGGAGTTACGAACCGTTCGGGGCGCATGGCTTTTGAGGCGCATGCAGGCGACTTTCCTTCTGTCTTTTGGGATCAGAGAGCAGTCTGAGGCACATAGCTTTTGAGGCGCATGCAGATTTGGGTGGCCACATGGCAGTAGCCGTCGGGATAAAGTCATGATGACGCTGACGTTGCCGACGCTTCATTTTCTGAAAAAGCTGTCAACTGTTCAGACTTTGGGAGGTGTGCTGCCAACTCTGTCAGTTCAGCATTTAATGTTTCTGACATTCGATGGACAGCTGAGTGGGCACGTCGATTGGCGTTCCACTCGGTATAGAGATGTGTGGGGGCGCATCCTCTGTGATGCGCCTGGTACTGAAGGGCGCGTCTATGTGATGCGCCTGATGCCGAAGGGCGCGTCCGTGTGATGCACTGTCTGACTGGCGCATCCGACATGTCTTTTAATGATGCGGCTGTTTCGCTCCTCGAGTGCTTTAAATAGCCGTTTGGCTGAATTCGAGGCGTCCGGTTCATCCATTTAATGCAAATTCATTGCACGGAATTCGGAGAGCCATCCACTTGGCGCGTGGGTTTGATCTGCCCGACCTATAAATAGTGGCATGGATAGAAGGTTTGCTTCTCGTTCTCTCATGTTCTTCCAACATGAACTTGTTTATTCGAATGTATTCTGTTGACGAGATGCTCCCGAGAGTGAAGATGCGACGCAGTGTCTTCGTTGATGCACTTGAAGGTGACTGTTACATCCAAAAGTCGGAGTCGAGGGCTTCTGAGGCAGGCGGAAGGTGCCTGTTGCATCCAAAGATAGGGATGCCCGAGCCTCGTCTTCGTTGTGCAGGAAGAGCCGTAGATCGGAATGGCGGTGCTACGGCTTTGGTGGCTCTTTCTTCCTTCAAAATGGGTGTAGCCCATTCTGGTTGTGTTGAAAGCTGCTCCTTTGGCCGCGATTTCGATCACGGTCTTCCTTGGTGTTTGGAGGCTCTTTCGAAGCCTCCCCTGGACACAGGTTGGCTTGTGGTTCTTTTCCCTTCCTTGGCTAGAGGGTTGATTGCCACCCTCGTTCTGCTCAATAAATGCTTCATTAGTCGAAGCATTTAGACGACGGTGAGCCTGGCTGGAAGAGCGGCACATAACTGGGCTGCTGAAGGGATGCACATAACTGGGATGCACATAACTGAGCTGCTGAAAAGGATGCGCCTTGCTGAGGACGCATGGTGGGACGCGCCTGGCTGAGGGCGCATGTTGATTGCTGCGCCTACTTGAGAGCCATGTTGGCTGTTGGCTGTAGACTTAGGATCTTTTCTTTGTAGAAATTTTTCTTTGTACAGTCTTTCTTAGACATGTAATAGACTTTTATATGTTGAATAAAAAAGTCCTCTTTCAATGTCTATATTTGTTGCTTTTTGCTGTGAAGTACTTTGTCCAAGCTTTGGCGCATGTAGTCTGGCGCATGGGCTTTCTTGGTTGTGAAATTCCATGCTTCTACAAGACCCCCTTCAAAGTTTTCAAAACTTTTGAATAAGTTTTGGAATACTTTGAACAAGAAGCATGTAGGTCAGGGCACATGACTGTTTGGGGTGCATGTCTGTTCGGGCGCATGCTCCTCTCAGTTAATGCATATGATGATGTCTTGGTAACCGAAAAGATTAATGATGATCTTTTGGTTTTATTTGCTGTTATCTCTTCACAGAACCCGAGGCGACGACTGAGATCACTCCTCATCAGGTCACGCGTGCGACCAAGCCCTATAAATAGGCGAGAGATGGAGAGAGAGAGAGTTCTTCTGCTCTGTGCCTTTGCCTTCTTTAGAGTTCTTCTTCAAAACCCTAACTTCTTCCTCTTTGAGAGAATGGCTCCCAAGACTCCTCGCGGCGGTGCTGGCAAGGGAAAGGAGAAAGGAAAGGAGCCTGTGAAAGTTGTGGCGGCTGACGTTCCCCGTCGGCCTGTCGAAGTTCGGCCGGAGGTGGTTGGTAAGTCTCATCACCAACGCACATAGACCTTGAGTCGATGAGCCCAGGCTCAGAAGAAGACTATAGGGCTGGAGATGCATTCCTTCGCCATTTCTATCGGAGGAGCTGGTCGCACACTGGTGTCCCTGTCTGTAGAAAGGTTTTATCCCGTCTTCAAGGTTGGAAGATCACCAAAGTTGGTCCAATCTACTTGGGTTTTGAGGCCAACGAAGATTTAAAGGATTCGGGCGAAGGTACCACCACTCTGCCTCAATGGGGATTCCGCTGGTTGCAAAGTATTCGGCCGTCCTATCTGGTGTACCGGAACAGGAATCAGTGCTATCTGGAACCGTATCTGCCGAGCCGCTTTGCACGGCAATTTGGTTATGCCCAGCTGATGTTGGATAACCCCAGTATTACCCTGGGGCATGTTGGAAGTTTATTGGATGGTGCACGAGCTTGGCATTACTATAATACCGGATGTACCGGGGCTCGTTTTATGTTGTCCGTCCCAGATCCGCGGCCGCCCATTCTTTACTCGGCCGCCAAATTTTACTGTGTTATGGCTGCCGCGCCTTCGGGATATGATAGGGAGACCAGTCTTATCGCAGGCACCCAGTTAGCAGCGACCGGAGACATGCCGGTGAAAGCCCGATCGCATCGTCCGCTAGGGACGGGTCATCGGGGTGCCTCTTCCGCATCTCAGGCAGAACCCTCGATCGATCGATCAAAACGATGTACAGTTACAGGGGCTGAATCTCCTGCGCCGAAGAAGCAGAAGAAGGCGTCGTCACCGACGGTGTCATCGGACTCAGCGTCCGCAGAGGTAAGGATGCCCTACATAGTCCGGTTTAGGTTCCGCATTTTATGTAACCGATGCCTTCTTTTGTAGGAACCGCTAAAAAGAAAGCCTCGTACTCCAAGATCGGATGGGAGTAGGCAAAAAGAGATGGCGGGCTCGTCTGGAATGCGTATTCTGCCGACTATGATGTCTCCCATGGAGGAGAATCCGGAGGATGCTGTCGTCGTGGAGATTCCGGTATCCCCGGATTATGTTAGGAGAGAAGCTGAGGGATGATGAAGGTCACAACGGAGGCTTCGAATGTCGAGGGGAGCACGCGGCTTCCTGGCGGCGAGGTGGAATAGAGTTCGTCGTCTTCGGATGACGTTGCTCCAGAGCTGCAAGGGTCTGTTACGGGGGCAACAGATATGGTTGGGACAGATGAGAGGGTTGATTCCCCTCCTTGTCATGATGAGGGGAGGTCGGCTATATCATTGCCGAGTCCTACCCCAGCTTCAACCGTAGAAGTTGAGGTGGCTACCGATCAGGAGGTAGCGGCAGATTCTGTCCCTGTAGAGGGACTTGAGAAGGATGAGACCCTTCTGCCGGTCCTGTCTCCCGGGGCGGGCCAGGAGATGAGTGTTGATCTTCCCGTTCTGCCGGGGGAGGTACTGGTCGCTGATAGGACGTTGGGGGTAGAAGAGGTGGCCGTTAACGTCGGTGGTTCCTCCGGGCTTGAGAAGGGCAAGGGTGTGGAACCCTCTGTTACTCCTTCTACTTGGGGTACTATCTCGACGCCTGTGCCGGCTTCCTCTGTTCCTTCGGCTCCTCGGGCTAGCAGTCTGGCCCCTGTCGATGAAGAGCCTATTGATGCCGAGGTTCAAGCCTCGCAGGTTGAGGTTGGCGGATCTTTTTTCGGTCTGCTAACTGTAGTAGCTCCTCCAACTCCTGTTATGATGCCGTAGGTACTGGCAGACGCAGACGAATATGTGAAATTCCTCGTCGAGGGGGTGTACAAAATGCTGTAGAGGGGTGTATCTGCGATGATGGATGCCAACGGGAGCTTTGCGACGGCAAGAACTCTGGCAATGCCCTGTATCGAGCTGATCCGCGTTCACCAAGGCCACGACCATATGGCCGAAATTCTGGAGGCTTCGGTGATCGAGCTGGACGAGCGGCTTGCGGAACTTCAGCGCATCCAGCGAAATGACCTCTCCGTCCTGATAGATGCGGAGAAGGGAAAGTTGATTGCCGAGATCGAGTCTTCCTACAAGGCCACTGTGGGCTTTTGGGAGTGCGAGGTAGCTGAGACTGAGGCCGCGGTAGAGCAGTTGTCTCAGTCCATGAAGAAGACGATGGAAACGCGAGCTGCGTTGGATGCTAACATCGCAGAGATCAACACCCAGATGCGCCACCTTGAGGACCAACGGGCCTGACTCCAGTTAGATGTCGAACATGTCCGGGCTGAACACGTAGCATTCAAGAAGGAGGAAGCGACTTTTACTCAGCGAACTCTTGCCTTGGCTCAGCAGTGACAACAGCTTGATGAGAAGCATGAGAGCGAAACTTCCGCTGAGGCTGTTGAATTGATGCGTCAAGAAGCTGAGCGTCGAGTCCTGGCGACTGTGGAGACCCGTACAGCCGACTTAAGACGTCGAGTCAGAGAGCTCTCAGCCCACCCTGGAGAGGTTCAGGGACTGTAGCTTCTCCTTTTTTTATGTTCTTTTGCAACCCTTGCTGGGGGATAGTGTAGTTCTGTACTGTCTTTTTTTTTTAGAAAATAAAGAAGTACACAACCTTTTTGGTGATGTGTTCATTTTTGTTATTATGAACTTGATGATTTGTGTGGACCTATTATCTTTTGCGTACCTTAGTTTTTAGGTACAGATAATAAGTTTGAAGGAACCAACATGTTTGCTCAGAGGTGATGTGGATATGGCAATCATTGGGTTCAAAATCATAGAATCTTCCTACTCAGAGGTATTATGGACGTGGTAGGAATAATCCTGGGGGATATGCTGAACAACTCAGAGGTGGTGTGGACGTGGAAGTTCTGCGATCAATGTACGACAATGAGGGGTTGTTTGTACGAGATGTTTACTCAGAGGTAATGTGGACGTGGTAAACATGAAGGGTAGCGTCGGCTTACGTAGCGTAAGATTCCACTTTGTAGGGTGTAGAAGAACAACTCAGAGGTGATGTGGACGTGGTTGTGTTTCTACTGAAGGATGCCACGGAACAGCTGGGTTCCGGAAGCGTATGAGTTTGTGGAAGGAGATTGTGTGTGAGCCCCGATGATTGGGCCCACAGATCCCCTTTGGAGAAGTACATGTCTGAAGGATGTCAAGAATAGTACTTCTTTAGGAACTTGCCGTTGATGGACATCATGAACAAGTCCCCATTGGGTTTGGCGAGGCAGTAAGCACCGTTTGAGTATACTGTCTCTATGATGAAAGGTCCTTCCCACTTGGGCTCGAACTTTCCTGGTGTCTTGTGAGTTAACACCATTGGCCTTCTGACTGCTAAAACCAGGTCGCCAACTTGGAAAGTCCTCTGTTTGACCTTCTTGTTGAAAGCCTGTGATATACGGGCTTGGTAGAGTTCGATGCGTTGTTGAGCCAGGAGACGCTTCTCATCGAGTGCCTCCAGTTCCCGCAGACGACGATGGTGATTGTCCTCTTCTGTGAGTTTGTTTGTTATTGCTACGCGGAGTGAGGGTATCTGGATCTCGAGAGGCAGTACCGCTTCGCTCCCGTAGACCAGGGAGAATGGTGTGTTGCCTGTTGGGGTCCGTACCGTTGTGCGGTAGGCCCAAAGGCATTCGCCAAGCTTTTCGTCCCAGTCGCGTTTGTTGGACGACACGACCTTTTTGAGCAGCCTAACGATAGTTTTGTTGAACGCCTCTGCTAACCCGTTTGCAGTCGGATTGTAGGCGGTGGATGCCACATTTTGAATGCGATTCTTGTCACAGAACCTGCTAAAAATGTGGCTGATAAACTGAGGACCATTGTCATGAATGATCCGCCGGGGTACTCCGAAACGGTAAATGACATGATGTTTGATAAAGCTGACCACCCTGGAGCTCTTTACTTTCGCCAGTGGGACTGCTTCTGCCCATTTGGAGAAGTAATCGGTGATGGCCAGGACGAAGCGGTGTCCTCTTGATGAAGGAGGGGTGATTGGTCCCACAATGTCCATGCCCCAGGCTTCAAAGGGCCAGGAGACGACTGTAGGATGTAGTGGTTCAGACGGTGTATGTATGAAGTCTGCATGAAGTTGGCATGCGTGATACTACTTAGCATATTCAACAGCGTCGGCGGCCATGGTTGGCCAGTAGTAGCCCATACGTCGCAGTCGATCTTGCAACTTAGGACCGGGTTGATGAGCTCCGCAAGTTCCGTCATGAGCTTCTCGAAGAGCTTCGGCTGCTTCTTCGTTGGACAGGCATCGAAGGAGGAGCCCATCGAAGGAGCGTCGGTACAGCGTTTTGGTAGCTGTATCGTAGTAGAATCGAAGAGAGCGTCTCCTGACTGAGACGGCTTCCTTCGGGTCCTCTGGAAGGATTCCGTAGACAGCGAAGTCGATGAACGGGAACCTCCAGTCTCGGACATTAACACCAGTGTTCGTCGGCATGGCGTGAGCCACTCGTAAGCATAGGTTGTTTCTAGGACAAACCAAGTCTCGGCCAGTTACCGTGACATAGTGTTGAGTCCCAAGGGGCGCTGCCAATGAGGCTGCGAGGCCAGCCAGAGCGTCAGCCTCCAAGTTTTGTAGACGAGGTACGTGTTCGATGAAGAACCCGGTGAAGGTTGAAATGATGTTCAATGCAACTTCATGGTAAGGGATCAGATCTTCATGGCGAACCTCGTATTGCCTCCGAATCTGGTTCACGACGAGTTTGGAGTCACCGTAGGCTTCCAGATGGTCCACCCCCAGCTGTTGTGCGAGCTGGAGTCCCATGATGAGTGCGTTGTACTCGGCAACATTTTTGGAGCACGGCTTCGAAAGGAAGTAAGTACGCTGGATGACCAACTGATCGGGGGCGACTAAGACTACCCCCACTCCTGTGATGATTTGCGCTATCGAAAAACATCCGCCAAACGGAGCTTCCTTCGGTGACGTTGGATTCTTGGACCTCATCCGGGATGTCTTCATAGAGTTTTGAGGATTCTGGGATGGGGTGTGCAGCTAAAAAGTCAGCCAAAGCTTGACCTTTAATAGCTTTTTGCGGGACAAACACCATATTATATGGTGTTAGCAAGATCGCCCATGTGGCTAGCCGGGAGTTCAATGATCCTGGCTTCGTCATGAGGACTCTGAGCGGATTGACTCGGGAAATGACATGAATTGTCTGGCCCGAGACATAATGACGAGTCTTCTGGATGGCAAATACCAAAGCCAAGCACTCCTTTTCAACGGGGTTGTACCGGTGTTCGGCCCCGATGAGCGTTCGACTGAGGTAGTAGATTGCTTGCTCATAGCCTGTATTGCTGTTTTGAGCCAGCAGAGCGCCAAGAGAATGATCCATGGCACGGACGTAGGGGAGAAATGGTTTGCCGGCGACAGGTGCCACCAGGACTGGTGGGCTCGTCAAGTAGGCTTTGATGTCGTCGAAAGCCTTTTGGCACTCCTCTGTCCAGACATAAGAGACTCCCTTCTTCATGAGCTGAGTAAAGGATTGACATTTACCGAAGAGGTTTGCTATGAACCTCCGGATGTATGCCAGACGTCCCTGTAAGCCCCGAAGTTCTCGAAGATTCTTCGGAGGGTCCATGTTGAGGATGGCTTTGGTCTTCTCGGGATCAACATGAATGCCTTTCGCCGTGATGACAAAGCCCAAGAATTTGCCGCTAGAAACTCCCATGAAGGATTTAGCGGGGTTCATTTTGAGTTGATGTGCCCGCATGAGATCGAAGACTGTCTTCAGATCCTGTAGGTGATCTCCTTTGAGGCGGCTCTTGACTGCGATGTCGTCAACATAGCATTCGACTGTCTTGCGAAGATGTTGACGGAAGATGGTGCTCATAGCTCGTTGGTATGTTGCACCGGCGTTCTTCAAGCCGAAAGGCATCACTGTGTAGCAGAAAACACCCTTCGGAGTCCTGAATAACGTGTGTTTTGCGTCATCGGGGAACATCTTGATTTGATTGTAGCCTGAATACCCGTCCATGAAGGACATGCGTTCAAAGCCACATGTGTTGTCGATCATCACATCGGTGATTGGAAGCGGGAATTTGTCCTTCGGGCAAGCAGAGTTGAGGTCCCTGAAGTCGATACAGACTCGTATCTTCCCATTCTTCTTGGTGACAGGTATGACGTTGGCTACCCAATCTGGGTGTTGTTCCTCACGGATGAAGCCGCTGGTCAAGAGTTTGTCCACCTCCTGATCGATGGCATTCATGATGTCCGGACGGAAACGTCGCTGTTGTTGTTTGATAGGTTTGGCATCAGGTAAGATGTTCAACCTATGCATTGCGATCTGTGGATCGAGTCCCGGCATGTCTTCGTAGCTCCAGGCAAAGACGTCGATATACTCTTTAGCCAGCTGGATTAGAGACTCTTGGTCTTCTCCTTCTAGGCTTTTGCTGATGAAGATGGGTTTGGAAGAAGATCCGTCCCCAAGGTCGATCTGCTCGACTTCGTCTTCGGTGGGAGGTTCACGTAACTCAAAACGATACTCCCATTGTTCTCCTAGGCGTTGAGCCCAGGGTTCTTCTTCGAAGGGTTCCGGCGCTTGTTCTTCGCCTTCACCTTTTTGAGGTTGTGTTGACGTCATGTTAGCTGATAGCACTTTTCTGAAGACTGATCCGATACTGGTATCGGAATCCCAAGTCGATGCTTCGGACGAGTGGGAATGTTCTACGTCTTCTGCGTCTGAACTTTCTGGAGTTGCTGGCGGCGTGACATAGCCTACCCCCCGTCGAGTCCTGGGGGACATGTCACGCCCCAGAACTAAAATACTGGAGAGCGGGGGAATGACTCAGCCAACTACGTATTACGGGTAGATGAATACCGTATAATACGATCAATGCTGTCTAAAAGACGAGGGGTGCATACTACATGAAAATCTCACTATGGTCACTTCACATCTATTGTCTCAATCATTCAAACAAGAAACAGTAATAGAGAACATGTAAGATAAATCAGTAAGGCGTCCCAAATGCTCTGTCAAAATATTCTTGATATCTGGCTTTACAAAACATAGCCAGATTGATGTAGCAAAAGTATACACAATTGTTATCAGCTGCAGTCTGACTTTAATTACAATTATGTAAAAGTAAGTACTAGACAATCCGACTAACATGTCGGTGCCAAACGGCTAAGTATAAAGTAAGTGACAAAACGAGCGGTGAAGTAAGGGACCCACTCGAGTTCTCCTGCGATCATCCCTCTAGTGTTGACCATCTTGGAGGTAGAAGTAAGCTGGATCCTCGGGGACCGGCTCTAAATCTGGCCATGCAAAACCAGAGAGGTTAGACCTCTAATAGCAAGTACCACAAGAAAGCACGACATGAAAACTAAAACCAGTAAGTAAGAGAATATAATAATAGATCTCTGCTTTCCACTAGGATTCACATCACATCACGATACTTCGAACCAACCTCCCAACCAAACAAGGACAGAAGTTGGCCCGTCATGTCCTGACATTCTGATCATCCCAGTTAGGTAACAGAGTAGTACAGTACACAAACAAATCATCTTGAACGGCCAATCAACTCCTACGGCTTGCTATTGTGAGTCCCAAGTTATCCTGGAATAATGCAATTAGGGATTCCGTAGTTCTTACTATGTGCAAGCAAGGCTAGTCTATCCAGTCAATCATGTGCGCCATGCATGAATTAGACGAGTCCTAGCAGGACGCCCGTCAATATACAATATACAATAATAATAAAAGCAGATACTGTTCCCTGCCCGTGTGGCAGTTTTACAGTATCTGTGGGAACCAGCCGGCCCGTCGGGTACTACTTGTCCCAAGGGGGCTGCCATGTAAGAACTCGAGAATCTATTCTCTCCATGCCATCATTATTTTATTTAACTTAATAGTCCCTACGTTGAGTGAAATCCCATGCCGTGGATCATGGTCATTCAAATGAGTACTTTCGTACGGGGTACGATATGCACAACTCTACAACGATACCAGTGCGGTTAGGTTACAGGTCTTACATAGCGTAATGTAACAATCAAATCTAACCACGGTAATCATGCCTTGACCATAAAGTACACATGCTTCTTTTGTAGAAAATAAATAAGTAAATAAATAAATAAATAGATTGAAGCCTGCATGTGCATGTATGTCAATATTCGGGATCAGCCAGTCGATTACAATAGTTCATAACATGAACGTGTCTCATTCATTCAATTCAATAAGACGACTAGCCAGTCTCTTAGTTCCAACTAGGAACGCATGATCAATTTAGTCAAGATAACCATTATTATCAATGGTGACAAGGCATAAAAGTCAATTAGTATTCAGTGGGGTCGAGTCTACAACTCTCAGGGTTTAATTCCAGTCAATCGGGGTATCTATAACTCAGTTCATGACACATGGTACATCCCACGTAACAATCTATATTTAACAGAAATATCAACATATCATGATTATATCTAGTCTCATGCCAAAAGACGGAAGGATATAAAATGGACGTTAAATATCTAATAAAATATCAATATACAGGGCTATAGAAGATCTAGGATAAGTAGGCTACGCTCATGTCAGCCTACGCTCAAGTCAGGCTACGCTCAAGTCAGGCTACGCTCAAGTCAGCGTACGCTCAGGTCAAGCTAGCGTATGGACTCCATACAACTCCTTACTATTCAAGTCAGCGTATGCAAGTCATACGCTCCCAAAAGGTAGCGTATGAACTCCATACGACTCCTGACCATTCAAGTCAGCGTATGCAAGTCATACGCTCCCCAAAGGTAGCGTATGAACTCCATACGACTCATGACCATTCAAGTCAGCGTATGCAAGTCATACGCTCCCCAAAGGCAGCGTATGAACTCCATACGACTCCTGACCATTCAAGTCAGCGTATGCAAGTCATACGCTCCCCAAAGGTAGCGTATGAACTCCATACGACTCCTGACCATTCAAGTCGGCGTATGCAAGTCATACGCTCCCCAAAGGTAGCGTATGGACTCCATACGACATACGCTTCCAAAAGGTAGCGTATGCAAGACACACGCTTTCTAAAAAGGCAGCGTATGGACTCCATACTGCGCTGCACTAAAGAGCACGTACAGCTCAGTGACACAAGCTAAAAAGCTAGTGTACACTGCTCACTGTCTTCTCCAAACAGTAAGAACTCCATGGTTGCACCCCAAAGCTTCAAAGGTCCATAACTTGGTCAAAACAAGTCCAAATCTAACTTTCCAAAGGTCAAAATTGGGTAGAATAAACTTCTCTACAACATGGAATCATCAAAATTTGTAAACAAAGAAGTTTGATAGATCAAAACCACCAAAATCTGAAAATAACTAATTTCTAGATCTACAAAAATTAAGACTTCGAAATGAAAAATGCCAAGTTCTAAACTCTCTTAGGATCACGAGAGGAAGATAAATGAACCATAAAAATATGGGTTCTCATGTGGAGCAAGTTGTACTTGCCTACGATTTGGTAGGTGGAGAGAGTAATGAAGAAGAAGAAGATGAGTAATGGTGAGAATGTGAGTTTATGAGGAGAGAGAAAGAGATGTAAGCTTTAAATAGAAAAGGGGTGGTAGGTGGGAGTTGGGCCGGGTCCAATGGGGATCCAACCAAAGCCAACCCGAACCCAAATAAGTAAGACTAAGGCAGGAAATAAGAGCAGGAAATAAAGTGCAGAAATAAAATTACAGAAATATAATTGCAGGAAATAAATTAACATGAAAATTTAAAGAGCAGATTAATTGATTAACATAAAATTAAAAGAATTTAAATACAGGATAATACATGATAAATATTAAATAAATACACGATAAATACTAAATAAATACACATGAGTTGTACATGTATAAAAATACGTATTCTGGGAATGGGGAGTGACAGGACATCCTCATTTTGAGGGGCTTCTGGGAGGCTGACTTCACCTCGAGGATGAAGATCCGCCGCAGCTGTGCTTTGGACATCTTCGTCTTCGGAAGGAGGCTCAACAAGGGTCTGACTACCCCCAGCTTCCTCCAAGAACTTCTTCCTCGACTGAGTGCCTTCGAACACTCCAGAGGTCGAGACAGCTGCCTTGGTTTTTCTCGGCTGGCTTTTGGATGAAGACGAGGAATTGCCAGTCGTCTTTCGGACTGACGAGGAGTTGGAGATCACGTTGCATGAAGCAACCCTTGGCTCCTCTTCTGTTGATACCTTCATCCCGAGGCGATGTCGGAGGGGTGTCGATGATTGCAGCCACTGGAAGACTGACTGCCTTGGTGGTACTGCTGCCTTGCAACAGCAGTTGATGGTGACCACCGCACAAGTATGCCCCGTGAGAGGCGCATCGTGCCTGTTGGTCGACTCTCCTGACCGACGCTTGTGAGTGATCACGTTACGCAGGTCGTTGGAGGAGAGTGCTACCTTCACACCCCCTTCAGGCGCATGGCAAGGCCAAACGCCGGGGTGGTCAGGTGAGTGCTGCGCCCCCTGATCTAATACCAAGCAGGCATCACGATCAGTAGTGGGGGAACCACAACATTTGAAGTGACTTGAATGGACCTCAAACGCACAACCAGAGGAGGCGCGGGAGTTCAAGACCACTGAATTTGCCTCACTCGGCTTGGTTGTGCACACAGTAGATGCGCCCAAGTGAGATGAGGACTTTGAAGGTCGACTCATTTTTGGTGCAGAGGCACCTGATTCGACCTTGTACAGCTTGCCATCGGCAGCACGCGTGATTGTGAGCGCGTGCCTCTGGCCTGCTGCTGGCATAGCACGTTTATGGCGTATGGCCCGTGCCGCCTTGGATTTCTTTGTACTAGCCCGCTGGGGCACATAGTACTCAGCATCCAAATTCTCCTCGCCATTACAGCGAGTGAGTCTGTCGAAGACAGAGACTTTTGTGGCGCATCAGAGGTGATGTGCAGGGCATTGGCGGCGCCCCTGCTCCGTCGATGCATCTTCCTCGCCTGAGAGGAAGATGGCTGGGGAACGTGGTCAGCCGCACGCTTCCCCGAGAGATGCGCTGCATCAGCGGGCGCACCTTGGTTGCTGAGAACGTCAGCAGGAAGGGAGGGCCGGATTGGCGCATTCCCTTCAGTGGTGGTGCCCGAGGCGTCGACCTTGCGCACCCAGACACGGCGGGTCTTCTTCGGCTTCGGCAGCCGCTTCGAAGGACTCGCACTTCCTTCAGAAATGAACTCCTTGTACGCCTGTTGATTGAGGCGCACGACCAACGTCTTGTGGGAGGAGCCCACCTTCATGTCGTCGGCCTGTGACACGACTTTCTCGGAAGAGGAGAAAGAAGTCCCCAGCAGAGTCGCCAGCTTGTTTGCCATTAAAATTGTTTCATTGAAAACTTTAACACAAACAGAACAATATTACAATATAGGACTTAGATGTAGTCCTAGGAGTACACTTTTGTTTAATCTGGGTCCTTAGTGCCAATGGAGCGAGTGGTAATGCGTTGACTCCGTTGACGGGATGACGACGGTTATCGGTTCTCTGAAGGTGTAGATTGCTCTGGGTGCTGGAGCTTGTCGAGAGGAGGAAGATGTTGAGTGTCTGTATCTGCCTCTCTGGTGATTCTCTGTATGTTTGCTATGGATTCTGTATGTCGGTGAGAAGGAAATGATCCCTTTATTTATAGTTTTGTAGGCTGGCTACTCATGCGCGCATGTAGGATGCGCTGGTGTATGGGGACGCCACGTGGGGATTGCTGATGGAGGCGCGTAGGATGCGCCCTAATCGAGGGGTAGAATTCTTCATACTGCTGTTTGTGAGCCGGCACGTAGCAGGGGAGAAGATCTTTCTGTTGCTGAAATCTTGGATGAGTTGAGTCAAAGGACACGTGTCATCGACCCATGGCTCGGAGATCTCGAATTTGGTGGGGAATGATCTGGTGAGATGCGCCTTGGATTGGGCGCATGAGGAGGCTGCGGCTCATAACCTTTAAGAGTTACGAACCGTTCGGGGCGCATGGCTTTTGAGGTGCATGCAGGCGACTTTCCTTCTGTCTTTTGGGATCAGAGAGCAGTCTGAGGCGCATGGCCTTTGAGGCGCATGCATATTTGGGTGGCCACGTGGCAGTAGCCGTCGAGATGAAGTCATGATGATGCTGACGTTGCCGACGCTTTGTTTTCTGAAAAAGCTGTCAACTGTTCAGACTTTGGGAGGTGTGCTGCCAACTCTGTCAGTTCAGCATTTAATGTTTCTGACATTCGATGGACAGCTGAGTAGGCGCGTCGATTGGCGTTCTACTCGGTATAGAGATGTGCGAGGGCGCATCCTCTGTGATGCGCCTGGTACTGAAGGGCGCGTCTATGTGATGCGCCTGATGCCGAAGGGCACGTCCGTGTGATGCGCTGTCTGACTGGCGCATCCGACATGTCTTTTAATGATGCGGCTGTTTCGCTTCTCGAGTGCTTTAAATAGCCGTTTGGCTGAATTCGAGGCGTCCGGTTCATCCATTTAATGCAAATTCATTGCACGGAATTCGAAAAGCCATCCACTTGGCGTGTGGGTTTGATCTGCCCGGCCTATAAATAGTGGCATGGAGAGAAGGTTTGCTTCTCGTTCTCTCACGTTCTTCCAACATGAACTTGTTTACTCGAATGCATTCTGTTGACGAGATGCTCCCGAGAGTGAAGATACGACGCAGTGTCTTCGTTGATGCACTTGAAGGTGATTGTTACATCCAAAAGTCAAAGTCGAGGGCTTCTGAGGCAGGCGAAAGGTGCATGTTGCATCCAAAGATAGGGATGCCCGAGCCTCGTCTTCGTTGTACAGGAAGAGCCGTAGATCGGAATGGTGGTGCTGCGGCTTTGGTGGCTCTTTCTTCCTTCAAAATGGGTGTAGCCCATTCTGGTTGTGTTGAAAGCTGCTCCTTTGGCCGCGGTTTCGATCACGGTCTTCCTTGGTGTTTGGAGGCTCTTTCGAAGCCTCTCCTGGATACAGGTTGGCTTGTGGTTCTTTTCCCTTCCTTGGCTAGAGGGTTGATTGCCACCCTCGTTCTGCTCAATAAATGCTTCATTAGTCGAAGCATTTTGACGACGGTGAGCCTGGCTGGAAGAGCGGCACATAACTGGGCTGCTGAAGGGATGCACATAACTGGGATGCACATAACTGAGCTGCTGAAAAGGATGTACCTTACTGAGGACGCATGGTGGGACGCGCCTGGCTGAGGGCGCATGTTGATTGCTGCGCCTACTTGAGGGCCATGTTGGCTGCTGGCTGTAGACTTAGGATCTTTTCTTTGTAGAAATTCTCCTTTGTACAGTCTTTCTTAGACATGTAATAGACTTTTATATGTTGAATAAAAAAGTCCTCTTTCAATGTCTATATTTGTTGCTTTTTGCTGTGAAGTACTTTGTCCAAGCTTTGGCGCATGTAGTCTGGCGCATGGGCTTTCTTGGTTGTGAAATTCTATGCTTCTACAATCGTGTGAAGGGTTAGGGTTTTATGAATTCCTTTCCTTCCCGATCGCTCTCTCTATATACATACTTCGTTTCACAGAGAACGCGGGGGTGTTCTCTCGGCTGGGCTGGGAATTGTTGCATTCGGGATAGCTTGCTGGGCCCTGGGCTCGAGAGCTGGTGTAGCTCCCCTTTCCAGAAATTTTTGAAATATTTTTTTATTATTTATTTGTTTTAAATGGTGATTTGTAGATTTTATAAATAATTATTTTAATTAATTATTACGGTAGATGACTTTAGCTATGGTTGAGTTTTAGAGTACAAGGTGACTAGGAATCATGGCACGGATAGTGTAGTTGTGTGCCTTGACTTATGTTTTAGCTAGGGTAGGGAAGGCCAAGCCATAAGTGTGTCCTAACTAGGAAAACCAGGCTAAGTTGTGACATGACCATTATAAATAGTTTAAGTATTCATTATTAATATTATTTGACGTTTAGGAGATCCGGTTGTACCAAACCCGTTCGGACTGGACCAGTAACAAGCCCATGTCCATGTAGTCATGCAGTACGTCCAACGACATTCGTGTTGGTGTATTTTGGTATGATTGTGTTGTGTTTCGTTTTAATGATCTAATGAATATTTTCTAAATATTTGTTATTTAATATTATAAATATCGTTATTAGTTGATATTCAATCATATTTATATAAATAGGTCCTTGTACATTTTTGGGATTATTAGACGGTGCAAAATGGTATATACGCCATTATTGGTTTGTTGAATTTCGTTATTACTTTTATTATTATTATAATCATTATTATTTTATTGAGGATATTATGATATAATATTATTATTATTATTATTATTGGTTATATTATTTCTGTCAAATGAATGTTATAACATATATATTCATATTTATATAACTAGGTCCTACACTAGAAAAAGGGTATTTAGGAATTTAGAATTTTATTAGAATATTATGTATGCATAGATATGAATATATGTGTACATATGTATGCATATATGAATATTATATATATATAGGTGTATATGTGTTGTATATATAAATATATATAAATATATGTGTGTAGGTGTATATATATAAATATATTACATATGTGTGTATTTGTAGATATATATATAAATGTATATTATAAATGTATAAATGTATATTATAAATGTATATTATATAGGTGTGTATGTTTATATATATATATATATATATATATATATATATATATATATATATATATGTATGTATAAAATATATATATATATATATATATATATATATATATATATATATATATATATATATATATATATATATATATATATATATATATATATATATATATTTTTTTTAGATATATATAAATGTATATTATATAGGTGTGTATGTATTTGTAGATATATATATAAATGTATATTATATAGGTGTGTATGTTTATATATATATATATATATATATATATATATATATATATATTTTTTATATATATATAGGTGTGTATGTTTATATATATATATATATATATATATATATATATATATATATATATATATATATATATATATATATATATATGTCACGACCCGCACCCACTGTGAGGGTACGAGAACGTAACAACGTCCAGCCTACGCTGCAGTGTCGGCGGTAGAACGCTATCCTAGGTCAATCATCTAACAATATAAAGGTACTTGTACAGTATATACACTCCGAATGGAGGTGACATAGCAATATACAGTCTCAATCACATCTAAGGCAGAATGATAAGATAAAAAGATAGATAGATAAATACTGGAATGAAAGAATATACATCACAACCAGAGAGTCTAAGTGTCTAAAATAACATCTCAGCAAACATCCAGAATACAAGTCTCACTACTGAATATGAAAGAATATATACAATCCAGATCTCAAAATGACTGAAATAGTAAAACCTAGACTAGGGAGCCTCAGTCTCTAAGCTAGTGGATCAGGCTGGAAATCTGGGTCACACATGTCATCTACAGCTGTCCCATAGTAGGTGTCTACGCAGGCCTCCTCCTCATCCTCTGTAATATTTTCAACAGGTCCAGTCAGGACGGGAGCGAGCACAAAATATCTCACGCAGTTCATATCAAGTTAGGAAATATAAAGCATACAATAGAGTAAGGTACATGAAAGCTGAAAGAAGAATGTATATGAAAAACAGTAGAGATTTGATAACAGGAAATATCTATATATGATAAGTAAGAACTGTAAGCCAACTGTGATTTAGAGTACAATATGGCTATGTAAACGGTCTAGGACAATGTAATGGTAACTCCATTGTACGTGGGTGTACAATAGACATATACAATAGTTATATAATGTTGTACAATAGGATTTGAGTACAAAACCAATTCTACTCCCCCTCCCCAATCAATACACAAGGATCCACTCCAGTTACGTTATCTTATACAATAGTGTACAATGTTATACAATGGATGTACAATATTATACAATAGATGTACAATATTATACAATAGTTGTACAATGTTATACAATAGTATACAATAGTCTATCCCTGGGACTCATGTGATACTGAGAGTACAATATGCACAAGGAGTATACAAGGATATGGGTATTCAATAAATACAATATATAAGTGAAACGTACATCACAATATGTATCTAGTGAATACAAGAGGATAACATCTCAAAAGAAGATCCATATAGTACCAATCCGTGATAACAATCGTGTTAGCATCAAGTACAGTAATCTAGAGCAAGAATGTAAATCCAGACAAGTATGAAACGGTCAAAGAATGT
The DNA here is from genome assembly GCA_029216955.1 of Iris pallida. NCBI lineage: Eukaryota > Viridiplantae > Streptophyta > Magnoliopsida > Asparagales > Iridaceae > Iris > Iris pallida. Next base: position 5,221,866 of record JANAVB010028397.1, on the reverse strand, counting down.
ACTCGCTTGATAGCCTGAGTGTCTGAAGAGAATATACTGTTCGAAGAGTGGTGTCTGTCTCCTATAGAACAGTACAAGTCACTATGAGTCTAAAAATGATAATAAGATGCATTACAATGCATTCTAAATGAATCTAGGTCAATCTAGATCAAATCTAAGTCATACTAAGCTAAACTAGGTCATACTAGGTCAAACTGAGCCAAACTGGGTCACACTAGGACAACCAAGGTCAAACAAGGTCACAGAAAATCAATCCAAGTCAAACTAGGTCAATTTGGGTCAAAGGTTGACTTACAGTTGACTTTTGGTCAAAAGTCAACTCTGGTCAACTCTAGTCAACACGGAGTCAACCCTAGGTCAAACAAGTCACATATTGACCAACTATTGACTTTCAGTCAACTGGTCAACTCTGGTTTGGTTTCGGTCAAATCTAGTCGCTTAAAGGCTAAGTTTGACTCTCGGTTGACTTTTGTTGACTTTTGGTCAACATGGTCAACCGACGTCAAAACTAGTCTATGAGCACTATATTTCATCATTACCAACCAAGGAAATCAAGTTCTAACCCTATCTTAGACTCTAAACTCAATTACCTTAGTTCTAGGCATTACCTACATTACCCTTACCAAGGTAATCCCGATTACCTTGTACATACCACTCTAACCTAGGAATACTAGCCTAGGTTTCCTAGGATAGCTAGATACTATCCTATCTAAGGGTTACCTACCAAGATACATAGGTGTCCTAGGTATCTAACTCATCTTAGACCACATATTGGTTATCTACCCTTTACCTTATCATATACCTTACCAATATCACATATCACTCTCACATCTCCCTAACACTCACTCACACACAACACTCATGATACCACACTCACTTACACATGGTCACACATAGGCTCTACCTATAGGTTTACATATAGGCTAACACTCATGCTCACACCTATAGGCTAGTAGCTATATATATAGGCTCACTATATCCATATTTAGACTCACACTCACAACTCATATATATAACACATATCTACACTCACACACTACAAGCTCACACAAATACATATATAACTCATATATAAATACATATATATGGGCTCACACACACACACTAATCTCTCTCACAAACACACACACACACACTAGCTCATGAAAGGACTGATTTGGAGGGGTGTTTGAGGACTCAAATACCTGTCAATGGGACAGCCAAAAAGGGGTTACATGGACTGAATGTATGACTAAGGGGACTGGAATTTGCAGGCTGAAACAGGCTACATGGCTGTCCATTTTGGACAGCCAATAGGACTGAAATGTAGGGTATTATAGGACAGGTTATGGGGTTGCTAAAAGTGGACTGATTTGTGTGTCAAAGGGCTGAACAATAGGGTGTTTGAGTACTGGATTGAGGCAGGGAAGGGCTGAAATATGCAGGACATGGGGACTGAAATTTGATGGTGTTAAGGATGTATCAAGGGGCTGTCATTGGGGACAGTTTGGACTGATCCAAGCTGGGTTTTGTGGAGCATGCAATGGGCTGTTATAGGCTGTGTTTGAAGGGCTGAATTGGCTAAGTATAGGACTGATTTTTGGGGACAGGTATAGCTGAATTATAGGACTGAATGTTGGGCTATATGGCTGTCATGAAGGGGGATGAATTGGACATGTTAAGGCTGATATGGAGGACAGGTATTGGGGCTTTTGCTAGGCTGAACAAGGGCAGGTTTTTGAGGCTTCAATGGATTGCTATGGGACAGCTATGCATGCTGGATAGGGGGCTGTCAAGGGATGAAATGGGGATAGGAAGCAGGACTGATTTGTTAAGGGGACAAGGGGCTGTCATCAAGTGGATTTAAGGGGACTAAAACATGGGATTTAAGGAGACTAGAATGAAGTGGTTTTGGTGGTGTTTGGGGGCATGCTAAGGGGTGTTTTAGGGACTGTTTTGGACTGTCATGGGGGACAGTTTTGGGGTTGATATGGGAGTGTGTTTGGGACTGTTAGGACAGGTTTTAGGGACTGAAATTTGGATGTTAACATGGGATTTAAGGGAACTAAGGGACAGCCAACTATGGCTTGCATATGGACTGGAAGTTAGGGGCTGTCATAGGACTGCAATGTGGCTGTCAATAGGAAAATGGGGACAGCCACATGTGACAGCAAGGGGGCTATAAGGACTGGAATTTGGGGTGTTTGATGGCTGATTTCAGGGGCTTCCATGGCTGCGTATAGGACCAAAATATGGGCTGATCAGCTGTCCATTTATGGGCTGATTGGGACAGTTAAAAGCTGGTATGGGGACAGGTTTTGAGAGGCTGAAACATGCTGGTATGGCTGCTGTTTTTCAGAGCAGTGCCTCCCCCATTTCCCCTTCAAATCCCACTCTCTTTATCCCTCTATTACTCTCAATACTTCACTCATATCCCCTCTCTAATCTCCCATTCCCATTCTCTAATTCTTCTATACTCCACACTCAAAAACCCTCTCTAGCATTCACTCAAACACTAGTCCTACACATACACACACAAATTCTTCCTACTTGGTCGACCACTCCATACCCCTCTCAAACACAAGCATCACTCCACACACACCATGATATATATATCCATATATATATAAACCATATTTTATATATATACATATATATATATATATCTATATTAATATATATATCACCACATATATATATATATATATATATATATATATATATATATATTTATATTTATATTTATATATATATATATATATATTTTTAATATATATATATAAAATATATATATATATATGTATATATATATATATATATATATATATATATATATATATATATATATATATATTGATATAGATAATATGATACACTATGATACATAGGAAAACTCATTCTAAACACATAGTAAAATCTGGAATAATATTAGAACAACATTAAAGCAATATATAAATGATTCCACATGTGTCCAAATAGGGGTTTTCCCATTAGGACACGATCCTACTCATAGGACACCTCTACAAGTGCCCAAATAGACACGAAATGGACTCAAATGGACACAAAACCATGGGGGTTATTCCTATGGGTCAAAAATCAACCTATATGCATGAGAAAATGAAAAGGAGAAGGGATTTATACCTCCCGGTAGATCGAATCGAAGAAAAGCCTTTCCGAAGTGACACCGACACATAGAGATTCCAAATGGACACGAACGAGCTCCGAATCCTTCCAAACTTGGCTAGCTTCCTCCTTGGCTTGAGTAGAGAAGGAAAGAAGAAGATTTGGTGGAAGAAATGATGGATTTGGAGATGAAATCACTAGAGGTTGCTCTCTAAAAATTTGCGGAAGAACAAGAGAGAGAATGGAAGAGTGAAATGATGAAATGAACTCAAGCCTATCCCTCCTATACTTGGTCGGCCCTAATGGGCTGAAATGACCCTATTTGGAAAAGCCTAAAAGCCCCCTCTCTAATCTATGGGTTAATACATGGAAGGGCTTCTAAGTCGGAGGTAGTTTAGTCAATCCTAAAATACTAATCCACATTAATCCTAACCAAAATAATTAGCCTAGTCATTAACTAAAATAACTAACATGTTGGCCATGGCTAACTAGTGTGTGGGCCCACTAGGGTCAACACTATTCCGGGTCCCCGTTTCAAGTCGGATTGAGCTGAAATTCGAACCCGACTCAAATAATCCCAAAACAATATCATAAATAATAAAATAAATTTCAAAAATATTTAGAAAATACAAAATGACAAAAATACCCCTGTTACTGAAAACTGGGGGTGACAAATTCCTCGAAATTAAAACCAACAATAGTAAAATATCAAAATCACCAGTTATAATTTTAAATAGTTTAAAAATGATTAGAAATCACCAAAAATCATAATATGAAATAATTATCAATAAATAATAATTATAATTACAAAATTTCGAAATTACCCTCATCTGGAAAACTGGGTGTTACAATATAGGCATGTATGTATAGGTATATATACGTGAGCGTATATATACGTATATATGTATATATATTCTAAACTCTAGAATAAGAAATAAAAAAAGGAAAAAGGAATAAAAGAAAAGATAAGCAGTAGCAGCCGGCCTAGCCAGGCCCAAACCCAGCCCGACCTAGCCAGGCCCAAACCCAGCAAGGCCCAGCCGACCGAAGTCCTGGCCAGCCCGAGCGCCAGTAAACCCCCTTCCCCGACCCTGTGAACCAACAGAACCGCATATATCGAGAGACAGAGCGAGAGAGATCGGGAGGATTTTCTTAAACCCTAACTCCGTCGCGTCGACCCAGCCACCCCTGGGCTCCCATGCGCACCCTCGGCCGCCGGCGCCACCGTCGCGCGCAGTCGACCGCCGGCCAAACGCACATTTGAGGAATAACAGGACAACCGCAACGTGATGCCGAGCCAACTTTGCAACGACCAATCTCGAAGATCGCTCGATCGTTTCGAGAGCCGTTTCCTCTAGTATGCACCTAACCTAACCCCCTTCATTTTGATTCGATTAGCTCGATATACCTTGTACTACACGCGTCACAAACCGAGTCCGAAGATCGACGAAAACCTGGCTGCAAACAGCAAACAGGGCAGTCCCAACCCCATACTTGGAAGGCCGACTTCGGTCAAATCCTCGATATATTTTGAAAACCAATTAATCAATATCAAAGACAATATATAGGGGATCGGAAACTATCTCGTAGTTTTGAATTTCATAAACTGTGTACAGATTAATCTATTCTTGAAAATCAGGAAAAAAAACCAAGTTTTAAATCAACGAAATTCAATAAAATTCTTCGATACGACGTGCGTCCCGCCAATCCGGGCGACGTGATCATGAACTGAAAGCATTGAAAGGTGCGTAATGGCTTCATGGACGTGTGGGCTTTGACGGAATTCAAATTGGTCGCGTGTGCGCGACGAATTTGATGCGTATCCGTCAAAATTTACCATATCGGTCTCTGTGCAAATTCCCTAATTACTTTGTGCACGCTCATCAGATCGAGACAAAACTTACACCATCAGGACCATATCATTTTTTTGGTCATGTTTGCCAAGTTTGGTTCAATTCTGAGACAGTTGATCGGATCATCGTTTCGCGGGCCCCATGATCCGATTCAATGGGCAATTTTGTGCACGGCCCACCGGAATCCAAAATTAAACATACCATTGGGTTCGTATCATTAAACCGGATCCGTAGACATATAGTTTGATGACTTTAGAGACCATAGACTCTGGCACATTTTTCGGTGTAAAGCGGGTCCAACGGCGGATACCGTTTTGACCCGAAATTATCGTTTTGCTCCTGTGTCCAAAATTGGACTTAAGGACAGGCAATCCTAGCTAATTTAACTATTCTGAGAATGTTGGCGATGTCTGTTTCAGCTTTCGGAGACAGTTGTGATGATGTGGATTTTATGGCTTATTAGTTTGATGAGATGTATTTGGATCTACATGCAACCACCAGGCAAGATACCTTGCCTCCCTCTACAGTTCATTTTCATGCTTATAGTTCATCTGTTTTAGTATGTTATATTCAGTTACCTTAGTTGCTATAGATTTATATGATACCATGTTTACTAGTTTATTGTCTTGCTTGTATATCAGTATTTTCTGACTTGATAGCGTAGTTACACCAGGCTTGTCCACATTATAGTCCATGTTAGAGTAGTCCTTACCTGTGTCATGACTGAGTTGTACCATGTCATTACCTGTATCTTGACTGAGTCGTGTCTGCAAGTATGTGTGATTGAACTGCTATTCCTGTATCTTTTCCACAACCTGCGAGTCCACACACGGGGCGAGGGTTGTCCGTTTGCACCTGCGAGTCCACACACGGGACGAGGGTGACTTGTCTTGAAACTGACCTGCGAGTCCACATCGGGGCGAGGATTGGTATTCCATTGATCTCTTGTTCTTCCAGCAGTTCATTTATGCATAGTTGATCCCGTATCCGTGTTCATAGTTACCTGTCAGTAGCCACATGTCAGTCTCATGTCTAGTTCCTATTTATACCCCATTTATATTGTTGCATGATTAAACTGTTAGATAGGCATGTTTTTATATATCTTGCTATGTCCCCTAAGGACCTGATGATCTCTTCAGGTAGCTGATTGCATGGAGTTAGTTTAGCGGCTCATGATGGTAGTGATTACATCTGCAGGGATACATGTATTTGCTTATGATATTTCTTTATTATCCTCTCGTGCTTTATATTCCATGCCATGATATATTCTGCTTATTTTATAGACTCATATCATTCTAGGAGTCTAATCGGACAATATGCTAATGGACTGCAGACCATGACCTATAATTGTTCATTCTTGTCTTATATTCTTGTGGATTGAGATAAACTGTAGATTACCATATTAGCCATGATACCATGACCTTGACAGCTTATACGTACTCGAGTCGGGCTGGAGTCCGTTCGATACGTAGCTGGCTTGCTCACGAGCTCGCGTCCGGAAAGCGGGTGCGGGTCGTGACAGCTGGCTTGGGGCTTGGCCTGAGGGTTGGCTGGGCTCGTGACCTCGTGGGGTTTTATGTGTTGCTCTCTTTTCCTTAATCAATTGTTTGTTACCTATATACATGTACATACACTTAGACATTCAGTCCTATATATGTATATATATATATATATATACACACACATATTTCTACATATACTTATATATATACATATACATATATATAAATTCCTATATATATATATATATATATATATATATATATATATATATATATATATATATATATATATATATATATATATATATATATATATATATATATATATATATATATATATATATATATATATATATATATATATATTCACGCACATATAACCAACTAATATCCTAATAATATATTTATACATATATATCTATATATATACATATACATATACATATATATATATATATATATATATATATAATATATATATATATATATATATATATATATATATATATATATATATATATATATATATATATACATATATATATATATATATATATATATATATATATATATATATATATATATATATATATATATTCACGTACATATATATATACATATATATATATATATATATATAATATATAATATATATATATATATATATATATATATATATATATATATATATAATATATATATATATATATATATATATATATATATATATATATATATATATACATATACATATATATATTCACGCACATATAACCAAATAATATCCTAATAATATATATATATATATATATATATATATATATATATATATATATATATTCATAATATAGTGTCTTATTTATAAAAATATATATACATATCATTTATATAATAAATGATTTAATAAATATAAATCGTTATCATTTAATAACAACAAAGAAATATTAATGATAATAAAAATCCTAATAACAATTAAAATAGCCCAAAAGTCGTTTCTGATAGATATAACATGCACACTACTTATCTGGCTCCAGAAAATCATACAAATTTTGTAAAACACTATTTAACAATAATAATACCTATAATCTACCTATAACAAATATTTAGAAAATAATTGCCAATTCCTAAAAATATATACAAAATATTTGCATTTACCAAACATGTCTACAAGACCGTATTTGGTCCCACTACATGTCTACCTGGGCTTGGATTTGACTTGGGCCCAATCTGGACAGTTTCGGTACAACCGGGTTCCCTAAAACTCTATAATATAATTAAATAATAAATAAAATCTTCGGTAAGGGTTAAGTCGCAACTTGGCCTGGTTTTTCTAGTTAGGACATCATTTTTGGCTCGACCTTCCCTACCAGGGCTAATACACTAGTCAAAGCACGCCATTGTACTATCCGTGCCACGATTTCTAATCACCTGATACTTCAAAACTCAATCATGGCTAAAGTCATCTACCGAAATAATTAACTAAATAATCATTTATAAAAAAATTCTAAAAATCACCATTTAAATCAATTAAATAAATAAAAAAATATTTTAAGAATTTTTGGGAAGGGGAGCAACAAATATACCCACCTTAAAATAATTTCGTCCTCGAAATTCTAATTCATGACTATCCCTTAAAATTCAAAGTCTACTATTACCTTAATCTTCTCAAATTTAATCTCTCAACATATTTTATAACCTTCTTTAGTCATTTCATCACTCCGAATATGTCACGACCCGGTCCCCAAATACTTGGGTCGAATCGGATCATGCCCAGCCTGCACCGTTGATAAGACGGCGGCAGTAAGCTGTAATCCATATGCAGGTGATCAACAACATTTGAAACTAAATTTTCCACAACATTTATTTAAACGATAATTCAAAATTTGTTCTGTTACAAAGTTTCATAACTTAAAAATAACAAAGAAACTAATAAACTCAAAACTAAAGTAGCATCTATGGAGACGCTACAACATCATCATCAGCTGGAAGTACCGCCGGGTACAAATCGGGATCATAGTAGCTATTGATCAGCATCTCCAGGTCCTCAGTAATACCTAAAATGTTGTCTCCAGTCAGGAGGGAGCAAAGTACAATTTATGCAAATTTTAACAATTAAAATGACAATTAATATCATGCACTTTTAAACAGTTTTTAAAGATGAAACAGTTTTGAAATACAGTACAGTGATATGAATAGGTAATGAATATGACCGGATTGGGTTACAGTAGTATCCTAGCGATACGGTATGGCTTGTCCCCGTGTGAAGAGGGGAAAGCTAATACAGTCAGTTATCCTAATTTTGGATTTGGTCATATCCACTACTCTACTCCCCCAGTCCCCAACAGTACAGTCAATACTCCCGAAAGAGTCCGTGTTTGAACAGTGATTTAAAATTGCAATGAAATGATTGCTAAAATAATCGTAAATCTACATAAATGTACTTGCCTTAAACTTCTCAGGTTGGTCAAGATTGGTACTTCAAGTTGACGGTCAAGAGCTTCCTCGAAATCCTACATTTCGGGAACTTGTCTCAGAAACAAACTCTAAAATATCTAGTTACAATCTCTATTTGTCTTTCCTAGTCAATTTTAGTTGTTAGTTAACAAACACAACATCACAGCGTTTACTAGTTTGTTGAAGTTAAGAAATTCAATTTACTTTGGTTTTTGGGTAAAACTTGCTTTTATCAAATTACGTAAATACTTGGTATATGTTTATTTGAAAACTTTGACTTAAAAATATAAAGAATAAATTTTTTTTTACTTAAAAATGAGAAAATCATGAGTTTATAATATCTTTGATTTTTCCTACGCTTTCCACAAACCCAGAAAATAAAATAAAAATTACTTCCTACTTAATACAGGCCTGGGCTTATGCCCTTACAAATTACAATAAATTGAAATAAGAAAAGAAACTGGTTAGTCCGAAAATTACCTATAATTTAACAAAAAACTAATAAATTTCCAAAATATTATTTAAAGAAAATTATAAGTATCAGACTCTGGTCCAAACTTTATTTTCAACTACTCTGCCTCAACGTCCGGTCGAATCGGTGCATTTGCATTTCGTTGGGGCCCAGTAACCAATTATGGTTGTCGCCCAAAATACCAAAAATCATTTTAAAATTATTTTATTAATTTTTCCGAAAATTTCGGCAGCATTTCCTCTGTTTTTGGTCAACCCAAGAACTGGGAATTGCTCCGTAAACCTGCAAAATAACTCCCAAAACCCGAATTTTATATAGACAACCATAGAATATATTTTTTTCCCAAGCCAACCAGCATTCCAAAACAAATATCAGAGCCATCCACAGAACCCATCCTCTCAGGAAAATAAACCACAGCATACATACATATATATATATATCCGAAAAATCCGAACAGAAAACAGAACTTCAAAAGAATCAATTGTTCTATGTATTAAAATCTAACTTCCAAATTATTCCCACAACTTCTCGGAAACCCGAGAATAATCCAGAACACTGTTCTGTCAGATATAAACTAACAGAAACAACCACAGCAAGTGTTTCCGAGAATTTCGGAAACCAAAAATAGCAACGTAACCATTACGTTGTCGAAAACCAAAATCCCTAAGGATTCGGGGACCAGATTTCATCATTGACAGTAAATAAAATTAGTAGTTCAGAGTGTACCCAAACCGAAGGTGCAACGAAAATCCCGAAATGGAACTCGGAACCGAACTTGCTCGGGAACGGAAACGGAACACTGACAGAACGCTCAGGAGACCGTGCAGTCAGCGCCGGGGGTAGATCGGGACAGCGAAGGGGCGGCGGCCTCAGGATCGGGGTCGGGCGCTGGTCGGATCGGGAACCACAGGAGGTCGACGAGAGGGCGCTGACCTGGACGGTCGGGAACGGCGGCGGGGTCGCCGGCGTTGGCCTCAGGAAGGTGGCGCCGTGCTCGGGGTCGGCTTGGGCGCGGGTGGTTCGTCTCCGGAGTCAGGGGATCTCGCCGGAGAACGGGGTTAGGGCACGGTTAGGGATTTGGAGAATGGAAAGGATGATGGAGATGGTGATGGAGGGGGTTAAAATAGAGAGAGAGAAAAGGACGGAGTTACAGGAGAGGGGAGACTGACAGCCACCATGGCCGGCTGTTGAGGGAGGCGGGAAGTCGGGTCGGCGGCGGTTGACATCGGTTTGAGAAGAGGAAGAGACATCGAGCTCTTAAAGCTCAAAAAATGAATAAATGAATGTTCATTCCTCTTTCCAACTCAAAAAGGTGCTGTGAGAACTAAGCTAAAAGGCTAATGGGTCTCATAGAAATTAATGGGTCTCATATTTAAAGGGTTTGGGCTTTGGTAAGAAATAAATGGTTTTGCCATGAATTGGGTTTGGAAAAATGGGCTTTGGGCCTTTTAGGCTGAAAAACTCAATGGGTTTAATTAAAGGCTAAAAGAAATATTGAGGAATAGATTTTAAATAATTTTTCTTTTAGAAAAATATAATTCAACATGTTGTACTCAAAAAAAATACATTTTTAGAATTAGATTGAGGTTAGGTCTGGGTCTGACAATCAAAATTCCATATTTAATTACTTTTAAAATAATTTTTTTTATAAATGTACAATTAATCAATAATATTATTCTAACACAAAAAATTTTTAGCAACACAACAATAATATAAATTAATTAAAATTAAAATGCAGTCTAAATTTGCGGGTTTCACAACCTTCCCTCCTTAGAAAATTTCGTCCTCGAAATTTAAAGAGTTGGGTTAGAAATTACCTCAGGTCTCAAACAAATACGGGTACTTCTCCCGCATCTCATCCTCTCGCTCCCAGGTAGATTCGCCTGGGGAATCATGCCTCCACATCACTCGGACAATGGGAGTCACTGAGGTTCTGGTCTTCTTCTCGCCTCGGTCCAAGATCGCCACTGGCTTCTCTGATATAGTGAGACTTGGTCCGATCTCCAACTCTGAATGGTCCAAAACATGGTTCTCATCAGGTACATACTCTCTGAGCTGCGAGACGTGGAAGATATTGTGCACGCCTTCTAGATTAGCTGGTAGAGCTAACCTATACGCCACTTCTCCAATCCGGCTCAGAACTTCGAACGGACCAATGTACCTGGGACTCAGCTTCCCAGCTCTGCCAAATCTGATTGTACCTCTAGTAGGGGAAATCTTCACGAAGACCTTATCTCCTTCTTCAAATGCCAGTGGTCGACGACCGCTGTCTGCCCAGTGCTTCTGTCTGTCTTGGGCGATCCTGAGCTTGTCTCTGATAATCTTCATCTTCTCTGCTGCGTCAGTCACCATCTCTGGACCCAGCAGTACTCTTTCACCAACGTCGTCCCATGCCAATGGTGTACGGCAACGACGTCCATACAGAGCCTCAAATGGGGTCATACCAATGCTGGCTTGGTAGCTGTTATTATAAGAAAACTCTACCAAGTGCAAATGGTCTTCCCACGATCCTCCGAACTCCAAGACACACGATCTCAGCATATCCTCCAGTGTCTGAATCGTCCTCTCTGATTGACCATATGTATGTGGGTGATAAGCAGTACTGAACTTCAATTGTGTCCCCAGGCTGTCATGCAAACTTTTCCAAAAGTGAGAGGTAAAACGAGTGTCTCGGTCAGATACAATGCTTACCGGTACTCCATGAATCCGGTAGATGTGTCGCATGTATAGTGCCGCCAACTTCTCGGTGGATAAACCAACCTTGAAGGGGATAAAGTGAGCTGACTTGGTTAGTCGGTCCACTATAACCCAGATGGCATCCTTCCCTCCTTGGGAACGAGGCAAACCTGACACGAAATCCATTGTGATGTGCTCTCACTTCCACTCCGGAATGTCCAGCGGTTGTAGAAGTCCTGCGGGTCTCTGTCTACTGGCCTTCACTTGCTGACAGATCAAACATCTCGCCATGAATTTGGACACATCTTTCTTCATTCCATACCACCAAACAATAGTGCGCATATCCCGATACATCTTATTAGCTCCAGGATGTATAGAATACTGCGACTGGTGCGCTTCCTTCATCAGCTCGTTCTTTATTTCGCCAGATGGTACACAAAGTCTCGTACCATTCTTCAAAGCTCCATCGCTGGCGATTGAGAAACCCTCAAGTATTCCTGCCAACACTTGGTCTCTCAGTTTGCAAAGTGCCTCGTCTTGAAACTGAGTCTCCTTGATCTTGTCCATTAGGTACGAGCTCACTTGCAACTTCATCAACACAGAATCAGCATCCAGTTCCCTCCGTCCAGGCAGTACAATCTCCAGTTCAAGCTTCTCGATGTCCTCCAGCAGGTGCCTCTCCTTGGTTAAGAACATCGCCACTGGGTATCGACTAAGTGCATCAGCGACCACATTAGCCTTACTCGGATGGTATTGCAGGTCGATGTCGAAGTCCTTCATTAACTCCAGCCATCGCCTTTGCCTCATGTTCAACTCTTTCTGAGTGAAAACATACTTCAGACTTTTGTGGTCCGTGTATATTTCCACCCTCTCTCCATAGAGATAATGCTTCCAAAGCTTCAATACAAAGATGACTGCAGCAAGCTCCAGATCATGAGTGGGATAGTTCTTCTCATGAGTCCGTAATTGCCTAGATGCATAAGCAATCACTTTCCCATGTTGTTGAAGAACGCAACCCAGTCCTTTGCCTGAGGTATCACTATAGATTGTGAAACCACCAGATCCTGCGGGTAGCGCAAGGATTGGTGCAGTGGTAAGCCTCTTCTTCAGCTCGTCAAATGTAGCCTGGCAATATTCCGTCCAGACAAACTCTTCATTCTTCCGAGTTAGCTTCGTCATAGGTTCAGAAATTCTAGCAAAGTCCTTCACGAACTTCCGGTAGTAGCCCGCCAAGCCCAAGAAACTTCTGATGTCAGCAACTGAGCTTGGGGTAGGCCACTTCTCCACAGCAGCTATCTTCTTAGGATCCACAGAAATTCCTTCTTCTGTGACAAAATGGCCAAGAAAATCCACCTTGTCTAGAAAGAATTCACATTTTGATAGCTTACCATATAACTTCTCTTTCCTCAAAGTTCCCAGAACCTTCCTGAGGTGCTCCTCATGCTCCTCTTCAGTCTTTGAATAGATCAAAATGTCATCAATGAAGACAACAACAAATTGATCTAAGTATTCATGGAAAACCTTGTTCATAAGGTTCATGAACACCGCAGGAGCATTTGTCAGTCCAAACGGCATGACCAAGAATTCAAACTGCACATACTTGGTGTTGAACGCCGTCTTGGGAATATCTTCCTTCCTGACCTTGATCTGATGATAGCCAGATCTGAGATCAATCTTGGAAAACATCTTGGCTCCACTGAGTTGGTCAAACAGGTCATCGATCCGGGGCAAAGGGTACTTGTTCTTGATTGTGATATTGTTCAGTGCCCGGTAGTCGATGCACATCCTCACAGTTCCGTCCTTCTTGGGAACAAACAAGACAGGCGCTCCCCAAGGTGAAGCTCCGTCTCGAATGAATCCCAGAGCCTTCAGTTCATTGATCTGATCCTTCATCTCCTTAGCCTCCTTCGGGTTGACTCTGTAGCATCCCTTAGAAATAGAAGAAGAACCGGGGACTAGGTCAATGGTGAACTCCAAGTCTCGGTCTGGAGGTAACCCGGGAAGACTATCAGGGAAAACATCCATAAATTCCGCTATGATAGGGTGCGGAGGTCTGGACTTTTCAGTAATAGAGGTATAGGTAACACATTCCATCTCCTCCGGAGTTCGAGAGACTTCAAACTCCAGTTCTCCAGGTGGACTGAAGACTACACATCCTCTATGACAGTCTATCAGCGCATGCTGCTTACTTAACCAGTCCATCCCTAGGACTACATCATAGTTAGGTAAGGGCATGACAAGCAAAGGTGCTATAAAGTTATGGCCAGCTATAGTGATAGGGCATTCACAGATCTCAGTAATAGGTAGGGGTCCTCCTCCAGTCATAACTCTACAGATTTTCTTACTAAAGCCAGTAACTATATGGTGTACAGATATGAATTTGGTGGATATGAAACTATGTGATGCTCCCGAATCAAATAAAGCTAAGACAGGGTAGGAATGCACATAGATAGAACCTGATATGACATCCGCTACAGGTTCCTGAACTGTTTCTGATTCCTCTGCTGTCAGGGCAAAAGCTCGCCCTGTCTTCTGTTGATGCTGCCCAAATTGTTGTTGCTGAGTGGGCAGAGGTCCTTTCTGTGGAGTTGCTCCAGTCCGGTTGGTCGACAAAGGGCAGTCCCTCACTTGATGGGTGGAAGACCCACAGACTAGGCAGTGCCCTAGTCTCTTCCTGCAGATGTTTGCCAGATGTCCCGACCTCTTGCAAAAGTCGCAGATGGGGATCTGCCTCTGAGGTGCCTTGTCATTGTTCCTCGTCTGCTGGTAGGGAGGACGGTTGTTGTTATTGTTGTTGTTAGGCTTCTTCTGATTACCCTGGAAGTTGTTAGTTCCAGGATAATCTCTCTTCGAGCGGGCAGGTTGGCTCTTCTCTATGTCTTGAGCTCGCTCCAGGATCTTCTCATAAGTCTTGGCACCGCCTGAGATCACATGGGTGCGGATCTCTTCTCTTAGTCCATATCTGAACCTTTCAGCACGATCGTCAGGATCAGCTACCAGGTTCTTGGCAAATCGGCTGAGCTGGCCGAATTCAGCAGCATACTCTCCCACAGTCATGTTGCCCTGCTTCAGGTTCTGGAATTGTCGCTCCATCTCCCGCAACTCTGAAGTTGGGAAGAACTTCCTCTGGAACAACCTCTTGAAGGTGTCCCAGTCAACTTGTCTATCCTGGAGTCGGGGTTCATTCCGATACCAGGTGCTTGCTACATTCTGCAGATGGAGTCCTACTGCTTCGGCCTTGAGGTCTTCTGGAAGCCGAGCAACGCTCAGGAGACGCTCTATATTGTCGAGCCATTCATCAGCATAGACAATTCCTTCGGTTCCCTTGAAGGGTCGAGGGTTCTGCTTCTTAAAGCTCTCAATATCGCCCACCTTGGCAATATGATTTCCATTAATTAAATGGCCTTATAATTACATAAATTAATCCTTAAATTTATGTTTACCTTGGTAGGCCTTGGTTCCTGTTGAGCTGCTTCTCCTCTTTCCAGTGCAGCCATTGCCACGCTATGGGCGTTCTCCATGCCTTCTCTCATAATGGTCGTCTGCTCACGATGAGCTTCAGCTTGAGTTCTCTGGGCTTCTAGCACTCCTCTTAGTAGACCTATGAGGTCAGTGGGGTCCACAAGCACCGGTGGGGCAGCTGGAGTGGGCGTAACCACAGGGGGTTGCATCTCTGTCTGGGAAGATGATGGGTTCACCGTTGAAGCAGCAAACAACCCACGAGGTGCATTCAATGGTGTAAAACCCGGACTTGGTTAAGGCGGTGGGGTTTGATCAGGTGTTGACATCCCATCGCCAGCAGGGTTGGTATTGTCAGTGGCCATTCTCTGGAAGGTTTAGGATATAAACATAAGCAAGGTAGCCTATCTATAGTCAAACAAAAATATTTAATTATAATATATTTCGGTCCTATGTTGTGGTAAATTAATGTTCTAATGTTCTAAATATTTCCTAGGTTTTCCTAAGTTGTTGATTGATCAGACCTGAATGGGCCACCACTAAAAATATGTCACGACCCGGTCCCCAAATACTTGGGTCGAATCGGATCATGCCCAGCCTGCACCGTTGATGAGACGGCGGGCAGTAAGCTGTAATCCATATGCAGGTGATCAACAACATTTGAAACTAAATTTTCCACAACATTTATTTAAACGATAATTCAAAATTTGTTCTGTTACAAAGTTTCACAACTTAAAAATAACAAAGAAACTAATAAACTCAAAACTAAAGTAGCATCTATGGAGACGCTACAACATCATCATCAGCTGGAAGTACCGTCGGGTACAAATCGGGATCATAGTAGCTATTGATCAGCATCTCCAGGTCCTCAGTAATACCTAAAATGTTGTCTCCAGTCAGAAGGGAGCAAAGTACAATTTATGCAAATTTTAACAATTAAAATGACAATTAATATCATGCACTTTTAAACAGTTTTTAAAGATGAAACAGTTTTGAAATACAGTACAGTGATATGAATAGGTAATGAATATGACCGGATTGGGTTAC
The DNA here is from genome assembly GCA_029216955.1 of Iris pallida. NCBI lineage: Eukaryota > Viridiplantae > Streptophyta > Magnoliopsida > Asparagales > Iridaceae > Iris > Iris pallida. The sequence continues at coordinate 5,205,301 of JANAVB010028397.1, read as the reverse complement.
AGTAGTATCCTAGCGATACGGTATGGCTTGTCCTCGTATGAAGAGGGGAAAGCTAATACAGTCAGTTATCCTAATTTTGGATTTGGTCATATCCACTACTCTACTCCCCCAGTCCCCAACAGTACAGTCAATACTCCCGAAAGAGTCTGTGTTTGAACAGTGATTTAAAATTGCAATGAAATGATTGCTAAAATAATCGTAAATCCACATAAATGTACTTGTCTTAAACTTCTCAGGTTGGTCAAGATTGGTACTTCAAGTTGACGGTCAAGAGCTTCCTCGAAATCCTACATTTCGGGAACTTGTCTCAGAAACAAACTCTAAAATATCTAGTTACAATCTCTATTTGTCTTTCCTAGTCAATTTTAGTTGTTAGTTAACAAACACAACATCACAGCGTTTACTAGTTTGTTGAAGTTAAGAAATTCAATTTACTTTGGTTTTTGGGTAAAACTTGCTTTTATCAAATTACGTAAATACTTGGTATATGTTTATTTGAAAACTTTGACTTAAAAATATAAAGAATAAATTTTCTTTTACTTAAAAATGAGAAAATCATGAGTTTGTAATATCTTTGATTTTTCCTACGCTTTCCACAAACCCAGAAAATAAAATAAAAATTACTTCCTACTTAATACAGGCCTGGGCTTATGCCCTTACAAATTACAATAAATTGAAATAAGAAAAGAAACTGGTTAGTCCAAAAATTACCTATAATTTAACAAAAAACTAATAAATTTCCAAAATATTATTTAAAGAAAATTATAAGTATCAGACTCTGGGCCAAACTTCATTTTCAACTACTCTGCCTCAACGTCCGGTCGAACCGGTGCATTTGCATTTTGTTGGGGCCCAGTAACCAATTATGGTTGTCGCCCAAAATACCAAAAATCATTTTAAAATCATTTTATTAATTTTTTCGAAAATTTCGGCCGCATTTCCTCTGTTTTCGGTCAACCCAAGAACTGGGAATTGCTCCGTAAACCTGCAAAATAACTCCCAAAATCCGAATTTTATATAGACAACCATAGAATATATTTTTTTACCAAGCCAACCAGCATTCCAAAATAAATATCAGAGCCATCCACAGAACCCATCCTCTCAGGAAAATAAACCACAGCATACATACATATATATATATCCGAAAAATCCGAACAGAAAACAGAACTTCAAAAGAATCAATTGTTCTATGTATTAAAATCTAACTTCCAAATTATTCCCACAACTTCTCGGAAACCCGAGAATAATCCAGAACACTGTTCTGTCAGATATAAACTAACAGAAACAACCACAGCAAGTGTTTCCGAGAATTTCGGAAACCAAAAATAGCAACGTAACCATTACGTTGTCGAAAACCAAAATCCCTAAGGATTCGGGGACCAGATTTCATCATTGACAGTAAATAAAATTAGTAGTTCAGAGTGTACCCAAACCGAAGGTGCAACGAAAATCCCGAAATGGAACTCGGAACCGAACTTGCTCGGGAACGGAAACGGAACACTGACAGAACGCTCAGGAGACCGTGCAGTCAGCGCCGGGGGTAGATCGGGACAGCGAAGGGGCGGCGGCCTCAGGATCGGGGTCGGGCGCCGGTCGGATCGGGAACCACAGGAGGTCGGCGAGAGGGCGCTGACCTGGACGGTCGGGAACGGCGGCGGGGTCGCCGGCGTTGGCCTCAGGAAGGTGGCGCCGGGCTCGGGGTCGGCTTGGGCGCGGGTGGTTCGTCTCCGGAGTCAGGGGATCTCGCCGGAGAACGGGGTTAGGGCACGGTTAGGGATTTGGAGAATGGGAAGGATGATGGAGATGGTGATGGAGGGGGTTAAAATAGAGAGAGGGAAAAGGGAGGAGTTACAGGAGAGGGGGAGACTGACAGCCACCATGGCCGGCTGTTGAGGGAGGCGGGAAGTCGGGTCGGCGGCGGTTGACATCGGTTTGAGAAGAGGAAGAGACATCGAGCTCTTAAAGCTCAAAAAATGAATAAATGAATGTTCATTCCTCTTTCCAACTCAAAAAGGTGCTGTGAGAACTAAGCTAAAAGGCTAATGGATCTCATAGAAATTAATGGGTCTCATATTTAAAGGGTTTGGGCTTTGGTAATAAATAAATGGTTTTGCCATGAATTGGGTTTGGAAAAATGGGCTTTGGGCCTTTTAGGCTGAAAAACTCAATGGGTTTAATTAAAGGCTAAAAGAAATATTGAGGAATAGATTTTAAATAATTTTTCTTTTAGAAAAATATAATTCAACATGTTGTACTCAAAAAAAATACATTTTTAGAATTAGATTGAGGTTAGGTCTGGGTCTGACAATCAAAATTCCATGTTTAATTACTTTTAAAATAATTTTTTTTTATAAATTTATAATTAATCAATAATATTATTCTAACACAAATTTTTTTAGCAACACAACAATAATATAAATTAATTAAAATTAAAATGCAGTCTAAATTTGCGGGTTTCACAGAATACTTGAGGACTTCTACCCACCTTTGGTCACACTACTCCTCAAAACACGGTCACTAAAATCTTATGGTCTTCTAACTAGTTGCTAACAATTCTACCGGCAGATATCTAGGCATATGGCAACTATAATCCTTCATATCTATAAACAACAAAACTCAATAATCATGCAATATTATACTATAATTTAAGAATTTCTGATGGATCCTAGACAACACGATCATTCGTCACCCCGAAATAGGAAGGGACGAAAACCAAGGGTACGGGAGGGCAATGAAGAATAGTCGAGGACAAATATGAAATTTCAAGGACGTAGAGAAATTTCTAGGAGAATTTTCAAGGCAGTGTGGATTAAGATTTTTAAGGTTTAGTCATAGTCGCAGGCTCGTATCAGTACAGTTACGTAACCGATACGATATGCTCTGACCTGCATGGGCCACCAAAAATACTTGTCACGACCCGCACCCGGTTTTCGGACGTACGAGCGTGAGCAAGCCAGCTACGTATCGAGCGGACTCCAGCCCGACTCGAGTACGTATGAGCTATCAAGGTCATGGTATCATGGCTAATATGGTAATCTACAGTGTATCTCAATCCACAATAATATATAAGACAAGAATGAACACTATGGGTTGTGGTCTGCAGTCCACTAGCATATATGTCCGATAAGACTCTAAAGAAAATAACAAGAGTCTAAAACTGAATCAAAAAATAGGATATCTCATGATAAGGTATGAAAGCACGAGCGGACAATAAACACAATAACGATACCTGAATCCCGCAAGCGTATCATCACGTCTGCCATCCAGAACTACTAGCTATCTCCATGCAATCACTAAACCTGAAGAGATCACCAGGTCCTCAGGGGACATAGCAAGATACATAAAAATATGCCTATCTAGCAGTTTATCATGCAATAAAAAAATACAGAAAATAAACGGGAAAAGACCAATCAACACGAAAACATGACCATACACGACTGGGAGAACCACTACGCATAAACGAACTGCTGGAGGAGAATAAGGGAACACGATGTCACGATGTCAATGGATAACCAATCGAATACTCAAACCCTCGCTCCTAGTGTGGACTCGCAGGTTAGCTTCAGGAAAACACCCTCGCCCATAGTGTGGACTCGCAGGTGAGGACCAATAACTACTAAGCCTCGCCCCTAGTGTGGACTCGCAGGTTAGCTTCAGGAAATAAGACACAAATAACTACTAACCCTCGTCCCTAGTGTGGACTCACAGGTTAGCTTCAAGAAATCACCCTCGCCCCTAGTGTGGACTCGCAGGTGCGGACAGATATCTACTAACCCTCGCCCCTAGTGTGGACTCGCAGGTTAGCTTCAAGAATTCAAGGTACAGCAGTTCCGTTATGACTTATTCATCCTATGACACGATGTGACTCAGTCCAAGTACAGGTGATGATACGACACGACCCAATCAAGATACATGAGAGAACTAATCCAAAATGAATCATAAAATTAACTATAAACAAGGACTATATATCATAAGTCAATAATCAACCAGTAAAACTATATAATAATAGAAATATGCATGTAAATAAACTTTAGAGGGAGGCAAGGTATACTTGCCTGGTGGTTGTGCGAAGAACCAACAATAACTGTCAACTAGTAAGCCAATAAGTCTGAATCTCACAACTGTCTCCGAAAGCTGCTGTCATCAAAATAGAGCATTGCTCTGTTTTTGGTCGGCCACAGCTGCTTGGCGGTGCTCTGGCGCTTGTCACGGCGGTGTAGGGCAGCGCGGAGGTGTGCCAACTCGTGGAAGGTCAGCCTGATCGTGTGAAGGGTTAGGGTTTTGTGAATTCTTTCCCTTCCCGATCGCTCTCTCTATATACATACTTCGTTTCACAGAGAACGCGAGGGTGTTCTCTCGGCTGGGCTGGAAATTATTGCATTCGGGATAGCTTGTCGGGCCCTGGGATCGAGAGCTGGCTTGGCCTGAGGGTTGGCTGGGCTCGTGACCTCGTGGGGTTTTATGTGTTGCTCTATTTTCCTTAATCAATTGTTTGTTACCTATATATATATATATATATATATATATATATATATATATATATATATATATATACACTTAGACATTCAGTCCTATATATGTATATATTTATACACTTAGAAATATGTGTGTGTATAAATATATACATATATAGGACTGAATGTCTAAGTGTATATATATATATATATATATATATATATATATATATATATATATATATATATATATATATATATATATATATATATATATATATATATTCACACACCTATAACAAAATAATATCTATATACGCACATATATATCTATATATATACATATACATATATATATTCACGCACATATAACCAAATAATATCCTAATAATATATATATATATTCATAATATAGTGTCTTATTTATAGAAATATATATATATATATATATATATATATATATATATATATATATATATATATATATATATATATACATATCATTATATAATAAATGATTTAATAAATATAAATCGTTATCATTTAATAACAACAAAAAAATATTAATGATAATAAAAATCCTAATAACAATTAAAATAGCCCAAAAGTCGTTTCTGATGGATATAACATGCACACTACTTATCTGGCTCCAGAAGATCATACAAATTTTGTAAAATACTATTTAACAATAATAATACCTATAATCTACCTATAACAAATATTTAGAAAATAACTGCCAATTCCAAAAAATATATGCAAAAATATTTACATTTACCAAACATGTCTACAAGGTCGTGTTTGGTCCCATTACATGCCTACATGGGCTTGGATTTGACTTGGGTCAAATCTGGACAGGTTCGGTACAACCGGGTTCCCTAAAACTCTATAATATAATTAAATAATAAATAAAATCTTCGGTAAGGGTTAAGTCGTAACTTGGCCTGGTTTTCCTAGTTAGGACGTCACTATGGCTCGGCCTTCCCTACCAGAGGTAATACACTAGTCAAAGCACGCCATTGCACTATCTGTGCCACGATTTCTAATCACCTAATACTTCAAAACTCAACCATGGCTAAAGTCATCTACCGAAATAATTAACTAAATAATCATTTTAAAAAAAATTCTAAAAATCACCATTTAAATCAATTAAATAAATAAATAAAAATATTTCAAGAATTTTTGGGAAGGGGAGCTACAATACGTATGAACGTTCAGCATCATCTGTCTCGAACCAATTAGAACCGTCCAAACTAGTCCCGTAACCGTGGGCTCTGATACCACTTGTTGGGAACGCGGTGTGACCCGAATCGGAGTTGGCCCATGAGGTACGATATTGAATTGGGCCCATATGCCTTAAAAGAGAATTCTCCTGTAAGGCCTAAACCAATTTCAATTATCTACACCTCATGATCCCACCTCCTATCCGATGTGGGACTAAATTACCAACTCCATTGTCACCCCATTTGAGCGCTCAACCGAAAACGAGAACAACCCAACAGTTTTCTAGTCACACTTGAAAATATTTTGTGATGTCATATTTTAGTCATCATTTTTTTTTAGCTACGGAGGTATATGTAACGGAAGTAAGTCGTCACTATACTCGTCACAGAAGATATGTTGTGACAAGTTTTACAACTTGTGTGACAACTTTACATGTCACAGAAACCATGTTTTCTTGTAGTGGGCCTTGACCCTTATTGTCAGATGGTTTTGGTTGTCATTCGTGACCTTGACATTTGGTGCTATCATGCTGAGCCTGAGAGATTGTTCTAGCAGAGGGGGGTTGCCCAAGCCCCAAGGCTTGTCCGACTTACCCCAGGGCCGGCCCTGCTTTATTGTCTTGTGTGAATATAATTCTGCCACTTATGAAAGGAATTGTCTTGTATTTCATGCTGCATAGAAATCATATCACGTTACTAGATATTAGTGTTGGAGATGCTCTAATGGTTATAACTATGAAATCTAAACTCAAGACCTACGTTAGAGCATCTCCAACCCTATTGTCTTGTTAAGTGTTGTGAGTCTTAGGTGGCTCCTATGTGGCATGAGCCACAAGACAATGTCTTGTTTATGTGGCAAAATTATATCTCAAAAGACAATGAGATAGAAAAACTCTCTCCAATGCAAAAGTATTGAGAAGACAATAAAAAATATTTTTTTCCAACTTCCAATGTAACTTTTAAGACAACTACCCATCTTCTTTCTTTTTTCTAATATTTTTTATTCATAATTGATGACATGGAAGAGAAGACATTGTCAAGTGCATTGTCTAGAATAAGAGCATCTCCAACCCTATTGTGACTTTGGAAAAAAGTTAATGCCACATAGGAATGACAAAATTTTATTCAAAAGTTCTTCTCCAATGCAATTGTCAAGTCAATTGTGAAGCTTATGTGGCAAAAATGAAAGAAGACATTGTGAAGTTGATTGTCTTGTTCTAGACAATGCACTTGACAATGTCTTCTCTTCCATGTCATCAATTATGAATAAAAAATATTAGAAAAAATAAAGAAGATGAGTAGTTGTCTTAAAAGTTGTCTTGGAAGTTGGAAAAAATACTTTTTATTGTCTCTCAATACTTTTGCATTGGAGAGAGTTTTTCTATCTCATTGTCTTTTGAGATATAATTTTGCCACATAAACAAGACATTGTCTTGTGGCTCATGCCACATAGGAGCCACCTAAGACTCACAACACTTAACAAGACAATAGGGCTGGAGATGCTCTAAGACAATCAACTTCACAATGTCTTATTTAATTTTTGCCACATAAGCTTCACAATTGACTTGACAATTGCATTGGAGAAGAACTTTTGAATAAAAGTTTGTCATTCCTATGTGGCATTAACTTTTTTCCAAAGTCACAATGGGGTTGGAGATGCTCTAAGGCCTCGTTTGGTTCGCGGAATAGAAGGGAAAGGAAATCAATTCCTTGTCATTTCCTTTCCTTTGGAAAACTTTAATTCCTATTGATTTTCCTTTCCGATGTTTGGTAATGCCAAGAAATTTGGAAAGGAAAGTGAATACTTCAATGTGGGAAAGTGATTCCTTCCTTGGATGGATGGAATCACTTTCCCCCCTACTTTTCCTTCCATTGGGAATCACTTTCCTTTCCTCCTCAATTCCTTGGACGCCCAAACATAGAAAAGTAATCACTTTCCTTTCCCAACCGGGAGATTCCGCCAACCAAACGAGGCCTAAGTGTTGTGAGTCTTAGGTGGCTCCTATGTGGCATGAGCCACAAGACAATGTCTTGTTTATATGGCAAAACTATATCTCAAAAGACAATGGGATAGAAAAACTATCTCCAATGCAAAAGTATTGAGGAGACAATAAAAAGTATTTTTTCCAACTTCCAAGGCAACTCCTCCACTTCTTCAACTTTTTTATAAATATTTATATTCATAATTGATGATGTGGAGACAAAGTCATTATGAAGTGTATTGTCTAGATCTAGACAACCAACTTCACATTCTTCTTGCCATGTCATTGCCATATTTTATTCATATATTATTCTATATTTGCATTGGAGAAGAATATTTGGAATGAAAGTTTGTCATTCCTATGTGATATCTATTTTTTTCTAAACTCACAATAGGATTGGAGATGCTCTTAGGTTTCAACTTAATGTAGGGACCAACGAGATCGAGTTAAAGAACTACTTGGTCCAATTGGCATGGAGAAATGGGCGGTTGTAGTGATATTTGGTGCTAGACGATTTGCATCACATCATGCACAGCCTTTACAGCAACAGCAGCTCCAAAGAGTCAACGCGTCCAACGTATCGCTGTGTCCTATTATTAAGCGGACTGTCCCTATTGATTGACGACATTTATATTCACGGATGGTCAACACGGCTCAAACAAGCTTCCAACACTTGTTCTTTGCTTTCTTATTGTTCCTTTCTACATCAATATCATCATTAAGTCAAAATTTGTCTAGGTCCTTGTAACTTTTTATAAATTGGTGAGGATCTCCATGAGTTTGTCAATTTTTATCTATGAATAAAAATGGCTTATGTTAACACTATGGCTTATGTTAACACTAATATATATATATATATATATATATATATATATATATATATATATATATATATATATATATATATATATATATATTTTAACACTAATATATATATATATATATATATATATATATATATATATATATATATATTTAACACTAATATATATATATATATATATATATATATATATATATATATATATATATATATATATATATATATATATATATATATATATATATATATATATTTTAACACTAATATATATATATATATATATATATATATATATATATATATATATATACACACACACACGTACGTTGTACGTATTTTATAGATTATTATTAGAAGACTAAAAAATAGTTGTTGTAATAATTATAATGACTAAAAGACACATCAAGTGATTACCTAACTGTCCTCATTAATTTAAATTTATGATTTAAAAACTAATTGGTCCTTAATTTAATAAATAATATTAATTGATAAACATATGTAAGTATATATTAGGAAAAAAAAAAAAGTTTGAGTATAAACAACTTTTTTCATTATATAGTAGTATAGATATACCATAACATCGCATAATAACACATCGATAAATATGTATTTTACATAGATACTCCACAAGCACATTGGTAAATGCATAAATTATATTGATAAATGCATATTTTAATTTAAAATATTATTTTTTGTTGGTGGGAGTACTCATATAAAATGTACATTTATCGACATTATCAATTATCCTTAGGACACATGTTAACCTAACCTAAAAAGATTAGTACTTTCCATTTGGTTTTCTTGGAATTTATCTATTAGGGTCCGACCTATTCAGGTAGTGCATGTTTTGAACATGATTTAGAATATATAATTCCTATAGGTCTAAGTTATGGATCTAATTTCTACATGTATAAGCTTCGGGTTGGATCGGATGAGAGTGATCTCAACATAAAAAAGTATACCTCATCATTCTACCATAAAATTTTGTTTTGATTTCGAACGAAATCCGACTAAAATTATTTTCTCTCTAATTGTTGCATTTGACCCCATCAAAGTATGATAGATTCTACGAGGACCCCATCAAAGTTATGAGGACGTGGGTTCAATTTTTTCAAAATTGGTTCAAAATTTGTTTACATAAAACCAGGCCTGGTCTAGGTCTAGCTCAAGTGTATAGATTCTCGAATCTAAATAACAACCTAACCACAACTAAAAATATATCCTAAGGGAGCGTTTGGTACAAGTTTTTGTAGCTTGAAAATAAGTTTTGAATTTCTTACCCATGTTTGGTATGCTTAAGATTGAAAATGAGGAGGGAATATGAGGGGCCTAAGGGGAAAAGATATTCCCATTGACTTGGGAAAGCTATTTCCAAGCCCCCTTTGGTAATAGATTTGCTTTCCTAGGAATGATATTTGGCTATTTTGTTTGGACGGTTATACCCTCTTTTTATTTTCAAATTTTCAACTTCAATCTCAAACATGTAAATCATCATGAAATTAATGAAAGGGTATTAAAGGAAAACTAAATAAATTAATATTTTTATCCCTTTGTAAACCAAACATGGAGATGAAAATTTTTAAAATTTTGAACTACTTATTCCCAACCTAACCAAACATGGGTATGAGAATGTTGAATTCCTTTCCCATGTCAAAGGAATTGAAAACCTATTCCTAGAAATACAAAATCTTGATCCAAGCGAGCCCTAAGGAATCAGTCATCGGAATCAATTTCTTCTATTCAGCTCTGTTAAAGTTTTAAAGACCATATCCAAAATAGCATTAACAAAGACCACATCTTTGTTACAGTTCAATCCATGTTCATTTAGGCATATTCCTAGATCTTTCGGGTGCCTTTTTACTATTTTTTTTATTCAGTGTATTTATTAGTTTGCAAATGTTCAAATTACGTGACATGAGACGGTTTTTTGGGGATATTTAGTATTACGGTATCACATAATAGCGGATATTAGAGTTTGGATTTTAAAATTGTCCAACATTAAGGTTTGGGTTTCGAAATCACTGTTCACGTAGGCTAATGAACAACGATTTCGAGACCCAGATCCTAACGTTGGACAATTTTTAGACCTAAACCCTAATGTCCACTATTATGTGAGATCCTAATACTAAATAGGAAAATGCTAAACAGCATGCGGTCGTCTGTGCCCGCCGGCTGACGTGGAGCAACCCAATTTACCCTCTCTCCCCATTTGCGTGGGTCCCACCTGCCGGTGTCCTGCCAATTAGAGACTGCCACGTGCACCGCGAACCAAAACGCGGTCCATGTAGCAAAAGATCAACTTTCTTAATTTTCCAAGGGAGCTCAACCAAAAGATCAACTTTTTAGGGACCTTGACTAGAACTGTTTAGTCATGAAGTCCTACTACTTTCCACGCACATAAACCAAAATTGACCCCCTTTTCTAAACCCCTCCTCCCCCATGCAAACTACTATACGTTTTAGAACGTCATTGGAGTTGAGCCACCAAACGCAAATGTCCTCTTGCACCATTTTTCTTATCAAGTTGGAGACGGAGGAAAAGAATGTGGCAACAACTCAATTGAGGAGGAGGCATCTTTGTTCAATTAAACTATGGTTTCGATTGTGTTTTCTTGTGGCCATGGCCTATGGGCAACTCTTCTATTATTTGGATGAGGACTTGCTAATGGGAAGGGGATTGATAATTAGTGCATAATTTTTAAATGGCGTAGGCAATTATTTGGTAAACCACCCCTCTAGCTCTTCTTGCTTCTCTATACCAACCTTAAGCTTGCATAATTCGGGTCCTCGTTTGGTATAGAGGACTAGTTCACGTAATCCCGGATGGCCATTCTTAGTTCTTTAGGGAAGCTAATTATTGTCCTTCTAGGTTTGATTTTGAGCAAAATCATTAACACAAAGAATCTAGGGGTCGGATTGCGCGCACCTTGGTGCAATGATACAAAAAGTTAATTTACGATCGATCATGTCTACAACTTAAGATTCGAGAGGACGAGGAACACGACAACGTCCATGCCAATGTCAACAGGGAGATCGTATAACGAGTACAAAATACGAGACTTGAACTTGACTAGAAGTGATATTGCGTCACGGTTCAGGTTTCATATAATGGACATGAATAGCTCTTAACATGTGCCCACAAATATTCTAGACGGATGCGAGTTGGCCATTGAGCGAACTATGCACAATGTCTCGTGTCACGGGTAATAAGAATCATGAAATAGAAAATATTTATAACTAAATCATTACACAATGAAAGATAACAACTTAACTAAGAAATATATTTATAAATACTTAGACTCATGACTTAAAAGTCAAGTAAGAGCATTACAAAAGTTTACGGAAAGACCTAACACGAACATCTCGAGAAAAAACACAAAATCTGAACTAAAATAGCCCCGATAGTATACTGGACAATATACAATCCATTATACTACTTTGGGAAAGAGAGCCTTATATATAACTTACTATGGAGACAATATAATAGGCACTATATTGTTCGGGACACAGAGCGAATATATATATATATAACTAACTGTGCGGATGAAGAAAATGGGCTGAATCCGTGTCGTAAAACGTAAAATTGGTCGTCGGTCGACCGATACACAATGAAATCAAAATCCGAAAAGTGTGTCATTCATGATTGTAATCACGTGTATGTGCCGCAGTTTCCGCTTGCAATAAAATAGATTGTCGACAACATTACAAAATTCAATAAAACGAACGAAACTCGATCGACTCGAGTTCCGTCAAGGACAACGGACTTGATACATCGAGTAATCCATATTGCGGACAATGACAACTAAAATCAAGAAGAAAATCGAAGAGTTCACATGGAAACCATATCAAAACCAAACCAAAATCCAATTTATAGGTCAAGAGCAAGGTCGACTTGTCTTGGGTTATGCTCTTGAGTGCCTATGTCTAGCTCTTCTTGCTTCTTTGTACCAACCTTGGTGTGGGAGAAGCTTGCGTGATTCGATATTTGTCGCCGTTTGGTATAGAGGACTAGTTCACGTGATCCCCGATGACTATTCTTCGGCCTTCCAAGCTAGTTATTTCTCTTCTAAGTTTGATATTAAGCCAAGATCACGAAAGCAAAGAATCCAGGGGTCAATTTGCGCACCTTGATGCATCAATATGGCTTGACGCTTGCTTCATGAGGATAGAACTTATTAGGACTATGGTTTCACACATTTTGATCATCTACAAACCCCTCGTCAGCATAAGCCTTATGGGATTAGGAACATGGCCGGCCCATGGAGTTGGGTTGCTCTAGTCGGAGTTGATTTTGGTTGTCCCCTTGCACCTTGACTCTAAAAAAAGATATAAAAAAATTACGACAAGCTGAAAGTTATAAATGCTGTTGCCAAGGAAAATAAGACTGATGATGATTGACAAACGCTAAGAAGCCAGTTGTCTCCGGTTCTGATGACGACGTGGAGCTCGGATTCCGAGTTTCTATCCTGACTCCTGAGGTACTCGAGATTTTTTCAGTGAAATTTCAAAATATGGATATGGAGGATTGTCAGTTTAACTAACATAGAGGAGTTGGGGTGGGCCGCAACGACTCTATAGGCGGAGAGCTAGAGACTTAGGATGTGGGGGTTCTGGCTTATCCTAGGACCAGCCCTGATTAGGATGCAGTCTAATGGATATTTTAACCTACAAAATGCCTACTCTCAACGTCGAAACCAGATTAGTGATCCTCACATTCCTAATTCTAGTCCAAATAGGTCATCCGAAAACCCAAAAAATAAAAATAAAAATAAAAATAAAAAATAGTTAACCATTGGTGGTCCGAAACGGCCCCAAAAGTCGCAGAGCACAGCTTGCAGATTTTGTTGTTGCGTACCTTCAGATCTGCACTCGGTTTTAAAATGAAATAACTCAATTCAATCAGTCCACAATGCAGGACAACCAACACCGGCCATAGTACATACAGAAAGACTAAGCACACATGGGAAGTAACAGAGAATGAGAATGAAATAATACTGATAGAAAGAGTCAAAGACACCACTTTTTTCTTTCTTTCTATATGTACACGATCATAGGGACATCTTGTGCTTCATTTCAACCCCAACCGTGGCCAGACTACATCATGGAAGAGGACAATATATGCAACAAGAGTCACATGAGCAGCCAAAGGACACAGTCATCTTCCTTATTCCCTTCCCATTTGAAAACACACATTTCTGCAGAAGAACAACTGAACAATACATTTCTTTTGTAATGGTTTAGTATATTAGTATGCAGAGGCAATCAACAAGTTTTTTTTTTATATATAAGTAGGACAAATCTACAGTAATATCAAAAGTCTGGAAATACCTACTCTGTATTAAAAACCAATTGTTTGTCGCGCCAAATCAATTACCTGTAGTTTTCAGGTACTAATGCATGTTCAGAATTTCAGAGTTACTTAAAGAGTTAATTGTCCAAATGGCGTCTGAGGAATGTCGTGATCGTCGTTTTGGTAATTTAATTTTTTTTGGGTTTATTTGATACCTAAATTTTGTATTTTTGTTTAAAAAGTGTCTGAACTAGGTTCCGTTAGTACTTTTGGATGAAAAATATTTAAAATGTGATGGTCAAGTGTTATATTTTTCAGACACCATTTTACAATTAACTCTCCTTTTTATCCGTAATTTTGTACTCGACAAAAGCTATTTGTTTATGTAAAATTTCTTCGAACACCAATTTTTTTTTCTTTCTAAAAATGATAGTCCAACAACAAAAACTTGACAAAAATAATCCTGAAAAATAAGACACGTGACTATCACATATTCATTTTTTACGGTTTCCATCCAAAAGTATCAACGAAACCTAATTTGGACACTCTTTAAACGACATTCATTTGGCACCATTACTAAAATGTATCGGAGTTTTTCCACTTCAAATCAACACTAGCCAGAGGTTACATCAATTTGATATCGGAACCTAAAATCTTCGTTGGTCAGAGTTTATACCAGTTTTGCTAGCAAAGCCAATTGGAACCTGCCATGTCACTTGCCAGAATGCACAGTTTAATCAATTCAAAGGCACGGATGAGAAATAAAAGAGCAACTCCAGAAGCATTTATAAAAAGCTTGTATAGAAAATTAGGCGTAGATGAGTCTTCACCAACCGATGAGGAAGTATCTAAACAGCAATGTTGAAGTACATGATATATAATGCATTGTCCTGAAATGCAAGTATCCGTGGTTTGTGTCACATAACAGTCACCAAGAATGTTTCATCATTTTAGGATGAAGACATTCTGGCATAAATAACTAGCGCAGAGATGATACATCATTGAAGCCTGGATAAATATCTATTTCAGATTGCCCGGGTTGTCCGAGTAACAACTGTACTGTCACACATGTTGCGTCTGATAAATATTTAACCCCTCAACACTCACCACAACTATGCTTCCGAAGTAGTAGACACTTCTAACATATATAAAGGTATAGTTGTCTACGATAGGGAAAAGATAGATGTTGTGAAGAAATAACCAGAGGTAAAATGCAACAAAGATCAGATTTCATGAAACAAAATCTTCATGAGTCAGGACCAATTCTGGACCTGGTAATTGTAACTACCAATGATTGGCATGCATCATCAATGCTATAATAATAGGTTTACCTAAGTTGGAAGTTGGAGCAAACTATCTCACCTATAGAGTCTTGGATGACTGTCTAAGAGAAGTGTCAAATGGAGGCTAAGGCACAAAATATAATATATCTGTGGAATATAATTGAAATGAACATAAAGGTGAGCCAGAGGAGTTTATTATTGAATCATGGCTTTCTTCATGCAAGGGCCAACTCCCAGGACAAAGGCCAAGAAAAAAAAGAGAATCAAAGAATTGAATATGTAAAAGGGATCAGATTAGGTTATCTATACAGGGTCCACAACTGGATATCAGGGTTCACCAATCTTATTTCAAGAGCTGTCATGCAGCATGATTAGAATAAATCTGAAATGGGTTTCGTGTACCCAAACAAAGATTAGGTCAGTATGCTGGTCGACCTTAACTAGATCTCGTGTTCGAATTGAAGCGTCCAGGGTTCAGCCAGATCAGGCTAGAATTTGGCCCAGAGGGGAGATTGGCTTTGACCTGGCTATCGTCTCCATGAGCTTTACTGACGGAGCACACTTTCGTTACTTGGTAAAATACTAAATTTGGCACGAGCAGAATAAACTGAGTTCATAATAAGTTATTCAGTACTGTCACTGCAGCAATCACCACAGCTTATTGCAATAACGCCTCAAAAAAAAAGTAGTAAATAGAAAACAAAACATAAGTTGGACATCCTACAGTTGAAAACCTTTCTTTAAAGGGAAGTATTAATTGTTTTTTGTAGCAATCACAGCTCAGCTGAAATTGCAACAAAGCTCTTTGCACGATGCAACAATCAGGAGAACTAATCTTCATCATCATCTGCAAAAGAAAAGGGGGAAATGTTATGCAAATCAATGGTGAGAGAGTTTATCACACGAGCATCCCATTTTAAATCATCACAAAGCCTTTTCTTTTGAAGGGGAATAGAAACTCAAGTTAGATTGCATGGCATTCACTTTAATAAGATTCTGATATGATCTTACAGTAAATCCGCTTGATCAAACATATTAATTTGTGAAAGATAAATGTAGAAAAATGGTATATATACATTACTTAAATACTTAACTAAGCTGGCACCCACCAACCCACCCAAGGGATTACCTCTTCCACTGTTGTGTTCTAAATGTTGATATAAAGGGACCCTAACTATAGTGGACAATATAGAGCAGGAGATGTACACCATAACAAATTTAACCTAACCATATTGCTAATACAAATAATGTCTCAGTATTCAGTGACACTTTAGTACTCATGCTAGATACTTATCTTTGGGTTCGCAACGTACTAAACAAATCAAGATGATAGAGCGGCAAGATAATCCTCTCTCTCTCTCTCTCTCTCTCTCTCTCTCTCTATATATATATATATATATATATATATATATATATAGGTTAGAAGCCAGAAGCGGATGCAGGGACGAAAGTGGGGGCGGGAGCGGGGGAACGCGACTACTTAGAAGAGTCTAAAGTTGGGAGCGTGCGCTAATAAAATTTTTTGTATATTAATTATTGTTATCAAAACTTATAAATATCTTAATATTTATTAGAATTTATAAAGTTCAGCTTAAAGTTACATAGAGATCATTCGCATGTTGATTTTTTATGATGTCAAGGTAAATAATCTTTAGTTTCTTGATACTTTGATAAACGTGTATTAAAAATCTTCTTTCTTCCCAAAATTTATGTCCTTTTTTAAAATTATAGTTATATTATGGAAAGCGCTCATGTCGTTGGAGAAACGCGCTCCCGTCGCCGGAGAAACGAGCTTTCGTCATCGGGGAAGCGAGCTCCCAACAAGCTTCCAAGTAAGAACTGCCGAATTGAGGTTCTTACTGAGATTCGTTGACCTTCTAGGAGTTTCTGGCTTCTAAGATATAGGGTTAGGGTTATATATATATATATCATTAGCAAAAGCATGCATCCCCATTGTGATCCATGTAAGAGTTAAAATAGATAACGTATATCTTCCCAAACCAAATTTAGTAAAAATTTCAGATACTATTAACTTCATATAATATGCCGACTACAAACTCAGCAGGAAAACCATTTACCACAACAGAATAGAAGTTGGTGCAATAATTCTGATATATCGAACATATATCAAAAGGATGGGGTAGGTAGGTTGGTGAAAGCAAGTCTTGGCCAATACTCTGATAAATGGGTTTCAGTAATGGGCATTGGGACATAACAGTGGTATGCGGAAATGCTTCATAAAAGCGTTTTGAAACAACATCAAACGATCTCCAATATACAGTTGATATTAGGTTAAAGCTACAAGATTACTAGCGCTTATGGCAAGTAAAATATTTATTTTTATACCAAACCATTGTGATCCAACATTGGATCCAGTGGAAGGCAAAAATAGGAGTCTTCCACTAATTGTAAATCTCTTAAATCAATTCTATATATACACAATATTTTAAATTCAATCTTCAAGACACTTTTCTCTTTGAGTCAAATCTCTATCTTCCAATTCTTCTTCTTCCTTTTTTTTCACATTAACCCAATAACCATAATTTGTTCTTTTGAAAACTCTCGAAGTCAAAGTGCTAAAATCCCTCAATCTTTACTTTTTGCCTTCTCAATCACTATATAAGTTCTTCACAAAAAATTTCTTTCTACTTTGACTCTGACAAAACCACTTCTACCTACCTTAGAAAGTTAGAATCTATCAATGATCCAATCTTTCATAAACAAAAGATTATATATTATAATAACCTCCTCAAAATTTTAAATTGAATCCATTCTCCTTTCTTTCAAGTTTGTAAATTCATAAATATTTCTTCAATCATTTCAATCATTAATTCACCACCCATGAATCACATTGTACCTTGAGGACGTCTACCCACCTTTGGTCACACTACCCCATCAAACACATGCTACCATAAATTTTTATAACACTTGCCCACTAATTGCAAAAATCAATACATAAATAAAGAGCACGAACAAAATTATATGACATTGATGGATTCTTGTATTCAGGATTCTTAAGAGAGAACAAGATATCTGGGAGATGATTGATTTTGGCCTTTTAGTTGATCTGAGCTTTGCCACCGATCCAAGTGCCAAATGAGCAATCTCATTAAATAAGCTTATGTTTTTCCCAGAACCCAATCTACAGCACTTTATATTGTAATGGAATAGCTAATTAGAGAAACAACATTGCAGTGATAATGTGATATTAAGTTGTTTTAAGAATAGCAGCCAACATTTTACTTTTCAATGAATGGAGAGTAAGCAAGCATTTATTTTCTGGCACATTGTCTGTGAATCTGTATTTTGGAGTGTCTTTCTCGTGTTCAATAGTGCTCAAAACGTTCACGACGAGGACATGTCACAAACTTTTGGAGTGTCTCAGCTTCCTGATTGTGGACCCTGTATTAATACAAACGATTGTTAGTGCATTGCCTGTGCAGATATACCACTTCCCCCTTAAGCCAGCTATGATAAAACACTACAGAGTCGAGAATCGAGGGCTAACCTAGTCAAACCTCAAGCGAGTATCAAATGTGATGTTCTACAAACTCACTCCCCCCAGCCCACCTATCCGCCAATCTACACACATCGCTTTTACTGCTATGGCACCGCCAACAGGGACTAGAACAGTCACTCACCAGTCACCAGTATGAGCAGCACATGAAATGGTTGGATGATGTTTAAATAATCACAATGGCATCCATGGCAACATCTGGTGATTCTGGATTTGTGCATGGGAATTTAAGTATCATAGTTAGTGATTAGGATATGGGAATCACGTCGATTGGATGGGAATCACGTCGGTTGGCTTATGACTCTCCTTGACATAAAACGCTCCTTGACATCAGACAAAAAGAATCAAGGTTCCTAGTATTTGTTGATAGTATTGGCTGATACCTATATGTAATGGTCATATCTATCGCTTTTAGCATGCCGGATCTCATACTGACCTCCATCGTACTAGCAGATAATGAAATTGGGGCTCTCGTCTCCAGTCAATTCAACAAAGAATTTTTTAAAAAAAATAGAGAAGTACAACAAAAAACAATATCGACACAATGTTCGGTTGTGCCTGAGCCAAACATGCTACTAAGTACTAAGTGGTGATAACTATCTATTGTGGGGTAATTGGTCTACAATGTGGAGCAATTGGTCTACCCGCAAGTAAAACAAACAAAGATATCTATTACGGGTGAACAATTAAGCAATGTTGAGTATTATTCCGTTCAAAACTAACATAAACGAACAACTAATACATAAGGTTGCCTAATGCCATCAAATAATTTTCTAGTTATTTTGATCATTTTTAATTATTCTTTTGCTTTTTGAAACCAACTCCCAAACTCCGATCTGAAACCCCCAAAAGAACCAAAACCGTCAATATTGATACTCCTAAGAAGGATCCAAAGCTGATTTTGATACCATACTGCTAACTTTGAAAAAGTGAAACACAAGTAGCAGTCCCCACTTAGTTATAGGCAGAATGATATTCATCTAGAGTGGCCAGTTGCCTTTCCAACCCCCTTCTCTACTTGTCTAGGAGCGACAAGAGAGCACTTGCACTTATGATGTCATGCCTATTCCATACCCCAAGTATACCTCTATCAGGCAGGCTTATGACATATGATACTCTATACCACTTTGATTGATCAGTCCCAAGCCACCCTATCTTCTTTATTTTAATTCTACCTCTCAGATATTCACCATGGCAGAACCATCTGTGACATCACAATTGTAATCATCTGATCCACTACCATCAGTCAATTGACACAAATACTTGCAGACACAGGCTTCATTGATATTCAGATTAGATCCATTGCCCAAGTGTAGTGCTTGTACCTCTTGGTCACCGAATTAGCTAGGACATAACCCGATAGTTGGACTAACCTACTCATGCTCGAGCAATCACCTTTAAATTGAATGTCTGGCCACACCACTCCCTACAAGAATTAAGTTTAACCAGCCACCACAGTGAATCTGCAATTGTCGCTGCCAACTATGTGGAAGGTGACTGGCAGCAATAGTTGGGTGATCTTTGCAACAATCTTGATTGTGGAGATTCATGGAGGTGACGGGTGGTTTTGGGCCTACGTCAGCTATCGCTATGAACTCAGCTTGTTGACATTGACATGAAGGTAAACGCAAGAAATACCAATAAGTCAAAGGAGAATGAAAGAGTTAAGAGTAGCCAACGATCTATTGCCTAGATTAAGGCATTCACGTGCTATCACAACTATTGGTTCTTAGGAGCACCACCTTTTAAAATCACCCGAGAAACTGAATGCAATGGGCATAGTGGTCAACATTAGCAATTGCTCGAGCAATAGGTAGGATGGTTTCCAACTCCCTACCGTTGCTTTGAAGGTAGCTCTATAGAAGATTTACAAAGACAGACTTGAACAATATCACTTATCGTTAATGGGAGCAAGAATCACAAGCTCATAGATTCAAAGCTGTTGGCATAGGTTGTGCTCTGAACTAAAAGCTAGTCGGTCCCTGATTAAATTCTTCTCTGCCACAAAGGACACCACACGAGAGAAAAATAATTGAAAAGATGGCCTGAACTGATTGACCAAATTAGCCAAGACAAGACCTTGGGGTATAAGCCTAACCAGAACAGACTAAGTTAAAGTGGAAAAAGTTTGAGTGCACCCAATTTTTCTCCTAGAGAGCATATAATTAGGGTATGATTTGAAGGTATTCTAGTATTTTCTACTGCCCTGATTAAATACTATTGCAGCCTTTTGTGAATAAAGTAAGACCTTTTTAATAAAGTATTAATATTCCATTATTACTTTTTGAGAAGAGGAGAATTATAATCCATTAACTGCCGTAAAAGTTGAGTTATAAAACATAGCTTGTGACCTTTGTGACTTTGTCCATTACAAGATAATCTGGAGAAGCAGTCTACTCCCTCCCTCTTTGCATGTTAGAAAACTGTTTTAAAATACATTTCAGTACTTTCATGGCTTCCATGTTTAGAATAAACATAAAAGGATACGCTCTCCGACTTTGTGTTTCTTCCACAACTTTCACTCAGTGACCTATGAAAATTGAATACATCAATCATCTTCCTTGTGCTAAACTTTAGCATCCAAGTGTTTGCTCCAAGGAAATCAGGATCATTCATCTAGAAATTTGTATCTGCAGATGCATTAGAACTATTGTTTTCCTGTCATGTTAAATACCAAAATTTCAGATTTGGTCACTTGCATTCCAAGGGACGAATATCAAGATTTAATTGTGATCTTATGACTTTGAAAGATGATTTAGTCTAAATTGTGTTAAAAATCTTAATTCAACCAGACTTTGCAGCAACTTGTTAGGCAATTCATCAATAGAAGTCATTTGTAAAACATTTTCACACAGCTACATACTACAGCCATGTCTGTTCGATTTTGAGGTTTCCGGTGATGGATACTTCAGGATATCTAACACTTTTAATGTAATGATGAATCAGATGCTGAACATGCTATGCTGGCCAAGTAATATATCTTGTTGTTCAATAAGCATTTTAGAAGACCTCACCCGCCATCCAGGTGTCGAAATTCTTGTTCTTTTTGATAGGCTATACTTAAGCTTAGGCTGTAGCCTACTACAAAATTATCGATGGTAACTGTGTTCTAAGATTATTCTAGTATATGTTATCAGATAAAGTATTGGATGTTTGAACTATTTCCAGACATTTCTTGCTCCAGCTTCACAATATAAAATAAAGTTTCAATAGGATCCTATAATCAACCTCTTATTTGTTATGCTACTTATTCTTTTACTTCATAACTTCTTCCCAATAAATAAAACCTAGCTATAAAATACTTAACTGTAAACCTATTAAAGATTTGGAACTAGGGTCCAAGTCGATGTTGCATCAATTTCTCTTTCGTATGCATGCTCTTAACTATGTAGTCATAAGAGTAAAAAGGTATACATATGGTTAAGGAGTAATCTTGTTATTATGGAGACAGGAATCAAGCTGATAAGAAACATCTAGTTTTAGTTTGAAAAACAAATGAAACTTTTCCTGTTAAGTAAGCATTGTATCATTATCCTTCTTCTTTTTTTAGATTTTTATTGTTTTCATCTCTCATTTTAATTTTCTCTTAGGCTGTGTTTGATTTGGTTTGAGAGGAAGTGGAAGAAAAGGGAAAAAAAAATGTCAATGTTGGAATGAGAAAGAAAATGAAGGAATTCTAACTATTTTAGACCCCCCCCTTCTCTCTCAAAATGGTGGGGTTTTATTCTCCCTGTCGATCTGCTCCTCTCTCTCTCTCCCCCCTATTTTTTCCTTCTCAAATTTCTCAGTAACCAAGATCTTCTCTTTCTTTTTCTTTCTCTCATTTTCTTTCAAACCAAAAACAGTTTAGTATTTGCTTTCCTACTTTTCTCTTCTATGGATTTTTAGATATAAAGTCCCTCAAATGATCTTGTTTTCAACTTAGGTCCCCGAATGATGTAATTTGCTAGCAAATTCCTCAAATTAACATGTTCACTACTTATAACAACATCTTTACTTTCAATCCAGGTTAAAGTGAGTTAACCATGGTTAAACTAACTAGACATCTGCTATTGATTAGAGTACCCTAGGGACATTCAAAAGACTCAAACTCAAAAGCCTCTTCTTCCAAAACCTTATCTTCTCCCCCCAACCAAACCTTGTTCTCCTGTCTAAAACCCTAGCTTGATCGAGAGGAGGTGATATCGAAGCGACCCCATCAAGGTGGGATGTTGGGTCGAATGGCGGACGAGGGGGTTATACATGTTCTGGTAAAGGTGGGTTTACCGATCTGTGATGTGAAAAAAGGAACAGGGAAGGAGCTGGGGTTGGTTGTAAGAAGAAGGGAAAGAAGGCATGGCAGTGGGTTAAATGGAGAAAATGGGTTCAAGATATGAGAATGATTCCAACCGGAGAAGATGGCATGGAGAATCTAGGTTAAATAGATGGAGGTGGTTGGTACAATGGAGAAGTGGACGAATAATAATTTGTATGGAAAAAATGGCATTGATGTGGTGAGTTTAACGGACAAAACCGCTTTGATGGAGAAGAAAGAAGTGTGTTTAATGATAAATGAGTTTGATGGAGAAGAAGAATGGTTTAATATAGAAGATGACATAAAAAAGGTGACTTTCATGGAGAACATAATCTCGAGGAGGCGGGTTAATGGACGATTTTGTTCAAATTACAAGAGAACACGGAGGAGAAGAGTTCAGTAGAGAAGGTAGAATTAGTGGAGAAGTCATGAAGGTGATGGGTATGATGGAGAAGATGTGTTTGTTGGAGGAGGGTGGGCGTGCAAAATGGTTATGTTGTCATTCTGTTTGAGTAGTATATCACCAATTCTGTAATTAAGCTAGCTAGGACCCTTGTAACTATTTATCATGTTAATGTGAGGGATCTGTAGGCGAGTTACAAGTTCAAAGTCGAGAAAATTTGAGGACTCGTATCTAAAAAAAAGAGTTTTCTTCCGTGCTAGTCAAACGTGTGGCTCGCAAAAAGGCATAGCAGTTGTGCCTCGCACCTCACTAGGCGAGACGTCTTTCTCCGGTCGTGCACCCAGGATGCGCTTTTCAGCAAGGCGCAACCAAGAAATGGGGCGCCTAGGCGCGCCTTATGGTTTATATATATATATATATATATATATATATATATATATATATATATAATTTTGAGGCATGAAAATAACTCTTACCTCATACAAGTGGGAGGAAGATACTCATTTCCACGGTTGCCAAAGTTGGTTACATTTGAACTAAAAAAAACTAAAATTTACTAAAAATGTAGTAGGAAGAATACAAACTCTTGTTAGTTTTCTTGACTGATACTGCTATTACTGCTCTGCTAGTTCACTTGGTTATGTTTAAACATGTTTTGTTGGTTTTAATATGTTATTTTATTTTTTTACATTACTAATTTATTTAATTATGTATATTTTAATTTATTTATTATTTTTGTGCTCGCTTCGCTCGAGCGCAGCGCCTTAACTACGTCTTGCGCCTCAGACGATATGGTCTCTTTGCGCCTCGAGTGAGTCCCGTGCCTTTGACTACCTTGCTTTCTTCTACTAAAGTAAGAAAAAAGGCTATCTACTAAACAGATACCAAACAGAAATCAAGTGTTGCTCCTTTCCAATTACCAAAATATCGCTAGAAGCAGAAGAAGCAGGCCGGCCAACGACCAGCAAGAAGAGCACTCTTTGCTCTCACTTCCGTGAACCAACGACACACTTGAGCGCTTCTTCCTCCCACTTCCACAAACCAAAGACGCACTTAATACGGTTAGTAATCACATGAAAATTTCAGTACCAATCACTCCCCTCCCAGAGAGTAACTAAGCTAATACTTGCTTCGCTCAAAAGTGTCCAACATACAGCATTACAAGCGAGTTAACCTTTTGTAGTAACCACACTTTCTAGCATAAAATAAATGAATACTACCAATCAAATTAAAAGATTATAATCTCCGGCAATATATTCGCATGTCAAAATATGGTCTTTCAATCAATTTGAATCCATTCGTTGCCGGTCACGTACTGGACACCGCGGACACAGCAGAATATATAGGACACGCCAAAATAGGTTCGATTGTCGGGGGAGGGGGGATCCAAAGTTTTACCGAAGTATCTGCGCTCGTTGGCGGCACGGGCGCGGTCGATAATCTTGTCGAGGTCCTCCTTGAGCTTGTCGTCCCACTTCACCAGCTGGTTCACGAAGATCGCGCCGAGCCCCATCCCGAGGACGTGCTCCCAGGGATCTGGAGCGAAATAAAAGTCAAATCGAGGGATCGATTCTTAAAAAGAAACAACACATCGCACAGATTGAAAGAAATTAGGGTTAGGGTTAGATTTTTTTTTTTTTACTTACGCCTCATGTAAGGGAGCTTCCGGAGGGCGTTCGAGTACATCTGGGTGCCAAGACCAAGAAGTGCACCCACCATCGTCGACGTCGCCGGCATCTCTCTCTCCCTCTTCTTCTTCTTCTACTTCTACTTCTACTTCTCTCTTCCTTCACTCTGTACTCGGCTATAGTTGTCAAAGGAGGTTTTTTTATAGGCAAATATTAAAGGTCATCCCTTTTTTTTTACTAAGGGCAACCCTCCTACTAAGGACAACCATGCATTTGTATTTTTTTTTACTAAGAGCAACCTAAAGTTTACAAGTTTACTAAGGACAACCATGACTGGTCTCTCTCTTCCTCTCCTCGAGCTCCTCCTCGAACTCCTCCGCCTCCTCGAGCTCCTCGCATCAGGAGGTGATAGAGAGAGTGGTGGCGATGGGGAGCTGCTGCTCCTCGCTCCAGGCGGTGACGCAGCCGGATTGCTGAGCCGATGACAAAGTTCACCAGGAAGAACGAAGAATTTGTGTGGACTGAAGCTTGCCAGTCAGCATTTGAGGAACTGAAGAAGAGACTTACAACGGCACCGATACTTGCGCTATCCGCAGGTACCGGCGGTTTCTTAATCTACAATGATGCTTCTGGTAAAGGATTGGATTGTGTTCTTCAACAACACGGAAAAGTAATTGCTTACGCATCTAGGCAATTACGGACTCATGAGAAGAACTATCACACGCATGATTTGGAGCTTGCAGCAGTTATTTTTGCACTGAAGCTGTGGAAACATTACCTCTATGGAGAGAGAGTGGAAATATTTACAGACCACAAAAGTCTTAAATATGTTTTCACTCAGAAGAAGCTGAACATGCGACAGAGGCGATAGCTGGAGCTGATGAAAGATTTCGACATCGACCTGCAGTATCATCCGGGTAAGGCTAATGTGGTTGCAGATGCACTTAGTCGATACCCGATGGCAATATTTTTGACCAAGGAGCGGCATTTGCTGGAAGAAATAGAGAAGCTTGGACTGGAGATTATACTGCCTGAAGAGAAAATAAAGAAGCTGGGAAGAGAAGCCATTGTACCAGGAGTTGAATCATCAATGATGCAGTTGCAAGTGCGTTCAAGTCTGATGAACAAAGTCAAGGAGACACAATTTCAAGACGAGACGCTTTGCAAACTCAGAGATCAAGTGCTGGAAGGAACACTTGAAGGATTCTCAATCGCCAGCGACGGAGCATTGAGACATGGTACGAGGCTGTGCGTACCAACTAGCGAACTGAGGAATGAGCTGATGCAAGAAGCGCACCAGTCGCAGTATTCTATACATCCAGGAGCTAATAAAATGTATCGGGATATGCGTACTGTAGTGTGGTGGTACGGAATGAAGAAGGACGTATCCAGATTTGTGGCTAGATGCTTGATTTGTCAACAAGTGAAAGCTAGCAGACAGAGACCAGCAGGACTGTTGCAGCCGCTAGACATCCCGGAGTGGACATGGGAACACATAATGATGGACTTTGTGTCAGGACTGCCTCGATCCCAAGGAGGGAAGGATGCCATTTGGGTTATTGTGGACCGACTGACAAAGTCAGCTCACTTTATCCCCTTCAAGGTTGGTCTATCCACCGAGAAGTTGGCAGCACTGTACATGCAGCATATCTACCGAATTCATGAAGTTCCGGTAAGTATTGTATCTGACAGAGATACCAGATTCACCTCTCACTTCTGGAATAGCTTGCATGACAGTTTGGGAACATAATTGAAGTTCAGCACCGCCTACCATCCCCAAATTGACGGACAATCGGAGAGAACCATCCAGACGTTAGAAGACATGTTGAGATCTTACGTCTTGGAATTTGGAGGGTCTTGGGAAGACCACTTGCACTTGGTAGAGTTTTCCTACATCAACATCTACCAAGCTAGCATCGGTATGACTCCGTTCGAGGCACTCTATGGACGTCGTTGCCGCACTCCACTTGCTTGGGACGACGTAGGAGAAAGAGTACTGCTTGGACCTGAAATGGTGACCGATGCAGTAGAGAAGGTAAAGATGATTAGAGACAAGCTCAGGATAGCTCAGGACAGGCAGAAGCATTGGGCTGATAGCAGACATCGACCATTGGAGTTTGAAGAAGGAGACAGTGTGTTCGTAAAGATCTCCCCTACCCGAGGAACTATCAGATATGGCAGAGCAGAAAAGCTGAGCCCCAGGTACATCGGCCCATTCGAAGTTTTGAGCTGAGTCGGAGAAGTAGCGTACCGATTAGCTCTACAAACTAATCTTGAAGGCGTGCACAACGTCTTCCACGTTTTACAACTCAGACGCTACATCCCGAATCCGAGCCACATCTTGGACCATTCGGAGCTGGAGATTGGACCCAGCCTCACAGTACCAGAGAAGCCAGTGGCAATTTTGGACAGAGGTGAGAAGAAAATCAGAAACTCTGTGACGCCCATAGTCAGAGTGATGTGGTGACACAATTCTCGAGGCGAGTTTACCTGGGAGCGAGAAGATGAGATGCGGGAGCAGTATCCGTATCTATTTGAGACCTGAGGTAACTCCTAACCCTATCCTTTAATTTCGATGACGAAATTTTCTAAGGAGGGAAGGTTGTGAAACCCGTAAAATTTTATTTTTAATTAATTGTATAATTTGTTGCTAAATTAATTATTATTATTTGAGGAACACCATATTTTTAAAAAAAATTATTATTCCTGGATTTTGAGTGTTGGGCCTGACCCGTCCTAAACCCATCTTGAATCCATTTCGGAAATCGAACCCAAATTTCGAATTTTTCCGGAACAAATCTTTTAGTGTATATATATATATATATATATATATATATATATATATATATATATATATATATATATATATCATTATTCCTTATTAAAGAAAAGAAAAAAAATGCTTTTATTAAACTCTCATTATAACTCTTCACACTCTTTCTCTCTCTCTTTCCCATTTCCTTCATTCAGCAAAACAATTTCTTTTATTTTTTCCTTAAACTTTCATTAACTCTCTCTCTCACTCTCTCATTTTTCCTTTAATTAGGAAAGAAAACCATTCCTTTTCCCATCCGTTCGGCCGCAGTCGACCCCTTCACTTCCAAAACAGCTGCCACCCCGACTCCTCCTTTCCTCTCCCGAAACCCCCATATCATCCTCCCTATAAAACCCATCTCAACCCTCTTCATCACCTCTCCCCAAAACCCATTTTTTTTCCAAATTTCCCAAGCCCGACGCCGACCCGGCTGTGCCCCCTCGGCGACCCTCTGGTCGCGCCCTACCGGCGAACTCAGGCGGCGCCTCTCGGCCGACCCCGCCGCCGTGCTTCCCCGAGCCACCCGCGGCCATCCCGACCGTCGGCCATCCCCCTGCAGCGCCTGTCCTGCGAGGCCTCCCCGCCGACCTCCCGAGCGGTTTCAATCCCTAAGAAGAGATGCAAAGAATGCAGTTGCAATCCCTAAAAAAGAGATGCAAATAATGCAGTTGCAATCCCTAAAAAAGAGATGCAAATAATGCTGATTGCGTAGCCTAAACGATTAAAAAAAATCGAATCGCGTTTGCAATAGCGGTTTCTCGAAGGCAACAAGAGATGATCAACAACAGTTGAGTCTCAGATTCTCGAAGGCAACAGAAAGAGGAAGGAAGAAGAAGAGCGGATCTCGCTGGGGTGTTGAACACCGGCGCTCAAAGCTATACCCGCAGTACGGATAAGCTCCCAGGAACCAGCAAGTTCAGGAGAACTTCTGGAACGCTCGTAAGTCAATATTTGAGACTTGAACGGGCTTCCTGGACTTAACAGACTCCCTCAACTCTCTTCTTGGTGCATCTTTCAAAGGAGGCCAAGGGGCTCTATTTATAGAGTGGAGTTGAGACTTCACCTCTTCTCCTATCCGATGTGGGACTAAAATACCAATACTCAAAAATAGAGTTTGATATTTTAGATCATCCCACAATCAGCATAGAAGTGTGCCAGTTCACGCCTACCCCCCGAACCCTCCCGTGCATGCACGAGACATCTTGGAGTCCGCGTCCGAGTCCGAGTCCGCACAACAAAAATTAACTTGCATCCTTGTTGGATTTAATCCTTTTTCCTTCTAGGAAAATACTTCCACATGGCACAAACTTGTGCCCCACTACACCTCATGTGCACACCTCAACACAAGCAATGCATTATATTGAGATACTCACCATTTGGTGTAGCCGATGTGGGACTATCTTTTCTAGTCCAAAGGCAAAAAACACCAACAATCCCCCACATATCTCAATATATGGGTTGAGCGTTCCCCACAGTGATTGTCCATCATGCATTAGGAGAGATGTCGCTACGACTTGAATCTTCCCGCATAGGTTAAATAACAGCATGATACAAGAATGGACTAAGCCTTGAATTCTGCACCATAACTGCAATTCTTCCTACTCACATAGTGACATCAACTGTGCTTCTGGCTGCACATTGAAGGCCTTGTGCCAGCCTGGTTTCAGTGTATAATTTTTGGGCGTCTACAAGTTTACCCTCAAGAGACGGCCTGATATCTCTGTCCATACACTATAGGTGAGTTCTATATAAAGAGTCATTGGCATGAAGCATTGCGCTTCTTTGCGGTGCTACGCCGCTATGACATGGCTGACAAAGCCAAGGCATTACCCCTACCTGGGAACCTCATCGTAGTGTCATACTACTGTAGCATGAGGTCTCAAGCCTCTTTGTAGTGCCAAACTACCCAGCATGAAGCCTTGCGCTCCCTTGTGGTGTTACGCCACTATGACATGGCTTGCAAAGCCGAGGCTTTACCCCTACCTGGGTACCTCATCGTGGTGTCATGCCACTGTAACATGAGGACACCGGCCTCTTTGTAGTGCTGCCTACATCTCTTTATTACGATTATGCAACATTAGGCTACCTGCCTATATGCGGTGCTACGCCGCCTATAACTTGGCTAACAAAGCCGAGACATTACCCCTACCTGGGAACCTCATGGTGGAGTCACCCCACTGTAGCATGGAGTTGTAACACTCCTTTGTAGTTGTTGCGCCACCATGCTTCCTGTAAAGCATAACAGACCTTCACTCAGTCTGAGAACTCATTAAGGCATTATGCCATCCTTCTCACAGGATCAATTTTCCGTAGAAAATTCATAGTAGACAACAGTGGTTCTGGGTCCGAAACCCTTACATGTTCTGCAGAACAAGTGCCCACTGTTAACTAATATTTTT